>CM042174.1:12738143-12753143 GCA_023376005.1 Doryteuthis pealeii
CCAGGAGTGATGACTGATAGGGATTGCTGTCAACGCAACTTGAGGATTACTATCTCACAATAATTTCTATTTGATGTACAGATAGGATCTTAACACATTACCACTCTGAGTCAGAGTGAACCTGGAGTAATTGCAATAAAATGGGAGATTTCAAACTCCCCAAAAAATTCAAAACTGGAACCTCATCACTGGATGTAATAGAGCATCATACCCAGGACCTCCCCCCCTTTTTGATGGGTGGGTAGGGATGTCTTCACCTAATACAGAGGATGCAGTCATCATATTCTAAGATTGATCAACAGGGTGAGAATTTGTTGTTAAGTCAATCAAGTCATCTGCAGACAGGATTCTTAAAAATCTCAATCTTTTTCTACCTCAATTTCTTGAGAGGGCAATTAGGTAGAAATGATAAAAACATTAACGACTAAAGGTTTCAGTTTTTCAAAGAGACAAAAAAAAAAAACAAAGTCATTTCTAGATAAGCAAAGCAGCTGACTGAATACAAAATGAGACAATTACTAATTATAAAATAAATGAAAGATAAAGGGAATTCGTTTTTTTGTTTAAGATTTAAATTTAATATTTCTGTAAATGAGAAAAAGTCAAATTCTAATAAGGAACTTGAATTAACCCTTTCGGTGCAGCTCATTTGGCAACAAATTTAATGGCTTCAATTTACTTTATGACGATAAAAATGTTATGTATCATTTCCAGAGTTTTGTGACAATGTGATTTTTCACCGATACTTCAAACTGGATTTATTAATTCCTTTTATATTATCTCTCTTTTACCTAACTTTTATTCAAATCATACAAGATTATAAATGAAAAGTTATATAGCTTAAAAAAAAGTTTTCTTTGTATAAATATCAAATCTCTTTGTGAGAAAAAAATCATCACTGTCCAACATAAGGATGAAAAGCTGGAATAATTAAAGCTGAATTTATTAATTCTTTTTATATTATCTTTCTTTTACCTAAGAATGACATCTATAAAAATGTTTCACTTATTTAAAGCCAGTGTATCTTTAGTTATACACTGCTAAAGTAAATTGTTGATTCAGTACCCAATAAAACACAATTTCCAATAAACTTTGAACGGTCATAACTCTGTTGTTAATTGTGCTACCAAGATAAATTAGATATTTTTTCAAATGTTTTGCAACAATCTATATACCTACATAAAGAGTTATATATATATATATATATATATATATATATATATGTATGTGTGTGTATGTGTGTGTGTGTGTGTGTTATTTTGGAAAAGGTGACTTACCAGTGAAGATGGTCACAATGGTTAGTTGATGCAAAATTCAGAAAGGTAAGACAGCGATATAACAAATAAAAAGTGCTCAATATGTTAGTAGAGCAAATTTATTGTAATACAGGTACAAGTAATAACCTACTCGAGTTTCACCATAATGATCTTCAGGGTTAAATCTATATACGGGATATATATATATATATATATATATCCCATAACAAACCGTTTATTACGAAAGACACACATGTGTAATCGACTGCAATTAATCAATATCTTGATTAATCCAGTATATATATATATATAATATATATATTAAAAAGAAAAAAAATCAGTTTGGGACATAATAAAACAAAGCTTGCAAATAAAAAAAACCTATTAGCATTTCATAATAATAATACACTATTGGTTCTTCAGGACAGACATGTACAAATCCAGGAAATCCTAATAAAAGCAAAAAGCACCATATCGGCGCTATTTGCTACACACATCATGGGATGCTGATCTGTGATCTTTATACATACTAACGAGCACCGACAGTTTACATGTTCAAACATGACATCACTTACACTTAATGAATATTCCTACTCAACGAATTTTATTGAACACAAAAAAAATCTTTAACTTTAGAACAAAGACATACACATAAAAATGACCAATGATGGTCAAAAGTACATGTACTCAGATTATAACATTAAAGACTTAGAATAAATTTTAAACGGCCTTCACCCACAGTTGCAACATCTTGCTCACCAACAAGAAAGGCCAATAAAATTTTAAAAATGCACACTAAATCCTTGTCTGCCACCTAATAATGATAATAATATATACATATATATATTTTCTAAATTTAGATTTTAAATGCTTTAAAACTGATAAAATTTTGAAATGCATCCAAGCTAGAATGGATCAAGTATTCCCATCTCATACAAATAAATTGCACACAATTATATGGTTTTACATATTCCAATGAAATACTAATTTCAAATATATCTATTTGGCGTATAGAAGAGATTAACAGGTACTACCAATGCAGATCAGAGTGGACCTGGGAGTAATAACAATGAAGGAGTACTCTACACTCCTCTATGAGCCACATCACCAAATGCAGTTTGTTATACCCAAGATATCAGCCCTTTTCTCAGCTCATTATATAATCAAAACCTTCCCTATTCATATGTAAAACATAAAAGAAATAAGTTTTCCTTCTCTTGAACTGCTCGACAGACAAATTTTGAATTTAACTTGCCAATTCCATGCCAATAACCACTATGCCACCCATCCATCCAATATGCAGACAATTGACCAATTTTTTCTCTCTTGAGGGCAAATATAAATCACTAAAATAACAACACTTAAGAAAATATTCACAATAACATTTCTGAGCAATAAACAGATTAATAGCCAGAGACCAAGTTGACAAAAAATAAAGATATTACCTTTTCTATCTCCCCATCCACCCCACCTGTAATAATTTCAGCTCCCCTCTTCCTGTTTCACCTATATTTATCGCATCTCCAGGTAAATTTATGTCAGTACATATCAACATAATAGCCATTGTCAGAAATAGCCATAATTTGATTATACATTACACCAACAGTTTTAGTATCTTTGCTGCCATCACAATTGCAAGCCAAACAATAATTAAAAGTTTTTAAAATAATAAAACTTTCTATCTATCCATTCTTAGAGCCAGTGGCAACATTTTTTCATTTCCTCAAGTGATAATCTTTTAACAGCACTTTCAAACTTTGGCATGTCCTTAATTAAATAATATCTTCTTTGCAAGGCCTTCCCTCAAAAAAATAAAAAATGAAAATGAAATAAAAATGTTGATATTAGTTTATTAGACAACCAACTTAATTAAAAACTGATGAGAAGTGGTACTTGTAAAGACAGCAGTATTTTCATTATTAACTCATTCAAAGGATCTCAAAAGATTTAGAAATGTAGTTGCAGCAATTACTAAGGCGAGTCAAAAGTTTTGCAATATTTTGGTTTGTCCTTGTATGCAGTGTGTGTGCGACACATTATCAGTTGGTAGTTGGTGTGCCAACAGGTTGTACATTGTTTCATTCCATGTGTGATTTGAAAGCCAAACAGATGAATGATATAAATAAAGTGAGCCTTTTATAATCATCTGGTTATTTCCTATCATCTAAATTCTTCATAAGCCTTTTTATATATATATATATAAAAAAAAAGGCCTTTGTATTTTTCATACCCCCCATATTTTATATCTTATTTTCGTAAATAAAATATTACCATCTTGTAACTTGTATGATCTCCCAACATACATATGATTCCTCTACTTTTAGTACTTTATAAGTTTTCCTGTACCAAAAATTTGTTCATATATATACACACACACACACACACACCTAGAGTCGCATCCCTATGTACGCATGTATGTATCAATACTTGGTGATTTCCTGAGGTTAGATAAATATCTCAATTTTTACAAATTGATTTAATAAACAACATAATAATAGCGTATGTAAGAATGGATATTTAATGTCTCTTAGAATGTGCTTCGTGCATTCTCATCTCTTTTTTTTTTTTTTCAAATAAAACAGGATACCATAAGCAAGGAGTACAGTGAGGAGTTCTATCAGGACATTTTCTGGATCACCCTGTACAGGGTGACCCAGAAAAACACAAAAACCCAAATTATTTATTTTCCCATTAAACTAACCCTAAACCCCAACCCTAAATACTAACCCTAGTTAAAATTAACAGTTTTAGTACAAAATTTGTGGGTTCTGTTTTTTCTGGGACACCCTAATTTACTAAACAAAAGTTCATAATTACCCATACATCCATAAAAGATGAAAGAAAAAAGACACTGGGTCTCATTTCCAACTTTTCCCCACTAGATTAACCCCCTCTCTTATATATATAATTATTATACTAAAGCTGAACAAACCAACAATTGTCTCCTAAAGGCTTTTTTACTGTTTAGTTTAATGACATAAAAGTTATTCTAAATTATTCCTTATTTTTCGGATTGAGTTATGCTTGAAAAAAAAAAAAAAAAAAAAAAAAAACAATCCATTTTAATTGATTCTAATTAGTCGTAATTTGCAATTAAGTAAAAAATTCAGAGCCATTTTCAAGAAGAGTGAAATTTGTTTTGACAGGAATTAAATAAGGTTAATTTTTTTAAAAAATGGTGTAAACTGGCTTTTTTTTTCTTAACAATTAAAATTCCAGTTTTTTTATCTCCTAAGTGTTGTGTGACATCAATTTGGTGCCTCAATGGCCAACACCCTTTTTTATTTGAATCTTGACTACCGCATGACATTAGCTAGCATTTCAATGATCAGGGCAAACTCTGTTTAAATAGTACAAAAAACACAGCTGTTATTGATAATATAGTTTGCTATTTCTCTAACAAAAAAAGTTTTTTTTTTTAAAATTAAAAAAAAAAAAAAAAAAAAAAAACAATATGTGTCTAGGTAAAAAATCATACATAAGTGAATAGGTAGATATTCTAGCCAAAAACCAGACATTAGGTTTATAAGTTCCCAAGATTCACACTGGATTGTCCAATTGGACACATGGCCTAGTGAATAAAGGAGTTAGGTTAAGACAGTTCTAAGTGACAGTTATCTCTGGACTGCAGGTTCAATCCTGGTCAAGGGCAGCAGTAACATAGAATAATAATTAACACAGCTTAACGCCTCTACCCCAGCTATAAATATCAACTAAAGACAAAACTGATCACAAAAGAGAAAAAAATAAATGAGATTATATATATATATATATATATATATATATATATATATTCACTTTTAAAAAATATCAAATTGCCCATCAATGCGAAAGTTGTGTTAGTATACTGAATACCAAGAATTATATCTTTTACTTGCACCATTATCTGAGGAAATAGCATCAAAGATCATCTACTAAAATGCACTAAAAATCCTTGTTTTCTAATGGCTACATTTTTTGAAAACAAAGATTTTTAGTGCATTTTTAGTGTCAAAGCTTTAAAAATGTCACACTGATCTTTAATTGTTGATTCAAATTAAACTGTGAAATTTCAACAGTTTCAGCTCATTAAATATATTATTTACCTTCAGCAAATGTTATAGACCAATAGATTATTAATATATAATTACATGCCTATCTCCCAAACCCACTTAGAGATTTAGAATCAGCATAATTAAGTTTACTTGCATCATTAAACTTGGTGGCAAACAAAGTTGGATTTTTTTTTCTTTGCCCACTGTAATCAACAGGCATAAATATCAATTAAAGACAAAATTGATCACAGAAGAGAAAAAAAAAAATTACATTATATATATATATATGAATAAGATATATGAAAAAACAAACGATGTTTACAACTGAAATAGGCTCATCAGAAGAGAAAGTGTGCAAATTATATATATAATCCAATTCCAGTTTATTTCAGTGTGTGTGTATAAATATATCTATTATCATCAACTTTTGTCTCCTAAAGGTTTTTTTACTGTTTAGTTTAATGACATGAAAATTATACAAAATTATTCCTTATTTCTAGGATTGAGTTATGTTTGAAATAAAATTTCATTTTAATTGGTTCTATTTAGTCATAATTTGCAATTAAGTAAAAAAAACTGACCAATCTCTTACTTTAAATTTTGCCTGTCACTTTCTTCCTCTCTATGTATATCTTGATTACCTCCTCATTATATATGTTAATTTCTCTGGAAGAGTAGAGAGAGATGGCAGAATTTTAAATGTATTTCTATGTTAAATTTCACAAGCAACTACCCATAGCTTAAACTTGGTCAAACATTCACTTTCTTAGAAAACTTACAAAATGATTTTAATGTTTTGTCCGGCCTTAATTTTTTTTTTTTTTCTTCTTTAATTTGCTTTGCAAACTCACTTTTCCCGAACCTCAATCATCTACTCAGAGCTGAATGGGTGACCCAACATGTCACGTTTTGTCATATATATATATATATATATATATACACACACACATATATATACACACACACTGAAATGAACTGGAATTGGTTTAACAATAGAAAGAGTATCGGTTGATGACAGGAAGATGTAAAAGTTGCAAAGGTGTTTATAATATTTTAATATTCTAAAACCCTTTGAGAGTTTTGTGACACTCTACTGAAGCAATGACAAGATACGATTGAATATATACAGACTCATTAATTCCCAATGGACAACAATTTTATGCGATTTGAACATGTCTGACAGACCTAATCATACTAACAATATATAACTGATTATTATTATTTCTGTTGGCTTTACTATTACTACTTCCATTCTTGTTATTACTAATACTACTACAGTCATTCTTGTATTTACTAATACTACTACTGTCATTCTTGTATTTACTAATACTACTACTGTCATTCTTGTATTTACTAATACTACTACTGTCATTCTTGTATTTACTAATACTACTACTGTCATTCTTGTATTTACTAATACTACTACTGTCATTCTTGTATTTACTAATACTACTACTGTCAGGTCAGAAGGAGTGTCAAGGGCTGAAATTCATCTGAGGCTTTTAGCACAATATGGAGACAGCACATTGCTGTGTAGAAGTGTGTATGAGTGGATAAAGAAGTTTAAAAGTAGCCAGACAGATGTGAAGCACGAAGAGAAAACAGGATACCCATCAACCTCCACCACTGATGAGAAAATTTAGCAAGCTCAAGAGTGCAAATAATTTGTTACTCTTCTATACACACACACATAGGGTGCTCTATTTTAAGTAAATAGTGCTCAATATCGTGGACAGAGCATTTATATCTAAGTTAGGTTAGCATGGAATCAACACCGCTTGGTTATTCACAGTTTCTCGCTTATGTGATTTTTTCAAACCAAGTATATATATATATATATATATTATATATATATGTAATATATTAAGAAAATTGAAAAAACACAGGTTTAAATAAGTCGAGTGGTAAGTTTATTAGCCGACGCTGCAGTTTTTCGATCTATTAATTAGATCTTCCTCAGGGCATTTGTTGGTATAAGGAAAGGTGATTCACCTTACCTTACTGAAATTACGGAAAGGTGATTCACCTTACCTTATACCAACAAATGCCTTGAGGAAGATCTAATTAATAGATCGAAACACTGCAGCGTCGGCTAATAAATTTACCACTCAACTTATTTAAACCTGTGTTTTTTCAATTTTCTTAATATACTACATACCATCGGATTCACTTCTATCTCTTCACACACATATAATATATACACACATACACACACACACACAGATATAGAGAGAGAGAGAGATATACAGAGATGACGTGTGTAAGATGGAGGTGTTTTATACATTTTTTCTTCTTTCCTCAATTCTCTTTTCCTTGACTAAACAAATCATCAACAGACAATTATCATAAATTACACTGCCAATGCAGCAAATGGAATCTCTTTAGGATAACATTTTCAACCACAGAACCTGAAGCCACAACCTTAGCTGAAATTTACTTCGGGAGAATCAAAAATAGAGGCATAGAGGAAAAATAAATAAATAAAAATGAGGATATAATGATACTGATTTTGAAAAATGTTTTATACAAGGAATTATAACCTAAACTATGAAAACAAAAAAAGAAAAAAAAAAATGAATGCAAACTATAGAAGAAATTAAATAGAAATAAGAAAATATTCATCTCCTCAAATAAAAGGTAGAATTGTTATGGTACTAACATTTATATTGGAAAAAAAGGAACCTATTTAATAATAGTAGTGTCTTAGTGTTCACTTACTGGTCTTATAGCCTAGTTTGGTTGGTTCTGTGGCATATCAGCCCTTGTGGGCTACTTAATGCCAAATCATTATATATATATATATATATATATATATATATATATATATATATATAATGATTTGTAAGCGAATATTTTGTAGGCAACATTAATTTAAGCTAGTGTGACAAACTAAATTAGGTTGTAGGGACACTACTAATGTAGTGAGTCTTGAGTGGAATAACCTGTCAGAGCCCATCCCTCTCCAGGTGTACAACTGGTTTGAATTCTGTTTTCCTTCTCTTAGACTGGTTGCCATTCCAAGACTAAAAGAGCCTAATCTTGCCCTGTTATCTACCAATAACTGGAGGGAGAATAGTTGGATTCCTACCTTTCCCAATCCCAAGCAACCAGCCTCACTCAGGATTTGAACCTGGGTAGCAGAGTCCACTTTCTATGATAACTGTCATGCCACAAGTGCCTCTACCCATAGTTACTGCCAAGGAAAATTAAATCAGTAAATGGAGTTCAAGTTCAAAACTGTGTGTTTCACTTCACTAATGTATGGCTGCACCACTTGGAATCTAATGAAATGCCTAGAGAAAAAGAGAACTACAAAAGAATGTTGGGTGCTTAGGAGCAGCACCCAACAACAAAAAACACAAAAAAAAGCAGCTGTATGGCCACTTGCTTCCTATCACACAAACCATCAAAGTAAGGTGAACAAGACATGCTGGACACTGCTGAAGAAGCAAGAACGAGCTCATAAGTGATGTTCTCTTGTGGACACGTACACATGGATACACACCAGTGTAAGCTGGCCAACAAAAACTTACATCAATCAGCTCTGTGCAGAAGACCTGCGAGGGGTGATGACTGATAGGGATAAGTGGCGAGAGAGAGTAATGGGAATCCATGCAGTCAGCACAACCTGATGGTGATAAAGTAAAGTCGGCAGGGTGGACTAATGTTAGTATCAGCCAGACAGTAAGGAAGTCTATCCCTCTTTTCACTAGCGCTAGACCAACAAGATTATTTTAGCATCTGAGGTGGAGCACCACAGCTATCATCAGCTCTTCACTTTACCGCACAGATCCCTGTATAGCTGGGAGGAGAATAAATGGATTCATGCCCCCACCCGCATCAAATGAAAATAGCTTTGGCTTGAATTTAAACTTCTTACCATTTCCATTGTTGATAACTGCTATACCACCTGCACATCCATATATGCACAATACAAAGAACGTAGAAAGCGTACCTATCCGAGGGTAAGAAATATCAAACAGACTTATTTCTTCCGAACACAAATCTAATAATGGAAAGAACCAATATCAGCCCACAAATTGGATTCTTTTGAACTCGGCACAAACCGACAAAACATTTTAAAAATTAATATATTTTATTCATTTTTCTTTTCTTTTTTAAAATCATAGCAAAAAAATATTTAGGGACAACATTCAGTAATAGCGATTTTGATTTATTTATATTTATAGACAGACTTCATCAAAACATTATTCATTTAGCCAAATATTTATCTAAAACTGATATCACAAAAAATTGTTATAGTATTTAATATTTATGTAAATGTCCTCTTTTTTTTTCTTTTCTCTTTTTTTTTTGCACACAATATAGAAAGAAATATATATTTGTTTGTATGATATTAATATACATATTCTATTCATATATTCTTGAAGTAATAAATATTTGAAATATATTTAAATAAATAGACTTATTAAAAATATCAAAAGGGAGTTTTACATTTTGATTCATTTTGTATTTATAGACAGGCTTCATCATGACATTATTTATTTAGCCAAATGTTTATCCAAAATCGATATCACAATTTTTTAATTTTTTTTTTTAAATTTATTTAATATTTATATATGCTTTCTTTTATTTCTTAATATCTTAAGATAGAAATATAGATTTATACAATAAAATGATATTTGCACAGTAGTCTTGCTTTCAACAAAGCCTTCATCAGATGATGACACTGGTTTCAGGCAGGGTTTCAGGGCTGAAGCATCATTACCATTAGCCCAGAGCACCTCAGCAGTATCTCACAATACCATCAGGCTTTGTTGAACTGTAGTCACACTGTGCAATTACCATACTCACGCTGATGTAGTTAGGACCTATTTTAGATCTTTTTTTCATGTATTTCCCCTTGTCTGATGAAACCAAAGCATAATTACCACTAGCCCAGAATACTCCAGCAGTATCTCACAATACCACCAGGCTTTGTTGGACTGTAGTCAGATTGTGAGTTTGCCATACCCACGCTGATGCAGTTAGGACCTTATTTTGGTTTGTTTTTTTAGTTTTTTTTTTTGGGGGGGTACCTATTTCCTTCTGTCTGTCGGTGAAAGTCCAAGATTACTCAGGTACGCAGAGATCAGTATTTGATGTTACTAATATAAATATACTCTATACATATATTCTTGAAGAAATAAATGTTTAAAATATATTCAAATAAATATACCTATTATTAACTCTTAACATCCTTTTGAGAATTTTTTTTAAGTCCAGATTCCTATAGGGATCTATCAAAAATGCTAAAAATGTCCTTTTCGTTTAAAGTTACCTGTTATTTCCCTTAGAATAAAGACTTCTAAATGTTTAATATGATATTTAAACAAAGGCTATCGCTTGGGTCGGATTAGGAAAACGAATGTGACTTCCGGCCAGATGGAATGAGGTGATATAGGATGTTTTAAACATATCAAAAGGGAGATTTACATTTTGTAAATTGGAAGGAAGTGCATATATCTTGCTGCCTATATTCCTTGTAGATTTATTGTATAGAAAAGCTGTCAAAAATGTTTTTGTTTTTGTTTAAAAAAGAAAAAAAAAAAAAGACATATCTGAAATATTAAATCTTCTGTCAATATATTAACACTCAGAAGAAGATCTGCCACAATTTAATCATAGAAAAAGTTTACAAAAATCAAAGTTTTGCATGGAAAAGATAATTTCTTTCTATAACTCCCTTGAGTATGGTGTCATGATAAAATGAAAAATATAAGTGGACTTATTTTTTCTAGCCCCCCCCCCCAACCACCACCACCACCACGTTTATCAGGAAGGAATAAAATGTTTCTAATAAAGAATTGATGGCAGCTTTGCTATTCGACAAGATGGCTACTTTCGAGTCAAAATTATTTCTTCAACTGTAATCTGGTAGATAAAAGATATTTTCACTTTTTATGCAGATATACTTAAATCTCATGCTAGGTTCCATTTGCTGGTATGTTTGGGTTTTTTTTTTTTGTTTTTTTTTTTTTTTTTTGGGGGGGGAGGTCCTACATGGCAAAATGTCCAAATACAGTTTCAATTGGTTAAATTGTCATTTGCAACTATAATCTAATTTCATTTTTGAAATAGTTTTACCATCACTAAAGGGGCAAATCTAACTATCATGGTAGAGAAACTTCTACTCATCTTCCTAAGTCCATATTGCTTCTGTAGTGGATGAGCTATGGTCTGCAGACTGAAGATTGTCTTCATATGTTTATTGTTTCAGAAATCAAAACTTACCATTAATATTTTTAGTTCAGATGCAACAAACCTGGACATTTCATAGCATAAGCCTGAGTCTCTAGTGAGATAAAATATTTACCAACCCCTCCGCACAACCAGGATGTGACACAAGGTCAATTTTTGAGCAGAGTTTAATAGGTTTGAATTCAAAGTGTTCCTCCTTCTAAACCAGTTGTTGTACCAAGGTTAAAGAATCCAGTCTGCCTACTATTCATCCATAACTGGAGAAAAAATAGTTGGATTCATACCTTTCCCAGAGGTATTAGTGCTATGTGAAAAGCAAATAGCCTCGTCCAGGATTTGAACTCTTGTTACTGTGTCCATTTCCCATGATGGTGACTATTACACCACAGGCACCTCCTTGTGTAGTATTAAATATCCTCATGTGGATATATATGCAAAAACAATACATGGCGAATTAACAAGAATAATTTTATTTCCTGAGCAAACTTAAAAGAATAAATACAAGAATGATATGAGTAAAAGAGGGAGTTGTATAGAGGAAATATCATAATTGGAAAATAATCTTTTAGTAGAGATAGTATTAAGGTCCATGATATAATTGCAAGTAAAATGTAGACTTGCATATTGAGCATGTTCTTGTGTGCCATGTGATATGTGGTTGATGAGGGCAGGGGCAACAGCCCCAATTCCTGGAGATAGGAAAGGGGCTGTTACCTGTTGAGGCTAAAAGGTGAAAGAAGATTTAATTTTGCTGCTTCTCCTTTTATGCCACTGCTCACGATGCCACTTAGCGTCTTCTGGCAGACATGGGAGGTAATTACCTTTCATGTTTGCTAGTGCCAAATAGAACTATGAGAAGTAAGGAATGCTGGGGTCATTCCTGTGGTCATATGTGGTGTTGTTCGGTAAATCAGCAGGTAACTGGATATTTTGTTTCCAGAGTTCCTCTTGACATATTTTTTAACCTGTTCTTGACCCGTTGAACAGAACGCTCAGCCAGGCCATTTGATGCTTGATAATGTGGACTCATGCTTTTTGTGAACTCTGCAAATTCCAAAATTTTGAATCATGGACCATTGTCACTGACTAGAATGTGCGGTAGGCCATGGGTGGTGAAATTGTGCCTCAACTGTTCAATAATGGTGGTTGACATAGCTGTAGTTGTTGCATGCACATCGATCCACTTCCATGAATATATAGGGGTCCAGACTTTGGGAAAGGAAAACTGCTTTTCCTGTGTGGACCCCCAGGACTAAAGTGCCACCAAAGATTAATTCATTATGACTATTAAAAAAAAAAAAAAAAAAAAAAAAAAAAAAAAAAATCGAACCCTTTCATTCCAATCAAAAAAACCTCTTTCTTTTTATCATCTATAAAAATTTGCTGACATCATTAACTTTTTAGCTATTTATTTGATACTATATCGATGAAAATGCATACATGCTAGCTATGTTTACACACATCTATGCAGATATATCATGCCCACATATACATTGAAGTGAATCAGTGTACTGTTGGCTTGAACAACAGCAACTAGTTAAGCACAACTGAACCAGTGCCAAGACAGTTGGTACTTATCGAAATCAAGAATAGTCCATTCTTACATGGGTGATTCCATTCCCCGAGTCCTGAGGGGCTGCTTGGTTTCTATGATGTTATGAGGCTTCATAAATAACCTGGCATTTTGCAGTAGTATTGCAGCAAGATAGGTTCGTATTCAGTTACGACTACTTGCTGCCTTGTCTTACCAATTCGACAGTAATTGGAACTAGTATAATTATTCTACATACATTAGTATGTCTGCACACTGATAAACATGCACCTAAACAACATATGCACACAGGGAAAAGAAGAGCTTATAATGTCACAGAATATTGATTTTTCAAGTTTTTCATTGAAAATTCATAGATTAATAACACAATTCAAAAAAGAAACCAGCTTTGAAAATGTGCAGAAAGGAACAATGTCACTATATCCAGATTGTGCATTGGTCACACAAAACTTACATACTCCATTATAATCAAACAAGAGGAATAACCACAGTGTATAATGTCAAACACTCTAACACATTTTCTCATAGAATGTGGAGATTTATATCTGATTTTTCAACACAAACAATATGGAGGACCTATTTGAAAATATCAACAGTTGATATTTTGTCCTTCTTCAGAAAAATATTATACAGAAAAATTATAAACATAAAAATTATCAGTACCAAAAAAAATAATAAGTAGAAAACTATTCTAGAGGATTACGACATATGGTTAAAATGAAATATTAAACAAAAACAAAAAAAATATTTAACTACACAAAATGTAAATATAATTGTACAATGTATGCAATTCCCTAATTATTGAAGTAAGTCAGTTAGACAGTCAACAATTGGTTTGAGCAATGTGACTGGCCAAGCCTAACCATGCAGTTACTAGTTCTCCAATGAACCCACTAAAACAGCTTAAATAATTACTGCCACCACTGCCAGGAAGAGTCCATTAAGCTGAGGAGGTGTTTGACTGTTCCACTGTCCAATAGTTAACAATCTGTAACAGTCATTTCCAGACTGCAGGTTCAATCCTGGCTAAGGGTGAAAGTAACACAGAATAACAATTAACAGTATTCTACACTAATCACTAGAGATAAAATAATCCTAGATGGGTTGACTTGCCATTAAAATCAATCCATCAATTAAAAAAAGAAAATGAATAAAATAAATAAATGAAAGTAAATATTGTGCACTCACATTTTTAATATCAAAGTCCATTCTGAAAAAATCTTAGAAATAGCACCCCTCCCCCCAAAAAGCAGCTATATGGCCACTTACCTCCTATCACACAAATCATCCAAGTAAGACTAACAAGACATGCTGGAGAACTAAGAATGAACTTATAAGTGATGTTCTCCAGTGGATACTTACACATGGACACACCAGTGTAGGCTGACCAGCAAAAACCTATATCAATCAGCTCTATGCAGATTCTGGATGCCATGTGAAAGACCTATTAGGGTTGATGATCAATAAGTGGTGAGAAAGAATATGGGTATCCATGCTGTTAGTGTAACCTGATGATGATGTATAAATTACATTGTATTATATTCTTAAATATATCAGAATATGGAGGGTTTATAAAACTTGGGTATATATCAGGTGAAATACAATCTGTTTAAATCAACCATTTAGATACATTGAAATCAGAATTAAGTGAAAGAGAGAACCCAGGTAAAGTAACTAAAAATCTTTTAAAAATAAAAAAAAAGAGAGAGTAAGAGAGTGTGAAAGTGAGGGAGAGAGAGAGAGAGAGTTGGCTGATCAGTCAGCTCATTTTGGTAGCCAATATCAACTGAGAATTTAGATGCTGTCGATATAGTCATTAGGTTGGTCAGTGAGTCAAAGATATTTAGAAAGCAGACATTATTCGCTAAGTCAAGAACGGATCAATGGAATAGAGACATGCAAGATACAAATAAGCCAAAAGGTATTAGTTGATAAATTGTATTTATTCATTCGGCTC
>CM042174.1:12755643-12808143 GCA_023376005.1 Doryteuthis pealeii
GAATTATGTTACATCCTGTTTGTAAGTATATGCAAAATTAAACTTCCTGTGTTACTGCAATTTGCAGCTTATTAAAACCTTTTCTCTAAAAATGCTATAGAAATCCTGTCCAGGTTTAATGATATATTTAGTAATAAAATAAATGTATTTTTAGACTTCATCTCAGGTTTGCTCCAAAGTACACAACAGAAAATGTATATATATATATATATATATATATATATATATATATATATATATATATATATATATATATTAATTTGTAAAATGAATGGTACAAAATATACTATATAATTATTTCATAGGTATAGTGCATTTTGAATCATTCAATTTGCAAATTTACCTCTGTATGCCCCATGATTCTACAATAAATAAATGACATCACTATATACCAGAATTTTTCAACTGGTGTGCCCCATGGCACATGAAGCTTCCGTGGGTGTGCCGTGAGTGTTGAGGACAGTTGATCATCCTCTTATATTTTTATTCTATTAATTTAATATTTTGTTTGTTTTAATAATGCTACACTTGTAGCACATTTTCTCAATTACTTTTCTTTTAAAATTTAAATAAAATAATTATATGTTTATATACTGATGGTGTAACCTCAATCAATTCATTGCCCAGTTCACTGTGCCGCGAGATGAAAAACCCTGCTATATACTCATGACTCAGATGATTGTAAGTTTACAAAATATTTTGACACAAAACACATGCAGCAACATTCAACAATTGAATTGGAGACAAAAATGTTTTGATAAATGATTAAAAGATTATTTAACATAAATACAAATCCAGATTTTCATGTGCAACAATTTCAAAGATTTTGAAACTTTGTTGCTTTAAAAAGTTGTCAAATTAAATACCGCTACCAAAATATTTTCCAATAATTATTCATTTCTTTAATTTTTAGTTTATTGTTCCATTGAATAAAAACATCATTTATGTAAAATGCAAAGTCAAAATGAATTGATATCAATAAGAAAAAATGATTCACCCTATGGGTAGGATGTGACACAAGGTCACAAGTATGGGGCATCCAACAAGGATTGAACACACTTTCCAGTAGCAACAGATCTGCAAGAATAGCTTGCTAACAATTAAACTACGATTTACAGATTATAAAGTTAGTGAAGATTGTTAAATTAAAACTCACTAAATTACTAAATTGACAAACTATCCAGATGTTTAATATGAACATCTTAACTTACTTTAGGTAGGTTTAGAAAATATTTCACAAAACTGCATAAAAAGGTTTGTTTTGTTTTATGGCATATCAACCTCAGAGGGTCAATTTAATGCCGAAAAAGTTTTGAAACAAATTCATTCTTAATGGATACTCAATTTTTTTTATAAACACATTTTTATATTTAAACCATAGATGGGACCCTAACAGGTACTACCACCCCGGGTCAGAGTGGACCAGGGAGCAATGGTGATGAAGGGATTCTCCACATTCCCCAGAGCTCCAGAACTGCAACTTCACCATTAGATGTAGTTTAAGTGTAAAATATGTGGACAACTATGTACAAGTACAAAAAGAGAGTACAATTGAAAAAAAATACAAAAGAATCAGAAAAATAAAACTAATTATTTCAACTCTTCAAAGTAATTCCTATCCAAATGTTTTGATAGTTTTTCTTTTTAATGAGTTACATTTTGATATTTGAAACTATCAGAACATACTGATGTCGCCAAGGACAAAAGACTAGAGGTAACATTAACCGGACATATTTTTAAACTGACCAGATTTTTCACCCCCATAGCCCTCATCATTTATCATAAAAATAAATCTATCACTTGCATATAACCCAAGGGTCATATGTTGAACAAACCTAAATAGTCATTTGCTTATCTTAGTTGTGGCACAAGGCCAGAAGTAATGGGGCACCCAGTGAGAACTGTACTCATTAACGATCATCTGTTAATCAGATTTTAAGCCTGGATAGATCATTTATTCAAAATTTTTCGCCCTCATCATTTTTCATAAAAATAAATCTATCACTTGCATATGACCCTTGGGTTATATGTTGAACAAACCTAAATAGTTATTTGCTTATCTTAGTTGTGGTACAAGGCCAGAAGTATAGGGGCACCCTGTGAGAAATGTACTCATTAACAAGCGTCTGTTAATCCAGGTTAGGTTTGGATAGATCATTTATTAAAAAATTTTACCACAAAAGTCTTATTACTATTATAATAATAAATATCCGGCAGTATCTGTAGGTGGTGATTTCATATCCTGCCGGATATCAAAATCTATATCCGGTACATCACCATTTAGTATTAAAGCAGGAGGTAGACATGTCTGATCTTGCAGATAATTATATACACACAGGTGATGGTCAGAAAGTTTGAAACACTGTTTAAGCAAATAATTTGATTATGGGAAAGAAAAGAAGAAGTAATCACTTCTTGCCAAACTTGGAAGTCATCAACTTAACTCGTAATTATATGTATTCAGCCAAATAGATCAAATATTAAAACACAAAAATAGATGAAGACAAAAGCAGACAAATATAAGAGAAACTTGTTCTTAAGGATTAATCACAAACAATATTTAATCCTACAAAACCAGATTATAGAAAGATGATCAAAGTTTTATTAATGCAAAATCTTTTGTCTGAGAAAGAACTTGGATTTTCTTCTTTTCCCATCAACCCCCTACCCTCTTCTTTTCACCTGGCCGCCATTTACAAAGATAAATTCCAATCATATCTTTTTGGAGGCTAGAAGAAACAAGAAAATACACAAAGAGAATATTTTACTCTATTTCTAACAGTTCCAGTCAAAATAAATTAAGTCTTTTTGAAGTGACAAATCTAAATCAATATAAGTCTATATCATTTACTTATCTATATAATCAGGTTATTTTATTTTGAAAAGTAATATATATATATATATATACACACATACATATACATACATACAAGCACCTTGGTACAGCAACCAGTCTGTGAGAAGAAAAACTCTGAATTCAAACCTATTGTACTCTACTTAAAAACCTTGTGTGGCATACTACCCGTGGTGGAGGGGAGTGGGAAAATATATACATATGAACTTAATTCTTGTCATAATTATTTAAATATAGATCAGCACTTATGTTTCTCAGTAAGTCCTCTAGATAGCATCCAGTATCTGTACAAAGCTGATGAAGTTTTTGTTGGCTGGTCAATACTGGTGCGTCCATATGTAGAAGTCCATAGAAAAATGTTGTTTATGAGTTTGAATTGTTAGAGTCCAAGTGGTGCAACTACACAGTAGTACTGACATGGCAACAGTTTGGGAAAATACCAATTTAAATAAAAGCATAAATATCTAGTATATTTACATTTCTAACATTAGATATTCTTTTCTAAAAAAAAAGATATAAGCTATATTTGCAATAAAAATCATTTAAAAAATAAAAACAGAAACCAGTTTTACAAGTTAAATTAACAATCGATATTTTGAGGTATTCAGCAACGAGTGGTTTATGGCTAATTTTCAAGTCATCTTTAAAAAACTTTTGAGATTGTTTTAGTACTTGTCAGAATTGATAGTCCTAAGTAAACCGCTTACTACAATAGCACTAAATGTTATTTTATAAGAATAAACCCTACACTTAAATTTGATTTTTTTTTTTTTTTTTTTTTTTACCTGAAAATCGTGCCACAATAATGTAGGTCGATTTTCAACTTTTTTGAATATCAAAAAGATTCACCCGAGAAAAGTTGGGTATTGGTATGATAAGTACTGACACCAAAATGTAGATTTCTAACTTGCACCAATTTTTGAGAATTTAGTTTTAAAAATCCTCTAATATGAGTCCTCCCAAAACCCTAGTTTATACAACATTTAAATATAAAATGGCTCAAAAACCTTATTTCAACCCAGAAAAGATTATCCATGTACATATAAAAAAAAAATAATGGATTGTTATTTGTTTAGTTTCTGTAAGTTATAAACCAATGTGAGAGTAGTGAAGTGATATTTTTAAAACAAAAATTCTGTTAACCTATCCTAACCCATTACCCCATCTCCACACATCTCCTTACTAGTATTTAATGACAACATTGTGATTCAACATATTTTCTCTTTATTTTTTTTTAAAGCACATTAAGAGGTCAGGGTTTGTTTTTGTTCTTAGACAATATTACTAACATTTGTTTTTATAGTCTCTCAAAATTTGAATAGAGTATTGTTAGTAAAGAGTTTTTTGTTTCATTTTTTAAAGCATATATATATATATATATATATATACTAGCAAATATATGCACCCTCCGGGTGCAAGTATTTAAGTTTTAATATAATAAAATATCATGTTAAATTAGAAAGGCTAATGAAACTGAATAAGAATTCAGATAAAAATATTTGGAACAGAGGGGGTATAATCGGAAAATAGAACAACTTTGAAACTAACTGTTCCACCATTTTCCCTTACTCCCGTCTTTCAGTGGTAAATTTCCCTAATTTAACTATTTAGTTAAAATAGGAAGAAAAGAATAAAATTACAGTTATTTCTTTATGTTAATAGATTTCTGTTAAGATTTATCCCCGAGATTTTTGCTCATATTTATTAAGATAAAACCAAACAATTAGAAATCAATAATACTAAGCATATATTTATTAAAATCAAATTTTTTAAGATCAATATGCAAATTAGCCTTCCCATTCACACTGTAAACCGCTATTTCGTTGAATATATAAATATAATTGCATGTTATTAGTATGTAGATATTGTTAACAGTCTTAATGATGTAAAACAATTTTACTAATAATTGAGGTTTAAACAAAAAATAAAATCTCGGAGAATGTGTGTAAATAACAAAGGGAATTGGGACTTGTGTAGTTTCGGTTACAGACAGACAAACCCACAATCTCCATTATAATAAGATATATATTTCAAAATTGCTTTCAAATAGTTATGAGCCCACACTTTGGTAGCACTGATTTTAAAAATATGATAAATATATCTTTAACTAGTAGAGCCACCGAGTGCTGGTCAGGAAATAAAAAGTTAAAATAAATCTCTTATCTATATTTATATATAGATTTATAAAAATTATTTTCTTTATAGAATATCTTTCTATAATAGATATAATGAAACAAGTTTCATTATATCTATTATTTTTTATATATATTTATACATAAAGAATAATAGATATAAATCTATATATAAATATAGATAAAAGTTGAGGGTTTCTTTTTTAAGTTGTTAATCATTATTTGTATTTTTGTCTTTAAAATTTACTTTTTATTATGTTTTATTTGTTTACCATCTGTTTTAATTTTTTTTTAAATATATCATTGATTTATACTATTATATTTGTATTTTCTTATAGAAAATGAAGTATAACAAAAATTTTAACACCCTCTCGGGCAAAAATAAGGTGTGACTTTTATTGAACCTTAGTCTTTGCTGGTCCCCACAAATTTTTCTTTATAAAAGCACATGCACTCAGTCATTGTACAGATATATAGAATCTTTCTTTCTGTGTGTGTGTGTGTGTGTGTGTGTGTGTGTGTGTGTGTGATTAAGAAGAAAATGCAGGCACGATTTTCAGGTAAAAAAAAAAAAATCAAATTAAAGTGATTTATTCTAATAAAATAACATTTAGTGCTAATGTAATATGCGGTTTACTTAGGACTATCAATTCAGACAAGTACTAAAACAATGTTATGTACAGGGTAACTATTCTTCCAGCAAGTATGGGTAAATAGTAGGTCAGACTGGGCTCTTAACCTTGGTTTATATAACCAGTCTAGGAGAAGGAAACTGAATTAAAGCCAGTGAAACTCAATTTCTTAAATTGACAGTGTTGATAGATAGATAGATTCAAGTTCTTTTGTTGTTAAAGAAAATTAGTGATAAGTATTTTAAAAAGAAAAGAAATTGATTTTAAAGGACAATTTCACTGTTTTAAAGTCAAGGCTTATAATTTATTTTAACAGAAGGACATCAATCATTATCTTTTGTCAGCTGACAAGAAATTTAAAAAATTTAATCACTGTATTTAAAATTTTAACAAAAACAGAAGTAGCAGGCATAGGCGGAGGAGGAGGATTTCATGAAAATTAGATAATTGAACCTAAACTTGAATAACAATGAAAAATACATTTTTAATAGTAAGGATCTTTAAGAGTCAGTAAGGTCAAAAAGGAGGGTGGTTAACATGTTTATTGGTCAGTTGTCTGATGGGGGGGGGGGGATACGGTAAAAATTACAAACAGATGCAAAACTCAGTTACCCCTCTGCTATAGTATGATGATCAAAAATGGAGTTACTTAGGGCCGGTTTAGCTCAGTTGGTAGAACATTCAGCTCGGAACCACAAGGTTCTGGGTTCAATACCAGCTCTCGCAACTCAGCACATGAGTAGCACAGCTAAATCAATTAAAAAGATGTTTTTTTTAATTGATTGATGAAGCGAATGACTGAAATATTCCTTATCTAGATTGTGGATTTAAGTAGGTAGTTACCCAACCGTTCGCCACAGGTAAGATGTGATACAAGGTTGCAAGTATGAGTGTAATTGAAAGTAATGGCAATGAAGGGGTACTTCACACTCCTCAGAATTGGAGCCTCACAATCAAATGCAGTTTACGGTCTTAACCAGAACACCCCCACTTTTTTTTTGGGGGGGTGCCCCTCTCCAGGGTGGAGATATAGTCAGGGTATTCCCTACGTCCAGATGACAGATTTTTTTTTTAAAAATACACAACCTTTCAATAAATTTAATAATAGATGAATAAATAAAAAGATTTGTTGAATTTCAATTTTTTTTTTTTTCAAATTAAAGTATTTATTCAGCACTAAAATCTGTTGATTGATTTCCTGCAAGTTGTTTTTTTTGTTTTTTTGTTTTCAACAAATGTAAATACAAATTTCCAAATTAAATAACTGTTTCTATATAATAAAAGAAAATTAATTTTCCTATCAGATTTTTCTCCAATTCTTCTTTTTAATGATATAAATTTTATGATTAAATTGTTCTATGTGAATGAATAGTTTCTTTTTGAATTGAGTGACTCACTTTGGTCATTGCTACATCAATGCAATTAACTTCAAATAATGAACAAATAAAAATTTCTATTAAAAATACCACTAAAATTTTTTTTTTTTCAATTTAGTAGTATTATTCTTACTTTTAAATAAAACATTAATAAAAAGAACAATCATCAAAGAAAGCTTTTTAAAAAGATCTCAAATTAATCAAATATTTGATAAAAATTTTGAATAAAAAATTTGATAAATGAAGTTAAGAGAAAAAAAAGACGTGCATATATTTTTTTTGTACCGGTCAAATACCTAAAACTTAATTTAGCAAATTATATATATAATATATATATATATATTATATATATATACACACACACACACACACACACACACACACACACACACACACCACATTTTTTTAATTCTGAAGTGGTCTTTTTTTATAATAATAAAAAAATAGTAACTATTTATTTCCCAAGAATTCTTTAATATGTAAGTCTAGAAAATAAAATTTAAAAATGCAGACATGATTTTCAGATAATAAATATTGAATTTAAGTGTAGGATTTATTCTCATGAAATAGTATTTGGTGATATTGTTGTATGTGGTCTACTTATAACCATCAATTAAGTACTAAAACAACTTTAATGTTATGTACATGGCAGGTGCTATGGTCTCAAACTCACCTCCTACAAATCGATGATACAAGACCCCTACCCTACAACAAGTTATTTTTATGAAGTAACATTGATAGAAAATATATGAAACCAAGCTGTAGATGAACATATTTTTTTTTACCTAAAGATCTTGCAAGATTTTTGGACCATATAACCTTTAAGCACCCCATCTGCGATCTCGATTCATAAGGACATGTTTTTCATTTACACCATCAAAAGCCGGTTGTTTTTTAGGGGTTAGTGTTAGGGTTTAGTTTTAGTTTTTTTAACTCTAAAAATCGTCTGTTACCAAAAAACGGATTTTGATGGTGTAAATGAAAAACATGTCCTTATGAATCGAGATCGCAGATGGGGTGCTTAAAGTTTATATGGTCCAGATTTTTAATAGAGCAAATACACTTAAAAAGGTTCTAACTTAGAGAATAAAAAATAGTTTCCAGTCAAGTTTATAATAATAATTTTGTAAAGTTTTCTCTTTATGTTACTGGTCAATATCTAAATTTATGAAATTCTCAAATATAACAAAGATAACCACAAAACACTCATTAGAATACTTCACTCCTTCCTAAACAGAAGCATCGATATCATTATGGACATGTTACAACAATTCACACTTCATAAAAAAAAGGAGAATAAATGGGTTCGTGCCTATAAGGGTTTGAAGTTTTCCTAAAGATTTATTTATTTTACAGGGTGGTTCGAAAATCTTGTCACCCCCTACCAAAATATAACTCTTAATTAAGGTAAATCGTTAGGGTGTGTTAAAGTCGATATCAGCCAGATAGCTAGAGTCTATTCCCTTTTCACTAGCTAGACCAAGGAAGATTGTTTTTGCGTCTGAAGTAGAGCAAAACACATAACAGCTCTTACTTTACCGCACAGATCCCCTGTGCAACTCAAGTGCTAAGTTCACAAGGGTCGGTATCGAACCAGGAACCTTGTGGTTCCTAGAAGGACGCTCTACCGACTGAGCTAAACTGGCCCTATGGAATAAGCTACTGGAAAAGAAATTGAAAATCATTATTATTATTATCATTGTTATATACCATATTACTAAAACAAAATTAATGAAATTTAAAACAATACGTAGAGGTGACAAGACTTTTGGACCAACCTGTGGTCGAAAATTCTTCAGTACATCAATAACTTCAGAATTGTAGGAGGACAAACAGATGTAACATTTGAATGATGGTCCTCTTCTGGCAAGAAAGCCAAACACTTATTTCTTGCTGACTGTCAAACTTAATGGTATGATAAGCAATGGAACCCTTTAAAAAATGTTTAAATAACAAAAAATCGAAACCGGAACCAACACGTTAATGGGAGACACATACAGTCTCTCCCCATCCTATGAACGTTTCTTTTAGTTCACTACAAAGAGGTCGGCCTTCCTCAAAATCTGTAAAACATAAGTGGGCACATAAACATGTTAGTAGGGGATTTGAATTCAGAATTTGTATTAGATCGGTTGCTCTGCTAAGAGATAACCCAGTCTGCCCTACTACTTATACATAGCAGGTAACAGAAGAAATGAAGTCATGCCTTTCCCAAGATTATTGGCATGAAGTGAAACATCACACAGCCGAAGCCAGATAACTTACAATACACACACATAGATATACAAGTAGAGATAAAGGATGTCATTAAAGAAGGCTTTGTAGAAGGAGAAAGGAAAGGGTGTCACAAGAGAGTAGCCGGGGTGGGTGGGGGTGTCAGAGAGAGAGAGAGTAGCCGGGGTGGAGGGGGTGTCAGTGAGAGGGAAAGAGATAAGAAAATGCACAGCAATAGGCATCAACAGTTGCCTTCTTTCTGACCCCCCCCCAATTTATTTTTGTTGCCTTCCTAGTTATTTCTCTATCTTAATTCTTCTCATACAAACTTCATTAAAAAGAAAGTCAGCAATCACCTGGGGCTAAAGGATATCAGTTTGGGGGGGGGGGAGACAGGGACATACATTCCGTTCACTTAAAGAATCCAAATGTGATGCCGATTAAATACTATGACTCCCTCCACCCCCAATTTGGGGAAAGATAAATAGATAAATAAACAGTTTTAAGGGTTTTCGCCTGACGTTTGTAGCACTACAAGTAAGTTTCATAAATATTCAGATCCTTATTAAATCCTAATATTTTACATTTAAAACCCTTCATAGTTTAGCTACATGCATGCTTAAGCGAAGTCATGTAAGTATTCTCTCTGGCTAGTGTTATTTTATATGAAGTAAAAGTAAGTACTACTGTTAATTGTTACCTTAGAAAATAGTTACCGCTGTTGGTGTAGAAACAATCCATTTGGACTAGGCGAATCCCGGTTATTTCCTATAACTCCAACCTAAAAAAAGGGGGAACCACTCTGAATGAATTTTATCTGTTAAATAATCTACCCATTATTTTCCCATTAAACTAACCCTAAACTCTAACACAGTCCTCATTTTTACTAGTAGATCAATAAATAAATAAATAATTTGTCAATCAGAGTGGTTCCCCTTTTTATGTTGGAGTTATAGGAAATAACCAGAATCCATGTATCGGTTCCAAAACAGATATAAGGACGCGACCTGGACTTGAGCATATAGTCAAGGTTTTTGATTGGGGAGATAGGGCAAAAATGTTCTTGCGGATCGTTACCTTGTTTAAATTTGCGGAAATGTTCGCGGTTTAATTTAATGCCCACTAAAGCACAAACTCCAGTAATCCAAAGCGGATTTTCTAGGACATTTTTATATGTCTTATAGCAAAAAATAATAATAATAATAATAAAATCGAGGGGGGGGGCATAAACCCGAAAGCAAGAGAGTATATCTCCTTTTTAGTAGTGCTAGTCCAGCGAGATTGTTTATGCGTCATGTGGAGCGCCACATCTACCACCAGCTCCACATTTCACTGCACAAAGTTGTGCTACTCATCCGTTGTTGGCGAGGGCTGGTATCGAACCCGAAACTTTGTGGTTCCTAGGAGGATGCTCTACTGACTGAGCTAAAAGCCGTCAATAATAGGATAATTTTAAGACTTTCAAGTGGTCTATAGAGCTGAACAAGATTTGTTTTTTTTATTCAATTAGTCACATACATTTAAGCTTTGATATAAACTAAACAGCAAACTTGCAGCCTTAGCGGTCAAGAACAAACATTTCCTTACTACATAGTAAACATGTCCACAGGAGTTCCATTAGTGATTTCTATTGAAATCCAATTAGCCAATCCTGTTCCTGAACATTAGCTAAACGTATTTTTTTCATCGTTGGATAACTGGTGTAGGTACCAACTGGTTATACAGATACACAAACCGACAGAAATTGCCATTTATATAGTAGATATGGAAAAATAAGACTTTCAATATTATATCCATTTGGATTTGCAATCTTAGAAATGGGATATGTGACATGAGGTAAAAAGGGTTGAGAACCTCTGGTTTAGGAGTGTGACTGTCAGAGTCTTTTGGCCATTTTCATATTGTTCTCTACCAAAGAAACGATTGGTTGTTGACGACTCTTGGTCTTTACCTGATCAATTATAACATTCTCTGTGGAGGAAAATGAGAGAAAGAACGCGCATGCGCAGAACTACACACAAATACAAAAAGGAGGGAAGGACGTTTTCATATCTGATTTAAAAATTTAAAAACGTCGGCGTTATTTTGTAATTTTTACAAATCGTTAGTTTTCGAGTTAGAAAAAACAAAACAAAACAAACATGAATTGTAAATATTTTAAGGCAATCAATCAACGTAGACTTGGCACAATGAAACGCACAAATATTTTATGAAGGATTTTATTCTCAACACAATCACTGACTGAAAAATATTCGTAATGATGCGTAAAATATTTATTTTCCCAATTATTTTAAGTTGAAGCTTGAAAAATCAATGACCAAAAGGCAATCTTAAAATTTAAACATTTTAAAATTTGTATATATTCTGGGGAAAACTGACCTCATTAAAATGAAACATACACACATGTATATACACGGATACATACACACACGCATATACACATACAATAAACACGCGTGCGTTTTAACATCGTTCAAATCATAATCGAATCAATAATTTTGTCCTTTTTCACATTAAATATCGTTTTCAATACTTCAGTCCCATCGTTGTGTAATGGTTAGCAAGATAGTTTCACAGATCCATTGCTACTGAATGCTCCATACTTGCGAGGTTGTGTCACATCGTACCCGTGGTGAACGGGTTGGTTGAAAAGGGCACCTCACGTGTTGTAATGGTTAGAAAGCTGGATTAGCAAACCATTGTTAGTGAGTTTGATTCTCATTGGGTGCCCCATATTTTCGGTCTTGTACCACAACTAAGCTAAGCTTATTAAATAACTACTTCAGTCCCATTGTGGTAAAATGATTAGCAAGCTAATTTCACAGATCCATTACTACTGAATCGCGAGTTCGACCCTCGCTGGATGCTCCATATTTGCAAACAGGTTAGGTAAATACCTACTTCGGTCTTTTTCCTGTAATATGCCCTTTCTTCTCTTTACTCAAGCAATACTTTGTGAATGACTAGAGTGATGTAATGGTTAGCGAGCTACGCTAGCAAACCATCACTACCGGGTTCAATTCTCACTGAGCAAGACATTTATTACCTTTGTAACAAACTAAAGTTAACTTATGACTACTCAAGTAACGCTTTGTGTTACCATAAAGTAAATTTCCCATGATCCTAAGCGAGACTACGAAGAGATCAATAGACACTGTTAACGATAATGTTCCAAAGTTGTTATTTGTAACATTAACAAAATCATGTCGTTAAAGTTCAAAGAGGGAAAGAGTTCTCTCTAACAAGTTAGGGATAACCAACGTTTTCAAGAAACGTTTAATATCCACGTAAACGTCGCTAAAACAGTCCGCCAGTGCATGCTCAGTTGCCATTCTGCATCTATTATATGGTAGTTTTTAACGATCACACTTGCAAATTGCAATATAGTTATTCACTAAGTTTAGCTTAGATGTGGCACAAGGCCAGAAATATTGGGCACCCAGTGAGAATCGAACTAACAATGGTCTGCGAATCTAGCTTGCTAATCATTACACCACGTGAGGTGCCCTGCAAATTGCAATATACCATTATGAGAAGAAACAAAAAAACATTTGCTCAACCCTTCTACCACAGGTAGAATATGACATTGTTCAATTTGTTAAGCAGAGCACAGCTGGTTTGAATTCAGTTTTTTTTGTTCTTCTCCTAGACTGGTTTCCTAATTAAGGCTGAAAAACCTAGTCTGTTCTATTTAACCATAGCAGGTGGTGCATATGGCGTCTAAACTAGCAAATTGGTCGGAAAATTAAAACGGAAAGTTTTTTGGTGGTCCCCCATGACAGTTTAACTACAGTGTATGAATGAACTTTTTGCGAATTGGGTTACGATTTAGTGGTTTGGGTATTAAGGTTGTTTTTAATTATGTATTGCTTAAAAAACAAATATTAATACATTTAATTAACCATTGAACTTAATTATTGAACCCAACGGTAGACAGATTAATCTCGGTTGTTTGTGTTAGTATTGCAATGTATAATTTCAATTAAACTTGGTTTTAAAAAAATATTTTTCAACATTAAATGTATAGTAATTTGGGGGTTTTGTTGTTGTTTTTTAAGCAATACGTAATTAAAAACTACCTTCATCCCTAAACCGTATCCCATTCGCATTGTAGATAAACTGTCATGGGGGACCACCAAAAAAGTTTTAATTTTCCGACTAATTTGAAAGCTTAGTGGGCTACACTAAGCTTGGCTTAGATGTGGCACAAGGCAAGAAATATTGGGACACCCAGTGAGAATCGAACTAACAATGGTCTGCGAATCTAGCTTGCACCACGTGAGGTTCACTGCAAACTGCAATATACTCTTATGAGAAGAAACAAAAACTATTTGCTCAACCCCTCCACCATGTGACATTGTTCAATTTGTTAAGCAGAACACAGCTGGTTTGAATTCAGGGTGTGTTTTTCTTCTCCTAGACTGGTTTCCTAACTAAGGCTGAAGAACATAGTCTGTTCTATTTAACCATAGCGGGTGGTGCATATGGCTTCATACCTTTCCCAAGAGCATGTCCAAGAGTGGAATTCAAGTTGATGATTCGTTTTCCTTCGACAATAGCAGTTACGCTAAGGTTATGGTATGGTGGGAGTCGTGAATTTGGAAGAGGCAGACATGAAAAATGTTGTTAATATACAATTAAAAGGTTAAAATAGCGCTGTGATAATGAAAGAAAAATATTTGTGATATGTATCTAACGCCAAAAATTTCGCTACGGCAACACTTCCCCTTTCATTAAACATTTATAAAAAAATGTAAAATCGTAAATTGCCACTTATTCCCCACCCACTTAAAAACAGAGCCTAAACTTACTTTGTCCCCTGAATTTATTAATTATAACAATGAAATAAATCACGTTAAAAAGAGAACATCTCAGACAGACAGAGAAACAGCAAAAATGTGCCATTTTGACAGATACAGATTCTGATTCTAATTTATAGACTGCAAAACAAATAATTTTCACATGTTTTTTTTTTAAATCCTTCCTCTTCATAACACAGCAAACATTACGTTAAGTTTCATTCATTTTTGCCGTGTTTTGTTGAAGTTTAATTCCTTCCGAGGGAGGCAACACGTGAAATTTTAGCCATATCTACTGATATATTAAACGAACCCTGTGTATTATAGATAAAAGTTAAGTTTATTTAATGATGTTAATATAAACATTACCCTTAGTTTAAAAGACATAAAATATTTCAAATATTTAAATACTACTTTTTAATTACTAAGTACCACCAAAAACACGCTCCTTTTCATTTAAAAAACGAATTGAAATTAATTAAATCTATTATTTAAGGTTAAATTTTAATTTATTCAAAAAATAGTAACATAATGAGCATCAGTAAAAAAACAAAAAAAATAATATTACGTATGTAATTTATTTTTAATACATTTTAAACATTAAATTTACCCCCAAAAATAATGAAATCGGACACTGCGTGAAGTAACTTACGTACTTACAAAATACGTAAAAGTTTTTTTAAAAGTTTATAAAAGTTTCCTCTCAGAAATCAATACAAAAAACATTAAATACACAATGTATAGAAAAATTACTCACATGGTTATATTTTGTAATTTATTTGTTCAAAACACGCAGAAAAAAAGCCCGTTAAAAATTACTCTTGAATTGTTTAAATGACATTCATGCGAACAATTTTAGAACTATGGTAGCCAAGACATGATCATTTTTTTTTTTTTAACAGTAACAATTCACTAACCCTAACCCTGAAAAATACCAAAAATCAGGGAATTATCCGATTTTAATAAAAATTTCAGTGTTGACTTATTAATAAATTTTATAATGCATCAGTTATTCTTTTTGTAAAAATTACAGATTTCTTTCAGTTTACTTGCGCCCCCACCAAGATACGTTTTCATTTTGCAATAAAAAAAAAAAATTAATTTAAGTTTCAGACTTTTGTATACAAACACCGCCCCTCTTAATAGAACCTGAGCGATGCTATATAAAAGTAAAAAGCTTGTACCATTTATTTGTGTACTTCTCACTTTGTGTGGGTGTTTGTTTCCATTGTAGACATCACAAAAGAATGTGTTGTTAATTTCTCATCTTGTGTGTTTATTCGCACTCGCGCCTCGGTAGACGACCTCATTTTTTTTTAAAGACAATGTAAGTCTAAACATTAATGACAATGTTCATTGAAAATTGCACTCTTCATTAAAACTGAATTAAAATAATTTATTGGTTCTCTCATAAAAGATATACACAAAATTATAGCTTCATATAAAATAATGATTTTAAAACGTAGGTTCCAATATATAATTGTCCTGTGTAATAAATTTGAGCGTATATATACAGAGATGCTGATAGGTACGCGTCCTGCGTCACTGACGCATAAAAATCTAAAAGGGCACAGAAAAATTACATCCATGCGTCCTAGTTGTTTTTTATTTTTTTTTGGGGGGGGGTCTTCACCCACTATTTCCAGCTAACTGTAAATACATTTCGATATTTTCTTGGAAACGAATTACACGGTATGGGGTAGAAGGTAGGGGTTAGACGGCTTTAATTGTTCATAGATAAAAACTATAATTTATTAAGAAACTTTAGTTGGGACCCATCAAATTTCCCGGGGACTCATTCAAATCAAATACATGCGTCCCAGACGCACTAAATTAAAAAGCTATCAGTATCTATCTATCTATCTCTATATATAAGGTATACACAAAATGGGCCTAAAATGCGTTTTTGACAAAATGACATTAAAAGACATAAAATAATTTACCAAAAATCAGGGAATTATCGGATTTTAAAGAAATTTTCAGTGTTAATTTATCAATTAATGATATTTATAATGCATTATTTATTTTATTTCAAAACCTTCTCATTTTTTTTTCAGGTCACTTAATTTTGAACCCCCTTACTTTGGGAGTGTAAAATATTGGCGAGTTTGTCCTTGATTGATACTAATTACAGTATAAATAAAAAGATAAAAGACCGAAGTAATAAATAGAAAAAAAAATTACGGTGGCTTTTCTATGAGAAAATAAGTACCAAAAATCGAAAAAATAAAATGAAAAAAAAAAATTAATTTTTTGGAGATTTCTTTTTTAATCATTTCGATAATTATCTAATTGGCTATTATCTATAATTATCTATAAAAGAAAAAATTATATTTTTTCTGCTTAAAAAGGGGGGGGGGTTACATTTTCAATAGAGTTTTTCTTCAAAACGTATACTTTGTTTGACTAAAATAAGGTTTGCATTAAGTAGATATTTATTCCTAGAATCTAAAAATATAACATTTTAAACTTAACATCAGGCTTTTCATATTTTAAATGAAATTTATATATTAATTTTTCATAGCAAAAATACTAAATTAAAGTTTTGAAACAAAATAACTGATGCATTTTAAAATTCATTAATCGATAAATCAATACTGAAAATTTCATTAAAATCGGATAATTACCTGATTTTTTTGTAATCGCGAATGTTACATTAAAATTGTAAACAAGCACTTAAAACCATTGAAAAAGAGACAGAATGGCGGATCGCGTCGAAATTGACCAAAACAAATCCTTTTAAATGTATTAAAAATAAACTGCATATGTAATGATATTTTTTTTTTTTTTTTTTTTTTTTAATGGTGGTCATAATGACTACTTATCGATTTAGACAAAAGTTTGACCTTAAATAATAGATTTAATTAATTTTAATTCGTTTTTCAAAACGTAGCAAACGATTTTTGGGGTATACCTTATATATATATATATATATATATATATACGGTGATGCTGATAACTTTTTAATTTAGTGCATCCTGGGACGCACATATTTGCTTTGAATGAGTCCGAGAAAATTTATGGGTCTCATCTAAGACCAGCTAACTCCTTCCTTGTAATCTATCCTGTGTAATTAATTTCTAAGAAACTATTGAAATGTATTTACAGTTAGCTTGAAATGATGAGGGAAGAAAAAAAGAAAAACATTGGGACGCCTGTCTCTCAGTCTCAGTCTCTCTCAGTAGAGCATTGTTCTAAACAACTTTCAACCTATGATAGATCAAGATCATATCAGAAGAGATAACATTAAGAGTATTTATCCTCACCCCCCACCCACTTGTAGTGGCAGGATGTGACAAGGCAGGATTAATTCGGGCACTAAGTGAACTTCTCGAGCCGCGGGTGCAAAACCAATTGAAGACAGACAGACAGACAGAGAGACAGACAGACAGAGTGTGTGTGTGTGTGTGTGTGTGTGTGTGTGTAATATTTGAGTGAAAACTTCTCACTTAGACTGTAACAAACTTGCTTGCTCACCGAATGTCAAGCCAACGAAATATTACACCATCTCTCTTTTCATTGACTGCTGTCTTTAATTAGGAACAGTACTTGTTCGAATCAATCGTCTAGTTCCTAAGAAACAGTTCATAGTAGATAAGTCAATCCTACGATATACACAGGATCACCTTCTTTTTGGGGATTCTTTTAATAGTAGTTTATTTTGTTTGCACCACTAATCTCTTGTATTCTACCTTACTGCAAAGTAATCCACTTTTCAATGGCCATCATACAAAAGGAACAAATCTCATGCACAAATAGGTATAGTAGGTTGTTGTTTTAGGGTAGGATGGGGTGGTTGGTTGGATTTTACAGCATGCAAACCTCGTTGGGTTATTTTATGCCGAAGACGGTTTTTTTTATCCATTATTGATGAGTATTCAACATTTTTTTTCAAACAATTTTTTGGAGGGAAGAATTCCTACTTTTTCCAAAGACAGTGAGTGTGTGTGTGTGTGTGTGTGTGTGTGTAATGTAATGTGTTTTCATTTCCTACGACGATAAGTGTTGTGGTATATACGATAATAAGTTTAAAATGTTGTTCATTTTTTCCATCTTCGATATTGGGGCCAATTTTTATGTTTTTTCTTTCTTTCTATCAGGATGTAGCTTATATAACAGCTGTCACAATACGAACAAAAGCTAGCTTTTTTTCTTTCTTTTTTTAAAGAAGTTCATAAAAACTATACACCCCAAATGCCATCTAACGATAAAAACAAACGAATTTTTTTTTTCTAACTACAATAAACAACTGTTGTGACCCAGCTGAGTTGGAACACGAGCAACAAGAGTTGAGGGAGGGGTTATTTCCTCCTGGTCTTCCATACCGCCCACATAAAATACAGATCTACGATATAAGAACACTGACTCTCAACTGATGTAAACATGTGAAAAATGTGTCGCCACAGCCTTGTAAAGAAGCATTTAACAACTTTGAGTACTAGTCATTTTATTTCTCTACTATTGAAAGCAGAGAAAACATTTTTTAAATGCTTTAAAAATAAAAGTATTGGACAGGAAGTCACGAGATATATTTTATTAAGTATAAAATAAATAAATGAAGCTCTTCAACTGCTTTGCAAACTTTCAGACAAATATGCATACAATAAATATTTACCTAAATACTCTAGAGGAATCTGGTTATTTTATGATTTAAGAAGAAAAATAAATAAAATAAAACACAAGTGAAGTTCATTTCCAGTAGAAAAAGAAGAGCAAATGCTGTCTTTTCCGTTGAAAAGCACATTGCATAAAATTGATTGTAGCGATGAATACTGAATCAAGAGACGATAGAGTATAATGGTCGTTCATAGGTTTCAAATAACAAAGCTCTTCCTCAATAAGTTGCCAGTATTGCAATTCGAAAATTTACAATTGCTTCTCTAACTACTTTCGTTTCCCGCCAAAATACACCGTCTGCAAAAACATAATTAACAACTGGCTGCGTTACAACTCAATAGAGATACGATGCTGTTAGCGTTTTTATTTTGCGCTAATTCCATTGAGAAACGGTTGGAATGACTCTTCTCTCTCAGCTGGGGTTTTTTTTTAGCAGTTTTAAGGTAGCTAGTCTGAGAGAAGGAAAACTTAATTCAAATCAAATGTAAGTAAAGTAAAGTCGACAGGGCGGCCTAAAGTCGGTATCAGCCAGTCAGCGAGGGAGTCTATCCCCTTTTCAATAGCGCTAGACAAAGGAGATTGTTTTTAGCATATATGGTGGAGCGCCACACCTACCATCAGATCCTTACTTTACCGCACAGATCCCTGTGCTACTCATACGCTGAGTTGGCGAGGACCGGTATCGAACTAGGAACCTTGTGGTTTCTAGCCAAACGCTCTACCGACTGAGAACCTTGTATTACATCCCGTGAGGGGAGGGCTAGGTAAATACATGCACTCAAGATAAAAATGATTTTTTTTTACTATTATTCGTAAAGATAACATTCAATAATAGTCATAATCATATGACCAAAATCGAGACTGTTAGGTTGATGTTTCAGATATAGTTATTTACTAAGTTTAGATGTGGCATAAAACAAGAAATATAGAGTACCCAGTGAGAAACGAACTCACTACTAATCGTCTGAAAATATTATATGACATCTGAAAAACTCAAATAATAGTATCAATAGAATACATTTTTAAAAATAATAAAAACAGGAAGAACGATTGGAATCTTTAAATAATTAAAAATAAACAAGCAACATTTTATAGTAATTTCCATTTTATCAACAAGTTAAGCATTTTAATGGTATTGCTCTAATCAAAATCTCGCTATAATGTACCGTTTAGACTGTTACATACATACACGCATAATATTAATAGATTATGATCTTCGAAGGTTATGCCTGTCATCACCTCAATTAAATGGACCGTTCCGTTTTGATTGTAGCGCAAGAAAGAAAAAGTCTCACTGAATTCCCCCATACTTCTGGCTAAGTAACGCTTTTTAGATTTTGTGACAATATGCTGTAATGTATATTTTCATATTAGATGTGTAAATGTTAGAAATAATGATCAAGTCTCTCATCAAGAGAAAACAATGTTAGAACCCACAAAAGAAACTCTTTAAAGCAATGCGTACTTAGTACACCGTACTGATAAGAATTCGGGATACTGTATCTTTAAAATGACATAGTAGATTTTACATGTAAATAGATGAAGTGAAAACAATGAGAATTGAATACAAGACTTTGCAAACAAGGGCTTAAAGCAAGAAAAGACGAGTAAAGCAATAGTTTTAATTTGAAATAAGCAACATTATCAATTTCTAGTTATTGTTGGGCGAGTTATGACAAATTTCCAGTCAGAAGTTAACGTATTTACGATAGAGATCTCTCAAACTTTCAATAACACACACATACACACACATTTTCTATATCTCACGCACACACACACACATTTTCTATATCTCACGCACGCACACACACACACATTTTCTATATCTCACGCACGCACACACACATTTTCTATATCTCACGCACGCACACACATTTTCTATATCACACGCACGCACACACACATTTTCTATATCACACGCACGCACACACATTTTCTATATCACACGCACGCACGCACACATTTTCTATATCACGCACGCACACACACATTTTCTATATCACACGCACACACACACACACACGCACACATTTTCTATATCACACGCACACGCACACACATTTTCTATGTCTCACGCACACACACACACATTTTCTATGTCTCACACACGCACACTTTCTATGTCTCACGCACACACGCACACTTTCTATATCTCACGCACGCATGCACACTCATACATTTTCTATATCTCACGCACGCACACATACATTTTCTATATCTCACGCACACACACACACATACATTTTTCTATATCTCACGCACACACACACATACATTTTCTATATCTCACGCACGCACACACATACATTTTCTATATCTCACGCACGCACACACATACATTTTCTATATCTCACGCACGCACACACATACATTTTCTATATCTCACGCACGCACGCACACACATTTCTATATCTCACGCACGCACGCACACACACACATACATTTTCTATATCTCACGCACGCACGCACACACACACATACATTTTCTATATCACGCACGCACACACACACATACATTTCTATATCTCACGCACGCACACACACACACACACACATACATTTTCTATATCTCACGCACGCACACACACACATACATACATTTTCTATATCGCACGCACATACGTACATTTTCTATATCTCACGCACGCACGCACACACATACATACATTTTCTATATCTCACGCACGCGCACACACACACACATACATACATACATTTTTCTATATCTCACGCACGCGCACACACACACACATACATACATACATTTTCTATATCTCACGCACGCACGCACGCATACATTTTCTCTATCTCATGCACGCACACACACTTTCTATACCTCTCTCTCACGCATACACACATGCTCTTTCTATATCTCACACACGTGTACAACGTGTTTATCACATGAGCAAAAGAATATAATTGTTTTGTTGTTTTATATATGGCTGCATTAATGGTAATATTTCATGAAAGAACGAAAGAAAAGGAGAAAAAGAGAAAGAATCACAACTTGGTTGAATGAGAAAAAGACGAAGCGGATGACGAAAGTAAAAACAACTAAATTGCCGTAGTCAAGTTTAACATGTGTCAGAGATTACAGCAGTGAATGAAATAAATTCAGCACAAACTCGAGAAGGAATTTACTATTATAATCTGACGTAAGAATTTCCTTTTTAAAATCCTCTAAAAAAAAAATTTAAAAAAATCACAGCTAAAACATAAGTAAACAGAAAAAGAGATTGAAAAGATTGTTTTGATTATTTGACACTTATTGAATAAAAGAACATCACGCAAGAATTTATAAAACTTTTTTTCTCTTTCTTTTTTCTTTTTTTTTTTTTTCAATAAATAATTGAACGATAAACAAAACAAATAATCTCAGTGCGAAATTACTGGAATATTTCAAATAGGAAATACAAAAAGTACATATGATATTGCAACCACGCGACAACTGTCATACGGAGTTGCTACTATCTCAATTTTAAGCAGCGCTTGTCACTGAGTGATGGTTAACGAGTTAATCTCTTAATCCATTGCTGGTATAGCGAGTTTAATCCTCACTGGGTGCACCACGATTATCGTACTGTGCCAGACGAGGCTAAAAAAATTAACGGAAATCACAATTTGAGGAGAAGGGCGAATTGGCTCATTTGATAAAGACGTTGATTTGTTAAAAGCTAAATTTTCGGTGGAGGCTGCCACTTCCTAGATATAATCAGTACATTTGCATGCTTATAAAACCAGGTAGATGTTAAAGTAAAACAATCAATTAGTGTAGCGAGTTCGATTCTCATTAAGGGCACTTCTGCTCTGGTCTTGTATAAAATTAAACTTTACAAAACTAGAAACTATTTATATCATAAAATAAAACAAATATACAATTTGTAATTAAAACGATTTTAGAGCCAGACTTTTTTTTTTTTTTTTTTTTTTTTTTTAGAGTGGTCAACTTTTGTTGTTTTTTTTGTTGTTTTTTTTAGAGTGGTCAAAATTTTGTTTCGGTTCAAACTCAGCAACGAGTAGGTAACTTTGTCATGTTTATCTACTGGGTATAGGTAGAATTTTTCAATTAATTTTCGGATAAAAATCAGAGTTATAATTTCATAAGGAAATTCACATAATGAAAAAGAACGAGAATAACCTTTGACTTGGGAGGGGGGCGATGACGTCATGAGCATAAATCAAGGTTCGACTAATACACGAATATGTACGGTAATTACAGAAACCCTGATAGTTCATTTTTACCATCACACTTTCCGTAGAGTCAATGTGGCTCAACAGATAAAAACGTAAGATCTTGAACCAACCCAGTCGTTATTAAGTAGTACTAGCGTTCGAACCTCAGAAAGGGTACGAACCGATAATTCTCTCACCTAATACTTAGTCTAGTCGATTGATAGTAAAATTTATTGCAATAAATAAATAGGGTCGATCGGTAAAGTTATCACTCCTATTTTTTAAGGAAATCTTCGAGTAAAAACGATAAAAGCCCTTCCGGCTGAACTTGCAAATCGGTCGAAAAATCAAAACATACTACAGATGACCCAGAAAAAAACAGAACCCAAATCATTTATTTTCCCATTAAACCAACCCTAAACCCCCTAGTAAAAGTCACTCTGTATACATAGTGACCCAGAAAAAACAGAACCCAAATCATTTATTTTCCCATTAAACTAACCCCAACCCTAACCTTAACCCCCCCCACCTAGTTAAAATTAACAGTTTTATTATAAAATTTGTGTGTTTGTATACAGGGTGACCCAGAAAAAACAGAGCCCAAATTATTTATTTATTTTCCCATTAAACTAACTCTAAACCCCAACCCTAGTTTTTTTTTCAAGTCACACCGCTTCGGCTACGGACTTTAATCGTAGCTGGTGTTTTTTTTTTTTTTCAGCAGGAGGCCGGGGCGGTTCTCCGCGAAGAGTACCAAAAATTTATTTTTAAAAAAAGAAAGAATAAGCATTAAAATATATTACAGCACATAATTCCTTAAATTGCTCTTTTATTATGTTTTTATACAATACAATGCTATTTTCTCATTTAAAAACGTAACAAAATTAATGGTTTTTTACAATACAATGCTATTTTTCTCATTTAAAAAACGTAACAAAATTAATGGTTTTTAGGGTGGGTTGGAACGGATTAATGGCATTTCAGTTTATTTTAATGGGGAAAATTGATTTGATATACGAGGAAATTGAATTATCCTCGGAACGAATTAAACTCGTAAGTCAAGGTACCATTGTATTTGTATTCTTATAAAATCGACATCATGTCATCAATGCTACTACTATTAATATTTCATTGTACAATTATCTACTAAATTCATTGAGAAAGGCCTAAAAATTAAATATTCTAAAGGTGTCATCATTCCACAAGTGAGACGACTGACAACGATTTTGTGTGATGGGGTCTGTCTAATAAAAAGAGACGAAGAAACCTAGTTACTTTGAATTACCAATATTGATTTCTAACACTTTAGATTGTTTGGTGTAGAGCTAAACTTTTCTAACTACAATATTTTCGGTAGAGACGTGTCGTGTAATGGTTATCGTCGTTGAAAATGGACATGTCGACACGAGTTCAAATCCTGAATGATGCTGGTTGCATTTTACATAGCGCTAATATCCTTCAATGTTTTTAGCGCCCTTTGAAATTGGATATATACCTTTCCCAAGGATTACTTGGGAAATGTATATATCCAACTATTTTCCCTCTAGCTATGGCTAAATAGTAGGGCAGACCTCTTTAAATAGTTAGGCAACCTGTCTAAGAAAAGGAAAAACTGAATTCAAAACCTCCGCTTAAGAAATTGACTGTGTCACATCCTACTTGTGCAGGGAAGTTTGGTAAATATATAGAATATTTTGGAAGGTTTGGATCGTTTTAAAATAACTAGTCTCTCTCTCTCTCTCTCTCTCTCTCTCTCTCTCTCTCTCTCTCTCTCTCTCTCTCTCTCTCTCTCTCTCTCTCATAGTCACAATGGTAGTTCAATCCCAGTGTCAAGGAGTGCATATTTAGTTAGAGGGACAAGCAACATCCCAAGGACAAATAAACTGATAAGAGATATCCTTTAAAATATGAATGATAAGAATCCCCCCACTACCATGGATTGAATACAGTGGACGGTTCTAAATTCACAGATTACCGGCTACGAGAGACACCTCGCGGGGTGGGGGGGGGATGTTGTATATCAGTTATCGTCGTAAGAAATGAAATCGGCGACCTGTTCAAATCCTGGACGAGACTGCGTTTCACTAATGTTCTTGCGAAAGGCATGAAACCATTAGTTCTCAACCCGCAAAAAGCTATGGGTAAATAGTAGGGCAGACTGGGTTTTTTTTTAGTCCTGCTAAGGCAAGCAGTCGAGAAAAAAACCTCTTCAAAATTCAAACCAGCTTAACTCCGCTTAAGAATTGACCTTATGTCACACCCTGTCCGGGACGGAGGGATTGGATAAATAAATACACATGAAGAAGGCTGGAGAGTATAATAATCAAGATAGAGACACTAACAGTATAATCAGTATATAAGTACATAGAGACAGACTTATAATGAACTAATGTACTCTAATAACTGTACTCCTGTAATTCGTTGCTATTATGGTCACAACGTTTCTGTCGGTACACCCTCCAGCCTTCTTCAAGTGCCTGTCGTAATACGATGGACATTTAAATATCTGAGGGGTACAACGGCTGAAATGTTGTGACTATAATATCAATTAAGATGAGGACACCAGTCCTTATATATATGAGGAGTCGGGAAATTTGATGGGTCCCAATTAAAGTTTCTTAATAAATTGCAGAGGTTTTATCTATGAACAACTAAAGCCGTCTAAACCCTACCTTGTACCCCATACAATGTAATTCGTTTCCAAGAAAATATTGAAATGTATTTACAGTTAGCTGGAAATGGTGGGGAAAGAAAACACTGGGACGCATGGATATGACTTTTATGCATCCTTTTAGATTTTTATACGTCAGTGACGCAGGACACGTGCTTATCAGCATCTGTATATGAGAGAGAGAGAGGGAGAGAGACCCACCCAAAGAAAACGCTCCAAAAAGCAGTAAAATAACTATACCCCTTTCATAAAGCGGTCAGTCAATCAATAAAATCATCCATAGCTAGCTGAAATGTTATTTGCCTTAGAAATGGAAAATATGTATAAAATTAGACAAATGGTTGGGAAATATTTTGACATTAAAAAAAAAAATGTGGCAATTTACAAAGCTAATCAAATGACAATAAAACAAAAAGGTGTGGGGGGTTGCTAACTAATTTATGAGATAATTTAATAGAATTAAGTGCATAGAGAGGGGGTTGCTCAGAGTGGTTATCGCAGTGGTTCTCAAGTTCTGGCCACTGACTACATCAGTGACCCCCGCATAGCCGTTACTTAAAAAAAATATATATTTATATACTAAAACACATAGGAATTGCATCAAAAACGATAATTTCAATGCCAATAAAATTACGAATTTGAAAAAAAAAATACACACACTAAAAAATGAATTTGCACTGGTAGTAGTATAACCGAAGAAGTACCTTTTACAGTGGTTTATAAAGATACATGTGGCTCTCCTAAATATCCTATATTTCAAATGCACCCATCCCCGAAATGGGGTAACTAAGCGAGCGTGTAACACCAGTTGAGAATCAGTGGGTTACCACAGAATTTAAAATTAATTTACCTTAAAGTGACACACATAAGTGTGTATGTGTGCGCGCAATTTACCTGGGTATTTTTATTTACTAAGCTTTCATTAGTCTGGCACACAGGTAGCTGTTCCTAAGTGGTCACCCATATAAGTATGCTTAACTTAAGAGATCTGACGAGAACTGGTGTTTTCCAAACTAGGCTTGGCACAAGGCCGCAAGTATAGGGCAACCAGCGAAGATCAAACTTGCTATTCAGTAGTCATGGCCCTGAAATACCTAGTGCACTCAATAACTAGTGCACCACGGTAGGCGCCCACATTTGAATCCTTGTAAATTAAATTGTACTCAATTGACTGTAATATAGCTAATTAGTTACAATACAAAAAGGCCAACCAACATTATCTACTAAATCAAGTCATTAGTACTTTTTTGTTATCAGTAATAGCTAAAGTAGTAATACACTATGTACCCCATATTAGTTGTTACATTTGGATATTATATACAGTGGTGCAGATAGGTTTTTGATTTAGTGCGTCCCGAGACACACATATTTGCTTTGAATGAGTCCCAGGGAAAATTTGTGTGTCCCAATTAAAGTTTCTTAATAGATTGTAAGATTTTTTATTTATGATCTGGGGAAACAACTAAAGCCGGCTAACTCCTACCTTGTAACCTATCATGTGTAATTCGTTTTCTAAGAAACTATTGAAATATATTTACAATTAGCTTGAAGTGGTAAGGGAAGAAAAAAGAAAAATATTGGGACGCATGGATACGATTTTACTGCATCCTTTCAGATTATTGTGCACCAGTGATGCAGAACGTGTATCTATCAACATTTCTGAATACATATCTATTTACCAACCCCTTAAACAAGAGTAGGATGTAACAAACTGTTTATAAATTGACGTTAACAGGTTTGAATTCAGAGTTTTTCTTCTCCTATATCAATTACCATACCAAGGTTAAAGAGCCCAGTCTACCCTACTATTTACCCAGGAGGCATACATTTCCCAAAGGTATTTGCACTATGTGAAATGCATCCAACCTTGTCCAGGATTTGAACTCGTGTCGGACGGTAACCCTTACACCATGAGTCTATCCTGATTATAGATATCATAATCAGGAAATCAAAACAAAAATAGCACAACGTAGCGCGATCTTTGTTAGCATTAAAATAACTTAAGAGAATAAAGCAATTTCTAATCTAATCTGCAACCCAATATTTTGGAAGTCTCTGTTTGCGCTCTCCCAGATCATTATAGTTTTTCAAGGGATATAACTATTAAATGATAATCTGAAAACTTTGTGGGTTATTCAATGCTAAAGCACCCTTTAAAAACAACAGTAGTGGTTTCTATTTAACCCATAGCCGAGAGGTATGAGAGGGTTCATTCCTTTCCCATGGATATTAGTTCGAATGTGAACGTAATAGCACAAGTGGAGTTCGAAATCGCTTACTACGATGACGCAACTCAGTGTTTTAGCCACCACGCCACGGTGATCCCCTTCAATGGCAAGTAACCAGTCTAGGAGAAAGAAAACTCTGAATTCAAACCTGTAAAACTCCGCTTAAGAAATTGTCCTTGTGCCATACACAGCTCGTGTGGAGGGGTTGATATATATATATATATATATATATATTATATATAATATATATAAATTAAATAATCACATGCAAACTCGGCAAATACTGCGTGCGACGTGCGGAACACTGGACAGCTGTTTCGACTTATATTAAGTAGAATCAGTAGTGCGTGTTATATATATATGTGTGTGTGTGTGTGTGTGTGTGTGTGTGTGTGTGTGTGTGTGTGTGTGTGATTTCTTTTAACGGTATGCCAAGCCGGCTGTGGTTATTTTATGCCTAGTGGTTAGAGAGTCACGTCTACATGTATACTCATTGTCAACAGGTTCACGTGTCGTCTAAAATATTACTAACGTCCATTGATAAATTTCCTTAAGGTGACTTAAGAATAGTTTGACGGGTCCATAGTGAAAATGATTGACCAATTCAGATGAATATGTCTAAACATGATCAAAATATGAAATAGGTTTTCATATTCAGTCTCATTGTTCTTTTCTTTTTTTTTAATTTAGATAGATGGTGTGTAGTAATAATTTTAAACCAAATAATTTGTTTATACTATTTGGATTATTCGGACTATTGTCTTAATCTTTATCTGCACAACGTTTCGGCCGATGTACCCTCTGCCCTTCTTCAGGTATTTCTTGGTGGACTTGGGAACCTTCTTGAACTTGGGAAATTCAGAGAAATAATTTGTTTTTTAAGTTTGCTAACCGCATATAACTAACTTAAAACTTAGTTACTCGTTGTTTGTTTTGTTTTATAGCATATCAACCTCAGTGGGTCATTTAATGCCGATAAAGTTTTGAAATAAATCAATTCTTAATGGATAATACAATTCTTTTATAAATACATTTTTTCTATTTAACCCATAACAGGTACTACCACTCCGGGTCAGAGTGGACCAGGGAGCAATGGTGATGAAGGGGTGCTCCACATTCCCCAAACCTCCAAAACTGGAACCTCACCATCAGATAGAGTTTAACGTCATTCCCAGGACATGTAGACCCACAGCCACCGCCTTCTAACACCCATATGATAAAAAGGGGTTGGGGCTTGCCATAAGGGCAATAGAGTTGGGAAAAATCATATAGGTGACGGGGCCTGACGTGACCATCCGATTGAGTTACTCGTTGTAACAGAGACGCAAGAACATTAAAGTGTATAGGATTTGAGATCTTTTAGTGGTAGTTTTTGTTTTTTGTAATATTTTAGTATATTTTACAGATGTCTTACGCATAACAAAGAGAGTAGATGTTATCAATGAATTTAACTTTTTCTAATCAATAGTAGAGAAGTGTTATACAAAGACTAGTGTGTCATGATAGATAACACTTAAATATACGTTTGATATTGTGGTGAAGGGAGGTAAAATTGTAGTTAGTGTGAACTGGAACGTGGCACGAATCTCTCCACTTTTTATTGCTCTATGTATAATGTTTTCATGTTATCCATTTTCTTTGTAGTATTAACATTTTTTTAAATTCTACACATGAAAAAAGTAACTATAAAATTAAGAGTTGACAATAGACATACCAAAGTTTATGCCTAATACCACATACACACAATGAGAGAATGATTTTCCATACTAAATCAGGTGCAACAACTGGCCACGAGAGAGAAGAGAGAGAGAGAGAGAGAGAGAGAGAGAGAGAGAGAGAGAGAGAGAGAGAGAGAGAGAGAGAAGTGTGTTAACAGCTGTTTAAAAACACTCTTTTAACAGGTGTTGATAAGCAATAAAACAGCCAATAATTGAAAAACAATGCTTCAATTAAATTGAACAATGGACATGTCTTTTAAATTAAATAAACATTTACGTTCAATGTCATTTATGAATGCAATATGGGAATACAATTTATGTAAATTAACAGAGATAAAACCTCAAATACATAACAGTTCATTTTTTTTCTCTATTGAATATAAAAAATTAAAAAAGGAGACAATTGACGTGTAAATAAATCGACACAGTTAATTAAAACCAATTGAGAAGATTAAAAACAAAATACAAAGTTGTATAAACAAAGTCTCAATAAATCTCCCACCAAAATTCTAACTAGCCATACTCATTTTTTTTCTTTATTTCTAAAGCGAATGTTTACGCGTATTGTCTTCTGTAGTGAAAATTGTTGAGGTAGCTGCAATGTAAACGAACCCCCATGGCATAAGGGGCTAACGTGCTTGATTGCAACATCATAAGTGAGTTCGAACTACAGTCGCGCTATTACGTTCACTTTTGGACTAATACTCTTGGGAAAGGTATGAACCCTACATCCCCCTTAGCTATAGGTTAAAATCGTCGCACTACTATTCTCAATATACCAGCTACCTGTAATTTCAGCAGTACCAAATTTAATAACTATGGCTTTAAGCAGTGGCTCACGGCCATTGTGACGGGAGGCATTTACTAAAGAAAGAAAAAATCCGCTTAGTTCCGGGAGGCATTTACTAAAGAAAGAAAAAATCCGCTTAGTTCCAGGGACCATTCCCCAGGTAGGCACACATGTCTCCTCGTCTAAAAGAGAGCAAGGGACCAGTGCTTGAGGCGTCCAAGAAGAAGAATGCCGAGGCAACTAGAAAATGTTAGCCCCACCCCCATCCTAGCGGGAGGTTTCCTTCCAACGGGGTCCTCATTTTAAACAAACCTTGTGTTACGTACCAGCACCGTAAGTGGGGGTAGATAGCTTCTAAACATTCTTCTGACCAATACCCCCACACTTAGATATATAGGACTGGTGTCCCATCTTAAAATTATACTGGTAAATGGCCAGAGATGTTCGATTACACACTGAAGTATTTATGCCTATATATATATAAAAGCTTATATCAGTTTTTTTTTGTTTGTTTGTTTTTTTGTCACGCCAAAACAAATAGATAAGAATTTATGCAGTGAATCGAAACTACAACCAGTTGATGAGCAGTCAAATGCTATATCTCTTAAGCCATAATGCTATTCCCTCTGAACCAGGTTTGGCATAAGGCCAGTAGTTATTTACAAAGCTTCGCTTAGATGTGGCACAGGGCCGAATGTAAGGGGCACCCAGTGAGGCTAGAATTCACTAGTCATGGTTTGCCAACCTACCTTGCTAACCATTACATAACCTGAGATGCGCGGTTATTTACTAAGCTTAACTTAGATGTGACACAAGGCCATAAGTATAGGGGCACCCAGTAAGAATCGAACTCGAAAAATGGTTTGCTAACCGAGCTAGCTAATCATTACATCACGTGGTGTGCCCATAAATAAGCGTAACTTCGATTTGGCACAATACCAAATATGGTGCACTTAGTGAGGAACGAACTCACAACTCAGTTGAAACTGATCTGCAAGACAAATTTCCTAAACATAAACGGTGCACACAACCCTGTTGACTTAAGATTAATTTAAATTAAATTAAAATACGATTTTAAGGGGATGTCCCTTTCATGCCTGCAACTACTAAAATCAGTCATCTACATCTTTTCTTTATTTACAAATTTTTACACCATCAAAAAATATAGAAATTTAAATACAAAATGCTGTGGCTTTTTAATACAGCATGCAAATAAATAGGTTTAATGCCCTGTTAAAATTCTATCCTTCCACCTCACCCTCGATAAGAGATCATATCTGCCTACGTTACGAATTATTGGCTTAGGTAAGAAAGAAAACAATGTCGATTTACACGTTTAAAAGTTTGAATAACCAACAAGTCGTTGAATGGACTACATCTTTAATATTTACAGGTGAATCACGGTGCGCGGGGTTCAATTCACATAGGATCAAGGGGAGAGGTCGAAGGGCCTATTCAAATTTAAGGCCACATTGAAATTTATTATTTACTAAAAGAGTTTTTGTACTTATAGTAAATAATAAATTACAATGTGGCGATTAGACTCGAAAAGACTCCTTAACAACTCAATAAAATTAGGCGGCTAAACTTGCAAATCGTCATCAAAATTAAAACAGAAAATTTTTACGACGATTTGCAACACAAAACTAAAGTCAGGTAAGTCAGGTTAGTAATTGTTTTATTTCATTTACTTAACGAATCTTGAAATATTTTCTAAACTGCACATAAATATTTTAGTTTAGAAAATATTTCAAGATTCGTTAAATAAATGAAATAAAACAATTACCAACTGACTTACAAAAAAAAGAAAAAAGAAGTAAGTATTTTGAATCGGATTTTTTAAATTAATTTTAATTTCAAAATTTAGTTTGATGTGTTGCAAATCGTCGTCAAAATTTTCAGTTTTAATTTTGACGACAATTAGCAAGTTTAGCCAATTAGGCTTACATCAAAATCAAAAATGTAAACTTTTACGGTGATAATCCGAAAAGTAGAAATCACAGAAACGTTCATTGTTTATTGTCTATGATGTTTACATCATTCTAAAGTTTGATCATTTATCTATTTTTCTACATAATCATCATTTCGGTCGATACATTTTTCTAGGCGCTGTAGCAGTTTTTGTATGCTCATGTCATACCAGCTCGCCACCATGTCGTTGAGGAAGCGTTGAACCTCCTCTTCGTTGAAAACTCCCTACACCACTTACGGACGTTTTCGACATGTGCACGACTAGTCATACACTTCTGTTAATTAGCGATGGATTTCAATCGGCTTGATGCCTTTTGTATTTAAAAACCGAATAACTGTGCGAAGTTCACACTTGACAGTAGTGTCAATCGGGAGCTCCATCAGAAAAGACTGCCAAGCCAAGACTGAGTGTGATAAGGGCAGACGCATGCCCAACAAACACAACAGTGTTGACAATAGCTATATGAATAGCTTCTGCGTCCCCAGCATTTTGGAGACCTTACTTTTGAGATTATCGTCATATATACGACTTAATAGAAATTAACTTTTAAATGACATTTTATAGGGGGTGGTTAGTGAGAAAGTATTGGGATTCTCAGTCTTTTATCCCAAGAGGCTCAGAAGTTGAAAAACAGCTTAGTTCCAGGGGGGGGGGTCTTCCCTCAGGTAGCACCTGCCATCTAGTCTACAAGGGGTAAGGACAAGGTTTATTTCCCGGTAGATGAGATACTCCTCAGGGGGAATGCCGACGGAATCTAAGTAATTTCTAAAACCGCTATAAAGGGAGTCTTGCTTTCTGCATAGCACTCCGGATTTTTTTAAAATCTTATTATAATGGAGATTGTGGGTTTGTCTGTCTGTAACCGAAACTATATTTGTATACAAGTTACAATTCCCTTTGTTATTTACATCACATTCTCCATGATTTTATTTTTATTTAAACCTCAATGATTAATAAAATTGTTTTACATTATTATTGTTGACCATATCTACATACTAATAACACGCAATTGTATTTATATATACAACAAAATAGCGGATTACAGTGTGAATGGGAAGGCTAATTTGCATATTGATCTTAAAAATTTGATTTTAATAAATATATGCTTAGTATTATTGATGTCTAATTGTTTGGTTTTATCTTAATGAATATAAGCAAAAATCTCGGGGATAAATCTTAAAAGGAATCAATTAACAAAAAGAAATAACTGTAATTTTATTCTCTACTTCCTATTTTAACTAAATAGTTAAATTAGGAAAATTTACCAAAGAAAGACGGGAGTAATGGAAAATGATGGAAGAGTTAGTTTCAAAGTTGTTCTATTTTTCGATTATACTCCCTCTGTTCCAAATCTTTTTATCTGCATTCTTATTCAGTTTTATTAGCCTTTCTAATTTAACATGATATTTTATCATATTAAAATTTAAAAACTTGCACCCGGAGGGTGCATGAATTTGCTAGTATATATAAAAAACGACCATGTGTTTTGTTTTTTTTAGCTTGCTGGAAAGCTAAAAAAAATCAGGTTCTATCTAGAAAGGAGGCTTGCAACTTCTCTTTCGACAAAGCTGTGAAAGGCCGCACGTTCCCTACACCTGGTATACAGTATTACATTGTATATGTTTACAAATAGGAGACACTCAAAGCCTTTCATGATCGCCAACTACCCACCAACCAAGTTGGTTTTTTTACAAAGACATCAACGAAAGTTGTTTATTCCACACTACAAGAATGTGCACACCTGTACAGGTGAGAGTCTGTGAATTCTTGGATGGTGCCCTAGTGCACAGACCATCGCGACTCAAAGAACTTTTCAACAAATAGATAAGATTTATCGTTGGAAATATAGCACAATAAACACTTTTTTAGAAAAGATAAGATGATTTGTTGGGTTCCCTGTCTTAACAACGGTCCTTGATGATATCGATGCTTCTGTTTAGCAAAGAATGAAGGACATTAATAAGCATTCCACAGCTATCTCTGAGATTTGGATGCATTTCGGGGGGTTTAATGACCTTCAGAGCACTAAATTACCATTCAGTTACAAATCGTATTTGTTTGTTGTAGAATAACTTCTAACAAATGTCACGTTATGATGTGCCGTTTTTGCAGGATTACTGTTATTTTTTTTAACAAAAATATATTTTGTTGTCAACATAATATTTTTGTTGTGGACCAGTTAATGTGAGTTACTAAGCTTAACTTAGATGTTTCACAAGGTTAGAAGTATAATGCGCACAGTGAGATTCGAACTCACTAAGAATGTGAATCTAGCTTGTTAACCATTACACTAAGTGAGATGCCCTAGAAGTGCAATATATACAAACAATTGTTCGTGTGCGTCAACTGGTCCACAATATAAAAAAATATATTTGTCATTTCTTTCACTGATAAATAGAGACGGAAACCAGAGTTCGAATCCTGGACGAGGCTAATTGCATTTCACATAGCGCTATAGCCCCTGGGGAAAATATTAATCTAATTACACCTTCCGCCTTTAAGTAAATAATAGGGCGGACTGGGTTCTTTAAGCTTCGTTAGGCAACCAGCCAAGGGGAAGAGAAACTTAATTCAAACCTGTTAATCTACGCTTAAGAAATTGACCATGTGTCACACCCTACACATACCGGTGGGGGGGGGGGTTAAATACACACGCGCATTATATGTCTGAGTGTATGTATGTATATATATATATATATAGATAGATAGATAGATAATTTTAGTGATATGTAGATATGATTAAAATAGAAACAAGTATAGGGTTGTTTTTATCTAAAATTTTATATCAATAGCAGAGAGAGAGAGAGAGAGAGAGAGAGAGAGAGAGAGAGAGAGAGAGAGAGAGAGAGAGAGAGAGAGAGAAGAACTGAACACACTATCAGAAAGAAATGACGTATCTAAAAAGAGATAAGGCCGTGACAACAAAGTAGCACATTAAGTGTCTCGCGAATTGTAATAAGATAGCCAAGTAGACACTTGTTAGCGAGTTCGATTCTCACTAAGTGCCCTCATATTCCTGGCCTTGTGCCAAACTAAGCTAAAATTTGCAAATGACAAACAATAAGTATTTATGGTATTATTAGCATTTTTTCTTTCCTTTTCTTAAAGGGCAGAATTCGGCCTCTATCATACTGATCGTTCGATGGTGGTCGCAAAATATTTATCCAAGGTGTAGCTTTCATTTTTTTTTTTATTTTCAGGATGTCATCTTCATAGATGAATGCAAAGGATTCTATTTGTAGGGTAAATATTTAAACAAAAAAAAACTATTATTTAATACTAAAAATATCTATAACTCACAATACGAAAATAAACTAAAACATCCTCAATCTACAGAACTGCTTGTAGAACTCGTACCCTCACCAACCAGTCTAAGAAGTGAGCCCTTGTTAAATCAAAAACCAAAATCTAATATTTTTTCACAATCATACAAGTTCAATAAGCTTAAGGGTCATAGAAAACACAAATGTTTAAGATGTGACCTATGTATTATCAACTTTTAAAAGAAGCTATCAGGTGAGATACACACACACATAGAGAGTTTAAGTACAATTCCAATCAGTAGTGTACACGTGTGCTACAATCGTAGATATAAAACTCAATGTAGTTGCCTATTCCCAGTTATTCGCTCACCTGTCATGCTTGGTTAGATTTCAATGCGGAAAAAGTCTCTCACACATCACGCACTAGTGCAGTTAAACTGTTTTCTTAACTAAGTGACTCATACAACTATTAAGTAACAATACTTACAACCGCCAAAAAGTTATGTAAGTACTATTTATAGAAAGAGCTAAAAAATATAGTAAAAAAATACAACAAAAAAAACAGTAAGGTGGGTTTAAAAAATAAAGATTAAGTTATTTTTTTATAACACAAGGGGCAAAAATACTTATTACTAAAATTCTTACTCACTAGTTAATGTGTATGTATGTAACTGTATCAAAAGAAAAATGGCACAATATAGCAAGATATTTACTAGAGCAATACACTTCGAGAATTTACGGTCTAATTTACAACTTAATGTTGATTTTGTGGGGTCTGCTTTCGCACTGAATGTCAATTTCTTTTTAACATACAAATTCTTCATAACAGAGATAACTATGAAATACTAATCAGAATCCTTCACTCCTTCCTAAATAGAAGCATCAATATAATCAAGGACCATTGTTACGACGGGAACCCAATGGGTTCCTAGGTCAGTCTTCTCAATAGACTACATCCAGATAATTATTTTCATTAATTTGTTTATTGGTATACTCACTATTTATTAAAAGCATTATTTGAAATAAGTGAACTTTGTTTTGTTTGTTTTTCATTGTCTGGAGACAGTGTTGTTGTTTTTTAGTGATCGATGAAATAAAAATACAATTTATTGAAATAAATTACCCACTTCTCATTTATCTTAAAGCGGTCTAAGATATATATATATATATATATATATATATATATATATATATTATATATATAAGAAAGAGAGGGGGTAGAGAGGTAAGAAGGTAGATAGATATGTAAAATATTTAGAACTGCATTGTTTTAAATTTCAAGTTAAACTGGTCTCTTCATATTATTCCTTGTGTGTTTAAAGGCAAAATTAAAATCGACAAAACATTTATCTAAAACGATAGTTCAAGATAAACCCGAAATCTACACCACACCCATGCACAGCCAGGTGACCCTGCTCGATAAGGGAAAAGTGTCGATTTTTTTGTCAGTACCGCCACCATTACTTTCTGTTTTACACACAATAAGCAGTGTCTCCTAAGCGCTTAAGTAAAACGTAGAGACTAATAATCCAGGAAGCTGAGTAACAAAATAAGCGACATGTGCTTGGAATTTACAAGCTACGAGGGATATAACATTTTGTCGTTTAAGAAATCAACACCCCCCAACAATATCTCAACCGCCGGGCTTTTCTTTTTCTTTTTTTTTTTTTTTTTTTTTTTTTTAACTGTAAACAGATTAAGAAGGTAAATTATTTCTACTAAGATTAAGGTTTATTTAATGATTGCTAACTTAAAGAAGAGATACTTTAACTTTTAAAATGTCTAAAAATAAATAATCAACATTGAATAAAACATAATCTAGTTGTCTTGCGTGGCGACACGGTTAGTAAAAGCTACTCCAGCAAAACATTAGAAATGAGTTCGATTCTCACTGGGTATCTTATATTTATGGCATCATGCCAAATCGATGTTAAACTTAAAATAATTATAACTTAACAGCAAATATACATATATATATATGTGTGTGTGTGTGTGTGTGTGTGTGGACAGACTTAAATTATAAGGTAAATAAATACTTCTTCCTTAAAACATAACACCAGAAAGACAGATGGTAACATGATCGAATGATTTTTTTTTAAATATAAACAATGTTTTTGTCGTTTTACTATAAAACTAATGAAAAGAGAATGAGGCATGTTTATTACTTCTCATACTGACATTTTCTCCCCGTAAACAAAACTTTTTTTGTGGTGTTATACCAAAAAATAAAATAAAAATCAGTATTTTTTGTACGATCCTAACCCTAACAATGAGACCGTCAAAACTGTCCGAAGGGGCGTGATAATCTTATTAATTAGGGAAGAAGAGGATGGCGAAAAAAAAAAAAAAAATAAATAAATAGATTTTTTTTTCAATACTCGAAAATCGCCATCTGTTATTTGATTTATTTTTCATGAGACAAAAAAAATTTGTTTCTAGTTTTTTGTTGTGTGGGTCAATCACTTTAAGATTTATTTATTTAACAACAAGACCAGTATTTTGTTTTTAATAAACTTTTACATATCTATTTTATTAAAAAAAAAAAAACAAAGCTAAAAAGAAGAAAACAAAATTATTATCAGTCGAAAGTGACGATTTCTAAGACAAAATTAAACACAAATGTAAATTCTATATCACCTGAACAAATACGAAATAAAAACGATCAAGATTTTACTCTTTATTTTAAATTTTTAAAAAGTGAAGAATTTCAAAAAAAAAATTTTTTATTTTTTATCTCCTTGGTTGGAGAAAAAAAGCTCGATTAAAATCTCACTTGCTGAGATAAAAGTTAAAGAAATTTAAAAAATACGCCAGAATCAAGACTAAACATATTTTCTATGTAAATAAATAACTGACTGTAATAGAGATAATCACGAACAAGGTAAAATAAATAAATAAATAAGGACTACCACGATGATTCAGCAAAATAGAGACATTTTTAAAAGCACAAATTCGAGTTCTAAATAATCAAATTGAATAGAGAGAAAAAATCCAGACATGTTTAATCAAAAAGACAAAATTATTTTTTTCCTTACATCATAAATAGAACTTCCTTAAAACAAAACAGAAAAACTTTAAAAACTCTACCCGTCAAAATCACATCAATATTAACCCAGTGGTTACAAGTTTATCCCCTCATTCACGCTGGTAAGTCTAGTTTCCACCCCAGACTCCAACATAGAAATTATAAAAGTATATGATATACTTTTATCATTTCTATTATACTATGTATAAATATAAATAAATTCATTGATCCCCGGCAGATAAGGCAGTTTTTTTTAATAAGTTATGTTTTTAAATAAAACCATAGCAATTCGATTACTTTTTTTAATCTAGTTTATCAGATTATCTAAGTTGAATTAACCATAAAAACCTTAACGATAAAACTAAAAAAAAAAAAAGTTTTCCAAACTTTGTATTTTTTTTTTTCTTTGAGAGAAAATATATTTTTAACACGAAAATCATTAAAAAAAAAAAAAAAAAAAAAAAAAAACTTAGCTACTGAAACTAGTTTCAAACTAACTTATAAAATCCAACAAGTGAATATTGTTCGCGCTACCTCAGTCTCATAACATTTTTATAAATTTCATTTTTTACAAAATGTAACAATTGGTTTTGGTTTATTTAACGGCATATCAACCCCTTATGGGTCACTTAATGCCGAAATTTGATTAATTTGTGAATGTTCGATAGTAATCATTTTCAACATTTCATTGCAATGTTTTTATTTTTTGTAAGAAAATCGCATATATTTGTCAATAATAATAATAATTTGTTTACACACAGTAATATGGTATCAAATCAAGTATTCATGTCCAATACTAATTATTTACAAAAAGCGATTTGGCTCATAAATGGGACCCTAACAGGTACTATACTATCACTCCAGTTCAGAGTGGACCTGTGAGTAATGGCAATGAAGGGGTATCCCACACTACTCTGAGTTATAGAACTGGAGCCTCACCCCTAAATACAGTTAGATATCATAGCAAGGACACCCCTTTTAGGGGGTTTTACCCCTCTGCAGTGTGTACATTCTAAGCAACAATTTGTGGACAGTTTGTAGTAGTTAAGTATACATTTAAGAATTCTTACTTCCTCATTCTGTTTTTAAACAAAGATAAAAATGGGGAACTTATCACACCTTCCCATTGTAAGAAACACAGAAAAGTCACTTAAAAATAACTTGAGGACACACAATGTATTAAATAAAGATATAGAGTTTTTTCTTACTTAAAAATCATTTTTATTACCAATTCTTATTGATTTTTTGGGGGGATGAAGGGATATCTGAGAAAATGCCCGTAAAAAAATAAACTGATAAAATCGATAAATTTTCCTTAAAAAATAATAAAAATAAACAATATTGCCTTTTTATTTTTATTTTAATAATTTCTTTTTGTTTGTTATATAAAACTTTACAAAGTTTAAAGAAAATAAGTATAAAACCATAACCTATTATTACATTCCTCTAAGTATTGAAAATATTAACAATTTACTTAGTAAATTATTATAATTTACTATTTATTAATTATAAATTGTAATAGTAAATTTTATTAAAAAATTTTTTTTTTTAAATAAAATTTAAGATCAGCCCAGAGCTTGAGGTATAAACAAATACTTAGGGGCCATGTGGCCCTAAAATTAGAGAGGACAAAGGTTAATTTTTGGCGGGAGAGGGGGGTATATGTCAGCTGATATTCCTGTTTCATGAAAAATGACCCGAATACAATAATATACTTTGTCTTTAATAGTAAAGGGTCCAGCATTGATAATGTCAATATTGTTTGTTGCTTAAAGGAGACGGGTGATTAAAATTTCTTTTTAGGGGTTCTTTAGCACTGGAAAAGGGTATTTTTTAGCAAATCCAATAAATAGATAATTAAACAAAGAATATTCATACATGTTTTTCTTTACTTGAAAAAATATATTACTCTCGGGAGTGCAAAATTTTTAATGTTAAAAAAAATTCATAGGCGCGAATTTTGGACATTTTTCTTTTCCATTTAAATGCTTTAGAAAATAAAAATTGTCTAAAATTTGTTCCTATGATATTCTTGAATTTAAAAGATTAAAATTGTAAAAATATTTAAATATTTCACCAACTTTTTAAGACAACTTGGAGCCTAACAAAAACTGGGTTGCATTCGACACATTTAGATAAATATATCACAAACAAATATATGAATAGACTATATCTACTAGTGAACTTTAAACTTATTTTGGACTCCTTCATTCATTTGAAATAAGAATTTAAAACATTCTTTTCGTCAGCATTACATACAAGTAACTTATTGTTTATTTTTAAATATCAAATGTAAATCAAACCAAAGTGCTTTATATCCTGGAACCACCTAAACGTCAACAAATCAATAAAAACGATTTTCGCGTTTAAAACTCATTTCTTGGAGACTAGGGAAAATAAAATAAATATCAGAGATTTTTTTTCTGTGTATTATATATTAGTAATTTAATATTCAACTGTATAAACTTTCAATGGACAAGAATACTTTTTCTTCTTTTTTTCTTCAAATGTATTAAAAGAAAACAGTTCCTTCCTTTGTAGAAACAAAAACCTATACGTATTTCTAAAAAAAAAAACTTTTCCTACCTTTTTAGTTTGGGGAAACCCAATAAACTAGAAAGATCCAACCTGCATGTTATCACTTTCTCCAATTTTAATTTTTTTTTTTAAGGAAACACCTTTAAAAATCCAATTTTACCTCGTATTTTGTTTTGTTTTTGTTACATGAAATAAACATTTTTTTTTTCAAATTTTACGTACCTCTTTAACTTTTTCCCTTCGTATTTTCGTAATGGGATCGTCGGGTTCTCCACCCTGAACTCCAAGACCAATGTGATTGATAGTTACTTTCTCCCGTGCAATATTATCATTTTGTTCTTTCTCCTTCAACTTTTTATCTTTCCTCTTGTTTTTATCGTCATTAATTTCCTTCTTAATATGTTCGGCTGTTTCCTTGCTAATGTTCAATCTACTTCCCAGATCGCTAAGACTTGGCCCAGCTTTCTTGGTCGACTTTTCACCACTTTCCTTCAATTTATTTCCATTATTATGAACATGATTGTGACGCCCGTGTCCCCTATCGAACGAAGCACCCAGAGGCTCGGGCATAAAGATGTGGCGTGCTCCGTTTGTCAATGTATCCACCTTGACACGGTCGCGTAATTCGGGCAGAAAGAAAAATCCACCAAAACAAACCGTTACAAAGATGGCAAAGACTAATAGGACGATGTATTTTTCCCTGAACCGGAGAATCCGCCTCGTGTTTGGTATGGGAACTCCATTAATATAACGCTGGTAAGTTGGTAAGATCCCCGAAGCGGCTGCCATCTTGTGCGTCCACGTTACAACATCACTCAGTGAAAACATGGTACAGGAGAGCGCGACTGGCCAAGGGAGATAACCTACACGTCTTGTACTGGCCGTTTGTAGAACAGCGAATGAAACAACCACCTTGCTTTCGTTCGTTACTTACTATTCTCTTCGTTCCTTTTCTTTTTCACACAACTACTGCTGCTTGTTGTTAAAACAGTAACACTACTAGCAGCTATAAGTGAGTTATAGCTCAGTGGTAGAGCATAGAACTAACGGTTCCGATACAAGCTTTGAGTTAGGGAGCTTCCTTATTTCGAAAAATAAAAAAAAAATACTTCGAAAAAATTTAAACTATTAGTACTCCATATTATTGTATTAAAGCAATCAGGGGCTGCCTACTTTTGATACACTGATTTGATCCTAACAGGAAAATTGGCGGGCAGGTCACTAACTTTTAAAAACTATTTTTTTTTTTTAAACTATAAAATAATTTTGAGCTTTTTATTCAAAGGTTACACTGACAGTTGAAGTTCTACTGTAAATGCATGGTTTATGATGCTCCTTACTTTGGAGATTTTTTTTAATAAAGGGAAAAACTTAGAGTTATTAAGCTTCTTTTTTACCTTACCAATTATTAAAAGTATCTTTTAACTTCTTAAGACTTTTGAGCTTAGTTTGTGTAATTATTAAACTCTAGTGCCCGGTTAGTGAGCTTCGTTAACTCAACTTAAAAAGAAAAATGATTACTCTAAGGTTGTGGCAAATTTGCTTTAACTGCCTGTTGCGACGCAAGTAACAACTGGACTTTGATTTACCTGAATTTGGTTATTTTAAAGTAACTAAACCATCGCGGTGAGGTTTGTTATCACTAACAGTAAATGTAAGAGAAAAGAAAGGGGAAACTCCCAGAGCGAATCTTTTAGTACTTTTCTGAGGTGGTTCGCGCTTTAAACTTAAAACAATGTGCGGAATTTAGTTGAAGAAAAGAAAGAAAGAAAAAAAAGAGTTGATAACATCAGCTATCTCCCTCTTCCAGTGAGTGGCCAGTCCTTGTAAATTCCAGGATATCCTCTCTTTGGTTTAAAAGAAGAATAAAACCCAACTATTGAACAGGTTAAAACCGACTTGCGCACCCTAGTTAGTGTGTTGTTCCTAACAACAATTCAATTCTTCGTAGATTTGTTCCAGAATTGTGGTCACCCTAAGTCAGATTCGCTATGAAAGAAAATGAATGAAACCTGTGGCTATTGCTTGGTGGTCAAAATAGAGGACCAGCAACGGAGCTGTATAAGGTTCCCCCACAGGTTTAAAGAATTAAAAAACACATTTTGTTTCTATTTTTCTGTATCTACATAACATACACTTCCCAGCAGCCGAATCTTAAGTGCCTGATGTTGTCACCGTCACTGTACACAAGTAGCAGTTATAGCAGTCGCTTCGCAGCGGTTAGAGTCGGAGACAGGCGGTCAGAAGTTCAGTGGTTTCGGTATTGAGCTTCTACAAGAATTCACCGGGAAGACAGAAAACTCCTTTACTCGTAGCTGAGTGTCACTCGAACGTGTACAACATAAATATAGAGTTGTTATAATGCTATTTCACCTGGTTTTCTTTATTTGAAAAAAAAATCACATTTTGTTAAATCCAAAATTAGAAGAGGAAGGGTTTATCATAAATCCTTCGATACCCACGAATTAACTGAAAATAAAGATTAGTTATTTTTTGGGAACGAAATGACATCTGTTGATTACCCAGTGAGGGTGGGATTAACTTATTGCTGTCAACGACTTGCGAGACTAGTGTGCTGACAACTCCACGGTAGGCTTTCAATTGCCAACATTACTCTACTGTTGTCACAGCAGTGAATATAAAGCTACAAGTTATAACTTCTCTCTCTCTCTCTCTCTCTCTCTCTCATATATATATATATATATATATATATATAATATATAATCTCATTTACTAAGTTGTTTGGTTTAATGTCATATCAACCCTTGTGGGTTAATAAATGCCAAATCTTGTAACAAACACACACACACATATATATCATTGGTAAGGAAAAAGGCTTAAAAATCAGCCATTTTACGGTTATATATCTATTTCTGCCCACGGGTATCTGTGTATACCTAAGAGTTTCATCGGACCACTAACTTTATTGAAAATGGTAAACAGATTATTCATGAGGCTTTATTTATAATTTTTCTGGAAAATCCTAAAAAGGATATATATAGAGAGAGATATAAAAAGGATATATATATATATATATATATATATATATATATATATAGTGTGCGCGCGCGTGTGTGTGTGTGTGTGTGGCGTGTGTGTGTGTGTGTGTGTGATTTGTTAAAGAAATAATTTTCATTAACTTCTTGTGTTTTAATAAATACTGGTGGTTGACCCTCAGCCGCTGCCTTCTAGCACTCATATGATAAAAAGGAACGGGTGTTTCCCATAAGAGCAATTTGAATAGTCGGGAAAATCATTTAGTTGCTAGGGTCTGACATGACCAGCCAACTGATCTGTCTGGGGCCTCTTCGACCGACCGCCTAACCTACATAAAAACCGAAGTGGTGTGTTGCATGTCACGGGACCACTTGGTACCTGAGTCACAAACCGCTCAGCCACTACAATCCTGTCCTTAAGCATTACGGGTTGTCACCCACGGTCAACAGGTGTCCACTTGGGGAGGGTCTTACTCTTCTGCAGAAGCGCAGTTGGCGTATTCTACAGCCGTAGCCGACGGGCGGTTATTAACTAAGGTATGTACCGATACTGTTTAGACCCAATAGTGGGGGAGCCCTTTTAGGTTTAAGGTCGACATTGAAATCTATTGTTTAATAATTAGGATGCACTCAACAAATTCTTACTATGCTTGCAAGGAGACCTAAAGCAGTGATTCCCAAACTTTTTTTCTTCTCTGGGCCGTAGGTACCACCAAAATACGTCACGTCATCAGTTTAGGCAATGTTGAAGGAAGAAACATAAATATTTTTGAACTTTTTAAAAAATCTCGAAAAAAGAAATAACGAACATAAAGAGTTGTTACAAAGAAAAACAGCTAATTCAAAGATCAAATTATCCGATTGAGGAAATATTACTCACCGTTATCTTGAAAAAAAGTAAAATGTTCCGTTTTTTTTTGTTTTTTTTTTACAAGGTCAGTTTCGTTATTAATATTTTTTAGCAGAATTCTGTATTCATGGTTCTTTTACTAAAAAAAAACTCCCGTATAGAAACTTATAAAAATCTTCTGATATAATTATTCAGACTCTTATCTTTATAGAAAAAAAAAGTAAAAATCGTTTTCTGTGGGTTCATTTTTTCATATTTCATAAAATAAAATACTGGGTATAGACCTCGTCAAAATATTTCCCCTAATATATTTAAGAAAAAAACCTATTTCAAACATATTTTCATCAAAAGGTAAGTAATTATGGAAATTTTCGTGAAAATCAGACCATTAATTGATTTTTCATAGAATTTTTTTTAAAAGCCTCTAGTCGTAACTTGTTTTTGGCTACGTTAAATTTAAATTGATTTAACGGTACGAAAATGAGAATATTGTTTTCGTTCATAATTTTCATTATTTCCGTAAGCTGAATTTTTCTTAATCATCAGGAGTTTTTTTTAATGTTTCTTCTTTTGAATGGACAAACATTTTGAAGATATTAACCTTTATGCAAGTTTCATTGTGTTAAATAGGGGGGGGGGGTAAACTGGGCCGCATTTTCGGAATTAAAATTTGCTCGACCCTCACCCAAATTTTATGAGATAAAATGTTTAAAAATTAAAATAATCTTTAACTTTGGTTAGGCAACTAGTCTAGGAGAAGGAAACCTCTAAATTCAAACCTCTTAAATCTCCGCTTGGGGTGGTTAGTGGTCACTACTAGAATAGGCTCAGTCCTAATTAGTGATCTATATCAATTTTCATTTTCATTTATATTAGGCCTAGACTGAGATAAACAAACTTTCATCTCATCAACGTAAAAAAGACTTTCCCTTTTTTATTTCGCTGAATTTTTTCGATGAGGCTTGATAATTTGTATTATTTGTATTATTCGTACTGTTGTCCTAATCTTTATTGTTATCTGTACAACGTTTCGGTCGATATGTCCTCCGGTCTTCTTCAGGTATTTTTTGTCGAACTCGGGAACCTTCTTTTCAAACTCGGAAACCTTCCTTTCGAGCTCGGGAACCTTTTGTCGTAATTGGAAGCATTCACAGAACTTTGAATCCAAACCTTTATTCAATCCACGGGGGTATACTGTTCTCATTCCGCTAACCATAACTGGATACAAGTGTTAAGCTGTGTTAATTATTGATTCTATGTTACTGTCACCATTGACCAGGATAGAACCTGCAACCTAGAGATAACTGGCACTTAGAACTGTATTAAGTCAACGCCTATATCCACTACGCCATGTGTCTCTTTTTTAAAATATTTGTCAGAACTGAAAATCCTTATTCCCAGCAATATTCGTGGATAACTGTAAAAGAATGAATAATGCTTTTGAAGAGAGACGTAGATATTGTTTCTTGTATATCCAAAAAGAATCCAATGGTACACACTTGTGTTTCATTTTAAAGGTGTGATCACTTGAAATATTTGCCATTTCTTCCACTGCACTTGATTGGGTGACCACTTAAACAACAGCAGGTACTGTAAGCAACCTGAATCAAAATGGCTTGATTCGGCATTAAATAACCCGAAAAGGATTGATAAGCTGTAAAACAAAATAAGACCAGCATGTTCTCGTGTGTTGTACGACACGAAAATGCTGAAGGCGCAAAGGAGATACGCTGTTACATTTGTCGAGGTTTAAGAAATTGGACTTTAACGCTTCTCCATTCGCTACGGCACCAAGCGTCTACTACAAGAACCGTGACAAGTAAGGATTTTAATCCCTCCACATCTATGAGGTGAGCCTCACAGCTTGGGAACCTCTTGACTAAACTTCAAACCTATATATATATAGGTTTGAAGACGAGAACCATTACACCACGGACGCCGTATGTGTAGGGCCGGGTTTTGTATTTTCCCTGTACCCCATTCGTACCGGGTCAGGCACAAAGGCCCTATTAACGTGGGATCCACCCACAAACCGAAGTTCATGGGATGGCGGGTGAAAAATTGCGTGTATCCCGTCGGCATTCCCCCTCAAGGGGGGGCGCCTCAGGCACTGGGCAATAAACCCAGCCCTGCCCCTTTAAATCGAGGGGGCAGGTGTTGCCTGGGGGATGGCCCCCTGGGATCGATGCTATTATTATAACTCAATCGGTCCAGTGGCCAAAGCTCACTGGACCCCCGACCCGAAGGCCGGGACCCCGAGGGGCGGGTTAACGATTAAGAAAAATGAGGACATGCTTATGACACCAAAAGAAAAGGTTTGTTTTGTTTTGTTTTGTTTTGTTTGTTTTTATTGTTTGTTTTTTTGGTTGTTTTTTTTTTTGTTTTTTGTTTTTTGTTTTGGGGGGGGGTGTTAATTGTTGCTTTTTCTGGCTGCCGAAATTAGATTTTCGTTACTTTTGTTAGTGTATTCTTCGAGTGCTCGAATTGTCACATCTACACAATCTTCTATGTTGGCTAGCCCCCTACACCCCTTCTTTTCTTGGAACATATAGTCTGTCTATGTTAGGTATACCCATGCCTGCTTTTCTTTTTAAAAACGCATTAGAATTAATTAAATCGATTTTTTAAGGTCTAATTTTTGTCTAAATCAAAAAGTAGTAACATAATGTGCATCAGTAACAAAGCAAAATATGTAATTTATTTTTAATACATTTAAAACGATTTTTTTCGGTCAATTTTGCTCCAATATGGCCGTAAACGCTGTCTAAAGATGACTTAAAATTCGTGTTTACAAAATGAATTTAACCCTCCCGATTGAAATAATGTAACTTTGAATTATAAAATTTATTTATTGATAAATCAACACTCCTACATACTCAAACAAGAACAAAAACCACAGTGTGGAACATGTCAAACACCTTCGACAGTTAAACACTTATTCATGGAATGCATTCTTTTTGCTAACATCAGAAACCGTTATTTTAAAGCAAACAATATGAAAGATCTATTTGAAAATGTCAACATGGAGGATATTCTCTCTTTTTTTAGGGAAATAAAATTATACCATAGAATATAGACATGAAACAAATCAATACCATACAACATAATCCCCAATAATGCTAACACATTGTTAAAATCAATTACTAAAAAGTATAAATATAAATACACAATATGTATCACTTCATAACCGTTAGGCATGGCATAACCCCAGACGGGTTGATATGCCGTTAAAATCAATAAACAAACAACAAACAAAAATAATTCCCTGATTTTTGGTAATTTTTTTTGTAAAAACACGGATTTTTTTCGACAAATTGGGTATACCTAGTCTATGTCGTCTACTATATTAGGGATATGTAACCCAATCGATAATGATTTTATTTTTGCTCATTTAATAACAATTGTAGACTGTTGAAAATTATAGGATGTTAGAATTCATTTTTAGTTGTGCTTTCTTACAACGGCCAAGATCGGGCTTGGGTTAATCATTAAGTGAAATAAGCACGTGCCAAGAGCACCCACCTTCAAAAAAGAAGAGGGTACAACAGATTTTTTTCCGATAATGATATTATGCCTTGTAGTGAGTGAGAATCCCTGCGGGGTAGTGGCTAACGTGCTGGATTGCAGCATCGTTAAATAGTACCACTACTGTTCTTCCACAAAGATGGCTTTGGCATTAAATACCCATCGAAGGTTGATATGGTTGGTAATTAAACAAAAGAAATGAAGAAATCCTTGTAGTGACCTGATGCTATTATTATTATTATTATTATTATTATTATTATTATTATTATTATTATTTACTCCTTTTGAGTTTTCACATCAGCATTAGCTGATGGTCCTTCACTGGAGTCTGAGTGACAGCAAGTCTCCTCAGGTCTCCAGGACTCTTCTGAGTATTCTGGCAGATTGCAGTAGTGCAGTGTTCTGAATGGTTTCAATCCTTCCTCTGATTTCCAGACTTTCCAAACCCTTTTCCAATCCTTTTGGGACCGTTCCAAGTGCACCAACTACAATTGGTATCATTTTCACTTTCATATTCCATAACTTTTTCAGTTCTCTGGCAAGGTCCAGATATTTGTCCATTTTTTTTTATTTATTATTATTATTATTATTATTATTATTATTTGCTGTCCATCGTATCCGATGATGACTCCACGCAAATCATTTCCTCCAATTTAATCGGTCTCTGGTTGCGTCTTGCCAACTACCTTGGGGATGTTAAAGACCTTTAGGCTTCTCTTGATGTTGTCTTTGTACCTGAGCTTTGGTCTACCGATTCCACGTGATCCCTCTCTCAGTTGAGAGTACAGAATCTGTTTAAGTGGCCAGCCCATCTTAAGTTACGTTGGACAAGTATTTCGTTCATGCCAGGGAGTCCAGTTTTCTTCAGGATGGTTCTAATTGAAACATGTTGCCACCACTTGACATTTAATATACTGCGCAAGTGACGCATGTAGTAGACATGTAGTCTATGGCATCGCTTTGTATATCGTCCAGGCTTCCACACCGTACAGGAGGGTTGAGAGAACTATGGCACGGTATACTGCACATTTAGTTTTCAAGAAGATGTCTTGTTGAACCAGACTAGCCTTTCAGCAGGCCATATTCTTTGGAAGCATTTGAAATTCTGAGATCAAGCTCTGCATTGAGTCTATTGTTGATGGTAAGTGTGGAGCCCAGGTACCTGATGCTATTTGCAATAAAAACAAATAGGCTAATGTAAGAATGCTATGAAAAATGATCAAAAAATTATCTGTTACATAATCTATGCAGTTGCATAAGATTATTGTCAATCCCCTGTAATTCTGAGGGATGACCCCTTTCATACCATGGCCGGGTCCTTCTATGGAAAATTACAGAAGCCCGCCAAATATGTGAAGTCACATGGGACCTTTTTCAGAGTCCCCAGTTTGCAGTTAGACGTCAGACAGAGCAGTCAGCCATGACGCTCTGTCTAAAACTGTAACTCTGCATACGTGCGCTATGTTATGTCTGGTTGGGGATTTACCGAATAAAGAACATTAAAAGAAAATCGAAGTCTTGTGTTTACTAAAAACTAACAATGACACAGGGCTTCTGATAACGAGAAATCCCCATAGAAGACCAGACCGGAATCCCCAAGTCAACACCAGACGCTAGACCAGACCAAGATGATAGACGATCAGAATAGCAAAGCCGGACAGAAGAGAAGACGACTAGAAATAAGAAGTAAGAAAAGGGTATACAACATTATATGCTGATTTAGTACTGTGAAAACGTTAGTATATAACATTATCTAACGCTGCTTGTTAATTATTTCTTGTAGAATTCTTAAACTATGAATATTACACTTCTATATTCTTATCATATCATAATTATTAATTTTGTGCATGCGCTTTATCTGTTTCGGGTTTTGTCTACTGTACAGCAAATTTCAGTTGGGCACTGCGAGGAAAGCAGCACTATGACACTATGTCCCGATTACGTATTGGTCATACAAGACTAATGCACTCCAATATACTCAAACAAGAACAAAAACCACAATGTGGAACATGTCAAACACCTTTGACAGTTAAACAAGTTTTTTTGGTCACATCAGAAACCGTTATTTTAAAGCAAACAATATTAAAGATCTGTTTGAAAATGTCAACATGGAGGATATTCTCTCTTTTTTTAGGGAAACAAAAATATACCATAGAATATAGACATGAAACAAATCAATACCATACAACATAATCCCCAATAATGCTAACACATTGTTAAAACCAATTACTAAAAAGTATAAATATAAATACACGATATGTATCACTTCTTAACCGTTAGGCATGACATAACACCAGACGGGTTGATATGCCATTAAAATCTATAAACAAACAAACAAACAGAAATTGGTAAGCAGTATGCTATACAGTGACATTCATGCTGGAAGCTCCAATACGAAGATCTTAGAGTGTGTCACTCTGAAAACAGTGCAGAGGGTCGAAAAGAGTTGGATGAGTCCAATGGTGACTACGAAGTTAAGTCAGCTCGGAAGCCTCACTGATCGTTCTGATAAAAAAGAATTCCCAAATTCATTGGTGAGATCCAGGCCGTGATTGACAATGATCCTAGCAAATCAATCAGGTCTGTAGCCAGGGACAGAGGAGCGTCTGAGTTTCTTATCAGGTTGGTAGTGCATGAAGATATACGGTATTACTAATTTAAGATCTTGGCCATGAGAAAATTTCTGTGATCATGTAAGAGGAGTCTCCCTTGTCTGAGAGTTTTGGGTAATCTCCTGCGTCAGGAGACCCTTTTGTGGTCACGTGACGCAGGAACCCAAGAAGAGAACCCTCTTTGGTCGAAGCTACTCAACAAGTGCGGACGTGCTTGTCACCTCTCTCCAGCAGACGCCTATGGTGCATGCAGACGTTACAGACTCTACTTACAGTAAGTGGTTTCCACCTATTTTGTCTATTAACACTACAATGTATGTTTGTACACTTGTGACTTCGTTCCCCTATATATGTTATAATAAAAGTTATATAAATGTAACTAACGCGTTTGTTGTTTTCCTAACTGAAGTATTCCGCATTGGGTACTTATCCTTTAAGTAACCTAATGCTTTATAAGAACCAGAGTTAACACTCCGTGTGTTGCATAGTGCCTTCTTTACCGGCACTAAATAGGTATATGTTATATACTGGTCTTTTCACAGCCAAATCAGCATATAACGTTATATACCTTTCTTTAATTCTTACTCTGTCGTCTATTCTTCTGGCCGGCTTTAGTCCAGATCGTCTATCATATATCTTGGTCTGATATATCTTCTAAGGTCTCGTCTGGTCTTCTATTGAGGATTCCGGGTCTGGTTTCTGTTGCTAGGGATTTCTTGTTATCAGAAGCCCTGTGTCATTATTAGTTTTTAGTAATAAACACAAGACTTCGATTTACGAAGATGTTACTTTATTCGTAGATCCCAAGACCAGACAATCTGCGCAGTGAGACTCACATCTTACTAGCTTGGCTTCTAACTTCTAACTGACTAAGTTACTTACTTAGTATCCTTAAACCGGAAGGGGGCCTTCTATTGCCTTCCGGTTCTCACGTTCCATCCCCAGAACGCAAGGTGAGATCGAGGTCAAGCGCCGTCACTCACTCTCAAGGCCATCAGCTGTACTGATCGCCATAATGATTTCTACACTACCTTAAAAAGATATTAGGGATCCAATTATTATGTAACACGTGAACCTCTTATAATCATATCAACCCTAACATCTGGTCGCCTAACACCTATATTGTAATCCATTGATTATTATGAATGGGTTTTAGTTAAGCGAGAGACCAATAAAACTCCATACAAAACCAAAGACGAACTAAAGGCAAGGATAACGGTAGTATTTACCAATTTAAACAAGGAGACCATCAGAAAGTCTTGCAATGGTATTCCAAAGCTGTCTGTAGACCATAGTTGAAACCAATGAAGATTTCTTTGAATAGATTTAATTTATATCATTTCCAGATATTTTCATGTAATTTTGTAAATATATCTGAGTTATTTTAATTTTTGTAATTTATACGACAATTTAACCACCACACCCTGTATCTATATCTCTGTTTCAATCTGTTCATTATCTATTTACGAGTGTAATCCTAAACGTAAGGTTCTCAAAATATTTAGAAATCACAGA
>CM042174.1:12810643-12813143 GCA_023376005.1 Doryteuthis pealeii
GTCTTTCACTAGAGTCTGAGTGACAGCAAGTCTCCTCAGGTCTCCAGGACTCTTCTGAGTATTCTAGCTGATTGCAGCAATGCAGTGTTCTGAATGGTTTCAATCCTTCCTCTGATTTCCAAACTTTCCATTATTATTATTATTATTATTATTATTATTATTATTATTATTATTATAATAGCATTAGCTGGTGGTCTTTCACTGGAGTCTGAGTGATAACAAGTCACCTCACATCTCCAGGACTCTTCTGAGTATTCTAGCCGATTTCAGCAATGCAGTTGTCTGGATGGTCTCAATTCTTCCTCTGATTATCAGTTCCTCCAGACCTTTTCGAAGCTTTTTGGGACCATTCCAAGTGCACCAACTATAATTGGTATCACTTTGACCCTCATATTCCACAGCCTTTTCAATTCTCTGACAAGGTCCATTTATTTGTCCATCTTTTCATTTTCTTTCAACTTCACCCTGTGATCTGCTGGAACCGAAAAGTCCACCAGTTGGTACGTTTTCTTTTTTTTCTTCTTTTTTCTGTTAATCAACACTAGGACTGGTCTCCTGGCTGGGATGGGGTGATCCGTTTTTATCTCAAAGTCCCAGAGAATATTATGCGTTTCATTCCCAAGAAAAACAGATTCTGGTTTATGCATATACCATTTTTTTGCATGGTCAAAATTTAATTTTTTCCATAATTCCCCGTGGACCACCTTCCAACCCAGTCCTGCCTAGCTTTGTATTCCCGTTGTGCTAGTTTGCTAGATTCACTTAGTACATGGTTTACAGTCTCGTCTCTTTCACCGCACAATCTACATTTTCTATTATGTTGTGTCTTATCAATTTTTGCTTTGATATAATTTGTTCTTAAGGCATTTTTTTGGCAGCAATTATTAGCGATTCAGTTTCTCTCTTGAGGTTTCCTCTTCTTAACCATTTCCAAATCTTTTCATATGCAACCTCCCCAATTTATCGTTTGAAGTATCCATATAATTGTTTTTCTTCCCATTTTGTTTTCTAGTTTTCGTTGTTTTTCTGTTTGTCCATATGTTGCATCTGCTGTTATTGGTTGCCATAAATAATCTTTCTTTACTCTTTTTTGTGTATTCTTCGATCTTGCTATGAAAAAATAAAAAAATCATCAATAACTTAAAATCAAAATTACCAAAATATCTTCCGTAATCTATAATTTCAATATTACAAATAAAACAAACGTAACTTCCTTTTTTAAAAAATTAATTTTAATTTTACGTGGGGAATTTAAACGATGCAAGATCACTTGGAATGTTTCAGTTTTAAATTTGGGTGAAATAAATTGGGACTAATAAGAAATTTGCGATTAAGCGACACCATATAGTCTGTATTTACATTTTTGCATTGCATCTTGGACAATTTGGACGGTCTCATTTTTAACCAGGGGGTGTTGCTGGATGATAACGGACGGAAGATTTAGGAACAATTGTATTATGATAAAAATGATTTTATCATAATACAATTGTTCCTAAATCTTCCATCCGTTATCATCCTGCAACACCCTCTGGTTAAAAATGAGACCGTCCAAATTCACAGAGAAGAGTTAATATTTTTTTTAAAAATCTCCCTGTATACTAGGGTGAGTCAAAAGTTCTGCAGTATTTTAGTACGTGTTAGTTTGCGGCGCATATATCACGTGACTGAAACAGTTCAAGCCAAGGTAGGTTACCGCTGTGACCGTGACCGACCCTTGCCAACTCAGCGTGTGAGTAGCACAGGGTCTGTATGTGCGGTAAAGTGATGAGCTGTTGGTAGGTCCACCTCAGACGTCAAAACAATCTCCTTGGTTTAGCGCTCGTGAAAAGGGGATAGACTCCCTCGCTGTCTGGCTGATACCGACTTTAGGCCACCCCGACGACTTTATATTTATTTAGTTGGTTCGCTGACACGTTGTGCATTGCTTCACTCCGTCAGTGATTTGAAGGAGCACAGAATAATAACACTGGCCTAATAACACTGGCCTATTAAAAATAAAAGATAAATAATGAAAATTATTAGTGCAGGCAATTAAGTACAGCTAGGCCCAAAACCATGGAATTGGGGACTGTGCTACAAGCTATAGACGCAAAATCAAGCGAGTAGCACTCGAAGTGTATCAGGCGACCTCGTACACACACACACACACACACACACACACACACACACACACACACACAACCTTAAGGTTTATTTCCGCTGTCGTTCATCGCAAAAAATTTATACACACACACACATAACCACACACCTAAAAAATGCACAATGTTTCCTTTCGATACACACACCTACACCGTCCCATACTCACGCCATAAAAGAGAATATTTGACGTCATATTTTCCCTTTTTTCAAACCTCAATTTTTTTTAAACAGACTGAATAACAATGACTACTACTCTTTTTTCTCGTTATTCTGTGATAAATCATTTCTTATCACCTTCCATATACCAACAAATGCCCTGAAGATGATCTAATTAATAGATCAAAACACTGCAGCGTGGGCC
>CM042174.1:12818143-12855643 GCA_023376005.1 Doryteuthis pealeii
AAGGCCAAATTGAATCATTTTGATATTCGGTTTCTTACAGTACATGTTGTTTTATTGTTTTTTAAAAAACTCTTTGCCTACTTTAAGCCACTCACAGCGGCACTCCCACCACACCCAAGCAAAGTACAAAAACTGATGGTTAGTTCATTATAATTGGGGAGTGTTGAGTATCCCTTTATTGCCATTACACCCAGGTTCACTCAGACTCAGAGAATTAATACACTTTAAGGTTCCATCTATGGGTCAAATAGCTCTGTTTAAAAATTATTCGTATTTGAGAACATCATGTGTCCCCCCCCCCAAAACCCTCTTTGTCTACTTTAAACCGCTCACAGTGGCTTTCCCACCACTGCGATCCTACCCGCTTCCTAAGCTAAGAACGCAAAACTGATGGTTAGTTGATTAGACAGAAGGACTCAAATTACAATAATAATAGGACTTTATTTGAATAGAATGAGTTTTGAGGTAAATAGATAGTAAACTTTTAAATATCCCATCATATAGGTAAAAAATGCCAAGAAAAATTGGGGCAGCTGCGAGGTAAATTTGGTAGGGAAAGAGTTAAATAGTCACCCATGAAAGTATTGAACAGGTTCATCGCTGCTTAACTTCGGTGATCTAACAGGAATTGTGCTTTCAATGTGACTTGATCGTAAAAAAAGTATTATGTTGCTAAAAACTTGTTCTATCTTTCCGTTATTATCTTTCCTGTATATATTATTGTATTATAGAATACTTGATATCATACACATTATTTGTACTAGCAAATATATGCAGCCTCCGGGTGAAAGTATTTAAGTTTTAATGTAATAAAACATTATATTAAATTAGAAAGGCTAATGAAACTAAATAAGAATGCAGATAAAAAGATTTGAAACGAGGGACTATAATCGAAAAATAGAACATCTAAAACTTACTCTTCCATCACTCCCGTCTTTCATTGCTAAATGTTTCTTAGTTTAACTATTTAGTTAAAATAGAAAGTAAATAATAAAATTACAGTTATTTCTTCTTGTTAATGGATTTCTTTTAAGATTTATCCCCGAGATCTTTACTCATATTCATTAAGATAAAACCAAACAATTAGAAATCAATAATACTAAACACATACAAATTAAAATAAAATTTTTGATATCAATATGCAAATTAGCCCTCCCGTTTATACTGTAAACCGCTATTTTGTTATATATATATATAGAATTGCATGTTATTCGTATATAAAAATGATCAACAGTATCAATAATGTAAAACTTTTTAAAATTACTAATTGAGGTTTAAATAAAAATAAAATCATAGAGAATGGGACGTAAATAGATAAGGGAATTGTAACTTGTGTAGTAATATAGTTTCGGTTAAAGACAGAAAAACATACAATCTCCATTGTAATAAGATTTTCTTGAACTTCTACCAGGTCTTTTTTTACGAAAAAATTTATTATGGAGCATCCAGCGAGGATCGAACTCGCTATTCAGCTGTAATGAATCTGTGATACTAGCATACTAACCATTACACCACGACGGCTGCCTTTATCCAACACCTACGCACAAAGCCAATTTTTAAGCGGAGTTCAACAGGTTTGAATTCAGAGTTTTCCTTCTCCAAGATAGGTTGCTAGTGTATTATTATTATTATTATTATTATTATTATTATTATTATTTGCTACGATTTTCTTATTTGGGACATGAAAAGTCATTACCCTGTTTGCCTATATCGAAGTGGCGTACCCAGCAGCATTATAAAAGAGGAAGCCGTGAAGTCAAATTCCTTTTTATCATCCTGCTTCAAGAGAAGTAACAATTCGCCAAGTTGCGTTCCTGTCCATGGACACGCTTAACATGTATATCTTTACTCTCTTATTTTCTATGGTTCTTTGAGCCACTTCTTCACTACAGATTTCACTACCTCGTCACCGGAATAATATTTGCCTCTCTTCGACCCATGAAAAAGGTTTTGGGAGGCAAACATATATATATATATATATATATATATATATATATATATATATATAATGTTTAGCTCCCAAACGGATATATACCTTTAGAAAATTTTCTACATTATAGTCTCTTCAGTTGAATGTATCCCTGCCCCGTAAAATTCTGTTGTTTGACCCACTTCTTCACTATAGATTTCACTTCCTCGTCACTGGAATGATGTTTGCCTCTCAAACCCTCTTTCATGGCACTGAAGAGATGATAGTCTGAAGGCTGTAAAACTAGTGAGTATGGAGAATACGGTAAAGTTGTCCACCCGAATGAATCGATTTTCTCCCTTGTCCTGATGTTTGTGTTTGGTCGAGGACATTTCGATTGGCAAGTTGGGTCTTACTCGTCGGATACTTGCATTGAGCCTCGTTAGGGTCGCAATGGCGACCTTAGTATTTTTAAAAAATTCACATGAAATAAAGAAAATAGCATTACTTTTTGACTCACCACGTACTTGTCTGTCCAAAATTGTCGTCGATTACGACTAAAAATCTGTTTTACTTCATGAACCCAACGATAAAATTCTTTAAATTTTCTAAATCTATGTTTAGATACAAAGAACATCGACCGATAGAGGAAATGGGTAATTTATTGAAGAATTCGGAGTTTGTGTAGACACGACAGTAAATGATAGAAAATAGACAAAACGAGAAATAGTAAAACAATATATTGGGTTGGTCAAAAAATTCTCTTTTGTTTTATTTTCTCTCTCTCTCTCTCTCTCTCTCTCTCTCTCTCTCTCTCTCTCTCTCTCTCTCTCTCTCTTTTGCCATTAGGAAAGTATAGTTTGCAATTTGAATTCAAAGACGAACGGATGGAGCACTCTCTTGTGGTCGTTACCTATATACAGATGTATGTATTAATCAGTTAAAATCCTGGTTCCAGATTGTAGATGCTGATTGCCGAGTGGTTAAGAAGTCTGACTGATGATAAATCGATACGGTTTCCATCCCAGCTGGAGATAGCCTCTTAATGACTCGCCACACTGAAGAGATGATACGTCGAAACATGGTGTCTGTGAATAACTATACATATATATGGGCCGGGTTAGCTCAGTCGGTAGAGTGTTCGGCTAGAAACCACAAGGATCCTAGTTCAATACCGGTCCTCGCCAACTCAGCGTATGAGTAGTACAGGGATCTGTGCGGTAAAGTAAGGAGCTGATGGTAGGTGTGGCGCTCCACCTCAGATGCTAAAACAATCTCCTTGGTCTAGCGCTATTGAAAAGGGGATAGACTCCCTCGCTGACTGGCTGATACCGACTTTGGGCCGCCCCGTCGACTTTACTTTACTTATATATATATATATATATATATATATATATATATATATGGCAATCCCTCCATACGAGCAGAGTGTGACACAAGGTCAATTTCTTAAGCGGGGTTTAATAAGTTTGATTTCAGAGTTTTCCTTCTCCTAACGGAAAACTCTTAAATCAAACCTGTTAAACTCCGTTTGCTTAACCAAGATTAAAGAGTCTAGTCTGCCCTACTATTTATCCATAGCTGGAGGGAGAATAGTTGGATCTATACATTTCCCAAGGGTATTAGCGCTATATGAAATGCAAACAGCCTCGTCCATGATTTGAACTCTTCTCGCCGTTTCCATTTCCTACGACGGTAACCATTACACCGCGCATCCCCACTTTTCATAGTATATAAGCGTGCATTAAAAATTGCTAAAATTGGTGACTTGGAAAACTTAAAAATTGCAACATTTTAAGCATATTATGCTGTTTTCTTGGGAGATCGTTGTGTAATGGTTATCATCGTAGGAAATGGACACGGCGAGACGAGTTCAAATCCTGGACGGCACACTCTTTTTTGAGGAGCTAATAACAAAAGAATAGAACACCAAAGTGTCACAAAATTTCCCAAGGTTTTCCTTCTACTAGACTATTTACTTTACCAAGGTTAAACAGCTCAGTATGCCCTACAACCTATCCATAGTGAAACGTTGCCTTGTCCAGGATTTGAACTCGGTTTATCAGGCCACCTGATTAGTCGAATGGAAGAATAATTACTAGACAGTATTTAGATATTCTGCATCTATCTATACATATATAAATGGCAGTTGTGTGTATATGTATGTCCGGAGGAAACTTCGAAAATAAAACAATTAATGACAAAGTAAATATATATATACACATTGAATATCACCAGGGCTTGGTTTTTTAGCAAAATAATGAAGGTTTGATTTATATTCGTGAAGATAATGAAAGAATAAAAGTTTAATGATAACAGCATGGATTTTTTTTCATTTAATATTTTAGATAGTAAACATTAACATTTCTTTTCGGAGTAGCTGGATCAATGCAAGGTCTATTTTTTTTACACAGGGATTTAAATTGGACATCCCACGAGGATTCAACTCATGATTCAGTAATAATGGAATCTGCAAGACTAACTTTTCTCCCTCTACCACAGACGACGCCGGGTAGCCGCTGCTAGTTTAAAATAATTTGTAACCGGCGATGAAAAGAAGACATTTTGGTTTGGTTTCCTTGTTTCAACGGCATATGAAACTTCTGGGGTTATCTAATGCCATCACTATCCTTGCAGAAGAACAGTAGTGGTACTATTTAAACCATTAGGGATTAATACCTTTTCCAAGGGTATTAGTCCTAAAGTGAATATAATAACACGACTCGAGTTCGAATTCGCTTACTACAATGTCGCAGTCCAGTACATTAGCCACTACGTCACGGGGACTACCCTCGCACTAGGAAAACATTTACTGTATTGTGGGATACAAAAAATCATAGTTCTCCCAGGTCAACTCTGACTCGCAGTAGTAATACCTGTTAGGGACGATCTGCTTAAGATTTATTCGTATTTGAATTGTTAAAAAAAAAAAACTCAAGCAGCACAAAAAATGGAAGTATGAGCCACGTGTTGTACTGGTTAGAGACGTGGGAATTGGACTCGTCGATCCGAGTTCAAATCCTGGACGAAGCCACAGTACACATAGCGCTAATACCCTTGGGAAAGGTATGAATCCAACCATTCCCCCTCTAGCTATGGGTAAATAGTAGGGCAGACTGGGCTCTCTAACCTTGGTTAGGCAACCAGTCTAGGAGAAGGAAAACTCTGAATTCAAACCTCTTAAAATCTCCGCTTTGGTTGGTCACTACTAGAATAGGCTCAGTCCTACTTAGTAATGTATTTTAATTAAAACATTTTTTAATTTAAATTTATTTATGAATATACAATGAACGCTATTCCATAATCACTTGGCAAAAATAGCTCTAGACGCGTTGAGATGCCATTAAAGTCAATCAATCAAAGGACGTGATACTATGTACATCAAAATTGGCCTGTTTTTTTTTTACTGGTTCCAGTAGAGATTTATGTAGACTGTGTTGCAATTTAAATCTGATTCTGAGAATCCAGACTTGGTAGATGGTTTAAATAGCAGGTTGGGCTATTCTACTATTTGGCATGGTCAAGTCTATTTCAAGGATTTTGATTGGTGGTTTTAGTGTGTATATTTTTGTCCATATATATATATACTGAACACTTGACCATGTCCTATCAGTTGCTACAGAGTGCATTCGGTTACTCTGTTTTCTTTTATCTGGTAACTGGACACTAGTCACAGCCTTCCTGTGAAGGTGAGTATGATGTTCATTCTACATCTCCCCTTCCTCCTCTCCCGGTTGTGTGGTCGTCATGGTCCTTGGGGGACAATTAGTTCCTTTCGACCTGGCCAATTACAGGGGAGCAACCTGGACAATTCACGGGGGATTTTTGTTCATTCTACAGTTCCAATATAGAATATAAGATAAATATAAATATTATTGTCGTAAAAAATTGAATTTGACGAACTGAATTCAAAAATTCTGAACGGTGTTGTTTGCGTTTAAATTTGCGCCAATGCCTCTTGGAAATACCCCTTGAATCATTCTGGTCACTCTTCAACTACGGATAACTAATAAAGAAGTTGGGCCTTGGAAAGGCAACTAGTCTATGAGAAAGAAAAACTAAATTCAAAACTAAAAGCCACAGTGCGGTTCAACTTCACTCAATAAAACCCTACTTACTACTGAAACCGCTTCCTTCTTTCTCTTTTCTTTCTTTCTTTTTTCATTGTTTTGTTCCACATTTCTCTTTTTTTATGCTTCTTTCTTTCTTTCTTTCTTTCTTTCTTTTGTTATTTCTTTATTCCTCAATTCTTTCTGACCATTATGTATGCGTATTTGTTTGTGTGTTCGTTTCTTTCTTTCTTTCTTTCTTTCTTTCTTTCTTTCTTTTTTCTTTCTTTCTTTGGTACGTTCTTTTTTTCTTTTTTATACTCATTTCTTTCGTTCCATTGTTTTTGCTTTTTCTTTCTTTCTTTCTTTCTTTCTTTCTTTCTTTCTTTTAATTGTTTTGTTCCACTCTCTTTTTTCTATTATTTTTCTTCTTTCTTTCTTTCTTTCTTTCTTTCTTTCTTTCTTTCTTTCTTTCTTTCTTTCTTCTGTTCTTTATTCCTCAATTCTTCCTGTCAATTATTTATACGTATTTGTTTGTTTGTTTGTGTATGTTCGTGTCTTTCTTTCTTTCTTTCTTTCTTTCTTTCTTTCTTTCTTTCTTTCTTTCTTTCTTTCTATGCAATACATAATATTACTTAAAGTTTTGTGTTACACAATAAATATATTGGCCTATTAATTATCTAAGGTAAGTATAACATTTTTAAATAACGGTTTTAAAATTGTGATAGTCAGGTAGTGATCACTGTCTGGTCTATTAGCAGTTCTCTCATTATGGGGTTTAGTCATGTAATCACCCAGCACTATGAGGACAAACTTAAAGTTAATCAGAATAGTCACTGATGTCTCAGCGAACGGATACGTAATGACTATTTCTCCACCATGCGGTTGAAGTTGGGAACTTGGGAAAATAAAAATGTATTAAAAAAATACCCAGTCTCCATGTTCATTAACCAAAAATAATGAAGACGAAAATGGGAAACACGAAGTTTCCAAAATCAACCCAAGACCAGAGGAATCTGAACTGTATAGGAGATAAAAGATGAAAGATAAGAATATAAGTATATACGAGGTTGAGTAAAAAAGTAATGTCATTTTGTTTAGGACAGGTATAATAACCAACACAAGAACATGTATTATACATCAAAAGGAAGCTAGTCTTCTGTGGATCACATCTCTACTTCTCCATATAGTCACTGTTTCTCTCAATAGCAATGTTCCACCTTCAAATGAGAGCATGTATTCAAGCCCCGTAAAATTCTGTTGACTGTTCTTTGAGCCACTACTTCACTACAGATTTCACTTTCTCATAACTGGAATAATGTTTGCCTCTCAAACCCTCTTTCATGGGGCCAAAGAGATGATAATCTGAAGACGCTAAATCTGGTGAGTATGGAGGATCCGGTAAAGTTGTCCATCCGAATGAGGCAATTTTCTCCGGTGTGCTGATGCTTGCGTGTGGTCGAGCATTGTCATGCAGAAGGAGGACATTGTCGATTGGCAAGTTGGGTCTTACTCGTCGGGCTCTTACTCTGAGCCTCGTTAAGGTCTCAATGTAAGCTATAGTTTTATTAAAAAATTCACATGAAATAAAGAAAATGGCATTACTTTCTAACAATAAGAAAGAGCTATGCAACTGTTGACTGCTTATGCGGTGACACATATCCACATTTATTTACACAGGTTGATGTTAATATTCCTAAATCGTAGATCTTCTCTATTTCATGTTGGTGATAGTGAAGGCCGGAAGTATATCGCTCTTTCATCTGCTTTTGCAACTCGTGTTCCTAACTGAGCATAGACAGGTGTTTATTGAAGTTAGACAAAAAATTTATCTTCTTTGATTTATCGTTAGATGGCATTAAGAGCGTATATTTTTTACAAACTTCTTTAAGATCACTTTTGTTCGTATTGTTACAACTGTTATATCAGCTACATCTTGAGTGAAACACAGAAAAGAACTTATAAAAAATTAGCGTATTTTTCTTTATTATGAAAGAAAATTAGCGACATTTTTGACATATCGTATATACCACAAGAGTTATTGTCGTAAGAAATGAACTTGACGAGCCGAGTTCAAATCTTTGACGAGGCTGTTTGTGTTTCACTACACTCTAATGTCCTTGAGAAAAAAAAAACATGAATTATTCTTTTCTCCCCCGTTCCCAGATATGGGCAAATATTTGTACCGATTAAGCCTTTTATCCTTGGTTATGCAACCTGTCTAGGAGAAGGAAAATCTCTGGATTTAAAACCAGAGAACGTGGGGCTACCAACCACTTATAAAAACTTACTTGCTACTGAAACCCTAGTACTTCACAGACATGGTGTGGGTGAGGTCCTATGCTCCTCAAGAAGTCTGCAGGTGGGAATTACCGTGTAAGGTTCACAGATATAATATAAATTATAATTGGTTGAAAGAAACAACTCCGACAAGGGTGTTAAACATAACATAATGGACTTTAATAAATTGGACAGCACATGGAGTAACATATAAGACAAGAAATACACATACAAGGAAAGGAATGATATAGAATAAAAAACGTATACATTAGTTGACTACAAGAACATACAAAATAGAGATATAGGACTGGAGAGTCCATAATTTCAAGTAAACTTACTAGCGTTGCTTTGGGGGTATAAGCCCCAACCCGAGAAGGGTGTAGACATAAAAGTCTAACCCATATGCATGAGGTGCTGTAGAAGAAGAAGAAGAAGAAGAAGAAGAAGAGGCCGAGAGTTCAAAACAGGCGCTTAAATACCAAAAAACCCTGGTGGTCAGAAACGGGGAACCAGAGGGAAGATAACTCTTCCAAGCAAGGGAAGACAACCCAACAACCGCATATGACGACATATAAGATAGAAATTTAAATAATAATTAAAAAAAACGCAACAATTATGCACTTATCTATACAGCGTACAATTACCTATATTATGACGAGGAAGCTTTCCCCCTATAAGATGATGATGTTCTTATATGTTGTTAGAAGGTTCAAAGTAACCTTCCAACGTGGGTACATATGTGTACATGAATTAATCAGACAAAGAAGTTATGTATAATAACAAACATTTTCTGTGAGCACGTGGATAAATACATACATGACAGGTATACACATACTCATGACAAGGTACAAGATATATATATATATATATATATATATATATATATATATATATATAGGACGGATACATAAACATACATAAAGAATGTAGGACTACGTCCTATACAATGATACAGAGTTACATGTAGAAATAAGTCATTTATTGATAATTTGCTTGGGAGCAAGGCCCCCACTCAAGGGGTGGAGACACCAGGTGCCTAACCCATGTGTATTGGTTGCCAGACCCAGAGAAAAAGAACTCAGAATTCCTGGGCTACTGCTTAAAAACTCTAGCCACATATCGGCGAAAATCTACAGAAAGCGAAGATAACCATCATGTCCATCCCAACACACCGAAATTTAAATTAAAGTGTTAAATTGAGTTAAAGTGGGAGTTAGTCCTTCAAATATATTTGGGAACTAGCTTAAAAGTCGCCCTAATTAACCTAGCTCCTGTTGGAAGAAATTTCTTTTGTCGTATTCGATAGGCAACAATGAACTACATAACTCAAAATTAATCGCTGCATTTAAATATTGCATTATTATCTAAGCTTACCTTTTAAAAGTTCAACTATAATTCTTCTACTGCCACTTAACTCAAAGACAATTTGATATACGTAGGTCCTTACTTTCCATACAAACAATTATTTCTATTTCATGGGTGATTTTCACTGGATTTCACTATTGATTTCCCAAATTTGATTCCGAAATTTATTTCCAAGTCATAAAATATATTATCGTTCAAAAAAAAAAAGAAAAAAAAATTGCCGTAAAAATCACTTAGAATATCGTCGATAACAAGTAACTAAAACTTAGGAATTTAAAATTTCAGGATTGCAGGTTCGAATTCGGCTCGGATTTAAAAAAAAATGTTCACGGAGTTAGCCTGATTCCAAAATAGTATACGTTAGGCTTCAGCCTCTATTATAAAGTTGAAAAATGTGACACACTTCTAACAGGTGGCCCCATTGGCGTGGGGGGGGGTTCTTACCCCTCTACAGAGGTGTAATCGGCGTATTCTACAGCCCCACCGACAGGGCGATCAAACAATCAATGTTTGCTAAAGACTTTTCAAACTACTCTAAGGACACACTCTCTATTTACAACTTTGTTTCTCATTGTCATTCATATATTCCTTCTATTAAATTTGCTCAATGTAATAAAATATGTTATTGTTAATTCGTGAATTATTCTCGCATTTATTCTGTAAAAGGAAACAATATTCAACCACCATTCCTCCACAAACGCTTCGAATTGTTACATTTCACTCTTTTTCTGTTAGCGCGAGTTACGGTACCCACATCCGACAAACGTACGAAGTCCAGTCTTCAATCGTCGGTACTACAATTCTTGCAACAATTGCCATTCAAGAGTGAGGACTTTGCCATAAGGTAGAATGCAAAAGATAGTGGTACAAGCAAAATAAACTACTATTAAAATAACCCAAACTCGGTCATCATCCAAAGATGATGCTGTATATATGTTATGATTGACTTATCATCTATCAATAGTTGCTTTAGGAGAACTAAACGATTGATTCCGCCCTGTCGGCTGGGGCGTTAGAATATATCGACTGCACCTCTGCAGAGGGGTAAGACTCCCCCGATGGGGCCATCTGTTGGCTGTGGGTGCCGACCCGTGATGCTAAAGGATAGAGCCCAGGTTGATGAGCAGTCCATGACTTGCAAAACACCACTTTGGCCCTTTCTTGGGCTAGACAGGCGGTCGGAGAAGCCCCCTCCGATCAATCGGCTGGTCACGTCAAGCCCTAGCACCTATATGATGGCCCCAACCCTATTTCTCTTATGGCAAGCCCCAAACCCTTTTTATCATATGGGTTCTAGAAGGTGGTGGCTGAGGGTCTTCATGTCCTGGGAATGACGTTTATCTGATGGTGAAGTTCCAGTTTTGGATGTTTGGGGAATGTGGAGCACCCCTTCATCACCATTGCTCCCTGGTCCACTCTGACCTGGAGTGGTAGTACCTGAGTACCTGGGTAGTAGTAGGGTCCCATCTATGGGTTTAAATAGAAAAACATGAGTTCAAACTTTTTGTCGGCATTAAATGACCCACCGAGGTTGATATGCCGTAAAACAAACCAAACCAAACCTAAACGATTGATTCAAACAAGTACCGTTCCAAATTAGACCAAATGAAGGTAGTAATCAATAAAAAAAAAGAAAGGGTGTATATTTCATCGAGGTGACATTCTGTGATCAAGCACAAAGCTGTCCCAGTTTAGGTGGGAAGTTTTCACTTATTAACCGCATTTTATGAAAAAAAATTAACACGAAAGGGATTATAATGGTATTAATTCTTACATGGAGGTAAATTTCTAGTTCTAATATACTGACAAATTACCATTGTTAATATACTGAGGAAATAATTACAAGTTCCAGTATATGAGTAAAGTACCAAAATTTCGTGTATATTGAGAAATATTTAAGTGGGGAAGTTAAGTACCACAATTTTCAGGTTCGGATTCTGAAAAAAAAAAAAACAAGGCAGTAAGACACAAGTATAATTTAACAATTTTAATTACCAACAAAAATGAAAGGAAAGAAGAAGAGTAAAAGTGGAGGAGTGGTTACAAATTTATAGTTTATAGTCATTTTCGGGTAAACTTAGTTTTAAGAGTCCGTATAACAAAGTTCGTAAAAGTGGCTTGAATTCTTGTAGTGGTTTTGAAAGGTAATAGCGGCTTGAATTCTTGAAGATGCAAATAGTTGTCCTGAAAGGTATTTGTAGAGTCATTTCGAAGTGACAATTTCTTTGTGTTTTTAAAGTTGAATTTCAGGATTTCTGGAAAGCCCGCCAACCTATTATTTAATCGGCAGAGGCGGGGATTGAGGAATTATTTGGACCAAGTTACCTTTAAGCACCAGAGGGGCGACCTGGATTCAGAAAGAACATGTTTCGCTTTGCACCATCAACGTCCGGTTGTTTGTTAGGATTAGGGTTAGGAGTTAGGGTTAGTAGTTAGTTTTATCATTTAAAAATGCGTATAAAATCGTCTGATCACAAACAACTAGATGTTGACGGTGCAAAGTGAAATATGTCCCTCTGAATCCAGGTTGCCCCTGGGGTGCTTAAAGATAACTTGGTCCAATTATTTTCGTTGGAAGCCCGTCAACCTATTATTTTATCGTCAGAGACGGGTTGATGAATTTCTTTCGGTGCTGCTATCTTTTTACTGCTAGCCCCGTTCGGGTTTTTCTTTGTAGTAGATTTTGTAAATTTCCAGGTTAGCTACTTGGGAGCGAGTGGCGATTTAGCAGTAGTTTCCAATTCAATCAAGGAGTTAACTCTTTTTGGTCGTTACAGTTCTAAGCCGAACCGACCACTGACTTGTCTTCAACAACTGCCATGGGGGGGGGACGATGACGTTTACGGCTATATCACGTTGAACACACCTTTTCTCATCTGATCATCAAAGTTAAGCAAGGTAGAGCCTGGCCAGTTCTTGGAGGGTGACCGCTGTGGAATACCAGGTGCCGTAAGTATTATAAAAAGACGTCCCATCGCGGTGTAATGGTTAGCAAGCTAGTCTCGCAGATCCATTTCTACTGAAAAGAAAGTTCGATCCTGGCTGGATGCCCCATACTTGCAACCTTGTGTCACATCTTACCTGTGGCGAACGGGTTGGATAACTACCTACTTAAATCCACAATCTAAATGAATAATTGACAACTTATTTTTAATTGATTTGAAATATCAATCAATCAACAAAAACAAATTATAATGTAAGTCGACGGTGTAGTCTATTGTCGGTATCAGCCAGAGAGCGAGGGAGTCTATCCCCCTTTCACTCGCGCTAGACCAGGGAGATTTTTTTGCGTCTGAGATGGAGTGCCATACCTAACATTAGCTCTCAGTTACCAAGATTCCGTCCTTAAGCATCATGGGTCACCATCCGCAGCCAACTGGTGGTACCATTGGGTGGGGGAATCTTACTCCTCTGTAGAGGTGCAGCTGGTGTATTATGCAACGCTAACCAATCGGGCTCACATTTTTGTAGCATCGGTAGCACAAATATCCAACTTATACACCTGGCGTTTTTTTAAAAATTTCTTTTTAGGAGAATGTAGTAAACAGTGAGGATATTCGTGAAACTTGCAGTTTTTCACATGCATTTCATTGTTTAGATCGACTTCCCCGAATTTTAACTGGCAAGGAAGGTGGGGATGAGGATTCTGCTTCATCAGAAATATATTTTCTTTGAGTCCCTCTGTTTGATGTCTCAACATGAAAGCGGTCCTCGTTTGATCTTTTCTCACTTGATCCGTGTTTTGAATGCCAGACAGCTGTGGTGAGAAGCTTGTTTTCTGCAATGTTGCGAATCTATTTCTCTCGCCATTCTTCTTCTTTTAACTGTGGCCTCCCTTGACGTCAAATGTCGTTGGAGAGAAATCAACTTTTGCTCTGCCAGTTGCGACAGGCCTGCTCACTTTCTCAAAGCAAGACTCCCTGTTCTGCTCAGCGTATTTAAGATATTGCATTAACATCTGATCTTGACGGACAATTGGGCACTTCTCACTAGTGGGTATCAGGTGTTGCGCATCATTTGATAATTGCTCTACTGAACTTTACGCTACAAGAACTTTACGCTACAAGTGACCACTGTGGTAGTTTAAACTTTGATGTGAAGTCGTAATACTTTTACAATCCTAAACCATTTTAGAATACTTTTTCTGATTAAACAGCCGCAACGTTTGAAATGTTATATATATATATATATATATATATATATATATATATATATATATATAATCCAAATGACTGGCCACCCTGTCGGTTGGGGCGTTAGGATGCACTGACTGCATCTCTGCAGAGGGGTAAGACTCCTCCAGTGTGGCCATCTGTTGACCGTGGGTGGTGAACCGTGAGGCTTCAGTATGCAACCCAGGTGGTTGAGCAGTCCATGACTTGCAATACTCCACTTTGGCCCTTACTTAGGCTAGACGGGCGGTCGAAGAGGACCCCCTCCGATCAATCGACTGGTCACGTCAAGCCCTAGCACCTATATAATGGCCCCAACCCTATTGGCCTAATGGCAAGCTCCAACCCTTTTTATCATATGGGTGCTAGAAGGCCGTGACTGAGGGTCTACATGTCCTGGGAATGACGTTAAACTCTAATGGTGAGGTTCCAGTTCTGGAGGTTTGGGGAATGTGGAGCACCCCTTCATCACCATTGCTCCCTGGTCCACTCTGATCCGGAGTGGTATTACCTGTTAGGGTCCCATCTATGTGTTAAATAGAAAAATGTGTTTATAAAAACATTGAGTATCCATTAAGAATGACCATATCCGTTCACTTCGCCGAAGAGCTTACGGTGGGGTTTGTTTACTACTCAATAAAAACTTCCCCTTACCTACTATGGTAGAGGCGTGTAGTATCATTGACAAGGTTAATTTAGCAGGGATTGTTAGCTATGTACCGGCGGCCGAACGGATATGGTCTCTGACTATGCCTGCTGAGGTCCCGGTTTCGATTCCTGTCGGAGGGGAGTCGTTAGTATACATCGCTGATGAGACTTAATAAAGTCGAAACAGTCTGTACGGTGTTCTGCATAGCGAGCCATCCTTTGCCGGGATTCACTTGTCAAGATTATTTTCTATAATTATCGAATTTTATGCGATACATGCATTATAATTGCCTTCAAGCAAAAATATAAATAATAATTTATTCAACAATGCTTCTATAAAAAACACACATATATATATATATATATATATATATATATATATATATATATATATATATATATATCAGGGATAACACAAATAAGCCGACGGTAGGTAAATATATGAAATATGAGGATGATTATAATTAGAAGTATTAGCCAACATTAAAACATGTCGGTTTGTACATTAAACTATCATCAGGACATCGTTTGTATGTGATGTTATAACTTCTGAATGATATTCAATACTATTCAGATATTAGAACATAATATATCATACGTATTGAATATCATTCAGAAGTTACAACATGACATATTGACAATGCCCTGATGATGGTTTAATATACAAATCGAAACGTTTTAATGTTGCACTTCGCTAAATGTTTCCTTTTATCTGACGCCCCAGTATTTAATACTCCATAAATTCATTGTTTAATAGTAGCAGGACCTGTGGATATACCATAGTATTATGATTTAATTATATCGTTTGATATGTTTGCTAGAGAGCTGCTGGATGTGATTCAATATATAAAAAGTATAATGATCTTGATTTAACCCTCATTCACTCTTTCTTTTCTTCTTTTCATTATGTTCCATAGAAACAGATTACCGTTAGCGCTTCCGCGCGTTCACTCCCTCACAATATATTTCTCCTACTCTCTTTCTTTCTTATTATAGTTTTCTATGTAGCATGTCCTCTGCCTTCCTTTTGTCTTTGCTGAGGAGATAACACTTCATAAGAAATAAGAATTTGGCGGATGAATAACACCAGATCATCAGGATTTACATTTTTTCCATTTCATTTGAGGGACGGGAAACATTAAGGTTAATAACTTTTTTTTATTAGTCCAATTTCAGTAGACTTGGTAATATTTTGTAGATTACACTTATAAAGTAGATTAGTTTACGTCGGGGTTACCATTTATGGGGTGAGGTGGTGGTGGTGTTTTATGTGGGTATCAGGTCATTGGTTGTTTTTGTCACGTGTTCGCAGATTGTTTATTTTTAACCCCATTATATTTGGATCTTTCTTCTTATGGGTTGTCAGACTGAAAAGGAATTAAAGAAGGGAGAAGAAGAGACAAAGACAAAAGGCACTTTTAGGTTTCAGACTTATATTCTAGGTTCATAGCTATTTCGTGGAGAGGAAACTTCTTCCCGTGTCAGTCGTAGCGTCTGTTTCAGTCAAGGGCTGGGGGATTTTCTTGGCGGTGGGAAGTGGGTCCTTTTATCTACGTATGCCCAGAGGGTTCTTCCTGTCTGAGGGCTCTTGGGAGATTGTTATTTTTTAATTTTTTATTTTCATTTTATTCTAATATATTTTAATCCCAACACTCTATCTCAAGATCTCATTATGATTTTTAAAGTGATATAAATAATGATTTTCCTATAGGCGGAAATATCAAATCAATGCTGAAATATCTCAATTACATAGAAAATAATTTACACCCCCAAATTAAACTTGATTGTTATTTTTCTGTAGTTTCGTGTCCTCTTTAACAAAAAAAAAAAAAATAAATAAATAAAAAAAAAAAAAAAAAAATGTTACTAGCAAGGGCCGGTTTAGCGTATCTGGTAGAGAACTTGCCAAGGAATCGCAGAGTTCTTGGTTCGATACCGGCCCTCGCCAACTCAGCGTACGAGTAGCATAGGGATCTGTGCGGTATAGTGAGGAACTGATGGTGAGTATGGCGCTCCACCTCAGATGCAAAAACAATCTCCTTGGTCTAGCGCTAGTGAAAAGGGGATAGCCTCCTTTGCTGGCTTGTTTATAACGACATTAGGCCACCCTGACGACTTTCCTTACATACTTTCTTTATCCAGAAACAATTCATTGCTTTTTTCAGCTATTTCTGAATTAAATAAAAAAATGATAAAATAACACTACATCGATTGATAATGGAGATTCGGTTTCTATTTATCTGTAACCGAAAATACGCCACTTCCTACGTCACATTACCTAAAATCGTCAATACATAGAATAAAGAACAACCTTTTGACAAAATTTGAGCGTGTAATCTTAGACGGTCCTCATTGTTTTTTAAAACAAGTTTTAATAAGTACATGCCCGGTATTATATACTTATATATAGTTTGTTTTATCTTAATATATATTTAAAGTTATCAGAACTAAGTTTTCATTTCAAATTGTTTTATTTATTTATTTATTTTTACTCCTTTAATAAATTTGATGATTTTACTTACTTATGGTACAAACTCTGGCATTTAATTTTTTAACTCCCACACACTCAGGCAATATCTTTCAAAAATTAAATTTTACACCGGTGGGCGTTTTATTTCTTTGCTAGTTATTATAACAAATAACAGTTAATTAATTGATCTCTTTGGTTTCTTTTAACCACTGAGGTTCATTTCTGCTCAATTTCAAATTATCCTTACTTGAGGAACCTCTTAGATCAAAAAATAAAATTTAGTCTTCTAGCCGCTCTTGCAGAGATAGGGCAATAAACTGTCTCTGTGTAGTTTTGATGGACAAGCACCCTTCTTTCATCCTTCACCAGTACATGTATGCTACTACAAACCACAACTCTACTCATCATTTTTCTTAAATTCATTTAAAGTATGAAAAAGCCTTAGACTTTTTTCCACGAATTTCTTTTCAATTCATCTGAAAATTATTTTTCATTACTTTTTGCAAAAGAAACTCCTGACATAAAGATACTAGATTTAGTTATTCATTTCTCTGAATTTCTGTTATCTCTAGGCTGCAGGTTCAATCCTGGTCAGGGGCAGCAGTAACATAGACTAATAATTAACACAGCTTAACAACAGTACCCAGCTATGGTTTGAGGAATGAGAGCAGGATACCCCCGTGGACTGAATAAAGGGTTGAGTTCGAAGTTCTGTGATCGTTTCCGATTATAAGAAGGTTCCCGATTACAAGAAGGTTCGCGAGTTCGAAAGGAAGGTTCTCGAGTTCGAGAAGGTTCCCGAGTCCAACAAGAAATACCTGAAGGAGGCCGAAGGGCACATCGACCGAAACGTTGTGCAGATAACAATAAAGATGAGAACAATAGTCCGAATAATCCAAATAATACTAACTAGTTTAGTTATTATTCTATCTGTATTGTTGCTTGTTTTGTTTATCTAATTTAAATGTATTTTTAATATTGTTAGATGAATATAATTACTGTATGAAGGACTCACAGTTTTAAAACCTTTTTTTAATATAAGTTACCCCCTCCTCAGAGTGAATTATAATTCCCCTACAGAAACAGCGAAAATCTAATCTTCAAATAATTGGTATACGTTTTTATCTGATTAATTTACAATTTTAAAATATATTTCAGATTTTATAACCTGAAAAGATTAAATTTTATATTTTATCAGGTCATTTGTTATCTATCTACTTATCTGAGTCTGTTCTTATTTTTTCACTTTGATCATATTTTATCTATCTGAGTATATTTTTCATCTTTCTCACTTTTGTCATTAGCATGTATGTATGTATGTATGTATGTATGTATTTATCTATCTATCTATCTACCTATTTAAGTATGTTCTTATCTTTCTCACTTTGGTCATAAGCGTGTATCTATCTACATATCTATCTATCTATATATCTATCTATTTTATAGATGTGATAGAAATAATTACACTGGTTTACAAAAATATTTTTTGTCTGAGGCAAGAATGTGAATAGGTGTTTTTTTTACTAATTTGGGTGTGCTGAATTCAAATTTATAAACAGTTTTGCTCTATCACCTCTAGTTTTCTTTCTTTTAAATAGTCTCATTTTAGTATATACAGAGTATATACGTGCTTATTTCAACATTTGAAGCAACTTATTACAGATAAAACAGGATAGATAAAGAACATTGACGGAATAAATATACTTCGATGACAATGTACACAATTCATAGTACCGCAGACAGTTAGAAGTGTGTTTTCTTAGATGATCTGCTGTATGGTTTGGAGGGAAGAAGTTGGGGTGGGAATGGAGAAAATAAATTTTTAGTGACATTCGGCATCCCATATCCTCATAAGTCTTTAGCAACTTCTCAATACAGTTGGTAATTTGGTAGGCGTGTGTTACCAAGGAAGCCACTACAGACTGACTTAAATGCTTCTCATGCTCTCATTTTCCTGCATAATAACTAAAAAAAGAAGATATAAGTCGCACAATATTAGAAATTAACCCTGAATGCATATACAGTATGTGTACAAACTAAAAAGACTAGAGGTGATGAGTACAAACGGATTTCAAATCTGAATTCAGCACCTCCAAATTAGGTTAAAACTGCTATTTTTGTGCTTGCCTCAATTTCTTTGTAAACCAGTGTTATTATCGATTCAGTGAAAAGAAGAAAGCTTGATTGTGCACCAAGACCAAGATGTATTTGCATAGTTCTTTTGGGAAATGTAAAATCCTTGATGGTCTTATTTTCGTGAGAAGTTTTTCCAAATTATTTGCTTGGTATCATTTAGTTCGCATTAGATCAAAGTCTACACACAAAGACTCTTACATGATTTTAAATCGGTTGTGCGAACAAAATAATACCAAGCAAATAAGAGCTTCATCAGATTAAAATATTTCTTCTAATTTAGACTTTATTTTTTACAAAAAAGAAGGTAAAGGCCATCAAAGTTTAGAGTTCTTGGACAACTGATCATACAGTGGCAGTTGAACGAGACGTGGGGAGGGTGTAGCAATTGAGGCATTTGCAAGGGGAAAAAGGAGGATTATGAATCACTTGAGAGGATATCTGGATTTGATTTGTTTTATTACGAAGTAGCATCCAACTTGCAGCCGAACGTAATTGCTACAAAAACTAAACCTATGAAAATCAAATCAGCCAGAACAAAGTTCAAAGAGAATCTGCCTTGATTGAAACTGATAAAAGAACATTTCAAGTAACGTAAATGATATTGAGATCATAATAAAAAAAGGTTTGAAACTTTCAGAACTTAGAGATCTCAACATATTGCATTTACAGGCAAGGCCATTTGCAAATCCAAATTACGGAATAAAAACCTTAAATTAAAATTGGAAACTGGGCGAGGCTATTTGCATTTCATATAGCGCTAACACCCTTGGCAATTATTTTCCCTTTAGTTATAATTAAATTGTAGGACAAACTGGGCTCTTTGACCTTGATTAGGCAACTAGTTAGGAGAAGGAAAACTCTAAATAAGATATGAAAAAAATGGTGTTCTGCCTTATTGACCAGCCTATCAAAGAATTCTTGTGTAGAGGTGCGATGTGTAATGGTTACCGTCGTAGGAAATTGACACGACTGGGCGAGGCTGTTTGCATTTCTTATAGCGCTAACACCCTTGGCAATTATTTTCCCTTTAGCTATGGGTAAATTTTAGGGGAGACTGGGCTCTTTGACCTTGATTAGGCAACTAGTCTAGGAGAAGGAAAACTCAACCCGGTTAAACTCCGCTTAAGAAATTGACCCTGTGTCATATCCTGCTCGTGTGAAGGGGTTGGTAAATATGTATAAAAGAATTCCTCGTATTTTAACAGACAGCTGGACATTACAACTGCTGTAAGGACAGGTAACCAATTGGGCCAATGAGATAAATTTAAAAAAAATTGTTCGTTTGTGAAAAGATGAAATCCTCGAAACATCTAATACAAAAATAGTCATTGACAACAAATAATTTAAGTCGTTGGAGTGACCTAAAGTCGGTATCAGCCTATGCCCTTTTCACTAGCACTAGACCAAAGATATGTTTTTTGCGTCTGAGGTGGAGCGCCACACCTGCCATCGGCTTATTAATTTACCGCACTGATCCCTGTACTACTCATACGCTGAATTGGCGAGGGCCGGTTTCGAACTAGGAATATTGTGGTTTCTAGCCGAACGCTCTACCGACTGAGCTAACTCGGCCCTACACGTAATTTACGCGATGACAATATGTTGCGTTATCGTTCTTATGTCGAATGGAGTGATGACGTTTTGATAGTAGAAATAATAGTTGTATGTTTATCTTAGGATCGGTACTACATTGGAGAGGCTCGAATCTTGGTTGCTGGGCCGATGCTGAGTTGGCTGACAATTCCTCGATGTTTGGAGTCTGGAAACCAACTTGGGGTGCTGGAGGACATCTTGCCTTGTGTCATTTATAGTTTTTAGTAATAACACAGATAACTTCTTTTTCTCATGAGATTTTATTTTCCCCCAAGTCACAACTACCGAGAGCAAAAGCCCATGTCTTTCCCACAACGCATCTTACCAGACTCACTCAATATTTTAATCTCTCAATATTCCTTTCTCCCACTTCGCCATGTGTTAGACCTCGTCCAATAGAAAAAAGGCCACCTGACCTTATGCTGATTAAACCTTAAACTTTTCCATTTTAATCTACATATACTTCTTATATTCCTCCTAACACTTTTCCATGCTAATTTACACGTCACTGTGACATTGCTGACCCTCTCCCTTATATTATGTTAGAAATATTGTTCCCACGCATCTTTAGAAATATCTAACCTACATAATATCTGGAGATAAAATATCATCAAGGAAGGTTGACAGACTGGTCAGTTCAATAGGCCAAGACATTTGTCGTGCTGTTACTAATGGCAAATGGAAATTATCAAAACATGTCTTTGTTGGTATGCCATTCAATCATCTATTTAAAAGTGCTGAACTTATTAAAGTGCTTAATCGCTTAGGTCATGGCTAAAATTATTCATTCCTCTTAGATACAGGAAATAGCTAGAGCGCATGCAGTTGAAGAAACCTCAAGTGTTCTCTAAATTAATATAATCCGAAATCCTTCCTGTTGATTTCTTTTCCACTCAGATTATGACAATTTCGATGAGTTTCTTAGTGATCTCTTTGGGTCAGGTTCAGTCCACAGATCATACGAGATTATCCTGCTGGGATTATGTTAAAATACTGCTGGGGACTGTTTGTAGTCTATCAGAGTTTGCATCTCTTCCATAAACTAATCAATGTTCATTCACTCCGATTATAACTGAACTTGAAGAGGGCTACATAGAAAAGCGAGTCCACAACTGGAAATTAAACTCAATGTAGTGGATTGTACTAAAGAAGAATTTCACAAATTTATAGTAAAAAAAAAAGAAAAGAAAAAAGAAAAATGCTGTGGATATTACTACACCAACACGCTGTAAAAATGAACTGTTAAAATTCTGATCGCTATTTTAGGCGTTTAGTTCTTCTGTTGGTGAATCCAAGTCAGTATTGAGTTTGGGTTGTTTGTTAATCCTTGTAGTAAATCCTCAGTAGATCTCCTTGTAATCCTAGTAGTGTTCCTTGAAATCATAGGGAGAAAAGAGTGTAGTATCAGATCCTAGTTTGTTGTGTTCCTTGAAATCTTAGATATAAAAGAATGTAGTATCAGAAGATCTCTTTGTAATCTTAGTCAGTAGTTTTCCTTGAAACTCTCGGGAGAAAATAATGTAGTATCAGTAGATCTTCTTGTGGTAGAAAGTTAAATTAGCAATTGATTCGAGGACAGCTGACGACGATCTTAAATGCTTTTCTGTGCTCGTTTCTGATTGACCAGTTTTACCGGGAATTCCTGCTGCTGTTGGGAAAGTTCATAAATAGGAGTGGCAATTTGGCTTACATCTTATACCTAAATAAACCAACACTATGCCTGCATGGGTATATATGGTATATATCTTTGACAGGGGTTGTTCTGGAACGATCGACGAAAGTGGAATACTATCCTGTGATACTTTTTATCATTAGTCACAACAAAGCGGTAAAAGAATGTCTACAAAGAACGTTTTTATGATTTCTAAATATTTTGGAGGCCTTACCTTTGGGATTATCCTCGTACATATTGTGCACCTTGTGGGATACAATTACTAGTGAGATTGATACTCCCTGGGTGCTCAATACTGACCTTGTGCCACGACTAACCTCAGCTTAGTAAATGACTAGAGCATCTCACACCATTAACAAGCTAGTTTTGCCAATCAATTACTACTGATTTGTGAGTGCGATCCTCATCGAGTGGCTCATATTTGCAGCCTTATGCCAAATCTAAGCCACACTTTAATTTTAAGGACTTTCTATATTGGTGTAATGATAACTAGTCAAGTCTCAAAGATAAATTACAACTGAGTTGTGTGTGTGATCCTGAGTGGTTCATATTTTCTGCCTTGTTTCAACTCTTAGCAACAATTCATTTTTAAGGAAATTCTATACAGGTGAAAAGATAACCAAGTAAGTTTCAAAGATTCACTTATATAACAACATTCGATCTTTTATGAAAGCTTTCCCTCTAATATAGAATAATAAAAAGAGGTATGAGAATCATATGATTATGATTGGCTTATTTCATCTAATGATGGGTTATTTCAAGATGATAGCAAATAAAATGGTGGGCATATGATTGTTAGTTATCCTTTTAGAACAGGGATTCCGGACGAGGGGTGGTCGCACCCCCTGGGAGCGCGAGCATCATTCCAGGTGGTGCGAGAAGCGTCCGTTCAAATTTAGATTGAATTTTTTTCTTTTGTAATTAATATTATTTATATTTTCGTTTCTTTATTTCAGATTATTATCATTACCCTTGATCATGTCGAAGAAAAGGAAATAGAATAAAACTAGTATGGATTCACATTCTATATTTTTTAACAAAAGTATAAATTGTAGGGATGCGAGATCAGAGCAAAACTCTTTTAAGGGTGCGGAATAGAAATAGGTTGGGAACCACTGTTTTAGAAGCAGGCCTTACCTGGGGTTTCTTATCAGGTAGAAATTACACCTGGACAATTCATTGCCATAAAATGATGGTGGAAACATTCAAGGATTTGTAGTCTGATCAATTCGTCAAGACAGAGACAATGTATTTCTAAGACATTCCAGAGGTATTGCAAGATAAATTTTATTCTGCTTTGAAATTTTCTAACAAACAAAACGATATTTCCATTTTAGAAGATCTGCTGGATATTTCTTCTTTTATCAAAAAGCATTTAAAATTTTATGAAGATGTACGAAATTAACGGCTTAGTGGGTTATTAATGAAGTTAATGATACACACCCATAAATGGGGAGGTACTACCATTCCGGATCAGAGTGGGCCAGGGAGCAATGGTGATGAAGGGGTGCTCCACATTCCCCAAACCTCTAGAACTGAAACCTCACCATCGGTGAGAGTTTAACGTCATACCAAGGACATGAAGACCCTCACCATGGCCTTCTAGCTCATATATGATAAAAAGAGTTGGGATTGCCATAAGGGCCATAGGGTCGGTACAAGGTGCTAGGGCTTGACGATTGATCGGAGGGTCTTCTTCGACCGTCCGTCTAACTTAAGTAAGGGCCAACGCGGGGCGTTGCATGCCATGAACCGCTCATCCACCAGAATTCCGTCCTTTAAACATCACCGACGACCAACAGATGGCCACCAAGGGGGTGTCATACCCCTTTGTAGAGGTGCAGTCGGTGTATACTAAAGCCCTAGTCAACAGGTCTGTAAACAGTTAGGTAATACAGCCAAATTATCGATGTTTATGTTCATTACATTTGGTTAATATTCAATTCACTAGTTCCCAACCCTATTGTCCTTATGGCAAGCCCCAACTATTTTTATCATATGGGTGCAAGGCGGTGGCTGCGGGTCTACATGTCCTGGAATGACGTTAAACTCTATCTGATGGTGAGGTTCCAGTTTTGGAGGTTTGGGGAATGTGGAGCACCCCTTCATCACCATTGCTCCCTAGTCCACTCTGACCCGGAGTGGTAGTACCTGTTAGGGTCCCATCTATGGGTTAAATAGAAAAATGTATATATAAAAAATTGTATTATCTATTAAGAATTGATTTATTTCAAAACTTTATCGGCATTAAATGACCCACTGAGGTTGAATGCCGTAAAACAAAACAAAACAAACAAATCAATTCACTATCGGCTGTGAAAACAAATAACTTCCTTGTATACTCTCAATATCTTTACTTAATGCCAGATCTCTTTTTTAGCTTCAGGGGTCAAAACTAGGCTCAGTATTTAACATATTTTTGAATGTTTATATTAATATAAAAAATATCGTCCTGGTTCTGGGTTACTGAAAAGTATGGCAAGGTCATTTATCCCAAGAAACCAATGATTGAACTTGTGTCACCGAATCCATTTCCTACGATGATAACCCTTACACAACATGCCCCCATAATATTATTTCGAATATATATATATATTTATTTATTTATTTATAAAATTCAGTTAAGTGCAGCAGCTGCAGTCGCCTGTTGGGTTTTTATCATTATCTACGATGTGATTTGCATTTCTTCGCATTTCGCTTTGGCTCGCAGGTGAGTTCCTCATTTTTTGCATAATTTTAAGATCATTAGAGTTCCTTATGCTACGTACTGTCTTGAACAAATCCTGGAAGAAGCACTCTCCGAAAAAAGCAGCTGTATAAACACTTACCTCCTATTACACAAACCACCAGACTAACACGAACGAGACAAATGGGACACTGCTGGAGAAACTAGGACGAACTCATAAGTAACGTTATCCTGTGGACACCAACACATGTACACACCAGTGTATGTATTTACCAACCCTTCCGCATGAGCTGGATGCGACACAAGGTCAATTTTTTAAAGCAGAATTTAACAGGTTTGAGTTCAAAGTTTTCTTTCTCCTAGACTGATCATCTAACCAACGTCAGAAAGAGGGAGATCAGTTGGATACTTACCTTTCCCAAGTGAATTAGTGCTATATGAAATACAAAGAGCCTCGTCCAGGATTTGAACTCGTGTTAAAGAGTTCATTTCCTTCGACAATAATCATTACACATGGGTCCCTCCACCAGTCTGGGGCGATCAGTAAAAACCTAACACTAATCAGTTCTGTTTTGGATTCTGGATGCTATGCGGAGGACCTGCTAGAGGCGATGACTAATAAGGACAGGTGGAAAGAGAGAGTCATGACTATCCGTGCAGTCAGCATGACCTGATAATTATGAGATCCTCAACAACCCCTTAAACCTTTTCTAACACGGTGAAAATTGTACAAGATCCCTTAGATGGACCGTAATTATTTGTGTATAATACGTACTTATGTATAACACGTACACTAAACTTTGGACGATGAAATTCTAGGAATTCTTTTTATATCAAATATTTTGTGCCGAGAAATGTTTATTAATCAAATTTATAATTTTTTTCTCCACTATGGCTTTATCTACTTCATCAGTGGTGGTCAATTAAAGCAAGTTATATTACTTTTTATTAAAAACTAGTGAATTCTCTCCCTCTCTATGTCTGTCTGTCTGTCTGTCTGTCTGTCTCTCTCTCTCTCTCTCTCTATATATATATATATATATATATATATGTGTGTGTGTATGTATGTATGTATCGATCACTTTTCAGGTCTTTTCTTACAGAAATTGCTATTATTATTAAAAATAATAGTATCTCTATATCTTTCTCTTTCTCTCTCTCTCTCAGTCTGCTCCTATCTTGATATTTATCTCTATTTGCTCATATCTCTCTCCTTCTCTCTCTCTCTCTCTCTCTCTCTCTCTCTACACACACACACACACACACACAACACACATATATATATATGTGTGTGTGTGTGTGTGCGCCGCGTGTGTGTATATATATATATATATGTATACACCCCCATATATATATATATCAGCTTGTGCATGTCTATCTATCTATCTATCTATCTATCTATCTATCTATGTGGCAATTATATTTCCTTTAGTAAAAATTCAAAAGAAATACAGTACAAAAAGTATTTAAAATTACCAAATATATTAAAGCTATAGTAAATATTGACCCTGATGATACAGTTTTGTAAAGAAAGACACAAGATTAATTACTGTAATCTACTGTTGAGGGAAAATTTCTCCCCCCTCTCTCTCTCTCTCCATTAGTCAATGTGCGCGCCTAGTAAGAGTTCCAATCATGCCAACCAGTGCAAGAGAGAGAGAGAGAGAGAGAAGAGAGGAGAGAGAGAGAAGAGAGAGAGAGAGAGAGAGAGAGAGAGAGAGAGAGAGAGATCTACTGTAATTAATGAAAATATTTAAGGCTAATAATGAGTGTATTTCTCTCGCTACCATATTCTGTTCTCACTCACATCTCTAACTCATATAATTATCTATGTTGACACTTCGGCCTTCTTTCTCGTATTCAACTCAACATGGTGACGCTATAGTCATAATATATCGTGGCTTGGTCGGTAAAACTGCTCATACGGATAAGCAGGATTCCCCCGAGGAAAAGCGGCATGTGAAGTTAATATCACAAAGGACTTATTCGTTCTTACTGTTTCCTATGGACTGTTACTAAGCAACTAAGATAATAAAAAAAAAGATGAAAGAAAGTGCTAGCCAAGAGTAATGCTCCATCTCGACGGTAGGCAAAGCTTATCTTATACGGCTGGTTATAATTATTAGGGTTAGCCTTTTAAGGTTCCAAGATGGCCCCCTGAAGTTGGCAGCACCTGTTCCCTTCGTCTAATTGGGGTAGGCAACACCTGTGCCCTTTTTCTAAAATTGCTATATTTCACTTAATTGACTGATACCTAAAAGGAGATTGTCGATGAAGCTAAGCTATTTTGTTATCACCCACCCGTTCGCGGGTCAATTCTCACATTTGACCTGACCTATTTGCATATTCTGACCTAACGTTGTCAGGTGTTACAGCATCATCCATATTTATAATTCTGTATTTCTGTTTGTATAGTCGTGTTTTATAGGCTCCTCAACATTTGGACCTTATGAATCGAAACTTGGCATATGGTCTCCTATAATCTTTGGGAAGGTTATAGGCCCCCAAGTGGCACCCATCAACTGGTGGACAGCTTAAAATTTACGTATTGGTGCATTCAAAAACGGTAATCCTTAACTTGTTCCTGGTAAATTCCTACCATAAAATAAACTGAAGCCTCATTTTATATCCGTGTTTTTGCAATAAATGTTTTATTTTTCTTGAACCCGTTATTTTACAGTACTAAATATATTTTCTTTCTTTCTTTTATTTTTATTTATTTATTTTATAAAATTAATTTGTAAAATAACGGGTGCAAGAAAAATAAAACATTTATTGCAAAAAAACCCCCAAAAAACGGACATAAAATGAGGTTTTAATTTATTTTATGGTAGGAATTTACGAGGAACAAGTTAAGGATTACCCACAAAACATTATCTTTGGAAAAAATGTCGCGCATTTTAACACATTAAAGAGAATCAACTTTTAGTTATTATAGTTATTAATTATACAAGTAAATATATGCATCCTCCGGGTGTAAGCCTCCCTGTCAGCTGGGGCGTTAGAATGCACCAACTGTACCACTGCAGAGGGGTAAGACTCCCATAAATGGGGCCACTTGTTGGCCTTTGGTGGCGACCGGTGATGCTTAAGGACGGAGTCTTGGTGGATGAGCAGTCCATGACCTGTAAAACTCCACTTAGACCCTTACTTAGGCTAGACGGGCAGTCGGAGAGGCTCTCTCCGATCAATCGGCTTGTCACGTCAAGCCCTAGCACCTATATGATTGCCCCAACCCTATTGCCCTTACGGCAACCCCAACCCCTTTTTATCATATGGGTGCTAGAAGGCGGTGGCTGAGGGTCTTCCTGTCCGGGGAATGACGTTAAACTCTATCTGATGGTGGGATTCCAGTTTTGGAGGTTTGGGGAATGTGGAGCACCCCTTCATCACCATTGCTCCCTGGTCCACTCTGACCCGGAGTGGTAGTATATGTTAGGGTCCCATCTATGGGTTTAAATAAAAAAATGTATTTATAAAATGTGTAACCATTAAACATTAATTTATTTCAAAACTTAATCGGCATTAAATGACCCACTGAGGTTAATATGCCGTAAAACAACAAAACAAACCAAAACCTGTTGCAAGTATTTCATTTTTAATGTAATAAAATTAATTAGAAAGGCTAATGAAACTAAATAAGAATACAGATAAAAAGATTTTAAACAGAGATATCTATCTATCTATCTATCTATCTATCTGTCTGGTAGGGTCTTATGTGGCAATTCTATCTCCTTTAGTTAATATTCAAAAGAAATACAGTTTAAAAAATATAAGATAAAAATAAAAGAAATCGATATTGAAAAAGTGAAAAATCAACCTACCCTACCAGTTACACTCTTGAGAAATCTTGAGACCCAAAGTTTTTTATTCAAGAAAATAAATAATCGAAACATAGAACAACTGAAACTTACTCTTCCATCACTCCCATCTTTCATTGCTAATTTTTCCTTATTTAACTATTTAGTTAAATTAAGAAATATAGAATAAAATGACAGTTATTTCTTCTTGTTAATGGATTTCTTTTAAGATTTATCCCCGAGATTTTTGTTCATATTCATTAAGATAAAACCAAACAATCAGAAATCAATAATACTAAGCACATATTTATTAAAATCAAATTTTTAAGATGAATATGCAAATTAACCTTCCCATTCACTCTGTAAGCCGCTATTTTGTTGTATATATAAATACAATTGCATGTTATTAGTATGTAGATCCGGCCCACCGGGGGTCCAGTGGCTTCGGCCCTGGATCTTTACGAGTTAATAGCGTCGATCCCAGGGGGCCATCCCCCCAGGCAACACCTGCCCCCTTGATTTAAAGGGGCAGGGCTGGGTTTATTGCCCAGTGCCTGAGGCGCCCCCTTGAGGGGGAATGCCGACGGGATCGACGCAATTTTTTCACCTGCCACTCCATGAGCTTCGGTCGTGGGTGGTCCCACGTTAATAGGGACTTTGTGCCTGACCCGTACAAGTGGGGTACGCGGTAAATACTATGTAGATATGGGCAACAATATTTTCTATTATATCTCCATTATAATAAGATTTAATACACAAAATATCATTTTTCTTATTTTTTTAATCACTAAATCCGACGCCCTAGAGTAGAAAAACCTGAGATATTTGCATTAATTTTTATTTCATGCTAAGAAACTTGTTTTTTTAAAAAAGTTTTGACATAAAATTATAAGCTTTAAAAAATTTGTTTACATATTACGTAAGACGCTCAACAAAAAATATAATATTACGTAATTTACAAAAAATGATATCTGTAAAATTGAAATGAAGAAAATTTCATATTTTTGTTCTCCCACAAAAAATGAAATATTTATTCAATTTCCGAAAAAGCGAGTGCCCCAGTCACTAGGAGAGGTCGATTTTAGAAGTGTAATGTCTCCAATATGGCGAAAGTTGCAAATTAACGTAAAGGATTACTTCACAAAATATTTTTCTTCAAAACTTTTCCTTCGTTTGAAGAAATAGATTTCAATTTTTAAAAATGTTATCACTGTTACAGTTTACTTATTAGCTAAAAAGCATCAAATCACAGGTATCAGCGTGCCTGTAAATTAGTTCTAAATAAAGTTCGTTTGATTTGAAATCGGAGATGGGTAGTTTTCCATAACCGTTGGGAGTTATGATCGACATTTTAGATGACCCCAACTGACCTTCAGGACAGAGACGTGGGAATGGTTAGTTTTAGTAATGAGATTCGACCTGGCTTTGGAAGGAGAAAGACGTAATTGTCATCTCATCCGCGCGGAATTGAATCAATCATGGGCAAGATAAGTAATAAAAACTTGATCAAGAAAACTTAAAGTCTTGTTGGTTATTAAATATAAAAACAAGGAATAGCCCAATGAAGCCTACTAGAAGAATTAGCAAAGAAGATTTAAGAAGTCAACTAGACAAGATGGCAGCCGTTGCAGATAAGACAGGATAGCAAGAACCAGCAACGAGTAAGCAGATATTAAGTAATCAAGTAAGAATATCCCCCCCCCTCTCTCTCTCTCTCTCTCTCTCTCTCGTTTATATACCCGATGTGGGGTATACAATGTATTGGTATACAGCGTTAGGTTCTCACTGAGTGCCCAATACATCTGGCCATGCACCAAACTAAGCTAAGTTTAATAAATAACTATTCTATAAGTCACACTGCCAGACTGGTGTGATCTAATAACAAGCAAGCTAGTCAAGCAGACTATTGTGAGCGAGTTCGATTCTAATCATAGTACATAACTATATACGTCACAGTTGGTGCCTAGCGTGATGTAATAGTTAGCGAACTAGTCTAACAGAAAATTGCTAGTAAAATTGATCCTCACTGTGTGCTCTGAGTAAATGATCCCTCTATAAGGAACAATTCTTACCTTAAATGATCTTAAAAATTAAGCGGAGCTTAGATTTGATCCAAGATTTATGGGGTTATTAGTGAGGATCGAACTCACTACTAGTTATTGATCTGCGAGACTAGATTGTTAACCATTACAAATAAGACAGAATCCTGATCCTGATACTGATTCCTGATTGATTTTAACGGCATCTCAAGTTATTTCATGGCTTGCCCTTACTGAATCGTGTTCGTTGTATATTCATATTTATATCTTCGATCCTCACTGGGTGCCTCATCCTTGCGATCACGTGTCATTTCCTACTCGTGGCAAACGTGTTGAGTAAATACCTACATTCATATTTACTTTTATGTATAGTTGATTCTCAAGAGATTTTTTGCACTCTGTCCTATCGAATACAAAATATCAATACTCTCCAGACTGCGAATTGGGCACACCCACATCACCCATTCTCACCTTTTAAAAATATGCAAGGTACTGCTTACTATCAAACACACCCTCCTAAACTGAAACAGTCTCAGACAAACCCGTACCATCATACATCAGACAAAAACTTAAAAACCTCTTAAAAAAACACCAGAAAACATTTTACATTTTCTAAAAGAAAGAAACCTTTTCCACAATATCTAATAAAACATAACCGAATACCACCATAAAACCGCTACACTAAAGACTGAAATCTATATGAAAATATCGTACATAACCTTTTCAGGTATTAAATGATCCTCAGAGGTTGATATGCCGTTAAACAAAACTCAAATTCAAACTCAAACAAATAATCTTTAAACAATTCTATTTAACCTATAGATGAGATCCTAATAGGTACTACCACTCAGGGTCAGAGTAAATCTGGAAGTAATTGCAAAGAATGGGTATTCCATACTCTCCAGATCTCCAGAACTGGAACCTCGCTATGGTTAGGGAATCAAATAGTGGATGCCCCTTTTTTATTGGGGTAGAGAGGTTCTTACCCCTCTGCAGGGAATACACTGAGCATATTTGACGCCCTTTCGATAGGTCATTAACGCAGAATCGAATAGCTGAGCGAAATCATTCCACACCCGATTTTCGCTAACAAATTACGCCGAGCCAACAGTCGCATATCTATTATTCACCACGCCCCCTCCCTCTCTCTCTCTCTCTCTTCTTCTCTCTCTCTCTCTCTCTCTTTTCAAGAACAGTAGGAAGGTCAACATAAGGATAGCCAAGTTTATACTACATCTACGAAAGTCAAAAATCGTCAATTGAGGAGGAAAGATACGATTTGGTTCATATAGTTGCGCCTAAAATTACCGATATTTGGGGGGAAGTGTGAGAATAGAATCGGCAAGTGGAGCCATCAGGAGGGTTTCGATCACGACTGCATTAAATGCAGATCATTAGCGCTAGTTCTTGTTGATGCCCGAAGCAAAGGCAATAATAATAATAATAATAATAATAATAATAATAATAATAATAATGATAATAATAATACCCCAAAACTCTGGTTAAGAATTTGGGTGAATTGGAAATCAGAGGAAGAATCGAGACCATCCAAACTACAGCACTGTTAAGATCGGCTAGAATACCCAGAAGAGTACTGGAGATCTGAAGAGACTACCACTCCGGGTCAGAGTGGACCTGGGAGCAATTGTGATGAAGAGGTGCCCCACATTCCCCAAACCTCCAGAACTGAAACCTTATCATCAGATTGAGTTTAACGTCATTCCCAGGACATAAAGACGCCCAGTCACCACATTCTAGCACATATACGATAAGAAGGGTTGGGGATTGTCATAAGTGCAATAGGGTTGGGGAAATCATATAGGTGCTAGGGCTTGACGTGACCAGCCGATTGATCGGCCATCTAGCCCAAGTAAAGGCCAAAGTGGAGTGTTGTATGTCATAGACTACTCATCCACCAGGATTGTCCTTAAACATTACTGGTCACCACCCATGACCAACTATGACCCCATCGGGGGTCTTACCCCTCTGCAGAGGTGCAGTCGGAGTATTCTACAGCCCCAGCCGACAGAGTGGTGAGGTAGATGAATATCGGTTGATGAGTCGAGACAGTTGATATCGGCTGAAATATTCGCGGTCTATTTCCTGATTAATTGATTTTTATGGCAAGTAAAGTCGTCACGGGTTACTTTATGCAAAGAGGTTAGGGAATCATGTTCATTGTACGTTCATATTTACATTTTTTTATTTATTTGTATCTCAAAATATTTTTTTACACACGGTCCTTTTTTGTACACGAATACGAATAATTTTTTAGACAGACCTATTTGAATCATAGATGGGACCCTAACTGGTACTAATTCTCCGAGTCAGAGTGGACCTGGAAGTAATGGCAATGAAGGGGTTCTTAACGCTATTTCCTGAAGAACAAAAAGGATTTCATAATGGAACAAGAGGCACAAATGACATATACAGACCAACATATTCTAATTGAGGCAAAGAGAAGGAAGAAAAAATATAACCATGGCGTGGATACATTGCAAAAACGAATATGACATTATCCAAAAAAACATGGATAAGAGAATTTCTGAAGATGTTCAGGATATCAGAGAAGGTCATAAACTTGATCACAAGAGCTATGGAAAACTGAAGAGTAAAACTAGGAATGGAATTTGCTATTGAAAAATGCGCGATTCTTATAAGGGGAAAAAAGGTAAAGTAAAAAAGAAACAACTGAATGAAAATAACTGTCCAATCAGCAAAGCACCAGAACAGTTGGATAAAAAGAAAACTATACATACTTAGGAATATTAGGAGCAGATAACATTAAGCAAACGGAGATGAGAGAAAAACTATTAAAAAAAATGTTCCTCAAAAGAAGAAGAAGAAAATTTCTTGAGAAGAAAATCTGGTGTAGAAATCTAATCCAAAGAATAAATACCCGAGAATTCTTCTTTTGGATATTTGGACAAGAGAGAACTAAAATATAAGGACTACAGAACAAGGAAATCTGATGATGATGATGATGATGATGATGATGATGATGATGATGATGCACTAGGCGTTACACCTGAGAAATGATATAGATAGACTCTATTCGACCAGAAAATAAGGTTGGGTTTGCTAATTGTTTGATGGCATATCAACCCTTGTGGGTTATCTAATACAACATTTTGCAAAAATATATTAATAAATTGGTAGAAATAATTTTCCTTAACTTCATATGTATCAATTAACTGGTAGAAACTTTTTCTCTGAATGTTTGAGATGAGGCTTGGATTAGTATTATCTGTGTTATTCAGACTATTGTCCCATCTTCATTGTACAACAAGAAATACCTGAAGAAGGCCGGAGGGTATATCGGCCGAAACGTTGTACAAATAACAATGAAGATGGGGACAATAGTCCGAATAACGCAGATAATACTGGTAGAAACTTGTAATCATGCCTATTTGACCCATAGATGAAACCTTAACAGGTAATACTACTCGAGGTTGGAGTGGACCTGGGAGTAATAGCAATTAAGAGGTACTCCACGTTCCCCAGAGCTCCAAAATTAGAACCTCATCACTACATTCAGTTTAGCGTCATACACAGGATACCAAGTTAGGAGAAATAATTTTATATTAGATTTTTCATAAACTTTACGTGTATCAACAAATTTGTAGAAATAATTTATTAATTTCATGCGTAACAACAAATTAAAAGAAATAACTTCAAGTGTATTAATAAACTGTTGGTTGATCCTCAACCACCGCCTTCTGGTACCTATATGATAAAACGGGACGAGTGTTTGCCATTGGAAGAATACGATCGGGACAATCATGTAGGTGCTAGGGCTTGATATGACGATTGATCAGATGGGGCCTCTCCAACCGACCGTATGGCCCAAGTATGTGCCGAAGTTGTGTGTTAAATGTCATGGGACCACTTATTTTCCAATTCACGGACCGCGTAACCACCAGGACCCTGTCCTTAGGAATTACGGGTTGTCACCCATGGCTAACAGTTGGTCCTATTGAGGTAAGGGGGATTACCCCTCTGCAGAGGTGTAGTAAGAATATTCTACAGCCCCAGTCGTCAGGGCGATGGAAATATGGAGAAATTGTGATAATTAATAAAATAAGTTCTACAAAAATTTTAATACAAACGTATGTCCTTTAAAGGGTGTATTTCTTTTTAAATTAATGCTTTTTTTTCAAAATTATTTATTTTATCTAGCGCTAGCTAAAAGGGGATAGACTCACTCGCTGATCGGCTTATTATATGCTAATTTGCATATTGATATTAAAAAATTGACTTTAATCAATTTAGTATTAGTGTTATTGCTTAGTATTATTGATTTCTGATTGTTTGGTTTTATCTTATGAGCAAAAAATCTTGGGGATAAATATTTAAAAAAAATACATTAACAAGAAGAAATAACTGTAATTTTATTCTTTACTTCCTATTTTAACTAAACAGTTAAATTGGGAAAATTTAGCAATGAAAGACTGGAGTGATGGAAGAGTAAGATTCAGTTGTTCTACTTTTCAATTATACCCCCTCTGTTTCAAATCTGTATTCGTATTTATTTATTTATCTGTATTCGTATTTCAAATCTGTATTCGTATTTAGTTTCGTTAGCCTTCATCATTGGATATGATATTTTATCACATTAAAACTTAAATACCGGAGGGTGCATATATTTGCTAGTCAAAAATAATAATAATAATAATAATAATAATAATAATAATAATAATTTTGAAATAAAAACGGATCACCTTATGCCAGCAAGAAGACCAAACCTAGCGTTGATTAACAAAAAGGAAAGAACTTGTCAACTGGTGGATTTTGCAGTTCCAGCAGATCGCAGGGTGAAGCTAAAGGAAGATGAAAAAATGGACAAATACCTGGACCTTGCCAGAGAACTGAAAAAGTTATGGAATATGAAAGTGAAAGTGATACCAATTGTAGTTGGTGCACTTGGAACGGTCCCAAAAGGATTGGAAAAGGGTTTGGAACATCTGGAAATCAGAAGAAGGATTGATACCATCCAGAACACTGCACTGCTGCAATCTGCCAGAATACTCAGAAGAGTCCTAGAGACATGAGGAGACTTGCTGTCACCCAGACTTCAATGAAAGACCATCAGCTAACGCTGATGTGAAAACTCAAAAGGAGTAAATAATAATAATAATAATAATAATAATAATAATAATATATATATATATATATATATATATATATATATATATATATATATATATATGTTTAGTCACTCAGTTGCTGATCAACCTGCACTACGATTTGTTTAGAGTGGTCTGTTGCTTGTGCTATGCAAAGCACACTCTCTCCATCAATACAACATAGCCCATACAGGTGCACTGTGTGCTACACGTTAGGTGTTTGTTTTGATCGCATGTTGTTTTATCACGGAGTTTGACCTCTCCGGGACATCAGGTATATGGTTGGTTACCATATACCTAGTGGGTTTTGGTGTAGTGAATTTTCCGTTTCAGATTGTTTATAAATATATGTATTTCTGAACACTGTTAGCCGAAGTAGAAGAATCGAAATCTAATATATATAAGTGGAAGTAGACAATAATAATAATAATAATAATAATAATAATAATAATAATAATAATATAATATATATATAATATATATATATATATATATATATATGAGAATCAATACACAAGTGATGTGTTTTGATATGGCTTTTTTTAGCCAATATATATATATATATATATATATATATATATATATATTATATATATATATATATATATAGTGCAGAGAGTCTTTAGACGTCTGTATGAAATAACTATTACTCCGTGTGTCTTATTCATCGGATCACCATAAGATTAATTATATCTTCACTTGTTTTAGAAATGATGAAGCAAAACGGAAGTATGAAACACAGGGTAAAACCTCGTGACCCCTAATGACCTGAAATTTTAGCCAGTCACCAAGTTCAACGTAAAAGTAAAGAGTAATTGAAGCGTTTCATTTTCGGAAACCATTATCCTTGTTGAACGTGTGCATTGTGGGCGTTGAAGGTTCTGAGGCGGAAAAGATGTTGATATACTGTAATCTGAGATTATGTCAAAAAGACTTACTATAAATTCAAACAATTGTTTACTGGGTGTGGCACAAGGCTAGAAACAAGGAGTAATCGAATTCACTAGTATGCAAACCTAGATCTTTAACCTTTACACCACTCGAGGTTGCCAAGAAACAAATCCTATCAGAATATCATTGGATTGATTGATTTTAACGGCATGTCAACTTGTCTCAGGTTAGTTTAAGCTTCGAGGTTAGAGAATAGTGTTCATTGTACATTCATATTTATATTTTTGTGCTATCATATTATCATTGGATTGATTGATTAATTGGTTGATTTTAACGGCATGTCAACTTGTCTCGGGATAGTTTATGCTTTGTGTTTAGAGAATAGTGTTCATTGTACATTCATATTTATATTTTTGTGCTATCAAATTATCATTGGATTGATTGATTAATTGGTTGATTTTAACGACATGTCAATCTGTCTCGGGTTATTTATGCTTAGAGGTTAGGGAATCACATTCATTGTACATTCATATTTATATTTTTTGTGTAGTTATTTCTTGTAGTTTTTTTTCTTTTGCACACGGTCCTACCGAATATGAATATTTTTTAAACAGATCTGTTTGACCCATAGATGGAACATTAACAGGTACTACCACTACCGGGT
>CM042174.1:12858143-12870643 GCA_023376005.1 Doryteuthis pealeii
ATGATGCTTAAGGACGGAATCCTGGTGACTGAGCAGTCTATGACATGCAAACACCCCACTTTGGCCCTTACTTGATCTAGATGAGTGGTCGGCTTGTCACGTATATGAGTGTCCTGACTGCTAATTTAGTGTTCTGTGATGCTCTTTTGGCAACCCCCTAACACTTTTTATCATGTATGTGCTAGAAGGCGGTGACTGAGGGTCTTCGTGTTTTGGTTATGATGACGTTAAACTGCTCCTAGTAGGAGCTCTGGGGAGTGTTTAGTACCTCTTCATCGCCATTACTTCCAGGTCCACTCTGACCCGGAGTGGTAGTACCTGTTAGCGTCCATCTATTGGTTAAATTGATAAAAAATGAGTTTAAAAATACTCAACCAGAATCAATAAAACAAAAACGTATTCGATATAAACTAACCCAAGAGTTGACATGTCATAAAATCCAATCAACCAACCTGTTAGGGTCCCATCTAAACAGATAAAAAAATGAGTTTTAAAAAATTTGCTTAAAAAGTGAATTAAAAATAGAATTTTAATACCCAACAAGAATGAATAAAACAAAAATGTCTTTGGCATAAAATAACCCACAAGGGTTGACATGTAAAATCCAACCTACCAACCTGTTAGGATTTAATGTATGGATTAAATAGTTTAAATAAATGAGTTTTAAAAAAGTGTTTAAAAAAGTTAGTTAAAAAAATGTGAATACCCAACAAGAATGAATAAAACAAAAACGTCTTCGGTATAAGATAACCCAACAAGAGTTGACATGCCATACAATCTAACGAATCAGCAACCAAAATCCTTGCCGAGGCTGGTAGCATTCTCATAGCACTAATACCTCCGGGAAAGATATGTATCCAACTATTTCCCTTCCAGTTTTGCGTAAATAGTAGGGCAGACTGGTCTCTGTAACCTTGGTATGGCAACCGGTCCTGGAGAAAGAAAACTCAATTCAAACATGTTAAAAATTGACCTTGTGTTACATCCTGCTGGTGCGGAGGGGTTGGGTAAATACATATACACCTGAATAAGGTCAGCTTGAACTTACATTATCAAACATATCGCTAGTACCACTACCGAAACTGAAAATGAGCAGTTTGGTCTCCGTAAACGTTTATAAATGACGATTGATATAACGGGTCATTTTTATTTCACCTGGTTGGTTGGTTGGTTGGTTGGTTGGATTCTAGGGCATTTTAACCCTATTTTATCCCCTATTTTATTGCTTTATTCATTCTTATTGGGTATTTTATATTTAAAAACTCATTTTTAGACACCTTATAAATTCATTTTTTAAATCTATTTAACAAATAGATGGGATCCTAACAGGTACTACCACTCCATGTCAGAGTGGACTTGTGTGCAATGACTACGAAGAGGCACTCCATACTACATCGAGCTCCAGAATTGGAATGGATGCATCTTGGCGTCATATACAGGTCACCCCCTTCTAGTACATATATGATAAAAGGTTTGGTTTGCTATAAGAGCAATTGAGGAATACGATCGGGTCAATCATATAGCTGCTAGGCTTTGACGTAGCTAGCAGATTGATCGGATGGGGCCTCTCCAGCTGCCAGTCTAGCCCAAGTAAGGGTCAAAGTGGAGTGTTTCTAGTCATGGACTACCCAGCCTCAAGGATTCCATCCTTACGCATTACGAGTCGCCCCCTAAGGGTAACAAGTGGTCCCATTGAGGTACTCCATACGCCCCAGAACTCCAGAATTGGAACCTCACCAGTTTAATGTCATACTCAGGACATTATGACCCTCGACCACCGCCTCTAGCATATATATGATAAAATGGTAGGAAGCATCTGGTGTAATGGTTACCGTCGTAGGAAAATGGATACGGCGAGACGAGTTCAAATCCTGGACAAGGCTGTTTGCATCTTACATAGCACTAATACCCTTGGTAAAAGTATGAATCCACATATTCTCCATTCAACTAAATAAATAGTAGGACATACTAGGCTCTTTAACCTTGATTAGGCAACTAGTCAAGGAAAAGGAAATCTCTGAATTCAAATCTTTTAAACTCCGCTTAAGAATTTGACCTTGTGTTACATCCTACTCGAGCGGAGAAGTTGTTTGACTCTTTAACCTTGGTATGGCAACCGGTCTAGGAGAAGGAAAACTCAGAATTCAGACCTCTCTGTTTAAAAAAAATAACTTGTGAAGATGGACTGGGGGTTTGACATAAAATAAATACGGTCTTACTCCTTTGTAGAAGTGCAGTCGGCATATTCTGCAGCCCCAGCTGACAGGGTAATATTTCTCATGGAAATATTCATTGACACACTTCTGTTTTATGCGCATTTTTATGTCAGGTGCCATTTGGACAGACTGTTGTTTAGCTTCTATCTGCAATAATACAAAAAAACAAATGTTGAATGCCTCAAACGTGCAGTTATCACACGCAGCAGCAGACAATGAATATTTCAAAAATTGTTTTAATTGTTCTAGTTTGCGTACAACACAATACTTTTTGAATTCAATTTGTGTACGTATTGTCCAAGTCTTTTGTGACATAAATGGCCCCCTATGTGCTTGATTATAAATGTTTTAACAATGACTACACACAGTGAATCCAAACCCGTGTCCTATTGAGTGAAAAACAAAAAATAAGTTTATTAAAAAATTTTTAAAAAAATCTTTGTTCACAGCGTTATTTACTCCTTTACTCTGGTGTATATATGGAGAGAGAATCTGCGTGTTATGATAATAATAATAATAATAATAATAATAATTAAGTAAAGTCGTCGGGGCGGCCTAAAGTCGGTATCAGCCAGTCAGCGAGGGAGTCTATCCCCTTTTCAATAGCGCTAGACCAAGGAGATTGTTTTAGCATCTGAGGTGGAGCGCCACACCTACCATCAGCTCCTTACTTTACCGCACAGATCACTGTGCTACTCATATGCTGAGTTGGCGGGGACCGGGATCGAACTATGAACCTTGTGGTTTCTAGCCGAACGCTCTACCGACTGAGCTAACCGGAATAATAATAATAATAATAATAATAATAATAATAATCTAATTGTTCTCACTATGGTTTGTATTACTTCATATTCACCCATCTTGTTTTAACTCTCTAGCAAAGTCCAGATATTTATATAGTTTTTCGCTTACCATTATCTTAACTGTGATATGCTAGATCTAACAGACAGGTTCGTATCTTCTTGCTTTTTATGACTACTTCTTATCTTCTGACCTGGGTTTAGTAATCGGTTTTTATGTAAAATTCCAAAGAATTTGTGTCGGTTATATGTTCTGGTCTGTACAAGTGCCATTTGTTAATATGGTCAATTTTAGTCTCTTAATGATATTCTGTGAATTGCTGGAGCGACAAAGTCCATGAACTAAGAAGTTCTTTTCTTGTCGTTGACTGCAAGTAGATCTGATCTTTTACTTTCTGCGAGTTTTTAATATCCGTGGTAACAGTTAGTTTTCACTATAGTCCGAGTGACAGTATGTCTCCTCAGCTCTTCCGGGTTTCTCCCTTAAAATTATTCGTAAAAAAACCTGGTGTTTCCCAACCTCTGCGAAAAATTAAAGTCGCTATGCATCTTAGAATTTTATAAAATGTTTATGACTAAAGGATTCATATGTAAATGTTTATAAATAATTTGGATCTACTGCAGAATAAGGCGCAAGAGGTAATATCATTGGATTACATATAAGACTCAGCTGATATATATATATATATATATATATATAATATATATATATATATATATATGAATAAGATATAATGAAAAAACAAACGATGTTTACAACTGAAATAGGCTCATCAGAAGAGAAAGTGTGCAAACCGTTTCGGGGCCCAATTCTCTTGACGGTTTAAAAAGCAACACTCGGCCCATCCTCAACTAATATGAGGACCCTATTGCATTATAATGTATCAACCGCACGTGGGTCGGTCATCAACAAAAATATAAGACGGGAAAAAAGACCGTTAGTAAAAACAGAACGCTGCTAGTCAAACGTTGGAATTAATCAAAAAAAAATTGTGCTGTCTGTATTAAAAATAATATCAATTTTATTTAAAAATAAAATGAATTCTATTTAAAAACAAAATGAATCTCATTTTCAATTTTGAAAATAATCAGAAGCATTATAGTAATGAAATAAGACTCAAAAAAGTCTGATGTAAAGTCATAGAAAAGTGTAAAATATGTATAAAAAGTGTATATGGAATATCAAAATTATTGTAATACAATCCAACTGTAAAATAAGTAGCCCACATTTATAGGTAAATCCGTGGTGTTAATGGATATCATCAAAAAGGGTAAACATTCAAATGTAAAGTTTTTTCATGGACAAGTATATATATTTTTTAATATATATATATATATATATATATATAAGATTTGTTGAACTGTACAGACAATTCTTGTCGAACAAGTTTTTGGTTGATTCTTTCTAATTTTCGGGCCATCTTTTTGGTGTCGGAGTGGAACTGGTGTAACAGTCCACCAAAAGTTTCGATACGAGCGCTTTCGGCAATACAGTTTGCCATCATCAGGTAGGAAACAATGGTACGGTTTCGTGTCTCGTTTTTAAAGAGAACGAGTAGTAGCAAGGAATTAGAAGTGGGAGGTAATAACAATTGGTAGTGGAAGGTTGTAGGAATGGTATGTTTGAAAAATCCATTTTAATTGGTTCTAATTAGTCGTAATTTGAAATTAAGTAAAAAATTGACCTATCTCTTACTTGACATTCTGTCAGTCACTTTCGCCCTCTCAATGTATATCATGATGACCTCCTCTTTATATATAGTTTCTCAGAGAGAGAGAGAGAGAGAGAGAGAGAGAGAGAGAGAGAGAGAGAGAGACAGACAGACAGACAGACAGACAGACAGACAGACAGACAGACGAAAGGATGATAGATGAGGGATCTTACTTGTTAACTCTTTTACTTACTAACTGCTGCTATTTTGGCCGCCATCTTCTTTAGGGATGATTCTTTGGGTCGGTTTCTTCTTTCTAGCTCGGGCTGGTCATCTCTTATTTTAATTAATCAATACCACGTTAGCTGGCCTTGCTTCCTTGTTTAACCTCGCCACTTTAACTTGATAGCCCCATGCCATTGCCTTCAACTGTAGTTATTAGCCGTTTTCTGTAGTAGCCGATCGACACGAACCCACCATGTTATATTATGGTTTATCTAGCCTACCCTCTCTGTTAAACTCAGACTCTCCACTCGTCATTGTTTCATTTTACTTTTAGCATTTTAAAAGAGTTAATTTGATTATGTATTCCTATTTGTTATTCCAAGCTTATGTTTATGTTGTAGCTTTCTACACCTTCGTATGTTGAATAAACTTGTCTTGTATACATGGTATTTTGTCAGAGTCTTCATTGTTCGAGGGAGTTTACCTACACGCAACGAAGTATAGCACCGATGCCAGCAGAAAAATATAGGGCTGTGTAACGCGGAGGCGTGATACCGATGCACACTGTATATTTGCTATTTAAACGGTTTTTAAGACTGGTGTATCTGGATTCTAAATGTGAACCTGGAAATATTGTCAGATAGATTGGCATTGTCATTCAGGGAAGAGGTCTACATTAAATACACTAACAATTTTATGCACCTTTCGGATGCAAGTATTTAAGCTTTAATATAATAAAATACTGTATTAAATTAGAAAGGCTAATGAAACCAAATAAGAATGCAGATAAAAGGATTTGAAACAAGGGTGGGTATAATCGAAAAATATTTAATTACTAACTTTTCCTAATTTAACTATTTAGTTAAGTTAGGAAGTAAAAACAACTAAAATTACAATTATTTGTTTTTGTTAATAGAATTCTTTAAAGATTTATCCTCGAGATTTTTGCTCATATTCATTAAGATAAAACCAAATAATTAGAAATCATTAATACTAAGCACATATTTATTAAAATCAAATTTTTAAGAGCAATATGCAAATTAGCATTCTCGTTCACACTGTAAACCACTATTTTGTTGTATATATAAATACAATTGCATGTTATTATCATGTAGATAAGGCCAACAGTATTAATAACGAAAAACAATTTTATCAATAATGGAGGTTTAAATAAAAAGAAAATCATGGAGAATGTGACATAAATAACTAAGAGAAATGTGAATTGAGTAGTGAGATAGTTTCGGTTACAGGCAGAAAAACACACATCCTCCATTATAATAAGATATCACCCAAATACGACGGAGAAAGTATGACGCTATACTATCGTTATAGTGGCTTTGTGAGATGCTCCTATTATAACCGTCGGTTGTTTGACTTATAGGGGAGATGTGATGCACTCGTCCACTCTTAATATAAAGTGGAAGATACCACGTTCGGAGGCAGAAAGTCAGCATGGCACAACTCGCGTTTGAGCTATAAAATGTGTACTGTGATTTACTACGGCGTTTTTGTTGTTCTTTCGCGTTACAAGATATATAATAAATGGAGCTACCATTGTCACTTGCCTAAATTGAACCACACAGTTGGCAGTTTAAAATGTGGGAGATATTTCTGCCGCGGTTTAGCGCAGTCGGTAGAAGATCCGGCTAGGAAATACAAGGTTCCTGGTTCGATACCGACCCTCGTCAACTCTGCGTATGAGTAGCACAGGGATTTGTGCAGTAAAATAAGGAGCTGATAGTAGTTGTGGCGCTGACTGCTGATTTGACGTAAAACAATCTCCTTGGTCTAGCGCTAGTGAAAAGGGAATAGACTCCCTCGCTGTCTGGCTGATACCAACTTTAGGCCACCCCGACGACTTTAATTTTTACTTATATATAATATAATATAATAAATAATATAAACTAGAACACTCTTCCCAGCATGCTCCACAAATTAAACGACATTTCCCATGATGCAGCACACAACAATATATATGTGGTGCATAAATCACTTGTTTTGATAATCGCAGAGGCGGGAAAAAATAGTTACCAAGCGGCATTGACTTTATGTCTACTCTACCCTAACACACACACACACACACACACCACACACACACACACTCTCTCTCTCTCTCTCTCTCTCTCTCTCTCTATATATATATATATATATATATATATATATAGACTTTATGTCTACTCTACCCTAACATGCACACACTCTCTCTCCCTCTCCCTCTCTCTCTTTCTCTCTCTCTCTCTCTCTCTCTCTCTCTCTCTCTCTCTATATATATATATATATATATATATATATATATATATATCCTAATTACTTAGCTGAGCACATTTAAAAAAAAGGTCGTTTAAATCCCACTATGGAAGTTGGCACTTGCAACTATTCAATGAAAAGAACATTCCTTTGTGAATTTCTTGTCTGGTTCAGATCATAAAAATCGATGATATTTTTTTGTCACGGACTCACGCATCATGCTACATGGCCAAACCTTTTAGCTTAAATTACGGTTGCCTAGCCACTTTATTCCTTTTTCCGTGTAATGATTATGTGTAAGATATATAACTTGGAGGAAAGGACTGAGCTTAGTGGGAACATACTTTTTATATTTCACACTTCATATATATAATATATATATTATATATATATATATATATATATAAAGTTTTATAATTTGCTAGAAGCATTGTCTTTATATTGGTTTGGTGGTTGGATTTGAAGCTTATCACAATGCAAGTGTAAAGAAAAATGAAGTAACTATGATGTTGTTTACCTTTGATTTATTCTTAATATTTCGAGATGAAATCTCTTCGTCAGAAGATTTCTGAAGGTCCGCATTCGTTTGCTCGTTGCTAGGTTCTGTCCATTCTGTTGTATAACTATCTTTGAAATTCTCTGCGTGTGTCTATGTGTAAGTCTATGTGTGTGTTTATGTGTGTTTATCTAACAATGTCTTAGTATCATTCCAGGTTTTGCCTATCCCCCCTTTTTTTAGGTAGGCCTTAGTAATTTGTTTGTTTATTTGTGTGTGCGTGCGCGCGCGTACGTGTGTGTGTGTATGTGTGTTCTCCAGGCGTAGCTGTTTTTTATTACCTACATCTGTTAGCTTCTGTTAACTTGGTCTGCGTGTGTGTGTTCTTCAGACACAGCTGATTTTATATATATATATATATATATATATATATACATATATATATATATATATATATATGGATAAATGAAAGAAAAGACTTAAAATATGCTTCATTAATAATTCATTTCAACTGCAACAATCTTAGCTTGTTACAGCATTTTCAGCCAATTATGGGTAGTACTGATTGTTCGGAATATTTTTTAGACAAGTATAGCCATTTTGTAGGTTTTTTTTCTTAGTGGGAGTGTTTGATTTGGGTTGGTATCGCTGAGATAGATTAGAGAGCAAAAGATAAGGAGAAATATATATATATATATATATATATATATATATATATATATATATATATATAGTATAAATGGTGCTAACAAACGCGTCGGGGTGGCCTAAAGTCGGTATCAACCAATCAGCTAGAGAGTATATTCCCTTTTCACTAGCTAGACCAAGGAGATTGTTTTTGCATCCGAGGTGGAGTGCCACTCCTATCATCAGCTCTTTACTTTACCGCACAGATCCCTGTGCTACTCATACGCCGAGTTGGTGAAGGCCGGTATCGAACTAGGAACCTTGTGGTTTCTAGCCGAATGCTCTACCAACTGAGCTAAACCGATATAATTCAGTCAAATTAGTGTTAAAAGATACAAAATAGCACTATTTAGATTAGTTTGTTTTCACTAATTTCATTAATGCTTATCTCATTTATTTATTTATGAATACACAAAGGTTTCAGTAAACAAATTACGTTTAATATTTATAATTTGAAATCTGAAATAAATTTCGGAAAGAACGCGAATCAGGGTGGTGGTGGTGTCAAAGTTTAGGTACGGGACATGTATGCCGAAAAGTGTGTGTGTGTGTGTGGGAAAAAATTGTGATATCATAAAAAGTATCCCATACCTCTAAAAGGGGTGGGGGTCATTCTTAAAATGAGGTAACGAAGCGAGTACCCGGTACTATTAGTATTTAACCATTGTAGTTCTTTTAGACAACAAAATAAATAGAATTATTATAATTAATTCTATATTTGGAACTACAATAACAAAATAGATAGAATTATTATAATTAATTAATTAATTAATAATAATTAATAATTAATTATAGAATTATTATAATTAATTCTATATTTGGAACTACTATATTAATCAATTCTATATTTAGAATTACAATGACAAAATAAATAGAATTATCATAATTAATTCTATATTTGGAACTACCGCATACCCTTTTTGCAACATCAATGTTTTCGTTTTGAATACATATTATTTTCGTCTCCGCTCTCGATAAGTCCGGAGTAAAAAACAAGCTCTGAAGATGATTTTCATAAATCGAAATAGTGTTCAATATTAGCTATGAATATGATATAAAATCTTTTCACTTTAACAGCATATTGTGTTGTTTTCATATCCTTTTATCTACACTCATACCGTCGGATTCATTTCCTTTCTCTTAACTTATAATTAATTATTGTAATTAAAATAACGCCATTGCAGTTTATTAGATTTCCATATGCCACAGTTGAGCTATCTTCATTGAATTGACTAGTTAAGTTAAAAGTTAAATTTAATAGAAAAATGACATGATGACTTGCATTGGACCAAGTTACCTTTAATCACCCCTGGGGCGACCTGGATTCAGAGGAACATGTTTCGCTTTGCACCGTCAACATCCGGTTGCTTGTTATCAGACGATTTTTAGACGCATTTAAAAAAAATTATAAAACTAACTTCTAACCCTAACCTTAACCCCTAACCTTTACCTAACCCTAACCCTAACCCTAACCCTAACCCCTACCCCTAACAAACAACCGCATGGTGACGGTGCAAAGCGAAACATGTCCTTCTGAATCCAGGTCGCCCCTGGGGTGTTTATGTAACTTGGTCCCTTGCGAAAAAAGATTGAAATAATTTATCATAGATATCTTAATTCATTATCAAGATATAAAAATGAATTATTTATATCATATCTACATCTAGATAAATGTTACCCTTAAATAATAGGTATCGGGTACTTTTTACAACATAGTATTTTTTCTTAAGGACTCCCCCCCACACCTTTTCGGTATACATGTCCTGTACATAAGCTCTGTCGCCCCCACCGCAAATATAAAGTAAAGTAAGTTGAAATCACATGAGTAACATTTTAAACAAATAAATATACATTCATTTACAAAAATAATTTTGAACACAAATTACATCACATAGTTTGAAATAGAACGCACCTAACGGCTATAGAAGTATATTTTTTTCTATATTATATTGATCTAGAAGCGGCTACTCGGCAAAGCCTGGGTTGAGGAGAAAAAGGTAGCTTAATAGTTAACTAGTCTTGCTACTGAATAGCGAGTTAGATCCTCACTCGATGCCTTATAAAAACCCCAACGTAAAAATGACATGGTGGGACGCCAGGAAATTTTTCTCCAAAATATAAATAAAATCTTCATTATATTTGCACAAAAAGCAAGCTCTGGTGATAGTGAATATTTGCTTTGTCATTAATTGTTTTATTTTCGTAGTTTCCTCCGGACATACATACACACACACAACTACCATTTATATATGTATATATGATATTCATAAGTTACAACATCACATATCAACAATGCCCTTATGATGGTTTAATAAATAAACTGAAACGTTTAACGTTGGCTGATACTTTTAACTATAATAAAATCATGTGTATCATCATGCGAGCTATTTTTTGACACATCAGGAAAGGTGTTGAAAGGTTGAAAAAATACTGATACTGTTATCAAAGGTGAATGTATCATCACAATACATTCACGACATCACGATACATTCACATATGATAAATAGGACTACAGTACCTGTATGGTTTTCACCTATCCAGTTTTGTTTGAAAATGCATAACAGTTTATATATATATATATATATATATATATATAATATATATATATGGGAATAAAAGGCCTTAAATACCATGGGTATCGTGGTTATGGACCATTTCCACTCGCGAGTATGCTCACGAGCTTCTTCAGACCACTGATATATTTTATTTAGACAGGCACATGGCCAAACTAATTTTATATTCATACATTTCACCTCCCTCATTCAGGGGTGGTCATATTGCATTCTTTCTTTTCAAGTGTCTTTTTTATTGGTGGAAATTCTTTCTTTTTTTTTTTCCATCCTTTGTCTGGTTGGCGGTATATATATATTAAATATAACTGTTTATACAGAGGTTTTAGGGAACAGTTATATTTAATAAATACAGCTCTTATATTTATAATTGAGCACTTTATTTTCCTTTATTTCATCTCGGAAAAATTACCATTCTATCTATCTATCTCCCTCTCTCTCTCTCTCTCTCTCTCTCTCTCTATATATATATATATATATATATATATATATATATATATATGAAGATAGGAGGGTTGGAGTAAACCCGACAGAATGTGGTAAAGATAAAAAAAAGGACAAAAAAGGAATAACTCAGAACAAATAGATGTGGAGAGAGATATTTCGTTCCGCGTTAAGCGGTACTACTTCAGTCAATTTATTAAGGCACCGTACATACACTTGTATTTATAGAAGAGAAAGTGAATAGGTGGGGGAGGGTTTATAAAGACATTTCTACCAAAATATTAAATCATTCTTTAGTAGATTCTTTGATGTATGTATTCATCCAACCACATGTAGGATATGACACATGGTGGGTGGTATGGAGCAACCAGTGAGGATCCAACTCACTATTCAGTAGTAATGGATCTACGAGACTAGTTTGCTAACGACTACACCACAATTGAAATGCCCTAGGTATTTATCCTACCCGTTCGCCGTATGTGAGATGTGACACACGGTGGCAAGTATGGGGCATCCAGTGAGGATCGAACTCGCAATTCAGTAGTAATCTAGCTTGTTAACCATTACACCTCGATGAAACGCTCTTAATCTATCATGTATGATCTAGGCTATTGAATATGCCGACTGCAACCCCTACATAGACGTAAGACTTTCACAGCAAAAAAAGAAGAAAAAAACAAAGAAAAAAACAACAACAAAAAAAAAAACAACGGATCATCTGGGTATAACACAAAACTAAATTAAGTGTTGAGGTTCCATTTCTAGAGCTCTGGGGTGAGGAGTTATTCCCTTGTGTGCCATTATACCCAGGTCCACTAGGACTTGGAGTGGTAGTAGAAATGTTTGAAAATTATTACTATAAGATTATATCGTTCAAATGCATTCTCTCTCTATTGTAAAACTTCTTAAACCTGATTCGGACCTACATACATTCATTTTCATAAGATAAGATTTGTTACAAAATAGTAACATTTTACTATTATCTGTGTTATTCGGACTATTGTCCTCATCTTCATTGTTATCTGTACAACGTTTCGGCCGATGTATCCTCCGGCCTTCTTCAGGTATTTCTTGTCGGACTCGGGAACCTTCTTATCATAATCGGGAACCTTCTTGTCGTAATCGGGAGCCATCACGAAAGTTTGAACCAAACCCTTTATTCA
>CM042174.1:12875643-12880643 GCA_023376005.1 Doryteuthis pealeii
TGTTTACATTTTTGCACCGTTAAATCAAATTTTATTATTTGGCCGCTTTTTTTCAACCCTTTTTTTTACAAATTAAAAGTCATATTTTTCACCTTGGGAAACCTACCTAAAATAGTGGAGAACAATTTTTCTTTCCTCGATGGGCCACTTAGTTATTTTTGTGTCGTGGTTAAAAACGGCTAATTACTTACACAGAAAGAGAAGTAGGAGATATGTAATAGTAGTGAATAAAAGGTAAAGTCAAATACATGGTAATAGTATATTTATTCGATCAGTAATTCATATACATACTAACTCCCGGTTTTGAGTCTAACAGATAAATTATAAGACAGACGCAACCATTCTTTTACGGTTTAGAGGGGAGGTAGGTAATCCTACACAATATTTTTCGGATTATAAGACGCAGTATCAGTGAACGGATCTATTTTCATATATAAGGCGCACCGGAGCATAAGGCGCATAAAGCAGAACAAAGCAGTTGGATAGGTCAGATTTATTCAAGTCACTAAAAATAACTATCAATATTGTAACACACAAAGAACAGAAAAATACGGTCACTTTTTCAATCATTCCACTTCTACAAATCTGTCAAATTCTTCATCTTCGGTGTCGAAGTTTAACAGTTGGGCGATGGCGGCATCAACCAAACCTGAATCCCTTTCGTCATCGTCTGAGTCAGTCTCATTGTTGTTGTTTGGCTGTTCAGTGGTAATTTCGGCCTTCGTGAAAGCTTTGACGATAGTTGAGACACACGGCCTAAGCACAACCAGGATTCATGCATAAGGCGCACAGGATTATAGAGCGCATTGTCGATTTTTTAAAGCAAATATAAGGATTTTAAGTTCGCCTTTTTTAGTCCGAAAAATACGGTAGTTATTTTATAGTTTCTCTTTCCAGTAGTCTTTGCTTGGTTTTGCCAGATTCCAGGTTCAGTAGTGAGCTGATCTGATGAAGTATCCAGCCTAGTTTAGCATCACTAGGAGAATGTGAACCGTTGGATTCCTCGTTTAGCACAGTGTGCGGCCATAACGAGGGGAACGTTTTATCAGGAGAGACACCCTACCAGTATTAAGGTTCAGTATTTCAGTTAATATTCATTGTTATTGGAATATTTCGTCAAGGTTTACTTCCAAAGGGGAAGTATCCTCATGTCAGATACTGTCAAATTCTCGTGCAGAGAGACCGAAAACATTCGAGGGTCATGGCTAGTAGGCCTTCGGTTCTGACATAGTTTGTGATTTAATAAAGAAGGGAGGCTTATATACGGTACCAGTCACTGGAAAAGGACGAATGATGAAAGATTAAAAGATAATTGAAAGAGACAGTAATACAGGGAGTGAGTGAGAATATAACTGAGCTGAAATAGATAGATAGATCGATAGATAGATAGATAGATTGGTAGATAAATAAGGTTAGACAAGTACAAGTAGATACATAGACATGCGCAGATGTAAATAAGAGTTGTTTCTTTTATTTTTTATTTTTTAACCAAATTATAAAGATTGCAACCACGGAAAAACAAGATAAATAATCTGTCTTGTATATTAATAAAATTCATATATTATATATATATATATATATATATATATATAATGTACACGCACATATATATATATATATATATATATATATATATATATGTACACGCACAAATATATATATATATATATATATATATATATATATATATATATATATATATATATATAAACTGTGTTTTGGATGTGTACATGTGTATGATTTTCACACAAATAGGCACACACATATATATATATATATTGCATATTACTAAAAATGTTATCATTTATATATATATATATATATATATATATATATATATATATATATATATATATATATATATGTATGATTTTCACACTTCACACACTTTTGAAAAAAAAACTAAAGTAAAAGCAGAAATATTTTGAAAATTTGAAAATAAATAAAATTTAAAGAAAACAACAACCATGGTCATAACATTCGATTTTCATAAACGTAAGAGCGCTTTTTACGTCCGTAATCTGGATAGATTAATCAGTCTTGAAATTTATTGTACCTAAAATAAACACCTTCTGATGATGACATAAGACCGAAAATAGTCAGAATTAATAACAAGGTAATAAAACTTATTTACCAAAGTTTATGTGTTGATTATTTCGATCACACACACTCACACACACACATACACACACACACACACACACACACACACACACACACACACACACACATATATATATATATATATTATAATATATGTATATATATATATATAGTTAATCAACGCATGAATAAGATAACAGAAGATCTGAAACACATGTCGCTAATGTGAAATAATATTTTTTTTAAATCCATTTTGTGGACCTTCTTTTTTTATAAAATATTTTATTTTTTTCTCGTTGGACACATAACAACTCGTATATATATATATATAATATATATAATATATATATATGTAGAGAGAGAGAGAGAGAGAGAGAGAGAGAGAGAGAGAGAGAGAGAGAGAGAGAGAGAGAGAGAGAGAGGTAAACAGTGCTCAATATCGTTGATAGAGCATTTATATTTAATCTAAGTTAGTGTGGACATGTACTCAACGGTACCTATGCGATTTTCTAACCAACTGAATTATTTATGTTTGTATTTCTCCTTACATACGGTTGTGTGGTGGAAAGAATGTTGGAAAAACCCTTGGGTCATGACGGGAAGGCTGGTTTACTTTGAGTGGCCTTTTGGGAGGGGCGTTTTAGTCTAGTATTTCGCGATTTGCTACTTTATTTCTTCTATTGCATTTAATTGAAAATCCCATAGAATTGAAGACCTTATTTATCAATCAACCCTCATCATTCATTTTGATACCAGTTTCATTATTCGAACTGATCTAAAACTTATTTAATAGTATTGGAGACCTTACTTATCAATCAATCCTTATAATTCATTTCAATACCAGTTTCATTATTTTACTTGGTTTAAAACTTGTTTTATAGGATTGGAGACCTTATTTATCAATCAACCCTTATAATTCATTTCAATACCAGTTTCATTATTTTACTTGGTCTAAAACTTGTTTTATAGGATTGGAGACCTTATTTATCAATCAACCCTTATAATTCATTTTGATACCAGTTTCATTATTCTAGCTGGTCTAAAATTTGTTTTATAGGATTGGAGACATTATTTATCAATCAACCCCCATAATTCATTTTGATACCAGTTTCATTATTCTATCTGGTCTAAAACTTGTTTTATAGTGTAAGATGAATAGTTATATTATCTTGAAGATACAAACTCCGACAAAGGTTTGATAAACAAAACATTTAATACGTATAAAGCACATGGATATAACAAGATACGTAATACATAGGTATAACAAAGTTACATGTAGAAAGATAAAGACACATTCATGAATGGTACAAGATAATCATAAAAGCCACAGACATGAGACTAGGAATAGTCTATGCTGTGGGAATAACTTACAGTAATGTAAGGGTGGACGAAGCCCCAACAAGAAGGGGTAGACCTTAACTAACCCATGTGTCTCGTAGTCGAGCAACCGGAAAAAAGACAGAGGCATTTGAACCAGGCGCTTAAATACTATAGCCCCTGGTGAGAACAAGCGACAACTCAGCGGGGAGATAATCCCTACAATAGGATTGGAGACCTTATTTATCAATCAACCCTTATAATTCCTTTTGATACTAGTTTCATTATTCTATCTGGTCTAAAACTTGTTTTATAGGATTGGAGACCTTATTTATCAATCAACCCTTATAATTCCTTTTGATACTAGTTTCAATATTCTATCTAGTCAGAAACTTATGTTTCTGTCTTCAAGACTTTAATTATCAATTAAACTTAGAGGATTGTCTATTGTTTGACGTTCATAAATTTCTTGACACTATTCTTTCGAGGACAGTGACAGACAATCTGACTTTTGTAATTTGAATAAAGATAGATTATTTGAACTGATATCTTTGAAAAAGAGGAAATAACCGTCGTAACTAGAACGGCTTCATGTATTACTGGACGTTGTTTGCCACTTAAAGATGGAATATAACGAAGCCTGTTTAACTCTCTCTCACTTGAGAACAATTGGAACACGACGCCTTGTCAGATTTTAGCAAAATGTTTTATTTTTCTAAAATATCTTGATTTGATATTTCAAATTTTCTAAAAATGATCAATTTGGTTTTGTAGCTTGGAATCTTGATAATTAGTTGAAAGCCACATTCCGCAGACAATCGGTACCGGTTTGATTATTATGAAGCTTCTCAACCTTGGTACCACTGGTTAACAAAAATGTGAGACGTATTTGTTGTGAGGTTTTAAGGGATCAAATAAGAACAAAACGACGGGTAACAAATGTAGAAAAATGTATTAACAGAAAGTAGACAAATACAATAGAGAGATGTGGAAATTACGTCCGACGAATAGAGTTATTGGCATACTCTCATTGGCTTACTGCTAAGCCACAATTATCCCTGTTACTTATAGTAACCTGTCGGCGCATTCCAGTAGTCTTATAGGGTGTATCACCTATAACAGTATTTCAATTTGCCCAGGCTCTGGTGATGATCTGTCGTTCTATCTGTCTAATTAGATAAGGGCTAGGGGAACCTTTTCATGTTTAAAGGTCATATTGAAATTTATTGTCTTCTTACAAGGGCAAAATTAATGAATTTTTAGGAGTTTTAAAACAAAATCTAAAGTTTAAACTTCTGTTGGTTGGTTGGTTGGTTTTATGGTATGTTAACTGTTTGTACGATTGTCTAATGCCAAAATCAGTCTTTTTTAAAGCAATTATGTTGCATACTCTTTCTTCTTTACTTCTTTACTTACTTCTTTCTTACTCTATTCTTCTGGGCGTCTTTGGAATCTTATAACATCTTGTCTTGGTCTGGAATCTTCTAAGGTCTGGACTTCTCTTGGGGACTTCGGGTCTGGTCTTCTATTGGGGATTTCTCTTTATCAGAAGCCCTGTGTCATTGTTAGTTTTTAGAGGT
>CM042174.1:12885271-12910465 GCA_023376005.1 Doryteuthis pealeii
AATAACAAATAATATATATATTTTTTTTACTAAATTTAATACTTCGCTTTTAAGATTATAACTTAGTAAAGTCAATGCCCTTTTTGATGATCCGTTTATGGGTACTTTTCTATTTTTACTGATGATTTCGGGTAACTATTTCTTACAATTTATGAGGCTTGATTATTTGGATTATTTGGATTAGTCGGACTATTATCCTCATCTCAAGAAATACCTGAAGAAAGCCGGCGGGTACATCGGCCAAACGTTGTACAGATTAACATAAAGATTTGGACATAGTCCGAATAATCTAAACATCCAATTCTTCTGGTGTTATTGTCTTTCTGATTTGTTCAAGCACTTCAAAAGTTTGAAAAAAAAAAAACACTTTTTAAAACTTTTAAGTTAAACTTTATACTTTGGAGAGTAAAAAAAAAAAAAAAAAAAAAAAATTTGTTCATTTTATCAAAAGACATTTAGCGAATTTTACCACCTTTCGAGAAATAATTTTCCCAGCTTCTCAGTAGATAATTTTGGAAACTGATTTTTTGTCCTCCTGCCATTTTGGATCTTTTTTCACAGGCTGCTACAAGTGGTTTCTGTGAGGGAGGGTCTGAGTTCTCGCCTCCATTATCTTTTAATCTATTTCAGTATTTACATTTTACTGGCATAATTCTGAAATTTTGTTAACCCTAACATTTATAGAGTAAAAAATGCTTCTTCTTCTTTTTTTCTTTCTTCTTCTTCTCTCTTTTCTCTCTTTTTCTCTTCTATTATTTATTTTAAATTATTATTACCTTTTGAGTTCACATCAGTGTAGCTGATGTTGTCTTCACTGGAGTCTTGAGCAGCAGTTTCCTCAGGTCTCCAGACTCTTCTGAGTATTCTAGCGATTGCGCAGTGCAGTGTTCTGATGTGGTTTCAATTTCCTCTAATTTCCAAACTTTCCATTATTATTATTATTATTTTATTATATTATTATTATTATATGATTAGTGGTGGTCTTTCACTGGAGTCTGAGTGTTACAGTCACCTCACATCTCCAGGACTCTTCTGAGTATTCTAAGCCGATTTCAGCAATGCAGTTGTCTGATGGTCTCAATTCTTCCTCTGTATCAGTTCCTCCAGACCTTTTCGAAGCTTTTTGCCATTCCAAGTGCACCAACTATAATTGGTATCACTTTGCCTCATATTCCAAGCCTTTCAATTCTCTGACAAGGTCCTTATTTGCCATCTTTTCATTTTCTTCCCTTCACCCTGTGATCTGCTGGAACCGAAAGTCCACCAGTTGGTACGTTTTTCTTTTTTCTTCTTTTTCTGTTAATCAACACTAGGACTGTTCCTGGCTGGGATGATCCGTGATCCGTTCTTTATCTCAAAGTCCGCAGAGAATATATGCGTTCATTCCAAGAAAAACAGATTCTGGTTTATGCATATACCATTTTTGCATGGTCAAAATTAATTTTTTCATAATTCCCCGGACCACCTTTTCCACCAGTCCTGCTAGCTTTGTATTCCGATGTGCTTTGCTAGTTCACTTAGTACATGGTTTACAGTCCGTCTCTTTCACCGCCAATCTTACATTTTCTTTTATGTTGTGTCTTATCAATTTTTGCCTTGATATAATTTGTTCTTAAGGCATTTTTTTTTTTTTGTGGAGCAATTATTAGCGATTCAGTTTCTCTCTGAGGTTTCCTCTTCTTAACCATTCCAAATCTTTTCATATGCAACCTCCAATTTATCGTTTGAAGTATCCATATAATTGTTTTTCTTCCCATTTGTTTTCTAGTTTTCGTTGTTTTTCTGTTTGTCCATATGTTGCATCTGCTGTTATTGGTTGCCATAAATAATCTTTCTTTACTCTTTTTGTGTATTCTTCCGATCTTGCTATGAAAAAAATCAAAAATCATCAATAACTTAAATCAAAATTACCCAAAATATCTTCCGTAATCTATAATTTCAATATTACAAAAAAACAAACGTAACTTCTTTTTTAAGAAAATAATTTTATTTACGTGGGGAATTTAACGAGCAAGATCACTTGGAATGTTTCAGTTTTAAATTTTGGGTGAAATAAATTGGACTAATAAGAAATTTGCGATTAAGCGACACCATATAGTCTGTATTTACATTTTTGCATTGCATCTTGGACAATTTGGACGGTCTCATTTTTAACCAGGGGGTTGTTGCTGGATGATAACGACGGAAATTTAGGAACAATTGTATTATGATAAAAATGATTTTTTTCATAATACAATTGTTCCTAAATCTTCCATCCGTTATCATCCTGCAACACCTCTGGTTAAAAATGAGACCGTCCAAATTCACAGAGAAGAGTTAATATTTTTTTAAAAAAATCTCCCTTATACTAGGGGGAGTCAAAGTTCTGCAGTATTTTAGTACGTGTTAGTTGCGGCGCATATATTCACGTGACTGAAACAGTTCAAGCCAAGGTAGGTTACCGCTGTGACCGTGACCGACCCTTGCCAACTCAGCGTGTGAGTAGCACAGGTGTCTGTATGTGCGGTAAAGTGATGAGCTGTTGGTAGTCCACCTCAGACGTCAAAACAATCTCCTTGGTTTAGCGCTCGTGAAAAGGGGATAGACTCCCTCGCTGTCTGGCTGATACCGACTTTAGGCACCCCGACGACTTTATATTTATTTAGTTGGTTCGCTGACACGTTGTGCATTGCTTCATTCCGTCAGTGATTTGAAGGAGCACAGAATAATAACACTGGCCTAATCACTGCCTATTAAAATAAAAGATAAATAATGAAAATATTAGTGCAGGCAATTAAGTACAGCTAGGCCCAAAACCATGGAATTTGGGACTGTGCTACAAGCTATAGACGCAAAATCAAGCGAGTAGCACTCGAAGTGTATCAGGCGACCGTACACACACACACACACACACACCACACACCACACACACACACACAACACAACTTAAGGTTTATTTCCGCTGTCGTTCATCGCAAAAAATTTATACACACACACACATAACCACACACCTAAAAAATGCACAATGTTTCCTTTCGATACACACCTAACCGTCCCATACTCACGCCATAAAAGAGAATATTTGACGTCATATTTCAAACCGTCCCTTTTTTCAAACCTCAATTTTTTTAAACAGACTGAATAACAATGACTACCACTCGCTTTTCTCGTTATTCTATGATAAATCATTTCTTATCACCTTCCATATACCAACAAATGCCCTGAAGATGATCTAATTAATAGATCAAAACACTGCAGCGTCGGCCAATAAACTCACCACTTAATCCATTTAAACCTGTGTTTTTTTCATTTTTCTAATATACTACATACCGTCGGATTCACTTCCTTTCTTCACACACACACACACACACACACACACACACACATATATATATATATTATTAACGCTTCCGCACAAGCAGGATGTGACACAAGCTCAATTTATTAAGTGGAGTTGAACAGGATTGATTTCAGAGTTTTCCCTTCTCTAGACAGGTTACCTAGCAAGGTTAAAGAACCCAGTCCTACTATTTACCCATTGTTAGAGGGAGAGTAGGTGGATGCATACTTTTCCCAAAGGTATTAGCGCTATGTGAAATGCACACACACACACACACACACAAACACACACACACACACACACACACACACATATATATATATATATATTATATATAATATATATATATATATATAGTAAAGAGTTTATAAAAAACTTTTTTAAGAAAACGTTTAAGAAAAATTTTTTTTTCAACTGGACTTATATGAAGCATGAATTGGATATATGCGAATATTTAAAAAAAATTAAATTGAGAAATCAATTTTTTACTTAAAAAGAATTGTCGATGGAGAGTTTTAAAAAATTCTAACAATTTTCTTTTTATATAGATTCTTAACTCGCTAACTTAGAAGCATACGAGAGATCTTAACATATATTACACACACACACACACACACACACACACACACATACACAAAGACAAAGACACACACAAACACACACACACACAAACATAAACACACACATACAAACACACACAGACACACACAAACATAAACACACACACACACACACAAACTATCGGGATTAGCGCCGTGAAGCACCAATACCAACATTGGGGATATCTTCTAGCTCCAGAGTACGGGTAAATTCGTTTTTTTAAATATACCGGGGAAAATCTCCTAGTTCCGATATATAAGTGAATAAACCTTTTCAAGTACAAAGGGAAGATAATTTCAAGGGGGCGGGAAATACGCAGATTTAAATCGGATGCTGAATGAAAGAAAACACAATAACAAATACTAAAGTTCAACAATTTTAATATAACAAATAAAATAGGTAGAAGAAAGAAGATAGAGTAAATGTCTATTTGATAGAGGGTGGCGTAGTAACTAATAGAGAGAGAGATGTAATTGTTTGCAAAAACGATTGTTTTGCAGGGGACTTATCTGTGAGCCCGGTAACAAGTGTTCATTTGTCGAAATTTCGTAGTTCTTTGATAGATGAATTTCGTAGTTCTTTGAATCGTAGAAGGGTCGAAGTTTAATAGTCTTGTGTTGTCTGTAGAGTTGAATTTCGTTGACTTAGTAGATCTTTGTAGTGTTCTTAGTTGTAGAAGATTTAACTTGTGGAGTCCTTTAGTTGATTTCGTATTACAATAAGGTAGCGTATGCTACAAATTTCCTTATTGTTGAAGCATTAATTTAAGTTCTTGAGTTGTTGAATTTCGAGTGAGTGCCGGCTTGTCCTTTTTTCATTCTTTGAGGAAGATAGACTCTAATTCCTCAAGGCGTGGTTGATTTTCATAACCTGTGGTGGTAGCGAAAACTACGAGGTCCACCCAGGATAATGGCCAGGGCGACACTGAAGTTTCAAAGCGAAATTCTCCATTGCCCTAATCCGTGACGTCACATTTCTCTCTGTAAGCCTGACCCTTCCTTTTTCCAAAGGCGTACGTGTTAAGATGACAGTGTAGTAGTAGTTGTTTGCTAGGGTCAAATTCTGGGACGAAGCAGCAACTGTGACGCCATGGGCTTCTCGGAAGATTCTTGATATTTTTCATTTTTGTTTTCAATTTTAACATAAATTTCGATAAAACATACAAACACCCACAAACACACAGAGAGAGAGACACACATACAAACACACACAGACACACACAAACATAAACACACACACTCAAACATACACAAACACAAACACACAAACATAAACACACACACACCAACATACACACATAAACAAACATACACACACACACACATACAAACACCACACACACAAACATACACATACACCAAACACAAACATAAACACACACGCGCGTGCGCGCACACACACGCACACACACACACAAACACACACATTCACACACGCACACACACACATAAACAAACATACACACACACACATACAAACACACACACATAAACATACACATACACATACACAAACACAAACATAAACACACACACACGCGCACACATACACACACACACGAACACACACATTCATACACGCACACACACACATAAACAAACATACACACACACACACACACATGCAAACACACACACACAAACATACACATACACATACACAAACACAAACATAAACACACACACACCGCGCACACACACACACACACACACACACAAACACACACATTCACACACACACACACACACACACGCACACACACACACAAATAAAGAAAAAGTTTGCCTTATCGTAGATGGTGAATTCAGTAGAATTTACCCCAGCAGATGCAGAAATTGCAAATTCCTCCGCCTTCTTATTTTTCACCTGAACTATTTTCGAAACGAAATCTGGGATAACTTTTAACTTTTTTCTTTTCTTGTAAAATGTACCCGATGAGCCTGGATGGATTTGGGTGGAAATAATTCCTGGTTTATGGTAAGAATCATTGCACTGTGATAACTGGATTGGCTGTTGGCGAATTATCATGAGATTCTATCTATACCAATCTTGAGGGTCATGTCACTCTCTCGCTCTCGCTCTCACTCTCACTCAAACATACTAATACATACTCATTCTATCTAACGAATTTTCTTGCTCAAAATGTTTCAGGGAAACTAAAAAAACAACAACAAAAATCCAAAAAAACAAAAACAAAACAAAAAAAACTTCTTTTTTTTTTTTAGATGAGTTTGTAAAACCCGTCTGACGAGGCTCAACTCATTTTTTGAGTTTCTGGTCGAAATCAACATTTTGACGAGATGACGGTTTGTTAGTTTTTTCTTTATTTGAAAATTATATATATATATATATATATATATATAATATATATATATATATATTATATATATATATATATATATAAAGGGTTTGTTTTTATAGTGTATTCGAAGCATTATTTGTAATTGAATAAGTTGGTTTTTGACGGCAGCAAAATAATGCGATGTATGTTGGAAAAACATATTTATTTACTTCTTTTGTTGTTTTTTTTAATATTTTTTTTTATATTTAAAAAAAACCCCCAAAAACAACAAAAGAAGTAAATAAAAATGTTTTTCCAACATACATCGCATTATTTTGCTGCCTTCAAAAACCAACTATATATATATATATATAATATATATATATATATATATATATATATATATATATATATATTGCATCTATTTTCTTATAGTAATTTCTATCTACCTCTCTCTCTCTCTCTCTCTCTCTCTCTCACTCTCTCTCTCTCTCTCTCTATCTATCTATCAATATCGACGGTATGATTCGTTACTGATGACCAATACCTATTCATATCTATCTATGAAGATAGATAGATAGTAAGATATGTTGTCGTTCGTCAGAGAAGATAGAAACATCTGCACGGACATAAAAGATTAGAGTGCTGGAGGGGTTACGCAATATCACTACCCCACACCACCATCAGCCCAGACTTAACTTGAACTCCAGTGGCACAGAAAATCTGAGACGGTCAACAGCTGCACAAGTTGCACCATCTTGCCAGACTGCTGTCAGAAGTCTGTCTTTGCATTGATGCATCTCGATTTGTTTTGGGGGTTATTGGCCTTAGCTTTGGGCCAGCGCGTGGCCAGCAAAACAATCATTGCAGCTCTTTATTCACATCCTCATCTGCAGCTGATTATGTCACGCTCCCCCACCCCCACCCCGAATGATTTTTAATAACATGCCACTCCGATGCTAATTATATGGTTTCTCTGCTTTAAGAATGGAACCCAGGTGGTTGAGCAATCCATGACATGCAACACCACGTTGACCCTTACTTAGGCTAGACGGGCGGTCAGAGAGGCACCCTCCGATCAATCGGCTGACCACGTCTAGTCCTAGCACCTATATGATTGTCCCGACCCTATTGACAATCCGCAACCCTTTTTATCATATATGTACAAGAAGGATGTGGTTTTCATGTCCTGGGAATGACGTTAAACTCTATCTAATGGTGAGGTTCCAGTTCTGGAGGTCTGGGGAATGTGGAGCACCCCTTTATCACCATTGTTCCCAGGTCCACTCTGACCTGGAGTGGTAGTATATATTAGGTCCCACCTATGGGTTAAATAGAAAAATGTGTTTATAAAAAAATTGAGTATCCATTAAGAATGAATGTATTTCAATATTGTCGACATTCTACCCTCCTATTTACCCATAGCTGGAGAGACAGAGTAGTTGGATGCATACGTTTCCCAAGGGTATTAGCGCTATGTGGTCATGCCTATGTTGTTGGTTGGTTGGTTTGTTTTAGGGAAATATATATTTACCAACCCCTCCACACGAGCAGAATGAGACACAAAATCAATTTCTTACGTGTTTGAATTCAATGTTTTCCTTCTCCTAGACTAGTTACCATGGTTAATAGCTCAGTCCACCCTGATATTTACCCACGACTGGAGGGAGAGTAGTTGGATGCATACCTTTCCCAAGTGTATTACCGCTATGTGAAATGCAAACTACTTCGTCCAGGATTTGAACTCGAGTCGACGAGTCCATTTCCTATGACTCTAACCATTACACCACGGACCTCCATATACGGTATATAAATCATTTTCAGGTCATTTAAGGCCAAATCGAATCATTTTGATATTTGGTTTCTTACAGTACATGTTGTTTTATTGTTGTTGTTTTTTTAAACTCTTTGCCTACTTTAAACCACTCACAGGGGCACTCCCACCACACCCAAGCAAAGTACAAAAACTGATGGTTAGTTCATTATAATTGGGGAGTGTTGAGTATCCCTTTATTGCCATTACACCCAGGTTCACTCAGACTCAGAGAGGTTATACACGTTAAGGTTCCATCTATGGGTCAAATAGCTCTGTTTAAAGATTATTCGTATTTGAGAACATCATGTGCCCCCCACCCCCCAAAACCCTCTTTGTCTACTTTAAACCGCTCACAGTGGCTTTCCCACCACTGCGATCCTACCCGCTTCCTAAGCTAAGAACGCAAAACTGATGGTTAGTTGATTAGACAGAAGGACTCAAATTACAATAATAATAGGACTTTATTTGAATAGAATGAGTTTTGAGGTAAATAGATAGTAAACTTTTAAATATCCCATCATATAGGTAAAAAAATGCCAAGAAAATTTGGGGCAGCTGCGAGGGAAATTTGGTAGGGAAAGAGTTAAATAGTCACCCATGAAAGTATTGAACAGGTTCATCGCTGCTTAACTTCGGTGATCTAACAGGAATTGTGCTTTCAATGTGACTTGATCGTAAAAAAAGTATTATGTTGCTAAAAACTTGTTCTATCTTTCCGTTATTATCTTTCCTGTATATATTATTGTATTATAGAATACTTGATATCATATAACTGTACATTATTTGTACTAGCAAATATATGCAGCCTCCGGGTGAAAGTATTTAAGTTTTAATGTAATAAAACATTATATTAAATTAGAAAGGCTAATGAAACTAAATAAGAATGCAGATAAAAAGATCTGAAACAGAGGGACTATAATCGAAAAATAGAACATCTGAAACTTACTCTTCCATCACTCCCGTCTTTCATTGCTAAATGTTTCTTAGTTTAACTATTTAGTTAAAATAGGGAGTAAAGAATAAAATTGCAGTTATTTCTTCTTGTTAATGGAAAACTTTTAAGATTTATCCCCGAGATTTTTGCTCATATTCATTAAGATAAAAACCAAACAACTCGAAATCAATAATACTAAACACATACTTATTAAAATCAAATTTTTGATATCAATATGCAAATTAGCCCTCCCGTTCATACTGTAAACCGCTATTTTGTTATATATATATATATATAATTGCATGTTATTCGTATATAGAAATGGTCAACAGTATCAATAATGTAAAACTTTTTTTAAATTACTAATTGAGGTTTAAATAAAAATAAAATCATGGAGAATGGGACGTAAATAGATAAGGGAATTGTGACTTGAGTAGTAATATAGTTTCGGTTAAAGACAGAAAAACATACAATCTCCATTGTGATAAGATTTTCTTGAACTTCTACCTGGTCTTTTTTTACGAAAAAATGTATTATGGAGCATCCAGCGAGGATCGAACTCGCTATTCAGCTGTAATGAATCTAACATGCTAACCATTACACCACGACGGCTGCCTTTATCCAACACCTTCGCAAAAAGTCAATTTTTAAGCGGAGTTTAACAGCTTTGAATTCAGAATTTTCCTTCTCCTAGATAGGTTGCTATTGTATTACTATTATCCTTACTTGCCACGATTTTCTTATTTAGGACATGAAAATTCGTTACTCTGTTTCCCAATATCAGCGCGGCGTACCCAGCAGCATTATAAAAGAGGATGCCGCGAAGTCAAGTTCCTTTTTACCATCCTGCTTCAAGAGAAGTAGCAATTCACCAAGTTGCGTTCCTGTCCATGGACACGCTTAACATGTATATCTTTACTCTCTTATTTTCTATGGTTCTTCACTACAGATTTCACTTCCTCGTCACCGGAATAATATTTGCCTCTCTCTATATATATATGGTTAGTTGATATATATATATATATATTATATATATATATATATATATATATATATATATATATATATAAAATGTTTAGCTCCCAAAAGGATATATACATTTAGAAAATTTTCTACATTATAGTCTCATCAGTTGAATGTATCCCTGCCCCGTAAATTTCTGTTGTTTGAGCCACTTTCTTCACTATAGATTTCACTTCCTCGTCACTGGGATGACGTTTGCCTCTCAAACCCTCTTTCATGGCACTGAAGAGATGATAGTCTGAAGGCTGTAAAACTGGTGAGTATGGAGAATACGGTAAAGTTGTCCACCCGAATGAGTCGATTTTCTCCCTTGTCCTGATGTTTGTGTTTGGTCGAGGACATTTCGATTGGCAAGTTGGGTCTTACTCGTCGGATACTTGCATTGAGCCTCGTTAGGGTCGCAATGGCGACCTTAGTATTTTTAAAAAATTCACATGAAATAAAGAAAATAGCATTACTTTTTGACTCACCCCGTACTTGTCTGTCCAAAATTGTCGTCGATTACGACTAAAAATCTGTTTTACTTCATGAACCCAACGATAAAATTCTTTAAATTTTCTAAATCTATGTTTAGATACAAAGAACATCGACCGATAGAGGAAATGGGTAATTTATTGAAGAATTCAGAGTTTGTGTAGACACGACAGTAAATGATAGAAAATAGACAAAACGAGAAATAGTAAAACAATATATTGGGTTGGTCAAAAAATTCTCTTTTGTTTTATTTCTCTCTCTCTCTCTCTCTCTCTCTCTCTCTCTCTCTCTCTCTCTTAGATGCCATTAGGAAAGTATAGTTTGCAATTTGAATTCAAAGACGAACGGATAGAGCACTCTCTTGTGGTCGTTACCTATATACAGATGTATGTATTAATCAGTTAAAATCCTCGTTCCAGACTGTAGATGCTGATTGCCGAGTGGTTAAGAAGTCTGACTGATGATAAATCGATACGTTTCCATCCCAGCTGGAGATAGCCTCTTAATGCCTAGCCACACTGAAGAGATGATACGTCGAAACATGGTGTCTGTGAATAACTATATATATATATATATATATATATATATATATATATAGTTATTCACAGACACCATATATATATATATATATATATATATATATATATATATATATATATATAATGGCAATCCATCCACACGAGCAGGGTGTGACACAAGGTCAATTTCTTAAGCGGAGTTTAATAAGTTTAATTTCAGAGTCTTCCTTCTCCTAAAGGAAAACTCTTAAATCAAACCTGTTAAACTCCGTTTGCTTAACCAAGATTAAAGAGTCTAGTCTGTCCTACTATTTATCCATGGCTGGAGGGAGAATAGTTGGATCTATACATTTCCCAAGGGTATTAGCGCTATATGAAATGCAAACAGCCTCGTCCATGATTTGAACTCTTCTCGCCGTTTCCATTTCCTACGACGGTAACCATTACACCACGCATCCCCACTTTTCATAGTATATAAGCGTGCATTAAAAATTGCTGAAATTAGTGACTTGGAAAACTTAAAAATTGCAACATTTTAAGCATAATATGCTGTTTTCTTGGGAGATCGTTGTGTAATGGTTATCATCGTAGGAAATGGACACGGCGAGACGAGTTCAAATCCTGGACGGCACACTCTTTTTTGAGGAGCTAATAATAAAAGAATAGAACACCAAAGTGTCACAAAATTTCCCAAGGTTTTCCTTCTACTAGACTATTTATTTTACCAAGGTTAAAGAGCTCAGTATGTGCTACAACCTATCCATAGTGAAACGTTGCCTTGTCCAGGATTTGAACTCGGTTTATCAGGCCACCTGATTAGTCGAATGGAAGAATAATTACTAGACAGTATTTAGATATTCTGCATCTATCTATACATATATAAATGGCAGTTGTGTGTATATGTATGTCCGGAGGAAACTTCGAAAATAAAACAATTAATGACAAAGTAAATATATATATACACATTGAATATCACCAGGGCTTGGTTTTTTAGCAAAATAATGAAGGTTTGATTTATATTCGTGAAGATAATGAAAGAATAAAAGTTTAATGATAACAGCATGGATTTTTTTTCATTTAATATTTTAGATAGTAGACATTAACATTTCTTTTCGGAGTAGCTGGATCAATGCAAGGTCTATTTTTTTTACATAGGGATTTAAATTGGACATCCCACGAGGATTCAACTCATGATTCAGTAATAAATGGAATCTGCAAGACTAACTTTTCTCCCTCTACCACAGACGACGCCGGGTAGCCGCTACTAGTTTAAAATAATTTGTAACCGGCGATGAAAGAAGACATTTTGGTTTGGTTTCCTTGTTTCAACGGCATATGAAACTTCTGGGGTTATCTAATGCCATCACTATCCTTGCAGAGAAGAACAGTAGTGGTACTATTTAAACCATTAGGGATTAATACCTTTTCCAAGGGTATTAGTCCTAAAGTGAATATAATAACACGACTCGAGTTCGAATTCGCTTACTACAATGTCGCAGTCCAGTACATTAGCCACTACGTCACGGGGACTACCCTCGCACTAGGAAAACATTTACTGTATTGTGGGATACAAAAAATCATAGTTCTCCCAGGTCAACTCTGACTCGCAGTAGTAATACCTGTTAGGGACGATCTGCTTAAGATTTATTCGTATTTGAATTGTTTTTAAAAAAAAAACTCAAGCAGCACAAAAAATGGAAGTATGAGCCAAGTGTTTGTACTGGTTAGAGACGTGGGAATTGGACTCGTCGATCCGAGTTCAAATCCTGGACGAAGCCACAGTACACATAGCGCTAATACCCTTGGGAAAGGTATGAATCCAACCATTCCCCCTCTAGCTATGGGTAAATAGTAGGGCAGACTGGGCTCTCTAACCTTGGTTAGGCAACCAGTCTAGGAGAAGGAAAACTCTGAATTCAAACCTCTTAAAAATCTCCGCTTTGGTTGGTCACTACTAGAATAGGCTCAGTCCTACTTAGTAATGTATTTTAATTAAAACATTTTTTAATTTAAAATTTATTTATGAATATACAATGAACGCTATTCCATAATCACTTGGCAAAAATAGCTCTAGACGCGTTGAGATGCCATTAAAGTCAATCAATCAAAGGACGTGATACTATGTGCATCAAAATTGGCCTGTTTTTTCTTTACTGGTTCCAGTAGAGATTTATGTAGACTGTGTGCAATTTAAATCTGATTCTGAGAATCCAGACTTGGTAGATGGTTTTAAATAGCAGGTTGGGCTATTCTACTATTTGGCATGGTCAAGTCTATTTCAAGGATTTTGATTGGTGGTTTTAGTGTGTATATTTTGTCCATATATATATATACTGAACACTTGACCATGTCCTATCAGTTGCTACAGAGTGCATTCGGTTACTCTGTTTTCTTTATCTGGTAACTGGACACTAGTCACAGCCTTCCTGTGAAGGTGAGTATGATGTTCATTCTACATCTCCCCTTCCTCCTCCCCCGGTTGTGTGGTCGTCATGGTCCTTGGGGACAATTAGTTCCTTTCGACCTGGCCAATTACAGGGGAGCAACCTGGACAATTCACGGGGGATTTTTGTTCATTCTACAGTTCCAATATAGAATATAAGATAAATATAAATATTATTGTCGTAAAAAATTGAATTTGACGAACTGAATTCAAAAATTCTGGACGGTGTTGTTTGCGTTTAAATTTGCGCCAATGCTCTTGGAAATACCCCTTGAATCATTCTGGTCACTCTTCAACTACGGATAACTAATAAAGAAGTTGGGCCTTGGAAGGCAACTAGTCTATGAGAAAGAAAAACTAAATTCAAAACTAAAAGCCACAGTGCGGTTCAACTTCACTCAATAAAACCCTACTTACTACTGAAACCGCTTCCTTCTTTCTCTTTTCTTTCTTTCTTTTTTCATTGTTTTGTTCCACATCTTTTTTATGCTTCTTTCTTTCTTTCTTTCTTTCTTTCTTTTGTTATTTCTTTATTCCTCAATTCTTTCTGACCATTATGTATGCGTATTTGTTTGTGTGTTCGTTTCTCTTTCTTTTCTTTCTTTCTTTCTTTCTTTGGTACGTTCTTTTTTCTTTTTTATACTCATTTCTTTCGTTCCATTGTTTTTGCTTTTTTCTTTCTTTCTTTCTTTCTTTCTTTTTTTCTTCTTTTTAATTGTTTTTGTTCCACATTTCTCTCTTTCTTTCTATTATTTTTTTCTTTCTTTCTTTCTTTCTTTTTCTTTCTTTCTTTCTTTTGTTCTTTATTCCTCAATTCTTCCTGTCAATTATTTATACGTATTTGTTTGTTTGTTTGTATATGTTCGTGTCTTTCTTTCTTTCTTTCTTTCTTTCTTTCTTTCTTTCTTTCTTTCTTTCTATGCAATACATAATATTACTTAAAGTTTTGTGTTACACAATAAATATATTGGCATATTTATTATCTAAGGTAAGTATAAAAATTTTAAATAACGGTTTTAAAATTGTGATAGTCAGGTAGTGATCACTGTCTGGTCTATTAGCAGTTCTCTCATTATGGGGTTTAGTCATGTAATCACCCAGCACTATGAGGACAAAGTTAATCAGAATAGTCCCTGATGTCTCAGCGAACGGATACGTAATGACTATTTCTCCACCATGCGGTTGAAGTTGGGAACTTGGGGAAATAAAAATGTATCAAAAAATACCCAGTCTCCATGTTCATTAACCAAAAATGGTGAAGACGAAAATGGGAAACACGATGTGTTCCCAACGTGAAGTTTCCAAAATCAACCCAAGACCAGAGGAATCTGAACTGTATAGGAGATAAAAGATGAAAGATAAGAATATAAGTATATACGAGGGTGAGTAAAAAAGTAATGTCATTTTGTTTAGGACAGGTATAATAACCAACACAAGAACATGTATTATACATCAAAAGGAAGCTAGTCTTCTGTGGATCACATCTCTACTTCTCCATATAGTCACCGTTTCTCTTAATAGCAATGTTCCACCTTCAAATGAGAGCATGTATCCCTGCCCCGTAAAATTCTGTTGACTGTTCTTTGAGCCACTACTTCACTACAGATTTCACTTTCTCATAAGTAATAATGTTTACTTCTCAAACTCTCTTTCAAGGGGCCAAAGAGATGATAATCTGAAGACGCTAAATCTGGTGAGTATGGAGGATCCGGTAAAGTTGTCCACATGAATGAGGCGATTTTCTCCGGTGTGCTGATGCTTGTGTGTGGTCGAGCATTGTCATGCAAGAGGACATTGTCGATTGGCAAGTTGGGTCTTACTCGTCGAGCTCTTACTCTGAGCCTCGTTAAGGTCTCAATGTAAGCTATAGTTTTATAAAAAAAAATTCACTTGAAATAAAGAAAATGGCATTACTTTCTAACAATAAGAAAGAGCTATGCAACTGTTGACTGCTTATGCGGTGACACATATACACATTATTTACACAGGTTGATTAATATTCCTAAATCGTAGATTCCTCTATTTCATGTTGGTGATAGTGAAGGCCGGAAGTATATCGCTCTTTCATCTGCTTTTGCAACTCGTGTTCCTAACTGAGCATAGACAGGTGTTTATTGAAGTTAGACAAAATTTATCTTCTTTGATTTATCGTTAGATGGCATTAAGAGCGTATATTTTTTACAAACTTCTTTAAGATCACTTTTGTTCGTATTGTTACAACTGTTATATCAGGCTACATCTTGAGTGAAACATAGAAAAAAACTTATAAAAATTAGCGTATTTTTCTTTATTATGAAAGAAAATTAGCAACATTTTTTGACATATCGTATATACCACAAGAGTTATTGTCGTAAGAAATGAACTTGACGAGCCGAGTTCAAATCTTTGACGAGGCTGTTTGTGTTTCACTACACTCTAATGTCCTTGAGAAAAAAAAAAACATGAATTATTCTTTCTCCCGTTCCCAGATATGGGCAAATATTTGTACCGATTAAGCCTTTTATCCTTGGTTATGCAACCTGTCTGGAGAAGGAAAATCTCTGGATTTTAAAACCAGAGAACGTGGGCTACCAACCCCTTATAAAAACTTACTTGCTACTGAAACCCTAGTACTTCACAGACATGGTGTGGGTGAGGTCCTATGCTCCTCAAGAAGTCTGCAGGTGGGAATTACCCGTGTAAGGTTCACAGATATAATATAAATTATAATTGGTTGAAACAAAACAACCCCGACAAGGAGTGTTAAACATAACATAATTGACTTAATAAATTGAGACAGCACATGGAGTAACATATAAGACAAAAATACACGTACAAGGAAAGGAATAATATAGAATAAAAAACGTATACATTAGTTAACTACAAGAACATACAAAATAGAGATATAGGACTGGAGAGTCCATAATTTCAAGTAAACTTACTAGCGTTGCTTTGGGGCATAAGCCCCCACCCGAGAAGGGTGTAGACATAAAAGTCTAACCCATGTGCATGAGGTGCTGAAGAAGAAGAAGAAGAAGAAGAAGAAGAAGAAGAAGAAGCCGAGAGTTCAAAACAGGCGCTTAAATACCAAAAAACCCTGGTGGTCAGAAACGGGGAACCAGAGGGAAGATAACTCTTCCAAGCAAGGGAAGACAACCCAACAACCACATATGACGACATATAAGACAGAAATTTAAATAATAATTAAAAAAAACCAACAATTATGCACTTATCTATACAGCGTACAATTACCTATATTATGACGAGTAAGCTTTCCCCCTATAAGATGATGATGTTCTTATAATATGTTGAAAGGTTCAAGTAACTTCCAATGTGGGTACATATATGTACATGAATTAATCAGACAAAGAAGTTATGTATAATAACACACATTTTCTGTGAGCCGTGGATAAATACATACATGACAGGTATACACATACTCATGACAAGGTACAATATATATATATATATATATATATAATATTATAATATATATATATATATATATAATAGGACGCGATACGTAGTCCTACATTTTATGTATGTTTATGATCCGTCCTATATATGATATATAAATATATAATTATATATATAATATATATATTATATAATTGTACCTTGTCAATGAGTATGTGATTAACCTGTCATGTATGTATTAATCCATGCTCACAGAAAATGTGTGTTATTATACATAACTTTTTGTCTGATTAATTCATGTACAATATATTGTACCCACATTGGAAGGTTACTTTGAACCTTTTCAACATATATAAGAACATCATCACTTATAGGGGAAAGCTTACCGTCATAATATAGCGTAATGTACGCTGTATAGATAAGGCATAATTGTGGTTTTTCTTTAATTATTATTTAATTTCGTCTTATATGTCGTCATATGTGCGTGTTGGGATTGTCTTCCCTTCTGAAGAGTTATCTTCCCTCTGGTTCCCCCGTTTCTGACCACCCAGGTTTTTTTTTTTCGGTATTTAAGCGCCTGTTTTAAACTCTCGGCTTCTTCTTCTTCTTCTTCTTCTTCTTCTTTCTTTCTTCTTTCAGCACCATGCACATGGCGTTAGACTTTTATGTCTACACCCTTCTCGGGTGGCGGGCTATGCCCCCAAAAGCAACGCTAGTAAGGTTTACTTGAAAATTATTGGACTCCCCAGTCCTATATCTCTATTTTGGTATGTTCTTGTAGTTAACTAATGTATACGTTTTTTATTTATATTATTCCTTTCCTTGTACGTGTATTTCTGTCTTATATTTACTCCATGTGCCTGGTCCAATTTATTAAAGTCAATTATGTTATGTTTAACCACTCTTGTCGGGGTTGTTTGTTTCAACCAATTATAATTTTATATTATATCTGGTGAAACCTTACACGGTAATTCCCACCGCAGACTTCTGAGGAGCATAGACCTCACCCACACCATGCGTGAAGTACTAGGTTCCAGTAGCAAGTAAGTTTTTATTATGTGGGTGAGCCCACGTCCTCTGAGTTTTAAGATCCAGAGATTTTTTCCTTCTCCTAGACAGGTGCATAACCAGGAGATAAAAGCTTAATCGCGTACAAAGTATTTGCCCATATCTGGAACGGGGGAGAAAAGAATAATTCATGTTTTTTTTTTCTCAAGGACATTAGAGTGTAGTGAAACACAAACAGCCTCGTCAAGCATTTGAACGCGGGCTTCGTCAAGTTCATTTCTTACGACAATAACTCTTTGGTATATACGATTATGGTCAAAAATGTTGCTAATTTCTTTTCATAATAAAGAAAATACGCTAATTTTTATAAGTTTTTTCTATGTTTCACTTCAAGAATGTAGCTGATATAACAGTTGTAAAACATACGAAACAAAAGTGATCTAAAGAAGTTTGTAAAAAATAATACGCCTCTTAATGCCATCTAACGATAAATCAAAGAAGATAAATTTTTTGTCTAATTCAATAAAACACCTGTTCTATGCTCAGTTAGGAACACGAGTTGCAAAAGCAGATGAAAGAAGCGATATACTTCTGCCTTCACTATCACCAACATGAATTAGAGAAGATCTACGATTTAGGGATATATTTATTAACATAACCTGGTGTAAATAAATGTGTATTGTGTCAACCCATAAGCCAGTCAACAGTTGCAAGCTCTTTCTTATGTTAGAAAGTAATGCCATTTTCTTTATTTCAAGTGAATTTTTTTTATAAAACTATAGCTTACATTGAGACCTTAACGAGGCTCAGAGTAAGAGCTCGACGAGAAACCCAACTTGCCAATCGACAATGTCCTCTTGCATGACAATGCTCGACCACACACAAGCATCACACACCGGAGAAAATCGCCTCATCATGTGGAAACAACTTTACCGGATCCTCCATACTCACCAGATTCTTAGCGTCAGATATCATCTCTTGGCCCCTTGAAAGAGAGTTTGAGAAGTAAAACAGATTACATTATGAGAAAGTGAATCTGTAGAATAGTGGCTCAAAGAAACAGTCACAGAGAATTTTACGGGCAGGGATACATGCCTCCTCATTTAAGGGTGGAACATTGCTATTAAGAGAAAACGGTGGACTATATGGGAGAAGAGAGATGTGATCCACAGAAGACTAGCTTCCTTTTAGATAATACATGTCTTGTGTTGTTATTTATACCTGTCCTAAACAAAATGACATTACTTTTTCTCACCTCGTATATACTTATATTCTTATCTTTCATCGTTTTATCTCCTATACAGTGTCAGATTCCTCTGGTCTGGGTTGATTGAAACTTCACGTGGGAACACATCGTGTTTCCCATTTTCGTCTTCACCATTTTTGGTTAATGAACATGGAGACTGCGGTATTTTTTGATACATTTTATTCCCCAATCCCAACTGCAACCGCATGGTGGAGAAATAGTCATTACGCTATCCTTCGCTGAGACATCAAGGACTATCTGATTTAACTTTGTCCTCATAAGTGCTGGTGATTACATGCTAAACCCCATAATGAGAGAACTGCTAATAGACAGACCAGTGATCACTACCTAGACTACACAATTTTAAAACGTTATTTTTTAAAATTTTTTATACTTAACCTTAGATAATAAATATGCCCAATATATTTATTGTGTAACACAAAACTTAAGTAATATTATGTATTGCCATAGAAAAAGAAAAAAGAAAGAAGAAAGAAAGAAAGAAGAAAAGAAAGACACGAACATATACAAAAACAAACAAACAAATACGTATAAATAATGTGACAGGGAAAATTGAGGAATAAAAGAACAAAAGAAAGAAAGAAGAAAGAAAGAAAGAAAGAAAGAAGAAAAATATAGAAAGAAAGAGATGAAATGTGGAACAAAACAATAAAGAAAGAAGAAAAAAGAAAGAAAGAAAGAAAGAAAGAAAAAAGCAAAAACAATGGAACGAAAGAAATGAGTATAAAAAGAAAAAAAGAACGTACCAAGAAAGAAAGAAGAAAGAAAGAAGAAGAAAGAAAACGACAACAAAAAAATAGCATACATAATGTTCAGAAAGAAATTGAGCGAATAAAGAAATAACAAAAGAAAGAAAGAAAGGAAAGAAAGAAAATGAGCCATAAAAAAAGAGAAATGTGGACAAAACAATGAAAAAGAAGAGAAGAAAAGAGAAAGAAGCGGTTTCAGTATAAGTAGGGTTTTATTGAGGAAGTTGAACCGCACTGTGGCTTTTAGTTTTGAATTGTTTTCTTTCTCATAGACTAGTTGCCTTTCCAAGGCCCAACTTCGTTTATTAGTTATCCGTAGTTGAAGAGTGACCAGAATGATTCAAGGGGTATTCCAAGAGCATTGCGCAAATTTAAACGCAAACAACACCGTCCAGAAATTTTTGAATTCAGTTCGTCAAATTCAAATTTTTTACGACATAATATTATATTTATCTTATATTCTATATTGGAACTGCTAGAATGAACAAAAATCCCCCGTGAATTGTCCAGGTTGCTCCCCTGTAAATTGGCAGTCGAAAGCGACTAATTGTCCCCCAAGACCATACGACCACACAACCGGGGAGAGAAGGGGAGATGTAGAATGAAATCATTACTCACCCCCTCACAGGAAGCTGTGACTAGTGTCCAGTTACCAGATAAAGAAAACAGAGTAACCGAAATGCCACTCTGTAGCCAAACTGATAGGACATGTCAATGTTCAGTATATATAATATATGACAAAAATATACACCACGAAAACCACCAATCAAAATCCCTTGAAATAGACTGACCATGCAAATAGTAGAATAGCCCAACCTGCATTTAAACCATCTACAAGTCTGGATTCTTCAAACAGATAAATGCCAACACAGTCTAATAAATCTCTACTGGAACCAGTAAAGAAAAAACAGGCCAATTTTGATTGCACATAGTTATCAGTCCTTTTGATGATTGACTTTAATGCACTCAACGCGTCTAAGCGATTTTTGCCAAGTGATTATGAATAGCGTTCATTGTATATTCATAAATAAATTAAATTAAAAAAGTTTTAATAAAATACATACTAAGTAGACAAAGAGCCTATTCTAGTAGTGACCAACCAAGCGGAGATTTAAGAGGTTTGAATCAGAGTTTTCCTCTCCTAGACTGTGTTTGCCTAACAAGGTTTAGAGAGCCAGTCTTGCCCTATATTTACCCATAGCCTAGAGCGGGAATGGTTGGATTTCATACCTTTTCCCAAGCGGTATTAGCGCTCATGTTACTGGCTTCGTCAGGATTTAACTCGGATCACGAGTCCATATTCCACGTCTCTAAACCAAGTACAACACTGGCTCATACCTTCCATTTTTTTGCTGCTTGAGTTTTTTTTTTTAAAACAATTCAAATACGAATTAAATCTTAAGCAGATCGCTCCCTACAGGGTATCTACTACTGGCAGTCAGAGTTGACCTTGAGAACTATATTTTTTTGTATCCCACAATACAGTAAAGTTTTCTAGTGCGAGGTAGTCCCCGGACGTAGTGGCTAATTTACTGACTCCGACGATTTTAGTAGCGAATTCGAACTCGAAGTCGTGTTATTATATTCACTTTAGACTAATACCTTGGAAAAGTTGATAATCCCTTAATTGGTAAAATAGTACCACTACTGTCTTCTGCAAGCGATAGTGATGCATTAGATAACCCAGAGTTTCATATGCCGTTTGAAACAAGAAACCAAACCAAATGTCTTCTTATCATCGCCGGTTACCAAATTATTTTAAACTAGTAGCGGCTACCCGGGCGTCGTCTGTGGTTAGAGGGAGAAAATAGTCTTGAGAGTTCCATTATTACTGAATCATGAGTTGAATCCTCGTGGGATGTCCAATTAATCCCTATGTTAAAAAAAATAGACCTGCATGATCCAGCTACTCCGAAAAGAAATGTAATGTCTACGTATCTAAAAATATTAAAGGTGAAAAAAATCCATGCTGTTATCATTAAACTTTATTCTTTCATTATACGCACGAATATAAATCAAACCTTCATTATTGCTAAAAAACCAAGCCCTGGTGATTATTCAATTGTATATATATATTACTTTGTCATTAATTGTTTTATTTTCGAAGTTTCTCCGGACATACATATACACACAACTGCCATTTTATATGTATAGATAGATGCAGAATATCTAAATACTGTCTAGCTAATTATTCTTCCATTCGACAATCAGTGCCTGATAAACCGAGTTCAAATCCTGGACAAGCAACGTTTCCTAGCGATAGGTTGTAGCACATACTGAGCTCTTTAACCTTGGTAAAATAAATAGTCTAGTAGAAGGAAAAACCTTGGGAAATTTTGTAGACACTTTGTGTTCTTCTTTTATTATTAGCTCTCAAAAAGAGTGTGCCTCCAGGATTGACTTCGTCTCGCCGGTCCATTTCCTACGATGATAACCATTACCACAACGATCTCCCAAAGAAACAGCATATATCTTAAAATGTGCAATTAAGTTTTTCCAAGTCACTAATTCAGCAAATTTTTAATGCACGCTTTATTATACTATGAAAAGTGGGGATGCGTGGTGGTATGGTTACCGTCGTAGGAAATGCGAAACGGCGAGAAGAGCTTCAAATCATGGACGAGGCTGTTTGCATTTCATAGGGAGCGCTAATACCCTTGGGAAATGTATAGATCCAACTATTCTCCCTCCACCATGGATAAATAGTAGGACAACTAGACTCTTAATCTTGGTTTAGCAACGGAGTAACAGGTTTGATTTAGAAGTTTTCCTTAGGAGAGGAAAGACTCTGAAATTAAACTTATTAAACTCCGCTAAGGAATTGACCTTGTGTCACACCCTGCTCGTGTGGATGGATTGCCATATATATAATATATATATATATAATATATATATATATATATATATATTTTTTTTTTTTTGCGTGTCTGTGAATACTATATATATATATATATATATATAAGAATATATATATATATAAGTTATTCACAGACACCATTTGTTTCGACCGTATCATCTCTTCAGTGTGGCTAGGCATTAAGAGAGCTATCTCCAGCTGGATGGGAAACGTATCGATTTATCAGCCCCCTTCAGTCAGAACTCTTAACCACTCGGCAATCAGCACTACAGGTTCTGGAACGCAGGACTTTTAAACTGATTAATTACATACATCTTTATATAGGTAACGACCACAAGAGAGTGCTCTATCCGTTCGTCTTTTGAATTTCAAAATTGCAAACTATACTTTCCTAATGGCATCTATGAGAAGAGAGAGACGAGCAGAGAGACGAGGAGAGAGAAGAGAGAGAAATAAAACAAAGAAATTTTTGACCACCCAATATATTGTTTTACTATTTTCTCGTATTATGTCTATTTCTATCATTTACTGTCGTGCTCTACACAAACTCTGAATTCTTCAATAAAAATTACCCATTTCCTCTATTCGGTCGATGTTCTTTGTATCTAACATAGATTTAGAAAATTTAAAGAATTTATCGTTGGTTCATGAGTAAAAACAGATTTTTATCGTAATCGACCGACAATTTGACAGACAAGTACGGGAGAGAGTTCAAAACGTAATGCTATTTTTCTTATTCATGTGAATTTTTAAAATACTAGGTTCGCCATTGCGACCCTAACGAGCTCCAATGCAAGTATCCGACGAGTAAGAGGGGGGGCCAACTTAGCCACAACGGTCGAAATGTCCTCGACCAAACAAAAACATTCAGGACAAGAGAAAATCGACTCCATTCGGGTGGAACACTTACCGTATTCTCCGATACTCACCAGTTTTACAGCCTTCAGATATCATCTTCAGTGCCATGAAAGAGGTTTGAAGCCAAACTCATCCCAGTGACAGAAGTGAAATCTTAGTGAAGAAGTGGCTCAAACAACAAAATTTACGGAGGCAGGATACAATTCAACTGATGAGACTATATGTAAAAATTTCTAAATGTAATATCCTTTTGGAGCTAAACATTTTATATATATATTATATATAATATATATATATATATATATATAGATATATATATAATATTATCAACTTAACCATATATATATAGAGAGAGGGCAAATATTATTCCGGTGACGAGGAAGGAAATCTGCTAAAGTGAAGAACCATAGAAAATAAGAGAGTTAAAATATACATCGTTAAGGCGTGTCCTATGGACAGGAACGCAACTTGGTGAATGCTACTTCTCTTGAAGCAGGAATTGCGTAAAAGAACATTGACTCGCGGCATCCTCTTTTATAATGCGCTGGTACGCGCGTGATATGGGAAACAGAGTAACGAAATTTTCATTCCTAAATGAAGAAAATCGTGCAAGTAAGGATAATAGTAATACAATAGCACCTATCTAGGAGAAGGAAAATGGTCTGAATCAAAGCTGTTAAACTCCGCTTAAAAAATGGACTTTTTGCGGAAGGTGTTCGGATAAAGGCAGCCGTCTTGGTGTAATGGTAGCATGTTAGATTCATTACAGCGAATAGCGAGTTCGATCCTCGCTGGATGCCCATAATACATTTTTCGTAAAAAAAAGACCAGGTAGAAAGTTCAAGAAAATCTTATCACAATGGAGATTGTATGTTTTTCTTCTTTAACCGAAACTATATTACTACTCAAGTCACAATTCCCTTATCTATTTACGTCCCATTCTCCATGATTTTATTTTTTATTTAAACCTCAATAGTAATTTAAAAAAAGTTTTACATTATTGACTGTATACCATTTCTATATACGAATAACATGGCAATCTTATATATATATATATATACAAATACGGTTTACAGTATGACTGGCGAAGGGCTAATTGCATATTGATATCAAAAATTGATTTTTAATAAGGTATGTGTTTAGTATTATTGATTTCAGAGTTGTTTGGTTTTATATTTAATGAATATGAGCAAAGCTCGGTATAAATCTTAAAAGTTTTCCATTAACAAGAAAAGAAATAAACTGCAATTTATCTTTACTCCCTATTTTAACTAAATAGTTAAACTAAGAAACATTTAGCAATGAAAGACGGAGTGATGGAAGAGTAAGTTTCAGATGTTTCTATTTTATCGATAATCCCTCTGTTTTCAGATCTTTTTATCTGCATTCTTATTAGTTCATTAGCCTTTCTAATTAATATTAATGTTTTATTACATTAAAAACTTAATATACTTTCACCGGGAGGCTGCATATATTTGCTAGTACAAATAATGTACAGTTATTCCTGATTCACTCAAATCCACCTGCCTATGTCTTTCCAAATTAATGCCTATGACATTTCTATAGTTTTAAAATTATTAATGATACTAGGTTAAAAAGATAAATAAAATAGAGCGGGGATAGAAGAATATGAATGACAATTTTTTAGCAA
>CM042174.1:12910565-12923065 GCA_023376005.1 Doryteuthis pealeii
TGCTAGAATGCCTCATACTGTAGATGCTCCTATTATAACCGTCGGTTGTTTGATTATAGGGGATATGTGCATGCACTCGTCCACTTCTAATATAAAGTGGGATAAGATTAACCACGTTTCGGAGGGCAGAAAGGTCAGGCATGGCACAACTCGCGTTTGAGGCATGAAATGGTACTTGATTACTACGGCGTTTTGTTGTTCTTTCGCGTTACAGATATATACTAAATGGAGCTACCATTGTCCACTTGCTAAATTTGAACCACACAGGTTGGCAGTTTTAAAATGTGGGAGATATTTCTGCCGCGGTTTAGCGCAGTCGGTAGGGATCCGGCTAGGAAATACAAGGTTCCTGTTCGATACCGACCCTCGTCAACTCGCGTATGCAGTGCACAGGGATTTGTGCCAGTAAATAGGAGCTTGTAGTAGTTGTTGGCGCTGAGCTGCTGATTGACGTAAAACAATTCCTTGTCTAGCGCTATTGAAAAAGGAATGACTCCCTCGCTGTCTGGCTGATACCAACTTTAGGCCACCCCGGACGACTTTAATTTACTTATATTATAAATATACATATAAATATATAATATAAACTAGAACTCTTTCCCAGCATGCTCCACAAATAAACGACATTTCCATGATGCAGCACACAACAATATATATGTGGTGAGCACTAAATCACTTGTTTTTGATATCGCAGAGGCGGAAAAAAATAGTTACCAAAAGCGCATTGACCTTTATGTCTACTCTCCCAAACACACACACACACACAACACACCACACACCACTCTCTCTCTCTCCTCTCTCTCTCTATATTATGATATATATATATATTATATATAGACTTTATGTCTACTCTACCTAACCATTTGGCACACACTCTCCTCTCTCCTCTCCCTCTCTCTCTGTTCTCTCTCTCTCTCTCTCTCTCGTCTCTCTCTATATTATATATATATATATAATTATATATAATATATATCCTAATTACTTAAGCTGAGCACATTTAAAAAAAAAGGTCGCTTAAAATTCCCACTATGAAGTTGGCACTTGCAACTATTCATGAAAAGAACATTCCTTTGTGAATTTCCTTTGTCTTGGTTTTCAGATTCATAAAAATCGATGATTAATTTCTTTCACGGACTCACGCATCATGCTACATTGCCAAACTTTTTAGCTAAATTTACGGCTTGCCTAGCACTCTATTCCTTTTTCCGTGTAATGATTATGTGTAAGAATATATTAACTTGGAGGGAAAGGACTGAGCTTAGTGGGAACCATACTTTTATATTCACACTCATATATATATTTATATATTATATTATATATATTAGTATATATATATAAAAGTTTTTATATTTGCTAGAAGATTGTCTTTATTTTGTTGGTGGTTGATCTGAGCTATCCACAAGCAAGGTAAAAGAAAAATTGAAGTAACATGATGTTGTTACCGTTTGATTTATGTCTTATATGTCGAGATGAATCTCTTCGTTCAAAGATTTCTGAAGGTCCGCATTCGTTGCTCGTTGCTAGGTTCTGTCCATTCTGTTGGATAACTATCTTTGAAATTCTCTGCGTTGTGTCATGTGTTACGTCTATGTGTTGTTTTGTGTGTTTTATCTAACAATGTCTTAGTATCATTTCCAGGTTTTTGCCTATTCCCCCCTTTTTTAGGTAGGCCTTTAGTAATTTGTTTTTTTATTTGTGTGTGCGTGCGCGCGCGTACGTTGTGTGTGTATGTGTGTTCTCCAGGCGTAGTGTTTTTTATTTACCTACATCTGTTAGCTTCTGTTAACTTGTCTGCGTGTTGTTGTTGTTCTTCAGGACACAGCCTGATTTATATATATATATATATATATATATATATACATATATGGATAACTATTATATTATACTATATATATTATATATATATATATATATATATATATGGATAAATGAAGGAAAAGACTAAAATATGCTTCATTAATAATTCATTTCAACTGCAACAATCTTAGCTTTGTACAGCATTATGGGTAGTACTGACTGTTCGGAATATTTTTTAGACAAGTAAAGCATTTTGTAGGTTTTTTTTCTTTTAGTTGAAGTGTTTGATTTTGGGTTGGGTATCGGTGAGATAGATTAGAGAGCAAAAGATAAGGAGAAATGATATATATATATTATATATATATACTATATATATATATATAGTAATAAATGGTGCTAACAAACGCGTCGGGTGGCCTAAAGTCGGGTATCAACCATCAGCGAGAGAGTATATTCCCTTTTCACTAGCTAGACCAAGGAGATTGTTTTTGCATTCCGAGGGGAGTGCCCACTCCTATCATCAGCTCTTTACTTTACCGCACAGATCCTGTGCTACTCATACGCCGAGTTGGTGAAGGCCGGTATCGAACTAGGAACCCTTGTAGTTTCTAGCCGAACGCTCTACCAAACTGAGCTAAACCGATAATTCAGTCAAATTAGTGTTAAAAGATACCAAAATAGCACTATTTAGATTGTTTGTTTTCACTAATTCATAATGCTTATCTCATTTATTTATTTATGATACACAAAGGTTTCAGTAAAACAAATTACGTTTAATATTTATAATTTGAAATCTGAAATAAATTTCGGAAAGAACGCGAACAGGGGTGGTGGTGTCAAAGTTTAGGTACGGGACATGTATGCCGAAAAGGTGTGTGTTGTGTGTGGAAAAAATTGTGAATATCATAAAAAGTATCCCATACCTCTAAAAGGGTGGGGGGTCATTCTTAAAATGAAGGTAAACGAAGCGAGTACCGCGTGGTACTATTAGTATTTAACCATTGTAGTTTCTTTTAGACAACAAAATAGATAGAATTATTATAATTAATTCTATATTTGAAACTACAATAACAAAATAGATAGAATATATAATTAATAATTAATTAATAATAATTAATAATTAATTATAGAATTATTTATAATTAATTCTATATTGGGAACTACTATATTAATCAATTCTATATTTAGAAATTACAATGACAAAATAAATAGAATTATCTAATTAATTCTATATTTAGAACTTACCGCATACCCTTTTTGCAACATCAATGTTTTCGTTTTGAATACATATTATTTTCCGTCTCCGCCTCCGATAAGTCCGGAAGTAAAAAACAAGCTCTGAAGATGATTTTTCATAAATCGATAGTGTTCAATATTAGCTATGAATATGAATAAAATCTTTTCACTTTAACAGCATATTGTGTTGTTTTCATATCCTTTTATCTAACATCATTACCGTCGGATTCATTTCCTTTTCTCTTAACTTATAATTAATTATTGTAATTAAATAACGCCATTGCAGTTTATTAGATTTCCATATGCCACAGTTGAGCTATTCTTCATTGAATGACTAGTTAAGTTAAAAGTTAAATTTAATAGAAAAATGACATGATGACTTGCATTGGACCAAGTTACCTTTAATCACCCCTGCGAGCCTGGATTCAGAGAAATGTTTTGCTTTGCACGTCAAACATCCGGTTGTTTGTTATCAGACGATTTTTAGACGCATTTTTTAAAAAAATTATAAAACTAACTTCTAACCCTAAAACTTAACCCCTAACCCTTACCCTAACCCTAACCCTAACCCATACCCCTAACAAACAACCGCATGGTGACGGTGCAAGCGAAACATGTCCTTCTGAATCCAGTCGCCCCTGGGTGTTTATGTAACTCGGTCCCTTTGCGAAAAAAGATTGAAATAATTTATCATAGATATCTTAATTCATTATCAAGATATAAAAATGAATTATTTATATCATATCTACATCTAGATAAAATGTTACCCTTAAAATAATAAGTATCGGGTACTTTTTACAACATAGTATTTTTCTTAAGGACTCCCCCCCCCACCTTTTCGGTATACATGTCCGGTACATAAGCTCTGTCGCCCCCACCGCAAATATAAAGTAAAAGTAAGTGAAATTGTGACCTGATTCAGGTTTGGAAGATAGAAAAGAAAGAAAGAAAATCGGAAGTTAAAATCTTCCGATCGTTTGGGTCAGAATTACAGGGCCGCGATCGAAATATGACCTGATCTAGGTTTTGAAATTAGAAGAAAGAAAGAATTAATAAACGGAAATATAACTCGCTGGCCGACTTCAGCCGTAGATCCAAAACAGATGGGCGATCGAAAATGACCTCGACCGGGAGGTCGAGGCGATAGTGGCCCGGTAGTAAAATCTCAAGTAGGTCGGAACTCCCAGAAGTGAGGGAAGCCGTTCTTAGACGAGTCTTGATGTATCCAGACTTTTAGTCGCGGGGAAAAGATAAATCTTGTTTTATAGATTACCGGAACATGAAGGAAACCAGGATTAAAGAGAATCTATTGTTTATTTTCCTTATGGCTGGAGAATGGAGATAAACTCTTGTTGGAAATCGACATTAAAAAAAAAGGGTCGAATGTATTTAAAAAAAACACATTCAAGTGGCCGGAAGAGATGGTACCCAGATTGGTGGGCGGAAGTAAATTTGATTGGCTCGTTGAACAAGAGGAAGGCGGTTTACCCTTCTTGGTGGGTGGAGCAGAAAAATTCCCGATGTTTTCATTGCCGACCGCGAAATAAAATTGTTCCGGTCGGAGTATTATTTAACTCAGACGTTTTTGGCTTGAGGAGCAGAAGAGGCCCGAATGGGCAGATGAGGCCAAACGGGCAGATGAAGTTGTGATCGCTTGAGAATCGGACTAGCTGACAAGAGTAACGCAATACTGAGAGCCGAGAGTAACTGACTTCAGCTAAGACCATTTTGAAAACTTAGTCAACTTACGAACTGTTTTGCACAATACTTTGCAGAGAACCAGAAGTATTTAATTACGGGCACATCACTCCCACAAACCTTGAGAAGTAATTATTTGATTTCTTATATTTTCGAATATAAATGTTGTTGATTTTTTTTAAAAGAAAAGATTCGTTATTTTTTTTTCATGTGACCAATCGGCCGCCATTAATCTCGGAAATCAGTTTCTATAGCAGATTTCTAGTCGTTTTGAGATCTTAGCACAACGTGGGGCATTCGGCTAGACTTCCAGCAAATATAGATACCCTGCAATCCGTGGTTGATGCAAAAATCCGATCTTGACGGCCAATTTCGGAGATTCTGTGGCGCCCTTTAGCTCGGGAGGACCGACGGGTTATAAAATCACATGAGTAACATTTTAAACAAAATAAATATACATTCATTTACAAAAATAATTTTGAACACAAATTACATCACATAGTTTGAAATAGAACGCACCTAACGGCTATAGAAGTATATTTTTCTATATTTATATTGATCTAGAAGAGGCTACCCGGCAAGCCTGGTTGAGGAGAAAAATGTAGTTTAATAGTTAACTAGTCTTGCTACTGAATAGCGAGTTAGATCCTCACTCGATGCCTTATAAAAACCCCAACGTAAAAGACATGGTGGGACGCCAGGAATTTTTCTCCAAATATAAAATAAAACCTTCATTATATTTGCACAAAAAGCAAGCTCTGGTGATAATGAATATTTGCTTTGTCATTAATTGTTTTATTTTCGTAGTTTCCTCCGGACATACATACACACACACAACTACCATTTATATATGTATATATGATATTTCAAAGTTACAACATCACATATCAACAATGCCCTGATGATGGTTGAATAATAAACTGAAACGTTTAACGTTGGCTGATACTTTTAACTATAATAAATCATGTGTATCATCATGCGAGCTAATTTTTGACACATCTGGAAAGGTGTTGAAAGGTTGAAAAAAAAATACTGATACTGTTATCAAAGGTGAATGTATCATCACAATACATTCACGACATCACGATACATTCACATATGATAAATAGGACTACAGTACCTCTATGGTTTTCACCTATCCAGTTTTGTTTGAAAATGCATAACAGTTTATATATATATATATATATAATTATATATATATATATATATATATTGGGAATAAAAGGCCTTAAATACCATGGGTATCGTGGTTATGGACCATTTCCACTCGCGAGTATGCTCACGAGCTTCTTCAGACCACTGATATATTTTATTTAGACAGGCACATGGCCAAAACTCATTTTATATTCATACATTTCACCTCCCTCATTCAGGGGTGGTCATATTGCATTCTTTCTTTTCAAGTGTCTTTTTTATTGGTGGAAATTCTTTTTTTTTTTTCCATCCTTTGTCTGGTTGGCAGTATATATATATTAAATATAACTGTTTATACAGAGGTTTTAGGAACAGTTAATTTAATAAATACAGCTCTTATTATTTATAATTGAGCACTTTATTTTCCTTTATTTCATCTCGGAAAAAATTACCAATCTATCTATCTATCTCCCCCTCTCCCTCTCCCTCCCCCTCTCTCTCTCTCTCTCTCTCTCTCTCTCTCTATTATATATATATATATATATATTATATATATATGAAGATAGGAGGGTTGGAGTAAAACCCGACAGAATGTGGTAATATAACGAAAAAGTGGACAAAAAGGAATAACTCAGAACAAATAGATGTGGGGAGAATATATTTCGTTCCGCTTTAAGAGGTACTTCTTCAGTTAATTTATTAAAGCACCGTACATACACTTGTATTTATAGAAGAGAAAGTGAGTGGGTGGGGGAGGGTTTATAAAGACATTTTCTCCCAAAATTATTAAATCATTCTTTAGTAGATTCTTTGATTATGTATTCATCCAGCCCGTTCACCACATGAGGATATGACACATGGTGGGTGGTATGGAGCAACCAGTGAGGATCGAAACTCACTATTCAGTAGTAATGGATCTACGAGACTAGTTGCTAACGACTTACACCACAATGGAAATACCCTAGATATTTACCCAACCCGTTCGCCGTATGTGAGATGTGACAAACGGTGGCAAGTATGGGGCATCCAGTGAGGATCGAACTCACTATTCAGTAGTAATCTTGCTTGTTAACCATTACACCTCGATGAAACGCTCTTTAATCTATGATGTATGATCTATGCTATTGAATATGCCGACTGCATCCCCTACATAGACGTAAGACTTTCAAAGCAAAAAAAAAAAAAAAAGAAAAAAAGAAAAGAAAAGAAAACAAACAAACAACGGATGATCTGGGTATAACACAAAACTGAATTTAAGTGTTGAGGTTCCATTTCTAGGTTTTTGGTTTCTGAAGTTATTCCCTTGTGTGCCATTATACCCAGCTCCGCTTGGACTTGGAGTGGTAGTAGAAATGTTTGAAAAATTATTACTATAAGATTATATCGTTCAAATGCATTCTCTCTCTATTTCTACAACTTCTTAAACCTGATTCGGCCCTACATACATTCATTTTCATAAGATAAGAGTTTTTACAAAATAGTAACATTTTAGTATTATCTGTGTTATTCGGACTATTTGTCCTCATCTTCATTGTTATCTCTACAACGTTTCGGCCGATGTATCCTCCGGCCTTCTTCAGGTATGTCTTGTCGGACTCGGGAACCTTCTCGGACTCGGGAACCTTCTTGTCATTATCAGGAACCTTCTTGTCGTAATCGGTAGCCATCACGGAAGTTTGAACCAAACCCTTTATTCAGTCCACAGGGTTATCCTGTTCTCATTCGCTAACCATAACTGGGATAGAGGCGTTAAGCTGTGTTAATTATTATTCTATGTTATTGCTGCCCCTTGCCATGATTGGAACCTGCAGTCCAGAGATAACTGTCACTTAGAACTGTCTTAACCTAACTCCTTTATCCACTAGGCCATGTGCCCAATTGGACTAGAAGGTTCCCGAGTCCGAGAAGGTTTCCGAGTCGGGCAAGAAATACCCGAAGAAGGCCGGAGGTACATGGCCGAAACGTTGTACAGATAACAATGAAGATGAGGACAATAGTCCGAATAACACAGATAATACTAATCATCAAGCCTCATCTCAAACATTCAGAGAAATAGTAACATTTTAGTCTCAAAAATGATACTTAGGCTAGACGGACGGTCGGAGAGCCCTCCTCTGATCAATCGGTTGGTCTCATTAAGCCCTAGCACCTATTCGATTGTCCCGACTCTATTGCCCTTATGACAACCCCCAACCCTTTTTATGATATATATACAAAGCGGTAGTTGATGGTCTTGGTGTCTCGGTATGACGTTAAACAACATCTAGTGGCGAGATTCCAATTTTAGAGCTCTGGAAAGTATGGAGTACCGATTCATCGCCATTACTCCTAGGTCCACCCTGACCGGGATCGTAGTACCTCTTTAACCATGCTTATATATGTTTGTAATTACCCTGAGGAAAGTCGAACTCACTGTATATAATATGAACAGCTTGATTTGGTTTGGTTTATTTTGTTTTACGCATATCAACCTCAGTGGGTCATTTAATGCCGATAAAGTTTTGAAATAATCAATTCCTAATGGATAATACAATTTTTTTTTATAAATACATTTTTCTATTTAACCCATAGATGGACCCTAACAGGTACTACCACTCTGGGTCAGAGTGGTCAGGGAGCAATGGTGATGAAGGGGTGCTCCACATTCCCCATACCTCCAAAACTGGAACCTCACCATCAGATAGAGTTTTAACGTCATTCCCAGGACATGTAGACCCGCAGCCACCGCCTTCTAGCACCCATATGATAAAGGCAATAGGGTTGGGAATATATAGGTGCTAGGGCTTGACGTGACCAGCCTATTTGATCGGAGGGGGCCTCTCCGACCGCCCGTCTAGGCCAAGATAGGGCCAAAGTGGAGTATTGCATGTCATGAAACTGCTCATCCACCTGGGCTCTATTCTTAAGCATCACGGGTCGCCACCCACGGCCAACAGGTGGTCCCATTGGGGGGGGGGGGTCTTACCCCTCGACAGAGGTGCAGTCGGTGCATTCTAATGCCCCAGCCGACAGGGCGGGAACAGCTTGAGAGATCGACTGAACGTGATATCGGAAATATAAGATTCAGTTAACGGTCCCGATGCTGTTTAACTAGTTGTTTGTTTACAGACAGCTATGTTTTATACGGTAGTTTCGACCTTTTCTACTGACCGTATAAAACAAAGTTATTCAAAAAACTATTAAAGCGAAAATAAGTAGATAAAATAAACAAAATAAGAAAGAAAGGGTTTAATTGGTTGTTTGTCTATAGCACAGCTATACGGTCAGTTTCGACCTTTACTACTGACCGTATAAACAAAGTATTCAAAACTATTAAAGCGAAAAATAAGTAGATAAAATGAATAAACAAAATAAGAAAGGAAGAAAGAAAGAAAGAATGAAAGTACGTCTATGATGCGTCTACGACTAATGCAACTGCTGCTGCATCTTGTATTGCGTTGCTGTCGGCAAACGGTCACTTGTTATATCGTGTGCACATCCTGCACACATCGTTTGGCATGAAAGGTGATGGTGCTATAGGCAACAAATGATGGAGATGAGGATGATGATGATTTAGATGGTGAAGAAGAGAGAAATAGATAAAGTCAATCTCTCTCTATAACAAATAACATTCTTTCTCTCTTTTTTTGATAATTGGTTCTTTTTTCTTAAGAATTATTTTTCTTTCTTCCTCTTTTCTAAGGATTTTCTTTCTTTTATTATTTTCTTTCTTTTCTTTCTATAGGAATTTTTCTTTCTTTCTTTCTTTCTTCTCAGGAATTGCCTCTACTTTCGTTTATCGGGAATAATGCCCCCCCTTTTATTCTTTCTTTCTTTCTCAAAAATTACCTTCTTCTTTCTTTTGATATGAATGATATTTTCCTATCTTATTTCTTTTCTTTCTTTCTTTCTCTTTCTTTCTTTTCTTTCTTTCTTTCTTTCTCAAGAATTACTTTTCCTTTCTTTTGTAAGGAATAATATTTTCCTCCCTTTTTTTAAAATTCTTTCTTTCTTTCTTTCTTCTTTCTTTCTTTCTTTCTCTTTACTAGGAAATTACCTTTTTAATTTCTCTGGAATTACCTTTTCTTTCTTTGTAAGAAATTATATTTTCTTTATTTATTTTTTGTTTCTTTTGTATTTACTAAGCCTTAGTATTAACTTACTATATACTAGTCTGGCACAGGCAAAAAATGAAGGGAGTCCCTAGAGTATTTTATATTTCCTCTTTTCTCTTTTTATAAGATTCTTCTTTGCCATTTTCGCCCATTTTTCTCTCTTTTATTTCATTAATCCTTCCTTGCTCATTTCTTATTCAGTAATTTAAAAATATTATTTTCGCCTCGTGCTTTTCTTAAACATTCTTTTTCATTCATTCAGTTTTTTCTTCCCTTTCATTTCATAACTATTCTACTCCTTTCATTCATTCATTTGAGTCCATTTACTTATTCCTTTATATCCAGGTTCTTACATTAATCAATCTTGGTTATTTTAATTATTTATTCATTAATATTCTGGTTTTTGTCGTTTAGTCGCTCGTTAGAGGCTGTTACAGTTTTTGTGGCCATCCTTAGGCTTCAACACAGAGCACTGTTTCAGCGGAGATCCCTTGTGTTAAGCAGAGTGCGATCCTTAGTTAAGAAACCTTTGGTTACTCAATAATTAATCCCTTAATATTGGTATTATCCTTTGGTTGTTCCTTGGTGTTCCTTAATGTTGGGTATGATCCTTTGGTTGTTCCTGGGTGTTCTTAATGTTGGGTATGATCCTTTGGTTGTTCCTTGGTGTTCCTTAATGTGGGTATGATCCTTTGGTTCCCTTGGTGTTCCTTAATGTTGGGTATGATCCTTTGGTTGTTCCTGGGTGTTCCTTAATGTTGGGTATGAGACTTCAGTTGTTCCTTGGTGTTCCTTAATGTTGGGTATGAGACTTCAGTTGTTCCTTTGGTGTTCCTTAATGTTGGGTATTGAGACTTCAGTTGTTACTTGGTGTTGCAGGTCCATTCTCGTCAATGTCGAATAAATGAACGGTTATCAATATCAGTGATTAAATAGTTAAATAACCACGTATTCGGGCTGTTGATTGGCTGAGGTTTAAACCACGTGATCTCGCTTAGTCTATAAATTGAAGTGGAGGTTTTGCAGCACGCCTTATAACACAAATAATTCAACAGAGGCTCGTGGAGTAATAATTATCGTCGTAGGAATTGACACGTCAAAACGGGTTCAAATTCTGGACGCAGCTGTTTGCATTTCACATTACGTTAATATTCTTAGGAAAGGTACGAATCCAACTAATCTCCTTCCAGCTATGGGTAAATAGTAGAGAAGATTGGGGTCTTTAATTTGATATGGCAACCGACATACGAAAAGGAAAAACCAAAGGGGCTCTCTTCTCGATAGTCGAAACTACTTTCAGTGACCCCCCCTTCTATTAACCATTAACTACAAAAACTTAAATATAGATACAAAATATATTGGTTCCTAACTTCAAGACATGAAATATGCCGTTAGAACCCACCAACAAACCAACCTTCCTTTTTCTGTTAGTTCATTCATTTTTTATTACTTCGTAAATTTATATTTATAATTATAATATAATTTATATATTTCGTCAGAATCAGTTACTTCGTCTACCACTATCCATTTCTCTCTCTCTGTCTCTCTCGTCTCTTCTCTCTGGTCTCTCTCTCTATACACAACACACACACACACACACACACACATACACACACACACACACACCCACACACATATATATATATATAATATATATATATATATATATATATATATAATATATATAACATTGCGTTCCTTGGTTAAATTCTCGGATTTCAGCTAGGCAGGTGATCATGTACGAACCGAAAGTGCCCTGAGCACAGAAAATGGCGGAGGCTCTTAACAGGGAATCTCGCCAATTCCGAAGAATTGATAGAACAGTGCCGGTGATAGGTTAACGGGCTGATTGTGAGCCAATTGAAGTGGGCTATCGGAATTTGCATATTACTCATCCTGTAAAGCCTGACTTGGAATAACGGGAGAATCAAAGAAAAGTGTGGAATACAGTCTATCACTGAAGCCGTTAGAAAAGGCCAGAGTTAAACCCTAGGCTCGCCCTCGCCAACTCAGTGCTTGAGTAGCACGACTTGGATCTGTGTGGTAAAAATGGGAGATAATGGTAGGTGTGGCACTCCACCTCAGAAGCAAAAAAACGATTTCCTGATCTAGTGCTTGTGGAAAGGGGATAGTGTCCCACGCTTTTCGGTTGATACCGACAATAAGCCACTCCGCCGTATTTACTATTAGACTGGGATAACCTAAGTGAGGGGAAGTTTGGTGTTGAAAATTCCCAAAATTCCGATAACCTCCAGGACGTTATCGACAATTCATCACTGCAAAAATCGGATCGGAATATATATATATATTCTCTTTCTTTTTATCATATTGTTCTGAAGAAGGTTTTTTATATAAACCGAAATGTTTAAACATCCACATTAACACCAATGATAAACTTGCATCCATTCTAACATCCCGTGTTTGTCTACATTTCTCCACATATTGTCGGATTAATTTCCTCATTTTACTCCCACATCAAACGTTTTAAATATAAACTGAGGTATATCCATGATATCCCGCTAATATTTACTAATGAAATTG
>CM042174.1:12928065-12988065 GCA_023376005.1 Doryteuthis pealeii
TATGTAACAATTATATAGTTTCAAGTAACTAATAATAATGATAATTTATAAACAATCATCACCCATCATCATGATTATCATGATCATGATGATGATCATCAGCATCATCATCAGCAGCAGCAGCATCATCATCAGCATCATGTCGTACTGACAGCACTGATACCTTTGACTTTCTCTCTCTTTCTCTTCTCTTCTCTTCTTCTCCTCTTTTCTATTCTCTCTCTCTCTCTCTCTCTCTCTCTCTTTCACCAACAGTCCCTATCGACCATCACCCCTGGCAGCTCCTCCGCACGGAATCCAGAATCCATACAGAGCTAACTGTTTTTTGTTTTTTGCTGGTCGGCCTACACTAGTGTGGCCATGGGTAGGTGTCCATAGAAGTAAGCATTTACCTGACCTCCCCACTTCAGGCCAGATTGACACTAGGACTTTTTAACGTGGAGAGCTATGCACAAACCGAAGCTCATACAGTGGCCAGTACAAAATTTGCGTGATCCCTTCAGCATTCCCTTTTTAAGACGCCCCATGCACTGGGCAATAAACCCAGCCCTGCCACTTTTAGAATAGGGACAGGTGCTACCTGGAGAGACGCCCCTCTGTGATCATGGATACAGGGCAGGAAGCCCGGTGAATACGTCAGTTATGGGTTCGTCCTTAATTCTCCAGCAATATCCAGCGTGTCTTGTTCTCCTTACTTTGATAGTTTGTGTAATAGGAGGTAAATGACTGTACAGTTGATTTTTGTAAGGCCCTGCATCTAGGATTTGTTCAAGACAGCACGTTCAAGATATATATATATATATATATATATATATATATATATTCATTGATGGGTTACTACCATGTAAACATAGAGTAAGTAGGTAATCCTATAGGGTTCAATATATTGTAAATATAGAGCATTAATAGTTGTAGAAAAAGTTATATCCCGACCGCGGTTTCGGTGCTCCTATTCCCCGATGAAGGTGTAATAGGAGCACCGAAACCGCGGTCGGATATAACTTTTTCTACAACTATATATATATATATATATATATATATATATATATATATATATAAAGAAAGAAAGAAGAGAGAGAGAGAGAGAGAGAGAGAGAGAGAGAGAGAGAGAGAGAGAGAAATAAATTTTTAGTTTATATTTCATTTACATGGAACAAGTCTGCTACCATTGGTTTCCTGCTGTGTATGCTTAATTTTTTTAAGCGGAGCAATCATCAGGCAACGAAAAATGTTTTGAAAATGATAAAAATGATATAAATATGGTCAAATGTGTGCGTTTGATTAACTGTATTCACGTGTCACTTGTTTGGTTACGTGACCAGATTTATATCATTTGTATAATTTTCCAAAACATTTTTCGTTGCCTGATGATTGCCCCGCTTAAAAAATTAAGCATACACAGAAAGAAACCAATGGTAGCAGACTTGTTCTCATGTAAATAAATATAAACTAAAATATTTTATTTATTCATTTATCTATTAACGCTCTATCACAGATATAGAGCACTCTTCTAACGTTGGATTACTACTGCTTTTTCAAGTATAATATTGCCAACCATACACATTGATATATATATATATATATATATATATATATATATATATTATATATATATAAAAAGGGTTTCATCACAGGTTAACAAACAACACCATAGTTACCTTCTTTTCTTTACACTTGCATTGTGATAATCTTCAAAACCAACCAACACTTCTGGGTGATGTTACGCAACGATGTGATGAGTTTATTTTCAAGTTAATTTCATTCCAGTAGAAAATCATTTTTTAATCAAAGCTTCATGACAACGCCCTGAAGATGGTTTTATTTATTTAAAAAAACCCAAAAAAACCCAATCGCACGAACGTCAGCAAAGCTATTCATTCATAAATAAATACATCCTCTGAATATTGTTTTTCTTTTCATTTTCTTATACTTACATACTGTCGGATTTACTTATATTTTCCCTAAATATAGATAGATAGATAGACATATTTGGAGCCTCATCTATTCATTCATATTTGTCTTTCATTCATATTTGTCTTTCTCTTCTTCCCTATATTTCTATATATATAAAATATGAACATACTATATATATATATATATATATATATATATATATATATATTGAGATAGATAGATAGATAGAGAGATAGAGAGAGAGAGAGAGAGAGAGAGGAGAGAGAGGGGGAGAACAAAGAGGGAGAAAGAAAAAGAAGAGGAGAGAGGGAGAATGTCGAGAAAGATAGATAGATAGATAGAGAGAGAGAGAGAGAGGGAGAGGAGAGAGATGGAGGGATGGAGACACAGAAGAAGAAAGCAGAACATTTCAAATTTGTTGTTGTTGTTGTTGTTGTTGTTGTTGTTGTTGTTCTTCTTCTCTTCTTCTTCTTCTTCTTCTTCTTCTTCTTCTTCTTCTTCTTCTTCTTCTTCTTTCTATCTGTCAAGCCAACTCGTGAGCAAATCCTGTGAGAATTATAAACTGACATTTTTTAACGAATTTAAGTCAACATGAGGCGTGGGTAGATTTGAAAAATATTCTTTGGAGACGATATGTCGTTATTCCAGAAATTTTCAAGGAAAAATTAAATTTTCTAAACGGGAAAGAATGAAACAATTTGTCGAATAACCAACTAACAACTTACTATATGGTTTTTACAAAAATCATTTTACGTGTTACTGTTCAAATCTTTGTGAAAAATGGATTTTCTTGAACGCCTTTGAATATATATATAAATAAATAAATAAATAAATATATATATATATATATATATATATGTATGTATGTATGTGTGTGTGTGTGTGTGTGTGTGTGTGTGTGTAATATACATATGTGAAAAAATATTGAATGTTTTTGAATGAATACACACACACACACACACACACACACATATATATATATATATATATATATATGCATGTGTGTATATGTGTGTGTTGGTGTCTATGTGTATTTAGTGTAAATATTTACTTTTTACATTATATATATATATATATATATATATATATATATATATATATATATATATATATATCAATTAAGCGTAGTTTAACAGGTTTGAATTCAAAGATTTTTTTCTCTATACTAGTTGCTATACCAAGCTTAAAGAGCCCAGTGAGTTCTACTATTTATCCGTAACGGAGGTTTTTACCCAACCCTTCCCTACGAGCAATATCCGACACATGGTCAACTTTTTATTAGTGCTTTTTTTTCTTTCTTTTCTAACAGGTTTAAATTCAGTTTTCGGTAATTTTCACATTTAGTTGGCTAAATTCCTAGTATAAAATTGTGCGTGCGCATTATCTAAAATGAACTTAATTGTTATTAAAAACACATTTTATGATATTTTTGTGTTAAAGCATGCAGTTGTATTGTTTTCGAAAACGTTTCTAAGATTTGTTTATTTCGCCGGAGACTTTCAAAATGGGTATACAACACGAGGAGACGGAACTAAATATCTCTTAGAAGAGTTCAGTTAGGGAACATTGCTTCATCTTCCATATTCTCCTAACCTTGCTCTTTCTGATTACCACGTGTTTAGAGGATTATATAGTGATTTGGAGGGTCTTAGGCTGACATCAGTAAAACAGGTTGAACACAAGTTAGTCTCATAAAACCTAAATAATTTTACAAGCATGGCGCCTACAATCCTGTTAACAGATGGAATGAGGTTCTAGGAAGCAACTGAGGTTATATTAAGGATTAAATATTTATATAAGCAAAAGTTTTTTTCATTTATACTCTAAAAATGCCTTCATTCCAACCTATATTACTAGCATGTTCCTTCCAAATAGTGTATTTAGTATGTGTACTAAAGATCTCTTAGGAAGCTCAGTTAGGGAATAATTGCTTCATCTTCCATATCCTCCTAACCTTGATCCTTCTGATTATCACATATTTAAAGGATTACATAGTGATTTGGAGGGTCTTAGGTTGACATCAATAGAAGAGGTTGAACAATAATTGGTCTTGTATTTTTTTTATCAAAACCTAAATAATAATTTTACAAGCGTGGCGCCTCGAATCTTGTTGACAGATGGAAATAGGTTATGTTACGGATTAAATATTTATATAGGCAAAAGTTTTTTCATTCATAATGTATACTTTAAAATCGTTCATTACATTAATTCCTATTAATTCCTATATTACTTGCATATTTCCTTCCAAATTGTGTAGATCCGATATCTATACGCATAAATATTTTAGAGAAAACACACATACACTGAGATAACGATATATATATATATATATATATATATATGTATATGTATATATATATATATATATATATATATATAGGTTTGTGTGTGTGTGTAAAGAAAGAGAGAGAGAGAGAGAGAGAGAGAGAGAGAGAGAGAGAGAGAGAGAGAGAGAGTTTACATATGTAACTTTTTACATTGTGCGCTTGTATGTTCTAATTGTTTTTATGATTATACACACACACACACATACACACACGTGTATATATATATATATATATATATATATATATATATATATATATATATATATATATATATATATTCTAGCAGCAGGCATAAATACTCCGTCCACCATTGGACAACATCTATTAAGAAATTCCACTTGCGCTCGGTCCTACCACCCGGCTATGTTTTCAGTCCTTTGCAGTTCCAACAGCGAACTACAACTGCAGATTCTCGAGTCCCTTTTCATCTCCCGCACTCAACCCCTCCTGTGCGTTCAGAAGCAGTCCCAAGAATTGTTGTCTTAGCTAACTCCAGCCACTACTACTCGGGAAATTGCTGATAAATTTAACGTAACACATATGACTGTCCTACGCCAACTGAAGGGGGTTAGAGAGGTTTTGGTGGTTGGAAAATGGATCCGTCACGATCTATCCCTAGGTGTCCTGGAGATGACGTTAAACTAAATCTAATGGTGAAGTTCCAGTTTTGGAAATCTGGAGAGTGTGGAGTACTTTTTCATTGTCATTACTCCAGGTCCACTCTGACCCGGAGTAGTAGTACCTGCTTAGTTCCTATCTATTGTTTAAATAGAAAAATTGGTTTAAAAATGTATTAGAATTTGAGTTTAAAAATTGTTTGAATACCCATCAAAATGTCTTCGGCATAAAATAACGCAACAAGGGTTGACATGCCGTAAAACCCAACAAACCAACAAACCTACCCAGAGAATCTACAACAGCGTGCGAGTCATTTCTAACACGAAACTCAGGTATCTTTAAATAAAACAGGCTTGTTACAGGTGATGAGAAATGGATCCTTTATCATAACGTTAAATGTCTTCATCAGTGGATCAATCGAAGAAGCATACCTGCCCAACAAACGAGAGGTGGAATTCATCCACGTTTTGAACTTATGTGGAGTATATGGTGGGATATTCAAGAAATTATCCATTACGAACTGTTTGACAATAATCAAACCACCATTTCTAATATCGAATGCAATCAACTTTGTCGCTTAAAAATACTTTGGGCAAAAAAACGCCCCACCCCTTAGTCAACAGAAACGGAGTCATCCTCCATTATGGTAATGCCCGTCATCCTCCATCATAGTAATGTCCGTCATCCTCCATCATGATAATGCCCGTCTTCACACATCTCAGGCTAGACGGCGGTCGGAGAGGCCCCTCCGATCAATCGGCTGGTCACGTCAAGCCCTCGAATCTATAATTTTCCCAACCCTATTGCCCCTATGGCAAGCCCCAACCCCTTTTTATCATATGGGTGCTAGAAGGCGGTGGCTGCGGGTCTACATGTCCTGGGAATGACGTTAAACTCTATCTGATGGTGAGGTTCCAGTTTGGAGGTTTGGGGAATGTGGAGCACCCCTTCATCACCATTGCTCCCTGGTCCACTCTGACCTGGAGTGGTTGTACCTATTAGGGTCCCATCTATGGTTAAATAGAAAAATGTGTTTATAAAAAAATTATATCCATTAAGAATGAATTTATTTCAAAACTTTGTCGGCATTAAATGACCCACTGAGGTTGATATGCCGTAAAACAAAACAAACAAATAAACATCTCAATTGACTAAAAAAAATCTTTGAGGAACTCAGTTGGGGAATAATTGCTTCATCTTCCATATCCTCCTGAGCTTGTTCTTTCTGATTATCATGTATTAAAAGATTACATAGTGATTTGGGGTCTTAGGATGACATCAATAGAAAAAGTTGAACATGAGTTGCTCTCATAAAACCTAAATAATTTTACAAACGTGGCCAAGAATCTTGTTAACAGATGGAATAAGGTTCTAAGAAGCAATGGAGATTATCTTAAGTATTAAATATTTATATAAGCAAAAGTTTCTTTTTCATTTATAGTATATATTCTAAAAATTCATTCATTCCAACCCATATTACTAGTAAGGTTTCCTTCCAAATAGTATATTTAGTATGCCAATCCGATATTATATGCATAAATATTTAAAAGAAAACATATATACACAGAGATAAAGATGAGTAGAGCACTATGCAAGGAATTTTCGCTGACGACCACCAACTAAGTTTAAAAAGGCAACGCTCTTCTATAATACATGGAGCAATCTCTGGTGGCCTTTACATATATACATATGTGTGTATTTAGCAGTTAAACTTCTGATGATAAATCAATCGGGTTTCCATCCCGGTTGGAAGTAGCCTACAAATGTCTAGCCACACTGAAGAGATGTGATACACGGTGTCTTTGGATGACTATATATAAATATATATATATATATATATATATATATATATATATATATATATATAGGTCGATATCATCTTTGAAGGATTCAACCAAAATGAGAACTCAGCGTACATATAAAGATTTGTGTATATATATATATTTTTACATATACGAAGTATTATAATAAATATACAAACAAATAAAAGGATATATACCTTATACCTATATTAGAAAATAAATTTATTTTGACATTATAGTCTCATCAGTATTCAACTGATGAGACAATAATGTCGAAAATTTTCTAAAGGTATATATATATATATATATATATATATATATATATATATATATATATATATATTTTCAAAAAATCAACAAATAAATAAATAAAGCTCCTACAAATTTGTGGTTGAGCACTGTGATTTCTTTGTTTCATCCCCAAACATTTTTTAAATATATATATGTTTGCCTCCCAAAACCTCTTTCATGGGGCCGAAGAGAGGCAAACATTATTTCGGTGACGAGGAAGGGAAGTCTGTAATGAAGATGTGCCTCAAAGAACTGTCAAGAGAATTTTATGGGACAAGGATTCATACTCTCTTTCGAAGTATAACATTGCTATTGAGGGAAACGGTGACTATGTGGAGAAGTAGGGATGTGATCCACAGAGGATCAGCTTCATTTTGATGTATGATACATATTTCCTGTATTGGTAATTATACCTGTCTTAAACAAAATGTCATTACTTTTTGACTCGTCTATGTGGAGAAGTAGGGATGTGATCCACGGAGGACCAGCTTCATTTTGATGTATGATACATATTCCTGTATTGGTAATTATACCTGTCCTAAGCAAAAGGTATTTCTTTTTGAGTCACCCTCACACTAAACTGCGTTTGTCAATATAATGGTACTTTTTATGAACAAGAATTCCGTTTCCCTATGGTTTCGTCTCTTCACGTTGTCCTCACGTGTCTATCTATATCTAATACTCGTGTTCCTTAATCTTCCGACCGTTATCATTTTGCTATACCCTTTGGTTAAAAATGAGACCGTCCAAATTGTTCAAGATAAAATGCAAAATTATAAATCCTCTGTCTGTCTTCCGGGCGTGAATTACTGGTCTTAGCTTGGAGAACCGGGTGGGTGGTAAGTTCGTCGGGATGAGCCAATCAGCGAAGTAGTCTATCCCCTTTTCACTAGCGCTAGACCAACGAGATTGTTTTTGCACCTGTCATCAGCTCCTTACTTTACCGCACAGATACATGTGCTACTCATATGCCGAGTTAGCGAGGGCTGGTATCGAACTAGGAACCTTGTAGTTTCTAGCCGAACGCTCTGCCGACTAAGAAAAACATTCGCGTGAGATCAGACGAATTAAAAAAAAAAAAAAATTGTTCGCAATATAATATGCGAGTCACTGATTGTACCTGAAAGGGGGGTAGTATTTTTGGGAAAGTTTTGGCGATTTGGCTTAGAAATGATTGGTCTTAGAAGAAATTCAGATTTGAGTTTTAGGAAGTCCATTATCGATATATATATATATAATATATATATATATATATATATATATATATATATATATTGGTTTGGTGGTAGGTTTTTAAGGCTATCACAATGCAAGTGTAAAGAAAAATAAGGTAACTATGGTGTTGTTTGTTAACCTGTGATTTATTCTTAATGTTTCGTGATAAAACTCTTCTACAGAAGATCACCAAAACTAAAGTTGTTTCTAGTGGCTGTCCATTTGGTTCTGTGTCATGCCTTCCAAACTCTGTGTGTGTGTGTGGGGGGGTTGTATGTTTGTTTGTTTGTTTGTTTGTGTGTGTGTGTGTGTGTGTGTGTGTGTTGTGTATGCTTGTTCAAGAGTTTCTAATTATCATTCCAGATGTGGGTCACCCTCTGAGCATAAACTGTTTTGTTTATTAACAGGACCATCTTATATATATATATATAATTTGACTTTAATTTTTTAGTTATATTTTATTTTATTTATCTTATCTTGTTTATTTATTTTTATTTATTTATTATTTTTGTTTGAATGCTATTTCATTGAGAAAGTAATTGTCCAAGGTCTTATTAATTTCGAAGTATCTTCATCCTCGGAGACGTTTTCATTATGAATGCGGCGTTTTGTGTTCGAAATTAATGAGATCTTGGACAATTACTTTCGCAATAGCCTTCAATAAATAAATAAATGAATAAAATATAGCATACTTTATGCAATGCTTCAAGCACATTATAAAATACCTCTCTCTCCCTCTCTCTCTCTCTCTCTCTCTCTATATATATATATATATATATATATATATATATATATTGAATGAAGTGACAAATAAAAGTTTTAGCTTTTATTCATTTATTTGAACGATATCATATATATATATGATACTAGAAGCGGCTACCCGGCGTCACCTAGGTACAAGGTGGGAGTGCAAAAAAATTAGTCTCGCATATCCATTATTACTGAATCCTGAGTTAGATCCTCGCAGGATACCCCGTTAAAATCCCTACGTAAAAAAAAGATCTTGCGTTGATCCGGTCTGGTGGGGCGTCAGTAAAAAAGTGTACATACACTCTGAAAAGAAAAATTAATATCTCCTATTTAAAATATTAGATTTAAAAAATTCTATGCTGTTACTATTTAATTTTATTTTTTAATAATTATCTTCACGATATAAATCAAAACTTCATTATCAAAAAGCAAACTATGGTGATAGTGAATATTTGTCGTTAATTGTTTTATTTTCGTAGTTGCAGATGTAGAGAAAAAAATGAATAAACGTGGTATAATGGTTAGCAAGCTAGTCTTGCAGATTCATTACTACTGAATAGTGAGTTGTATCTTCGCAGGATGACCCATAAAAATCCCCACGCAAAAAAAAGACATGTTAATCCAGCCTGGTGGTGGCCAGGGAATTTTTGGTTTTTGTCAGGGTAGAGGAAATGACATCACATATAACGATATAGTAAGAAATTTTAATTCAATAATAATTTTAAAAAATAAGATATGAATGAATCGATTTGTTAAATTGATATTTCAAATAAATAAAAAATCACACGAAAAAAAATTGTCTCATTAGCTCATTTAATCGAACTGTCACCCCAATCCTCCGCCCCTGAAAAAAATAAATAACTTGCTAAAATCGTTAATATAAAAAGAAAAAAAAAGACTTACATACTACTATATATCTATCTATCTATCTATTTAAATTTAAAATAATTCTTTAATTTTGATAATGTTTTTTGTAATATGTAAAATTCCCTGATTTTTGGTAATCTTTTTTCAAATGTGGGGGGTTAAATTTGTTTTTATAAAAACACAGATTTTTCGACTAATTGGGTATACCTAATATATATATATATATATATATATATATATATATATATATATATATATATATATATATATATATATTTGAAAGAATAAAACGACCGTATCTAATTCATTATTATTTATTTTATAATTTTTCTTTTTTGTATCATGTAGAATTTAGTAGAGAGACGATCGAAATAATTGTATATTATTTTTTAAATTAAAAAGTGGACAGACCACTCTGAAAAGAAAATTAATGTCTCCTATTTAGAATATTAAATGCATCCCCATACCCCCCCCCAAAAAAAAAAAACGAAACTTTTATTAAAAAGAATTTTTAATTTGTTTAAAAAGTAAATAAAGAAATGACTGGGCTTATTTTATGCGTGAAATTACGTAGAAATGCTAACAATGGCCGGAGCACGATCCTAATGTAATCTTATCGTAAATTTGATTATGAAGAGTCTTTTGAAATATAGATTAAATTTACATAATTATCATGACGAAAAGGAAGATTTGGTGACAGTGAATGTGTATATATGTATATATATATATATATATATACTTTGTCGCTAATTGTTTTATTTTCTCCGGACATACATACATACATACACACAATTACACTTTATGTATGTATAGATAGATGACATCAATGGCGCTTGGTTACTGACAGTTTCTCACTTATGCGATTCTCAAACCAAACCTGGTTTGAACAATCGAATAGATGAGAAACTGTCAGTAACCAAGCGCCGTTGACTCCATGTCCACGCTACCCTTACTTAGACTTAATGCTCTATCACTTATATTGAGCACTGTTTACCTATAAATATAGCACCCATATTATCAATATATATATATATATCAATATTATATATATGAAAAAACAAAAAACAAAACAAAACAAAAAAAAAAAAAACAAACAAAAAAAAAACAATATTCAAAAGATGTATTTGTTATTTTTCTACGTTTCGGTTTTTACAATCAGGTCAACGTAATTCATGTTTAATGTTTTATCTGAAAAACTATTTACAAATTAAAAAAAAAAATTAAAAATAAAACAACGAAAAATCATGAAACGAAATCATTAAAATAATCTTAGCACTTTTCAACGTTAATAGCATCCAATTTAAACTGAACTGAGTCATTGTTTTGTTCGGAATTAAAAAATAACGTCTTTGTAGTTTCGAAATCATAAGAAGTCTATTGAATTTGTTTGATTTTATAATAAATAATGACAAATTCAGTCTTGTGCCTTTCATCTATTTTAATTAACACTTTGGAATCTTTCAAATTAAAACGGTTTGGTTTCTAAATTACCTTTTTACTCAGGTGTGTGTATATATATATATATATATATATATATATATATATATATATGTGTGTGTGTGTGTGTGTGTGTGTGTGTGTGTGTTGTGTGTGTGTGTGTGTGTGTGTGTGTGTGTGGAAATACGATGAGGAAATTAATCCGACAATATGTGAAGAAAATATTTTCAAAAATATAACAGACACAGGATGTTATGATCAAAGGAAAAAAATTATATATCTATACTTAAGTATTTCGGTTTATGATAAACCATCAGGAGGACAATGCAAAAGAAATTTTGTAAGTGAGAAAAATGAAAAAAAAACATTATATTCCCACATTCACCATAGACTTAAGATTTTTTTTATTTTTCTCCCTTACAAAATTTGTTTTGCATTTTCCTGATGATGGTTTATCATAAACCGAAATACTTAAGTATAGACATATACAATTTTTCCTTTGATCATAACATCTGTAATATTTTTGAAAACATTTTCTTCACACACACACACACACACACACACACACACACACACACACATACGCACACACAGTAATTTAATTCATTTCGTTATTTGTGTAATTATATATATATATATATATATATATATATATATATATATATATATATATGCATGCATATTATATTGTATACTGTATGTTATATGATATATTATATTATATTATATAATATAATATATAATATTGTATAGTATATTGTATAATATAATGTATAATATAATATATTATATAATGTATAATATATCATATCATATATCATATTACATAATATATAAATATTACATATATTACATAATATATCACATTAAATAATATATTCTATTGCGTAATATCACATAATACATTGTATAATATATTATATAATATATCCTATTATATAATATATTATATTACGTTAGGGCCGGGTTAGCTCAGTCGTTTGAGCGTTTGGCTAGAAATCATAATGTTCCTAGTTCGATACTGGTTCTCGCCAACTCAGCGTATGAGTAGCACAGAGATCTGTGCAGTAAAGTAAGGAGCTGATGCTAGGTGCGGCACTCCACCTCAGACGCAAAAACAATCTCCTTGGTCTAGCGCTAGTGATAGACTCCATCGCCGATAGGCTGATACCGCCTTTAAGCCAGTAAAAAAAAAAAATTAATTTAAAGATAAAAAGTGAGAAAACATCAATTTGAATTTGAATATTTTTAATTAAAAATGAATAATTGAATTAAAAATCGTAATAATGAAATGAATTTACCTTTATTAGATATTGAATTCTTTCGGCAAACTTACAGACAGAAAGATTAAATCTCTTCTAACCTAAGGGAGGTAATTCACATTTTACGTATTCTCTGCTTCCATACCATTAATCTTCGAATATTATGTGAATTATATTGAAAATCAATTTAATTGTTTTAAAATATGCAAATCTTGATATTAGGTTTAAAATGTTATATTTTTAGTTTATAGAAATAAATATCTATTTAATGCAAACCTTATTTTATAGTCCTAAAGTAATAAGTTTTGAAGAAAAACTCTATTAAAAATTTAGTCCCCCCCTTTTTAAGCAGAAAAATATCGATGTATATTTTTTTAAAATAAGATAATAGCCAATTAAATAATTATGGAAATGAGTAAAAAAGAAATCTCCTAAAAAATTTTTTTTTTTACATTTTATTTTTTGATAATCGGTACTTATTTTCTCATAGAACAGCAACCATAAAAAAACTTTTTGTTTCTATTCATAACTTCGGTCTTTTATCTCTTTATTTATACTGTAATTAGTACAACATATGACCAACTCGAAACAATTTTACGCCCCAGCATAAGGGGGGTGAAAATTAAGTGACCTGAAAAAAATTAAAAAAGTTTTGAAATAAAATAAATAATGCATTATAAAGATCATTCTTTGATAAATAAACACTGAAAATTTCATTAAAATCCGATAATTCCCTGATTTTTGGTAAATTATTTTCTGTAAGCGGGGGGGGGGGGCTAAAGTCATTTTGTCAAAAACGCATTTTAGGCTCAGTTTGCCAGTCCCTAATATATATTATATCATAAAATATTATATTATGTATTATATATTATATATTATAATATATTGTATATTATATAATTAGTGTATATTATATAATATATAATATGTTATATAATGTGTTATATTATATTATATATATTATATACCGAAAGGGTATTAAAATTCAAATAATGCTAATATAAATGAATGGAGCTTGGTGAAATAAGTTTTGCTATAAAATATCGACCTATAAAAAGTAGCGTGTTTGCGGATGTTTTTGTGCAATTTCCCAAATAAATTTCAAATAAAAAACTGTTGTACTACTTTTTCTTATAAAAAGATTACTGTTATTTCAATTTTATTTTAATTGATTTTGATATAAAATATATATTTAGGATTGCTTTTAATACGGTTAATAATAAAACAATATTAGAAACTAATTACACCAAGTAATTGTTTATTAAGCCGTGAATTTTTAAACCTGTATGCAAATTATGCATACCATCTGTACTTACATATAACAATTTTATATAAACTTTATTTCTTATCAGGAGAACAAATTTCAAAAAATCACTAATCTCATAACACATACAGAGACACAGACACAGACACAGACACACACACACAACACACACACACACACACACACACACACACACACACACAAGGCTTTTGCATTTCACTTTGCCCTCATGTTCTTGGGAAAAGCATGTATTTCTGTTCTCTCCACGACTAAATAGTAGAGCAGTCTGAGTCTTTAGTCATAGTTAGTCATAGTTACGTAACCAGTATAGTAGAAGGAAACTTTTTAATTCAAACCAACTTATACTCAGCTTATTTTTTTGCCGCGAATGATAATAACATAAAATACCTAACATAATTCCACACTTGTACCCGGTCATGGTTAACGAAATGAAAACAGTATATGCCGGTGGATTGAATATTGCATTTCTTCGATACTCAGACAACTCAGTAAAAACTGAAACTTGTTGCTCATCAGAGTGCAGAGTAGGTTAAATTACTGATCTGTTAATAGGATAAGTGATTTTATGTCTGTTTTTCTTGCCAACGCCTTTTGTATTTACCAGAAAAAATAACAGTAGGTTTTGTGGTCCTTCAGTTCTGGCCAGTTCATGGGAATTCTGAAATGTAAACCCTTACGTTTCCCTTTCTTCCAGTCACGCAGCATTCACAGTTATGAAACACAGTATGTTGGGTCCATTCATTGTCTTGGTCACAAGAGTAAGTATGCTTTATAGGCTCGCTTCACAATGTTATATTGCGCCTCTGACGAATAAGCGTGAAGTATCCACAAATATAGCAGAAAATCGCCAGGATTGTTCACTCATTGATGTCTCCTTGTAGCCATGATCAAATTTGACAGAAAAAAATAGATATCCTTATTGATACCATAAACATGTAAGTAATTTATTTAGCCACAAAAAGATAATATGCAATACCTCAAATTTCATGAAAACTAGAGAATAGAGAACAAAATTGTTTCCATATTTGAAATAAAAAAATATCTATCATATGGAAATTTAATCTCACTGATAAAATAAAGTGAGAATTCTTCCTAGTCGTAGCCGTATCAGTGCTACTGTACGGGAGCACCATCTGGACCCTAACACATTGCTTAGAGAAAAGATTAGAGAAAATCTTGAAACATCACCCGACAAGAAAACTACTATACGATCATCTTCCTCTAATTACACAAATTACCCAGGTGAGACGAATGGGACATGCTGGAAAACCAAGGTCGAACTCATAAGTGACGTTCTCTTGCGGACATCTACACATGGGCGCAGCAGTGTAGGCCGACAAGCAAAAACCTTCATCAATCATCTCCGTGTGGATTCTGGAATCCGTGGTGAATACCTGCCAGAGGTGAAGACAGATAGGGGTGATTGGTCTACAGAGAGTCATGGAATCCCCTGCTGACAACCTGATGATGTGGACCTATGCATCTATCTCAGTTTATTTACATCTATCTATCTATCTATCTATCTATCTATCAATCAAAGGCTTATTAAATGATGTAGATAAAAACTCTGGTATCTGCTTTAGAAAAAAATAATAAAAAAGGTAGTGTAATTAATGGGCGATAATCTATCTATCTATCTATCTATCTATCTATCTATCTATCTATCTTTGACAGTCTTTTCATATCTATCCGTTTCAGTATTTTCATCTCCCCCCCCTCTCTCTCTCTCTCTCTATATATATATAATATATATAATATATATATATATATATAAATCACGAAGAACCGAAACACACACACACACACATACACACACACACACACACACACACACACACACACACATATATATATATATATATATATATATATATATATATATATATATATATCCCAATCTGTTCATATCTATCTATCTATATATTTATCTATTTATTTATCTATCAAGGGCTTTGAAATTAATTTAGTCGAACATAAATCATGAACAACCGAACACACACACACACACACACACACACACACACACACACACACACACACACACACACACACACACACACATATATATATATATATATATATATATATATATATATATATATATATCCCAGTCAGTTCATATATATATCTATCTATTTATTTATCTATCGAGGACTTTATAATTAATTTAGTCGAACATAAATCCTGAAGAACCAAAACACACACACACACACACACACACACACACACACACACACATATATATATATATATATATATATATGTTAAGGCATATATATATATATATATATATATATATATGCCTTAACTTTACCCATTTTTTTCATCCTTCTCATGTCCCTATTGAAAGCTGCTCAGATATGAATGTTAAATACATTTATCAAGTACTTGAATCTATTTCTTATCATCCAAGAATCGGGATCTATCTTTAGAATTTTCTCTCTATCACCCCTCCCTCCCTTCCACCCCCTCTCTCTCTCTTTCTCTGTATCTGTTGCTGTCGTCTTGCTGTTTCCCTTAAGTCTTTCTGTATAAAACTCAATTCGTACCAGGGTGTCTTCACACTATTCTTCGATTCTTTTAAGTCTATCCGTTTATTTACTTCTATTCTACCAATCTTTAATTCAAATCTTTTCTCCTGCTGTTTATTTTACTCTAAACAAGCAATCTCCTCTAAGAGTCCGTTAATTGAATTCTTGTATAAAATGAGAAACCTAAACAATATCGGCGTCAAAGGTGTTCACGCATGCGTAGATGAAACCTATCAATGCTATCAATGCAGTTCGAAACTGTGTCACATCTTTTGGATTATTTTTACGGTCATAAATAAACGATTTATTTAAATTAAAAAGAAAATTATATACAAAAAAGATGTTTGTTTAGAAATTTTCGATCGAGAGAAAAGCATAATTCTATTTCCAATATACTTGCTTCAATGTTAACAAACGCCCTGTCGGCGAGGCTTAGAATACGCTCAATAAGCTGCCTCTATCCCCTGTATCACCCCCCCAACAAATGGGGTATCCTGGGTGTAGCGGATTTATGCCTAGATAAAAATAATATTAGACAAAAAGGCTACAAACAAAAGCTTTTTTGAACAAAACAAAACAAGCATGAACAAAGCAATTTAAACGAATCTACAACAACGTTAAAAGAGAGTCCTTTGAACAGTTGAAAAAATCAGTTCAGCGTTTAAATCATCATCATCATCAGCAGCAGCAGCTGTAATTGTAGTAGTCGGCATGAGAGGAAAGGTTCCAACAAGAAGAAAGAGGAAAATGGGACTTACTCGTGTCGCGTGCAAACAATAAACACTGACTGTCTTGCGAAAACTGTTAAAAGTCAAATATTTATAAGAAACAGATGAATCACCGAAATACGCAAACGTTTTTTGACCAGAAGTTGGCGCGTATATATTATCGTGCTCTGATTGGTTGAAAAATACAAAATTGTATCTCTTCTTTATTTATTTGAATGGTGTATGTGGTGGGGGGTGTTATTTTGATTCTCTTTTTCTAGAATGACCAGAATTTGGCGCGTATATATTATCGTGTCCTGATTGGTTGAATAATACAAAATTGGATCTCTTCTTTATTTATTTGAATGGTGTATGTGATAGGGGTGTTATTTTGATCCTCTTTTTCTAGAATCTTCAGCGGTAGATTGGAAATGGCGCAATTTCCTATGCTGGGTATGACATTCAGATGTATCTGATGGCGAGGCTCCAGATATCTTGAACTGAAGAACGTGGCGTATACCTTCATTGCGATTACTCCCAGGTCCACTATGATCTGGTATAAGGCTTATTTCTATGAATCAAATAGATCTGTTTAAAAATCGTTCGTATTCGATAGGATTATCTGCCCCCTAAACAAATAAATGAAAAGAAAAAAAAACTCTTAAGAAACGATAACATGAAATATGTAAATATGAAAGTAAAATAAACTCAGAATAAAATAACCCTTGACGTATTGACATGTCGTTAAAATCAATCATTCAATAATTACAAATTGTGTTTGCTTTATCTTTCTTTACCCACTCTCTCTTTTAGTCTTTGGTTATCAATAGAATTTGTTCCACTAAACTTCAGATCTAGTTGCAATACCATAAGTTGTTCTTGCAAGAAAGCATGGTTTGGTTTGTTCTCTAGTTGACTTGGACTGTAAAAGCATTTAGACGAACATTGAAAGTTTGTCAAATGAGACAGATTTATTAATTCATTAATTAGTGTGACCTCCCTCATCCCCACCCCAAACAAACAAACACTGAACCATTTAAAAGATTTCTCTGGATATGGTGAATCACAATATGAGAATGTGTAAATAATTGTTAAATAACTTTTCTTTTTTTTTTTTTAAATTTCTTCAGCATTTATTGTCAGTATTTTTCTTTTTACTTATGTGTAATTCCGCGTCAAATCATTCAGGCCATGTCACCCACCTTCTTCAATTTTTCTGAAATGTTGTCCAAATATGGATTATGATAAACTTAGCCAATCCCCAAAATTTGGGCTTCCAATTCCAGAAGTTGGCGGAGTCATGCCAATTTTTAGCTCTCAAAATTTGAGGGTGGGATCGCGAAAAATAGCGACTATTTTTGTCTGTAAAATGAGTTCTAGAGCTTCCCTACTCCTAATAATTGGTTAAATCAAAAAATGCTTTTAAAAAAGTTTTTAAAGTCAACTAATTTTAAGTTATTGAGGATTTCTGATTTTTCCTAGCAAGATTAATATCCCGATGTGGCACTGTGTCTATGACAAAAACGTTTTTCTATAAGACAGATTCTTAGATTCCAGTTGTAGAATCTTTAAACCTCAACTAATTAGGACAAATGTCCCAGGCTCTACTCAGTAATTTGACCTCATTGTATCATTTGTGTTTTATGGGTATTATGCAATAAAAATTCATATGTCTGAAATAAAAAAACAAGAACCAATATATAGTCTGTTTTTTCATAATTTTATCCCTATCTATGGGTAAAATAGATCTGTTTGGAAATTCCTAGTATTAGATAAGAATACTTGAAACCATATAATTATGTTTAAACAGATGATTATTAAATAGGAATTGTTAACTGGAACAACATAATTGAAAAAACAAAACAAAAAAAAAACACAAACAAACAAACAAACAAACAAACAAAACACAACAAAAAGACACACAAACAATAAAACAAAAACAAGAAACAAAACCAAAAACCAAAACAAACAAACAAAAAACCCCAAAATGTTCAAATAGCCTGTTGAAGTTTGAGTAGCTTATACCATTCATAAATAAATCTTCAGTGTGCTCCCTAGAAACCTCTGGAAGATATTCGTTGCACCTGCATATTCTTGTAATACCATGAGGTGTTCTTGAAGGAAGCCTGATTTGTTCCTTCCTTAGATTGTTTATACTGTAGAAGTGTTTGGGTTAACATAGCAAATTTACCAAATGAGAAACAGATTATTTTCTGTTTGAGATGAGGCTTGATGATTAGTATTATCTGCGTTATTCGGACTATTGTCCCCATCTTTATTGTTATTTGTACAACGTTTCGGTCGATATACCCTCCGGCCTTCTTCAGGTAACCATAGCTGGGGTATGAGTTGTGTTAATTATTTTTCTATGTTACTGCCGCTACTCAGGATCAACACGGAATCCAGAGATAACAGTCACTTAGAACTGTCTCAGCCTAACTCCTTTATCCACTAGGCCATGTGTCCAATTGGAGGAGGGTATATCGGTCGAACTTTGTACAAATAACAATAAAGATGAGGACAATAGTCTGAATAACGCAGATAATACTGAAAAACAGATTCTCTGATTAATGACATCCAATAACAATATGGCGTATTCCATTTGTGAATCTTGAAACTGGGAAACTTCAAATAACTGGGACAAGTGTTTCATACTTTACTCAGTAATTTGGCCTCAATGTTTCTGGGTTTTTTGGGTTTTTTTTTTGTATTGGGCGTCATTCAATAAAAAATAGTTGAAATAGAATATGCCGTGAATGGACACAAAGATAATTGTCTTCCCTGGGATTGTAGGTGGAGCTTCCCAGGTCACGTGTCCGTTCGTCACGTGACAATTCAACCCCGTAAACCTTTCTCTCTTAGCGGCCTGACTGAAGACGTGTGTCTTGTAGGTTCCTGCTCTTTGAGCGAATAAGTACATTTATCGCAGCTTTGTTCTTAGAGAAGAATTGATACGCAACTCACAGAACAACAATGCGATAACTGTAGACTTAATTACCCCTTTTTATATAAGATTCCTTCGTGTTAATCAGGGCATAATTGTGCCTTTTATGGTTTGTTCTTCACATGTACGAGGGTAATCCCAAAAGCAAGGTCTCCAAATTGCTGGGGACAGAGGAAACTGTTCGTGCGGCTACTGGCAACTATTGCATTTGCTGTGCATACGTCTACTATGCAGTAAGTATTGGCTTACCAAACACACTTTGTTTAATTTCTGTGCAAAATACTGAAACGGCTGCATATCATTCAGGTTCTTCATAGATAACTTTTGGGGAACCTCAGGCACCTGGCAATAAAACCAGTCCTGCCCCTTGAATTTAAAGGAAAAATTGACCGGAAAAATCCCTGGTTGTCAGTAACGCAATTGTCTTGTTTTCAATCAACGTAATTCCTTTTCTTTCTTTCTTTCTTTCTTTCTTCTTTCTTTCTTTCTTTCTTTCTTAAAATATTCATTTTTCGTTTCTCTCTCTCTCGTTTTTCTTTTTGTAGTGTATTTGTTGCCTCACCTTTTCCAGCTTCTCCACCTCCCTTTGTTCTTTTTCTTCTACTTCTCCTCTTTTTGCTATAATATACTATGTCTCTTCTTTTTCATTTCTTTTTTATCGTCATTCTTCTTCTTCTTCTTCTTCTTCTTCTTCTTCTTCTTCTTCTTCTTCTTCTTCTTCTTCTTCTTCTTCTTCTTCTTCCGCCCTTCCTTCCCTTCTTTCTTTCTTTCTTTCTTTCTTTTCAAGCCTCTTTTCTTTTCATCTTTTTCTTTATTTCACCTTTTATGTTTATCAGATCCCCTTCTAATTTTTATTCTCCCCTCCTCCTCTCTCATTCTCGATTTTTCATTCTCTTCTCTTTGTTCTGGTTTTATATTTTCTTTATCCTTTTCTAATCCCTGTTTTTTTTTGTTCTATACGCTTTCCCTTTCTTTGATCATTTCTTTCTTTCTTTCTTTCTTTCTTTCTTTCTTTCTTTCTTTTCGTCGTTTCTTCTACTTCTATACCACTTCTTCTTCTTCTTCTTCTTCTTCTTCTTCTTCTTCTTCTTCTTCTTCTTCTTCTTCTTCTTCAGTCTCTATTGTTTTTATTTTACTCCCACCCTTCCTGATACAAAATAATCTAACTTTCTTTTCTTCTTTTCACATTTCGTTCTTTTTTACTTTCCTATCTCCATCCCTTTCTCTCTCCACCTCTCTACACTCGCCTTTCCACTTCCTCACTTCTCCTCTCCCTTCTCTTTCTCTTTCTTCATTCCTCCTTCTTTCTTTTCTTTTCTTTTCTTTTCTCTTTCTCCTCCCCCTGCTGTTCGCCATTCTTTTCTTATATTTTCTTCAATAAAACATAGAAATATTACTTTTAACATCTGAGCATAATCCCAAACGAAATCAATCTTAAAATCTTAATACAATAAAACAAAGAAATTGATTCACCTTATTGATCAATGGAATAAGTTGATATTTCTCTAGTGACAATATACTTATCCCAATGCACACCCAGACAAAAATCTTTTCTTTTCGGCGTCTCACATTGAATCTATTCAAGGACTCCCCTATTGTGTTATTTATTTCGTACTCTGGGACTGTGCCCCTAAGGTCGATATCATATCTGTCTAAAAGGTTATCCTTTACCGAGTGCACCACGACCTTCGAAATGAAATCGTAAATAGGATAACGTAATATACGAAAATCGCTCTCCGAAGCAATGAGACAGACTTAAAAAATATTTTTCAGGTTGGCTACCTTGATCGAAAATCAGCTGATCAATGTTAACTTTGAACCCATGTGAAAAAATTCATTCCATGTTTGATTCTTAGAATTCATGTTCAGCTGATTGATTTATTGATTTTAATGGCGTGTCAATCCATTTAGGGTTATTCTAAGGTCAAGATGTTAGGGAATTGCATTTATTGAAAACTTATTTTAATATTCTTGGCAGCGCGTGGTTTAATGGTTAGAGTCATGGGAAATGGACTCATCTCCCCAAGTTCAAATCCTGGATGTGGTAATTGCATTTCACTTAGCGCTAATGTCCCTGGGAAAGGTATGAATCCTACTCTCCCTCCATCTATAGATAAATAGTAAGGCAGACTGGATTCATTAACCTTGGTTAAGCAACCGGTCTAGGAGAAGCTCTGGATTCAAACCTGTTTCTGCGTGTATTTAACAACTCATCTGCACAAGCAAGATGTGTGTCATACTCAGACACTAAGACTCTTACTCACCGCCTTCTAGCACATATATATTAAAAAGGTTTGGGGTCCATAAGAGCAATAGGGTTGGGACAATCAGCTGATTGATTGGAGGGGTCTCTCGACCGTCTGTCTAGCCTAAGTAAGGGCAAAAGTTGATGCTGCATGTCATGGAAACCACCAGGATTCCGTCCTTAAGCATCACGGGTCACCACTCACAGCAAAAGGCGATATTATTGATTGGCGGATCTTATCACTCTGCAGAGGTGCAGTCGGTGTATTCTAAAGCCCCAGCCGACAGGGCTGGCTAAATAGATTAAAATAAAAAAATGAATTTATGTGTTTAAAAAATGAGATTAAAAAACCGAATACACAAGAATGAATAAAACAAAAACGTCTTCGGCATGATATAACCCCGCGGTAAATATGTGGTAAAATCCAACCAACCAGCCATGTGAAATCAAAAATGTGGTGGGTAGTCTTACCCCTTTGCAGAGGTACAGTCGGTGTATTTTACAGCCCCAACCATAGGGCTCAAATAGAAGTATTAAGTAAATCTCTGTTCTCGTGTTAGACCTTTTAGTTGACAATAAGAGTTGTCCGTGTACTTTATTGCACTTGGATCAAACGAATGTTTTTGATATCGACAAGTGTGATGACTGAAGATCAGAAGGAGAGCCCTGCTAAGCAAGAAGGAGTCAATCTAGAAATGCTGACTGATAGGCCCGGGGGTGATCGGTAAACCACAAATACGACAAAAGCCAAACTTGAAAGAAAGAATTAACGGTGTTAAGATTAAAAGCTCAAGTGATGAGAAAAGTTAGAAAGAGTCGAAAAAAACCCGAGGATGAATGGCAAGTACTAAACACCTGATTCTTATTCCTGGTCACTTTTGACCAAATAAACAACACAGATAATAACAAATAACTTACTAAAAAAAAAAAAAAAAGCAAATAAAAAACAAAAAAACAAAAAAACAAAACAAACAAAAACCTATAAATTCTGAGATTAATTACTGATTATTTTGATTGGTTGATTTTAATGTCATTTCAGCTTGTCTTGGGTTATTTTAAGCCGAAAGTCACGTACATTGCATGTCAACTCGTCTAGGGTTATTTTATGATGGTGGTCGCGTTATACATATATATATATATATATATATATATATATATATATATATATATTCAAAGTTGAGGAATAAAAGCAGATAAAACACAAACAGCTTCATTGAATTAACATTTCGTCTCAGTGTATTAACAAAGCTTCATCAGAATTTTATTTTGAGACAGAAACTACTATATATATAATCGATCTATTTACTAAACAGTGGGTACCAAAATGGCCAGTAATAAACTGTGGGTACCAAATAACCAGTACTTAACAATGGGTGCCAAAATGGCAGGTACTAAACAGTGGATGTCGAAAAGACCAGTACTAGACTGTAGGGGTGAAAATGGCAGGTACTAAACAGTGGTTACTAAAATGACGGTAATAAACAATGGTATCAAAATAAATTAAACAGTATTAAACAGTAAAATGACTGGGACTAAACAGTGAATGCAGAAATGACCGCTACTAAGTGGTGGATGAAAAAAATGACCGGTATTAAACATATCGCGGCAACATCATTTAATATCTCTACGTCTAGATTTCATCACTTTATTTTGTAAAATGCTCTGCCGTGTACACGTCCTCATATAAATTGAATTCTAATCTATCTATATCTATAAATATATAAAGGGCAGTTGGTGTGTATGAATGAATGTCCGGATGAAACAACGAAAATAAAAGAATTAACGACAAAGTAAATATATGTACACATAAAATAAAAAATTATTTGATTTATAATCAAAAATTAAAAAAAATTAAAATATACATAAAATAGCATTGAAACTCTAAAAAATGTAAATTTAAAAAAAAAGTAAAAAAAATTCCCCTCCTATCTACCTAGGCAACGCTGGGTAGCTTCTTCTAGTAATTAGATAATTGAAAGCTTTGGTCTTGATATTTTTGATCACCCTTTGTATGTCTCCGAGATATTTAGTGTGGGTGGGGGTGGGGGCGCGTGTGCTTATTGAAGTTATTGGCCTGTGAAGTATTCGGAGGCAGAATACGTGCAAGTATTTGCACCTATCTAAACAGCGGTTTATGACCACAAAAATTGCCAGGACTTCTGTATGGTTTAAATAAGTGCAACAAAGAAAGGGAATATTTCAATGTGCTCAGACCCTGGTCATGATCTATCGTTCTGTCTGTCCAATTAGACAAGGGGAAGAGGAACTCCCTTTTCATGTTTAATTGAAATCTATTGTCTACTTACGAGGGCGAAACACATAAATTCTTAGCAGTTTTAAAACAAAATCTAATGTTTAAACTTTTGGTTGGTTGGTTGGTTGGTTTTACGGCATGCCAACTCTTTGTACGATTATTTAATGCTAAAATCAGTTTTTTTAAATGCAATTATATGGTTTCAAGTAATTAATGATAATAATCATTTATAAATAATCCTCCTCATCATCACTGTTACGATTTTTGCGCCATTTTTAGGCTTCAAGTGAGAGTAATTTACAGTGGATATCCCTTGTGATAAGCATAGGCTGATCCTTAATGAAAACTGCTTTGGTTGTTCCTCGGTGTCTCTTAGTGTTGGGTAGAATCCTTTGGTTGTTCCCCAGTGTCCCTTAGTGTTGGGAAGAATCCTTTGGTTGACCAGAGTCATTGGTTGCAGATCCGTTCGTCCGTGTCAAATACGTGCAAATGAACGGCTTTCAAGATAGGCAATTAAATAATTAACTAACCACGTATTCGAGCTGTTGATTAGCTGGCTTTAATTCACGCGCCCGCGCACAGTCTATAAGTTTAAGTGGTGGATTTCAGCACACCTTATATGTAAAAATATTCCAATCATCATCATCATCATCATCATCATCATCATGATCATGTCACACTTACAGCACGGTTATCCATCACTATATCTCGCCAGCCATCCCTATCAATACCAATACCATCGCCCGGGAGGTCTTCTGTACAGCATCTAGAATCCGTACAGAGCTGATCAATGATATAGATCCTTGCTGGACGGCCCACACTGGCGTACCCATGTATACTTTTCTACAAGACAACGTCACTGATAAGTTCGTCCTTGCTTCTCCATGTCTTGTTCGTCTTACTCGAATGGTTTCTGTGATTAGGAGCAAGTGGTCGCACAGCTGCTTTCTTGTGGGTTGCTGTTTTCAATATTTGTTCAAGACTTCATGCAGCATTCTTGTGCAACTAACATCTACCTTATTCTCTAGGAGCTTTATTAGGGTCCAAGTGGTACAGCCATACATTAGCACTGATACAACTACGGCTTAGAAGAATTGTCACTTGAACTTATCAGTGATCAGACTTTCATATGATTGATAATCTGTCCACAGCAGTCCATACTTTTCCTATGCGTGCATTAACATCGCTCGCTGTAGATGAGATATTACTACCTTGGTTCAAGTAATTATTCTTAATATCAATTTATACACAATTATTTGATTTCGGGTTCTGGTGTCTTTGTTTAATGGTATATAAACCTTCGCGGGTTATTTAACGCCAAAGCCATTCTTGTAAAAGAACAGTAGAGGTCCTATTTAACCCATAGCTGGGAAGATAAGCTAGTCTTGTAGATGCAATACAACTTGATAGCGAGTTCAATCTTCACTGGATGCCCCTTACTTGCGACTTTGTGTCACATCCTACCCACGGTAAACGGGCTGAATAAAAAGGGTTTCTCATTGCAGTGTAAATGGTTAGTAAGCTAGTCTCGCAGATGAATTACTATTGAATAGATCCTAGTTGAATGCCCCATACTTGCGACCTTGTGTTACATCCTAGCCGTGGTGAACGGGTTGGGTAAATACCTCCTCTATTAGTGTTTCTTGGTGTAATGAGCGGTTCTGTTCTCATGAATATCAACGTATTTTCGACCAGTGCGCGTAATGAATGTGCACTGGATGTAATTATACTATGAAGTAAAGGAAACCAGTGAGTAACTTGGCTATTTACTGAATAAAGCGAAAGATTTAATATAATGGTTTTAGCTAATGCGACTTCAGTACGTTCTACGCTATCATTAACTGTTGGCCATTTCGCTGGAAGCGTGTGAAATGGTTGTCTTTGAAATGGACTCGTCGAGACGAGTTCAAATCCTAGACGAAACTGCTTGGGTTTCATTTCATACTAATGTTATTAACAGACACGATTATATGTACTCTCAGACAAACGAGAACCATTCCCTATAAAAATCAGCAATAACGTTCAGTTCGGTTTGGTGTAATGGTATATCAAACCTGTGGGATATTTAATGTCAACTCTATAATATTTATAAAACAAATACAATAATCTTAATATAATAGAGATTGTGTGTTTGTCTGTAACCGAAACTATATCACTACTCAAGCGCGTGGTGTAATGGTTAAAGTAATGGGAAATGGATTCGTCGCCCCGAGTTCAAATCCTGGACGTGGTAATTGCATTTCACTTAGCGCTAATACCCTTGGGAAAGGTATGAATCCTGCTCTCCCTCCAGCTATGGATAAATAGTAGGGCAGACTGGGCTCTTTAACCTTGGTTAGGCAACCGGTCTAGGAGAAGGAAAACTGAATTCAAACCTGTTGAACTCCACTTAATAAATTGACCTCACATCCTGCCAGTGCGGAGGGGTTGGTAAATATATATATCACTACTCAAGTCACAATTCCCTGAAGTATTTATGTCACATTCTCCTTGATTTTATTTTTTATTTAAACCTCAATTATTAATAAGATTGCTTCAAACTGTTTCAAATCTTTTTATTGCATTCTTATTTAGTTTCATTAGCCTTTCTAATTTGAATATAGAATTTTATTTCTTTAAATCTTAAATACTTGCACCAGGAGGGTGCATATATTTGCTAGTAAATATAATATATATATTGTATCAATGAATAATATAACGAGTAATATAACAACAAATAATAAATAAATAAATAATATAACAATATCTAGCGTAACACAATATGTATATATATATATATATATATATATATATATATATATATATATATATATTTGTAAGGGATTATTTTGTGGTAATTCTTTTTAAAAACAAATTGTCAGCGTGCGAGATTACAGTAATCTATTTTACCTTATGGTTGCGTTAATGTATGTGGTATTGTGGACGTATTTCATATCAGATTTATAATTTTCGATATATTTTTATTTTTCGCAAATTAGTTTGGTTTTGGTTTCTTTGTTTCTTTGTTTAATGGCATATTATCTTTGTGGGTTATTTAATGCCAAAGCCATTCTTATTGATCATCAGTGATACTATTTAAACCATAGTTGGGGAATGAATGGTTCATGCCTTTGATACTATTCTTTGCTTGCCACGGTTCTTCCGTTAGGCACTAGGTGGCGTTGTGACTGGTAGCATAAAAGGTATTGGCGCGAAAGTCAATTATCTTACATCCTCTTCTGAGATAACACACCAGTTGTGTCTCCTGTACATAAGACAGAGGGGAATGTATCACCCAGGTATCCCGTGTACATGGTACACAAGAACCTTTTCCCCCTCCAGCTTAACACAAGTAAAACACACGATTTACGACCTTTGTCCATAGTTATTCTTTTCCCATAGATATTTTTTTATTACTAGACTTTAAATATAAAAGGCTAATTTGCCTATAGGACAGTTCAAGTTATTTTGTATATCTGTATATCTTCTATCCTGTTTTCTTTTCTTATTCTATTTAGTTTTCTCTTTGTTATCACTTTGATCGGGTATTGTTCTTATATATAATTGTTACATAATTCATGGATAGTGTACATACTATAGTTTGAATATTTTTAATCGAGTTCGTTCGAATCAGAATAACGGGGATCCAGTGGAAAGTTATCTCGACAGTTATTGACGGGTAGTGATATTCCAATTGACCTACCGTAGCGCACGATTAGACACGTGAGAAATTTTAGTTTAGATGCAACCAGATTCTAGCCGAGAACGGAAGTTGTTGTCGGCTCCCGAGATGCCGTCTCTCCCACCGCTGCGGTCGAGTTGGGCTGGGTTTTGTTAATAAAAGTATATAGAAAAACAATTTCTTGTTAAATTATTAAAACAAGAAATGACCAGCGCGAAGAAATGAGCCCCAAAAAAGAAAGAAGAAAGCAACCCGAGAAATCAGACCTCAAGAATATAGCGGCCGAGTTAACAACAACCCTCATCATCTCATCTCTCATACTTCTGTCTCTCTCTCAAAATTATACACTCAAGTAAATTGGTATATAACATAATAATGTTGTTCGATGAGATGGTATCTACGACCAACTATTATTATTCCTCTCAACAGCTTCCCTAAGGGCATTAGTGAACGTAATAGCTCGACTGGAGTTTGCACTGGCGTATTACGATTTCATAGTTCAGCACGTTAGCCATTACGCTACAGAATTAAAAGAAATATTCATATTTGTCTTATCACTTTTGTTGATCTAATATATAATAATAATAATAATAATAATAATAATAATAATATATATATATATATATATATATATATTCTCCCCCCAGCTATGGGTTAAATAGTAGGGCAGACTTGGCCCTTCAACCCTGGGTAGGTAACCAGTCTAGGAGAGGGATAACTCTGAATTCAAAATTCCTGTCGGTCGTTGATTGGGTTTGTGGCAACTCTTGATGCACCAATTCTTTCCTATCGACTGGTTCAACACAAGCCTTCACCACTATAAACAAATCACTGTGTGGGTGTTCATTGTGTGTATGAACCCTCATGCATCGAAAAATCGACGAGAGAGTCCATAATATATATATATATATATATATATATATATATATATATATAGGATAGGCCAAATCTGCAATTACACTAAGACATTGTTGAACAGACACACACACATAAACAAACAAAAAACACATATATAAATAAATATAAATGCTATATATATATATATATATATATATATATATATATATGTGTGTGTGTGTGTGTGTGTGTGTGTATGTGTGTATGTGTGTGTGTGTGTGTGTAGGAATACCATTTATCTGCAACAGATGAAAAGGAGTTGTTATTAAGAATAGGAAGTGTTTGATGCACTGTATCAGAGAAATAATCTGAAGGCCTAAGAAAATGTGACATTGTCGGAAGTTTAAACAAATATTGAAATGAAGATATTTCCGGTCTGTTGTTATTTCCTTAAATAAAATCGATATCAGCATTTTCTTTCATCTTTCTTGATAATGCCATCAAAGAATATGTGGATATAATTTTTTGGGGATTTATTTTTTTACGGGCTTCGAAATATTGTTCATCAAAACGGAATTTGTTTTTACAATATCCTATTTTAAAACGTAATTAAAATCTTAAAAAATTAAGCTTTTCTATAGTTTTGCTAAAAATATATTTATAACTTAAAAAAACAACAAAAGATTTTTTATTTAAAAATTTTTGTAGTAAAAAAATGTTTTGAATTCGTCAGGGATTTTATCATCTAACAGTTTTACATTGTTGTTGAACAAATCCTTGAAGAAAAAAAAATTCTTAACACCTTTTTTTTTCAGTGAACTCAACTTTTATTAAATCAAAAATGTCTTCTTGCAAAAAATGAGTAGGAGTAGATTTGGATTAAATTGAAGAATTACATTTAAGAACCACTCCAAACTTTTGAATATTTGATAAGTAATAATAACTCAATAATTTTTAAAAAAAAGAGTTTTAAAGTGAGTGTGGCGAAGTCAAACACAGTTGTCTCCCCCTGGATCAGTTCACTATAAATAGTAAAGAATTTTCACTTTAACTGAACCATAGTTAAATTATCTATACCTATAAAACAGTAAGTTTATTTGTTTTCAGCTGTAGATATTGATAGGATATATCTATCAGCACCAATAAAATAAAGGAAATTAATGACGCTATTAATAATCAACTTTGAGCTATTCTGGGGTCATAAAATTGATTTATCGAACTTATGAGAACTATTCAAAAACGACATTTTCACTTCGTTCTAGAAATCCGAAGCTAAATATTACATAAATTAATTCTTAGGAATGAGAAATTCAAAATATTTTAAAGGAATAAAAAATATTAACATTAATTTAATCAATACATATATAAAGGGTAGTTGTGTGAATCTGTATGTCCGGAGGAAATTTCGAAATAAAACAATTAACGACAAAGTAAATATATATACACATTAAATATCACCAAGGCTCGGTTTTTGAGCAAAAGTAATGAAGATTTGATTTGTATTATCGAATACATTTAAAAATTAAATAGCATTGTAAAATAACGGTAAAATTCTACTCGTCCATTTTCGGCGTTTCTTGCTAAAAGTAAACAAATGATAACAGATGCTTGATCAATTTTTTCTTTTCATTTTTTTCATATTAAATCTACATTTTTACTTATTCAAAGTTGTAGTAAATATTTTATTGTACAGGATAAACAATCGTTTATTTATTTATGTTTATACAATTTTTATTGACAGTTTAAGAATTAATCACTTAGTTACACTTTGGACATCGAAATAAGTGAGTTGATATTTAACTTTTACAAAATTCATTCTAAGATGTATGATTTTTAGAGTTTTTTTTTGCATTTAATATTTTAAATAGATTTAATTTTTCACAGATGTTTCATGCCTGTGCACTTTTTTTATTCAAAAATTAAAATTCACAGTTATCTACAGACGTCCGTCGTTCGAAAATGTAAACAACCCTTTTCTTTTCATTTTTTAAAAAAAAAGTCGCGTTGATTTATTTATTTTTAATATTAGAAATAAAATAAAATCATGATACTAATGCAGAATAGTACGCAATACCTGAAACCTTTGAGACTCGAGTAAGTAGGTTAGAATTAGGCTCCTTCGGGAGTTTCCGTAATCTAATCTGTAATTTTATTTAACTTTTAAGCACATTCAAAATTTTTTTTAAAAGTATGTTTCATTTATTTATTTTTTTGCATTTAGTTTTCTTTTCTTTTTGTAATGTTTTTAAGTCTGTGCACTTTTCGATTTAAAAAAATAATATACTATACTTAGTATACTATTTTTATCAAATTATTATAGTGTTGTATACTATAATAATTTGACATTCGATCGGCTACGCTTTGAATTAATAATGTTATTTTTTAAAGATTATTTGTTTTTTACATTAATTTGATTATCTTCTTTTTTTTTTTTTTTTTTTTTTGCTTTGAAATATTAATTTAAATTTAGCAAATCGCGTCATTTATATTTTATTTAAAAATATAGTTAATCATTGAATTAAATTTTCATACTATATTTATGTGATTTCATTCCCTTACTCTGACGAAAAAAAATAAGACCTAAGATTAAAATAAGATCTTTTTTACGTGGTGATTTTTATGGGTCATCCATCGCTATTCATAGTAATAGATCTGCAAACGATTATTAAACCCATGTTTTCATCTCCTCTCCCGGGCTTCGCCGGGCAGCCACTGTAGTTATTAATAAAGATGACTTTTTTATTTGATTTGTGAAGTATTTTTTGTAGGTCAAATATTTATTTTGAAATTTTATTTGTCTAATAAAAAATGCTAGCGTTCCGTGTTTTTAAAAAAAATTGATTTGTTTATATTATTTGGATTATTCGGACTATTGTCCTCATCTTTATTGTTATCTGCACACCGTTTTGGCCTCTTCCGGTATTTCTTGTCGGAATCGGAACATTCTCTTCGAAGTCGGTACCTTCTTCTCGTAATTGTAATTGTGGCAGTTTTATAGACGATACATTTTTATAATTTGCTAATTAAAAATACTTATTATTAAATTTAAAATTAAAGTTAAAATAACAGTAATTCCATTTTGAAATTGGTGAGGCAGAAATTGACCTATTATCTAATTGTAAAACCGCTGTTAAAATAACAGTGTTACATTAAATACTGTGAAATTTCAACATTGTGATGAAACTCAAATTGACATGAAATACTTTTTTGGCAGTTTTATTGTTGTAATTTGAGATGCAGAAAGTATACATTATCTAATTGTAAAATCCCTTTAAAAAATAACAGTTTCCATTAAATTGAAATAATTTCAAGATTTTTATAGAATTAAAGATGGCAGGAAATACATTTGTTGTAATTTTGCAATGGAATTGTAGAAAGGATTTATGATCTAATATTAAAATCCCTTTTAAAATAACACTGTTTCCCTTAAATTGAAATATGGAGATTATGAATTTTCAACATTTTGATGAAATACAATTTGAAATTAAATACATTTATGTCAATCTTGAATTTGAAGTTGGCAATGCAGAAAGGACTTATCATTTAGTTAAATGACAGCATCTCTATTAATCTAAAATATTGTTATTGTGAAATTTCAACATTTTTAAGAATCTCAAGATAATAGAAAATTAATTTGTAGCAATCTTGAATTTTGAACAAGGTGATGCATAAATATTCATTATCAATTGTAAGATGCTTTTTTAAAATATCACTGTTTTCATTAAATTGAAATATTGTGATTATTAAATTTAAACATTTTTATGAAACTCAAAATGACATGAAATACAATCTTGATCTTTGAAAATGGCAATGCAGAAATGAGTGATTATTTAATTACAATTAGGGAGCGCGGTAGTGTACTGGTTAGTTTTGTAGGAAATGGACTCGTCGACCCGAGTTCAAATCATGGACGAAGCTACAGTTCACATAGCGCTAATACCTTGGGAAAGTATGAATCCAATTATTCTCTCTCCAGCTATGGCTAAATAGTAGGGCAGACTGCGCTCTTAAACCTTGGTTAGGCAACCAGTCTAGGAGAAGGAAAACTCTGAATTCAAACCTCTTAAATCTCCGCTTGGGCTGGTCACTACTAGAATAGGCCCAGTCCTACTTAGTGATCTATTTTAATTTAATTACAAACCACACACTAAAATAACAATGTTTCGATTAAATTGAAATATTGTGATATTTCAAATTTTAATGAAACTTAATATGACATGAAATACCCTTGAGACTGACTCTTAGAATTCAAACAGAGTGGTAGTACCTGTTAGTGCCATATCTATAGGTTAAATAGAAAAAGAATGATTTAAAAAGTGTTAAAAAAGAAATTGAGTTCTTTAAAAAAAGATTTGAATACTCATGGAGCATGAATAGAACAAAACGTCTTCGGTATAAAATAACCCAACAAGAGTTAACATGCCGTATAATCCAACAAACCAAAGCATCTGAATTGAAAACCATGAAACTTGGGGCTAGAAATTCCAGCCCATAAAACGTACTTGCTAATGAAACTGCAACACAATCACAGACGTAGCGATTCAATTGTATAGAGTAGGATTACGTTATCTGTGGTTGAAAGAAGGTAATAACAAATCTATGTTAAGAGTGCTATCAGCTTATTCTATGTAACATGAAGCGCCATATTTATGTTGAATTCAATGAAGATTATAGAACACAACTCGTATTTTGTGTTCTTTAAACGTGTAACAGTTTTACATTGTTGTTGAACAAATTCTCGTCTGAAGAAGGAGTTTGTCTGTCTGTCTCTCTATCTGTCTGAGGTTGTTCCCACCACCTTACTGATAAGTTTAGAGAAATGTAAAAATTGTTTAAAATAAGATGTCATACAGACTTCAATAAAGAAAAAAAAGAAAAAAAAAAAGAAAACACTTGTTAAAATTGGTGTCATAAACAAAAGGCAAGGAGTTAATAAAAAGAAGAAAAAAGACACGTGTCGGATGTGTGGAGACAGGGACAAAACGGTTAATAATAAATATGCAAATGCAGAAAACTAGTACCAAGGTAGTATAAGACTAGGTACGACTGGGTGGGAAAGGTGATCCACTGGGTAAAATACTAATACTTCGCCATTCCAGAAGATGAAAGAGCATAAGTAAAGGAAATCGAAAATACTTGAACCTTGGCAATGACCTAAAAAAAAGAAAAGAAAAAAGAATATTTGGTAACAGTGATACCAGTAATATTTTGAGCCCTTGGAATAATTCCAAGAACCTGAAAAGAGCCTGGAAACGAGGAAGGATTTAGAGTGTTAGACATAGGTTTTATTGTTTCCTACATTATGGTGGTTTCTGCTAAAATGTGGAGTAGATGCGTGTGCGTGTTCAAACATTAAAAAAAAAAGCAACAAAACTTTTAATTTTTCTACGTCCAATTTATTCTTTGTAGATGGTGAGGTTAAAAAAACCCTGAAATTCCTAAAGCCTTTCTTGTCATTCCAGAATCCTTTCTGTTGTTAGTTTTATGGGAAGAAGTTAGTTTAGATAATATCCATAAGAACGTTGTTATTGGTTGAGCTCAAGCCAGCCTGGCTCTAAGTTGAAAAAAGTGCCAAATATCAAAAGTTTCTGTAGTTTTGACACTTTTTGAATACAAGAAGTATACGTTTTACTGTTTCCTGTAGATAGGGTCTAAATTATGGTGATTTCAGGTGAAATATGGAGTAAATAAATATTACAGAAATAAACAATGGTTAAATAAAATAAGCAACAGAACATTGGGTTTTACTCTGGACCATTTTTACCTTTTGGTAAATCAAAATTCCTAGTCTTTCTTGTTATTCCGAATCCTTTCTGTTGTTTGTCTTATGGGCAAGAAGTAAGTTTAGATAATTAATATCTATAAGAATGTTGTTATTGGTTGATTCTTCTCACCTTTGTTGTTTTTTTAACAACATCCAATCAGGTTCATTCTGAAACCTTTTTCTGATCAGAATTGTCATTAGTGTTTTGTTAAGATACATGTTGAGTATGATGTTTAGATTAATATAAAAAAATGACATTTCTCTGATATTTAAAAAAAACATTTTCAGTCAATCTTAGAGAGTCTCCATGGTGTAATGGATAACATGTTGAACTGCAACATTTTAGTAAGCGAGTTTAAAAATCAATTGCGCTATTTCATTCACTTTTGGACTAATACTCTTGGGAAAGGTATGTCCACCCTTATCTCCTCACGTATCGGTTAAATAGTACTAATACTGTTCTTCCATAAGACTGGGCTTGGTATGAAGTTTGATATGGCATTAAACAAAGAAATCAAACCAGTTAATCTTTTGATAAGATATATTTCTAAAAATCCTTAAGAATTCTTTGTGATTCTATAATCTCTTTTTTATCCTTTAATCTATGTAATCTTATTTTCATTTTCACTTGATATTTGAGCTGAGTCGAAAAGAAAGACAAAAATTAAATGTTTCTGTATTTCCTTTAATGAAACATTTTTGTGGGAGCTCTTGTGAACATGACCATCCGCTGGCGGGATGAAGTAAAATACATCTATAAGATGCTTGAGAGGGAAGTCATCAAGGATATAACAGCGCTGATGACTTCCCCCTTATATAGATGTATTTTACAAAATTCCACAGCCCTGTATAGACAGATTATCAATCATTTAGAAATCCGCTCTTGATAAGATATAGCAAGAATCCTTACAAATGTAGTGGTGTCAGTGCTACTGTATGACTGCACCTTTTGGACTCTAATGAAATGCTTTGAGAAAAAGCTAAATGGGAACTACTCAAAGATTCTACATGTTGTCTTGAACAAACCTTGGAAGCAGCACCCCACAATAAAAGAGGGCGATTATTTCATTTTCAGAAGTGAGCCATACACATGGGCAAATAACCAAAAATTCTTTTCGGTTTTCTATATTCATCTTATTTGAGTTTTTTTAGATTATTTATTTGTGGGTGTAATATCGATATTTGTTTGAGGTTTTAAGGGGTCAAATAAGAACAAAACGACAGGTAACAAATGTAGAAAAATGTATTAACAGAAAGTAGACAAATACAATAGAGAGATGTGGAAATTACGTCCGACGAACAGAGTTATTGGCACTCGCATTGGCTTACTGCTAAGCCACAATTATCCCTGTTATTATAGTAACCAGTCGGCGCATTCCAGTAGTCTTATAGGGTGTATCACCTATAACAATTGTCTCTTTAATTCTCAGACCCCCAAACAAACCAAAACTCTTTCTTGTCAGTCCGGAATCCTTTTGTTGTTAATCTGGTGAGCAACGAGTAAGTTTGTATAATATCCATAGAATGTAGTAATTGGTTGGGTTCAAGTCAGCTTAGCGCTGATTGAGAAGAGAGACAAAAATGAAATGTTTCTTTTTGATGACATTTTTTTATGGGAGCTCTTGAAAGCATGACCATCCACCAGCGTTGCTGTAGTAAAGAGAGCGATTATTTCCTTTTCGGAAGTGAGCCATACACATTGGGCAGATAACCAAAAACTCTTTTCGGTTCTTCCAACAATATCACAGCACTATAAAATCAGCTTAGATAAATCGTGGAGACATTGTAACACAATGAGGTTGGGTGGGGCCATGAGTGTAACCTGATATGTAAATTAACATGGAAAGGTTTTTAGCAAGAATTATGTGTTAGATGAGAATGGAAAAGTTTAAGGATGAATCATCAATGCCGCATAGCATTTTTCACATATAATAAAATCCACTCTACCATTCCCCACTCTACACGACCTACACTTCTATCTCCACCAAACCCAGCGTCTATGATACACTGACGACCCCTTTCCACACTAAAACACCTAATCCCGCTCCATGACCCACTAGCATCACGGCAACACTTAATAAAAAAAAAACTCCCACTACTATCCTAAATATCCCCAGTAGGCATCAGCAATCGACCACCCTCCCTAATCCCGACCCCAAGACTCTCGTCAGTATGAGAACGGCATCTTTCAATACAAGAGCATCACTACCTATAATAAAAAGCCATCCGGTACTACATCCCGTGTTTGTCTACTTTTTCTACCACACACACGCACACACACATATATATATATATTATATATATATATATATATATATATATATATAAATTAAAATAGTATTTAATATGTATACATATAAAATCCAGCAGTCTTTAAATACAAATAAAAACAGTCACTTCTAAGAAGTACAACTATATTAGACTATTTTTTTAAATCATAGAAAATACATATTTATAAATGAAAGCAGTCTCAAATCAACAGTTTCTTCGTTTCTTTCTTTTATTCCCCCCCCCTCGTCATACTTCATTTCACTACTGATTGTGTATAGGATACTGACTATATATATATATATATATATATATATATATATATATATATATATATATAGTCTCTTTCGTCCAAGGTTGTTATTTTTTCAGTGAGATAATCATCTTTGAAATACAAGCAAGATGTCTAAAAGAAATCTTTGCACAAGTGGTTTGTGTGCTAAGATCGCTTCGATCTTTCTCTTCGTAAGTTTCAGTAGACATTTCTCTTCCATATCTTATTAATATTAATGACATCGTGTGCCCATGTTAAAATTTGTAATAAGCGTTTGATTGTGTCTGTCAAATTTTAATGAGAACATATACCTTTTTTGTATATTTTCTTCTATCAATAATGATTAATAATGAGTCTTGTCTTTTCTCTTTCTGATTTTTGTCTCTCTTATCTTGATTTTTTAGTACCTTATTTAAAAAAAAATTTTTTGGTCATTTGATATCCTATGTATTACAAGCCTTACTTGCCACGGTTCTTCCAGTAGGTGCTAGGTGGGGTAGCAAGCAACAACATAAAACCAGAAGCGCCGAAGTCAAAATTCTCTTTGTATTTTCTTCTATTAATAATGATTAGCAAAGTGTCTTATCTATTTCCTTTCTCGTTTTTCTTTCACAACCTTATCATTATTATTTTCCGTGTCATATTTTTGACAATTTGTTTTGGCTAAACTTGCAAATCCGTCGGAAAATTAGGGTGACCAGAAAAAGCAGAACCCATAAATTTTGTAATAAAACTGTTAATTTTAACTAGGGCTAGGGGGTTAGGGTTAGGGTTAAGGTTAGGGTTGGGGTTGGGGTTGGGGTTTAGGGTTAGTTTAATGGGAAAATAAATAAATAATTTGGGTTCTGATTTTTCTGGGTAACTCTGTATATAGGTGACCCAGAAAAAACAGAATCCATAAATTTTTGTAATAAAACTGTTAATTTTTACTAGGGAGTTTAGGGTTAGGGTTAGGGTTTAGGGTTAGGGTTAGGATTGGTGTTGGGGTTTAGGGTTAGTTTAATGGGAAAATAAATAATTTGCGTTCTGTTTTTTCTGGGTCACCTGTAATATGTTTTAGTTTTCCGACCGATTTGCAAGTTTGGCCTTTGTTTTTTTTAATATCCCATGAATGCTGCTCTGACTATCAGAAGTTCATAGAACCATAGTAGGTATTTATCCAACCCGTTCGCCACGGGTAAGATGTGATATAAGGTCGCTAGTGTGGAGCATACAGCGAGGATCAAACTCGGTATTAAGTAGTAATGCATCTACCAGACTAGATTGCTAACCATTACATAACGATGGGACGTCCTCTTTATCCAATTCGTCCGCCATGGGTAGAATGTGAAACAAGGTCGCTAGTATGGAGCATCCAGCGAGGATCAGACTCTGTATCCATTTTTCATATTCTTCCAAGTAATATTAGATCGTCCTTCTCATCGTATTCTCCCACTTGTTATTAAACTATTAAACTTATATATAACTAGACAACTCATAGACCCGTTAGGTCCCCATTTTGTGGCCCATGATAATATTGATGTGTTGTTTCAGAAGTAATGGGTTCTAATTAGCATTTTATAGTTATTTCTTTTCTTCTTCTCTTCTTCTTCTTCTTCTTCTTCTTCTTCTTCTTCTTCTTCTTCTTCTTCTTCTTCTTCTTATTATTATTATTATTATTATTATTATTATTATTATTTTGCCCCTTTTGAGTTTTCACATCAGCATTAGCTGATGGTCTTTCACTGGAGTCTGAGTGACAGCAAATCTCCTCAGGTCTCCAGGACTCTTCTGAGTATTCTGGCAGATTGCAGCAGTGCAGTGTTCTGAATGGTTTCAATTTCCTCTGATATCCAAACTTCCAAACCCTTTTTAATCTTTTGGGATGTTCCAAGTGCACCAACCACAATTGGTATCACTTTCACTTTCATGTTCTACTTTTCAGTCTCTGGCATCCATATATTTGTACATTTTTCATTTTCCTTTAGCTTCACTCTGTGATCCGCTGGCACTGCAAAATCCACCAGTTGACAAGTTCTTTCTTTTTTGTTATCAACACTAGGTCTTATGATTATTATTATTATTATTATTATTATTGGGTATTATTATATTATTATTATTATTATTATTATTATTATTATTATTATTATTATTTTCACTCCTTTTGAGTTTTCACATCAGTGTTAGCTGATAGTCTTTCACTGGAGTCTGAGTAAGAACAAGTCTTCTTCCCAGGACTCTCTGAGTATTTTAGCCGATTGCAGCAGTGCAATAGTCTGGATGGTCTCAATTCTTCCTTTTATTTCTAGATCCTTCAGTCTTTTTTTCCAAGTTTATTGGAACCGTTCCAAGTGCACCAACTACAATTGTATCACTTTCACTCTCATATTCACAGCTTTTTCAATTCTCTGGCAAGGTCCAGGTATTCATCATCTTTTCAGTTTTTTTTATTATCATCATATCTTTTTTCTTTCTTCTTTTTTCTTTTATATTTTTCTTCTTGTTTTGTCTTTTGCCTTTTTTTTTCTTCTTCTACCCATATACCATTTCTTCTTCTCTTCTTTCTTCTTTCTTCTTCTCTTCTTCTTCTTCTTCTTCTTTTCTATTCCTCTTGTTGATATTCTCAGCTTTCTACTCCTTTTCTATCATGCCATGTCGGAGGGGCTTAGAATACACTGCAGAGAGGTAGAGTATTCATAAAAGTAGCATGGGGTATTAAATGAAACGCTTTTTAGTATTTGTTTGGGTCCAGTCAATGGGTCAAATGAACGTTAACGAAAGTATTAGTATTGGATATATAAAATTTCTTAAAGGTTACCTGAAAATATAGCAATATCAACACTCATTTCTTTTTTCATGTTCCATTCTCCAAGGCTTTCAATGGTAAGTATATTTTATTTTTTCAACATTTCTTTTATTTACGTTAGTTAGATATATAGGCTATTAGACTTTTATATATCTATCTATCCGTCTATCATCTATCTATTCATCTATCTATTAATCTATCTATCTAACTATCTCGCTCTCTCTTGCTCTCTCTCTCTCTCTCTCTCTCTCTATATATATTATATATATATATATATATATATATATATTATACACACACACATATACACACATATGTATATATTATCAAAATAAGAATTATTTTGCATTTTGTTACAATACTGTTCGTTCTGTCATCTTTTGTTCTTTAAAATATATTTTAGAATATACTCAATAAGCTTTAGGTCATGGTTATATTTCCATAGCAACGCTGTGTATCTCCACCAATTATATATATATATATATATATATATATATATATGGTGTGTGTGTGTGTGTGTGTGTGTGTGTGTGTGTGTGTGTTGTGTGTGTTATGTGTGTGTGTATTGTGTGTGCTTGTGTAGGAGTATATATTTGTAAGTGTCTATATGTGTTATCAAATAAATTATTATGAAGCATTGAGGCATGTGATATGTTTGCTGCATCCGCGTGTTTTCCGAGAAATACACAGGTTTACATACACGATTACCCCCTTCCCCTCCGCAAAAAAAGAACAGAAGAAAACATAAGAAAAAAAAAAAAAACAAAAAAAACAAAACCCAACAACATCACACAGCCAAAGAATTTTTCAGATGTAAATTTACAATTGATCGTGTCAGTTGAATAGAGAATTATTCTCGACTCGTAGTTCTTTATTTACACCAGGTGGTGGTGGCGGTCGCCAGCTTCAGCGTTGCAGTTTCACTAGTTTACAAAACATGCGTAGGAAGATGGGTTCGAATTATGTTGAGGTCAGTGTTTCCTTACGAACAATAGATCATATACACTGCATTTCAAATTATTAACAAAGTGACACTTTTCTATCCTATCAAACCCCCCCAAAAAAAACCCCCCAAAAACTGCTACTTGGAATTTAACTAATTATCAGAAAATGATGTCAACATGTATATACATCTACCCGTGAAAATTGTTCTAAAATAGGGAACAGAAGTTTCCCTAATTTACTTAAATTACGAGGGTGAGTTAAAAAGTAATACCATTTTGTTAAGGACAGGTATAATTACCAAGGGGCCGGGTTAGCTCAATCGGTAGAGCGTTCGGCTAGAAACCGTGAGGTTCCTAGTTCTATATCGGCCCCGCCAACTCAGCGTATGAGTAGCACAGAGATATGTGCGCTAAAGTAAGGAGCTGATGGTAGGTGTGGCGCTCCACCTCAGACGATAAAACAATCTCCTTGGTCTAGCGCTATTGAAAAGGGGATAGACTCCCTCGCTGACTGGCTGATACCGACTTTAGGCCGCCCCGTCGACTTTACTTTACTATAATTACCAACACAGCAAACATGGTATCATACATAAAAATGAAGCTTGTCCTCTATGGATCATATCCCTACTTCTCCACATAGGTGAGTCAAAAGGTAATGTCATTTTTGTTTAGTACAGGTATATCTCATATTAACAACTCCACTATCATTTTTTTAAAACTTGTACTTTTTGATTTCGATTTAATTTTATTTTAGTTACTGTATATATCCCTAAAAATCTGTAAATGAAGCAGTTAAAGTGTTATGTTCTTTGTTACATGGGGGGGGGGTTAATACACCTCGCTAATAATTTGACTCTATAATACGAGGGTGTGTCAAAAAGTAATGATATTTTGTTTAGGACATGTATAATTACCAACACAGGAACATGTATCATACATTAAAATGAAGCTGGTCCTTTGTGGATCACATCCCTACTTTTCAGGTATTCCTTGTCGGACTCTAGAGCCTTCTTGAACTTGGGAACATTCTTTTCGAACTCAGGAACCTGCTTGTCATAATCGGGAGCTATCACTGAATTTTTAACCAAATCCTTTATTCAATCCACGGGGGTATACTATTCTCATTCCACTAACCATAACTGGGTACAAGTGTTAAGCTGTGTTAATTATTATTCTATGTTACTGTCACCATTGATCTGAAATGAACCTGCAGCCTAGAGATAACTGTCACTTGTAACTGTATTAAACTAACACCTTTATCCACTATGCTATGTGTCTAATTGTTCAGTGTGACCTTGTTTACCTAGAATACCTACCTTTTACTTATGTATGATTTTTTTACCTCCTATCACACAAATCATCCAAACAAAATATGCTGAACACTGCTGAAGAAGTAAGGACGAACTCATAAGTGATGTTCTCCTATATACACCTACACATGGACATACTATTGTAGGCCGATCAGTAAAAACTTACATTGTAATTAAAAATCTCTTCTACCATATTCCTACCTTGGCCGATTAATGTAGTCCTAAATTTACTCACAGAAAAAAAGTCCAAACAAAACCAAGTCCTTTGGCAGCCATTTGTATTCATGTTGTGCAAATGTCCATTGCATTAACGTCACAGGCAAAGCATCTAACTCTGTCAAACTTTTTTTACACCTGAGTTGTCAATCATCACCACTTCTTCTTCTTCTTCTTCTTCTTCTTCTTCTTCTTCTTCTTCTTCTTCTTCTTCTTCTTCTTCTTTCTTCCTTCTTCTTCTTCTTCTCTATTCCTCCTCTTTTTTCATCTTAGCTCTTCTTCCCCATCTTCCCCCTATTCCTTCCCAACTTTCCTTCTTCTTCTTCCTTCTTCTTCTTCTTCTTCTTCTTCTTCTTCTTCTTCTTCTTCTTCTTCTTCTTTCTTCTTCTTCTTCAGCAACAATCATCACCTCCAGCAATCAAATCTGCAATGGTCTGTCTACATCTATTTGAATTGCAAGGCTTTGTGAACCCCTCCCCCCCACCAGTGTATACAGCAGAAAAGAGGAGGAGTCAAATGGATTGTGAAAAAGTGTGCAAGCAAGAAAGGCAATCGGATGAATTTTACAGAAGACAAAAGTTATTGTCTTCCAGAATGCCCCCAAAACTAAACCATTCTTCACATTATGCCCGATAAGCTTAAACGACCTTCCATGATGCATCGCACAAAAGGTATATAAAGAAAGTACATACATTCGTCTTTCCATTGGTTTGATAAATGCATAGGCGAGAAACTAACAGTTTCGCGGTTGTGCGATTTTCAAATCAAGTGAATTATTTGTATTCGTATTTTTCTTTATATGGTTCATCATGGGAAGTGTCAAACACCTGAGTCATGGTTTTAGGCTAGTTTAGTTTGCTCCACAACAAAAAAACTTTTAAAATCTACATGAGCAAAAGCAAAAACGTGATTTACCTTCTAGATTGTACTAAATGCCAAAGACAATATCGGGAAATCTGAATGGAATTTTTACTTTAGACTTAACAACTACAGACACAGAATAAAAATACAGACTATGATAAGCTCATTCCAATAGAACAACACTTCCGAAGATTTTTAATAGAGACGCCAGTTTACGCTCATGAAAGAATTCTAACAAACACTGACACAAAAGGTAATAGAGAAGCACGAATACAGATGGATACAAACATTAAAAAACCTTTCATCCATACGGCTTTAATCATAAACAAGTCCTCTTTAACAGTGAATAATAAAACTGTCTACAGGGTGGCGAGGTCACCAAAATAAACAAACACTGACCACCACACATCAAACATCAAACAAGCCACTCCTGACCCAATTAAAAATCTAGAAGTCACACGCATACTGTGATACAGACACGCGCCTATATATATGTATACACATACAGTCATACAGTCACACAAGACTTCACAGAACGAATGAACATGCTACTATAAACACACTCGCCTACCCGGATTTAACAGCATGTTATAAACACTTGAACATTTATAACTCTCTATAATGCTCCCCTTTCTAATAATGTATCAACAATTTCTTCAAATATAAATTTTCTCCTGAAGAATAGTTGAGATTAACAAAATACAAGAAATATTCCTGATTGTCTTAATAATAATTTTTGTTCACACTATATATATATATATATTATATATATATATATATATATTGATAAGTCATCCACAAACACGTGTTTCGGCGTTTCATGCCTCCTCATTGTGATAGACACAACAACTACCCCTGGCTAGGAGCGAACTCCGACTGACTAATTGTCCAGCCTGCTTCCTTAACCCTCGGCCACTTTATAGCTGCTGTAACGGGGCTGGTACTTAAACTATTAGATACATAGGTTTGTTTATATATTTTACGATCACCGGAGAGATCTAGTGTGCGAGCAAACATCATTGCTTATATATGCTTAGTAGTGAAAGTTAATTTAAATCACCCCTTAGAGAGCTCTACCAAATGTTTGGAAGAGCAGACACGTGTTTCGGCGGCATGATATAAACACGTGTCTGTGGATGATTATTAATATATATATATATATTGTTGTGTGTGTGAATTTGTGTGTGTGTGTCTGTGTGGTGTCCAAATGAATATATATATATACTTTGATCCGTTTCTGCATTTTCAGAAAAGAATGATCCAGTTTAGCTCAGTCGGTAGAGTGACCTTTGGAACCCCAAGTTTCCTGGTTCGATAGTTGTCCTCGCCAACTCAGCATATGAGTAACACAGGGATCTGTGCCGTAAATTGAGGAGCTGATGGTAAGTGTGACGCTCCACCCCAGACGCTAGAAAACAATTGCCTTGGTCTAGCCTTAATGAGAAGGGGATAGACTCCCTCGCTGTCTCGCTGATACCGATTTTAGGCTACCCTGACGACTTACACACCTTACTGACAATCCACACTACACCATAACCCTGGTAGGTATATAACCCAACCCCTTCACCATGGGTAGTATGTGACACAAGGTCACTAGAATGGGCATTCAGTGAGGATCGAACTCGCTATTCAGTAGTAATGGATCTGCCAGACTAGCTTGCTAACCATTACACCATGATAGGACGCCTTTATCCTTATTTTTGTATACATCTAATCATAACCAATATATCGTGGGTTTGTGTAGATGTACGAACATCAATATGAAAACCAACACATACACAAACACATTCACACAATTGGAGCGCGTTCGTGCTAGTTATACACGTAGCACACAGTTATGCGGAAGATGGTTGTCGGGAATTCCAACTTCCGTATCAAAACTAATCGTTCTCACACTGTATCTTTGGTAAGTTTATGGTTTATGTGAAGTTCTTGGAACTAACTACATGAATTGCACTTCGAATTGTTTCCGCACCCACCCTATTCTCCAGATCTGGTTCCCAGCGACTACAGACCTCAAAAGAATGCTCCAGGAAAAGAGATTTGGCTCCAATGAAAAGTGATATCTGAAACTGAGGCGTATCGGCAAATTGTTCTGCAAAAGAGAAGAGAAGCATTGAAGTCAGTGTATCCCCTAGAAGGAGACTATATTGATGAATAAAGTAGAATTTTGCCTAAAAGTTGTTGTTTTATCAATTAAGCCCGATACTTAACTGAGTGATGGGTTATATGATTGTCCTGATCTTATTGCTCTAATCCCTCCAACCCTTTTTATCATATATGTGCTAGAAGGCTGTGACTGACGGTCTTAATGTCCTGAGCATGACGTTTAATTGTATCTGGTGGTGAAATCCTACTTTTGGAGCTCTGTGGTGGAGTGTGAACTACATCTTCATCACTCTGATCCGAAATTGCTAGTACATCATCTATAGGTTATATAGATAAAAAATCAGTTTAAAAAGTGTTTACAAATTGAGTTAAAAAAAATGAATACCCAACAAGAATAAATAAAACGTCTTCGGTGTGAAATAAACCAACAATGGTTGACATGCAGTAAAATCCAACCAACCAACCAACCAACCAACCAGCCAACCAACCTTCTGATAAATCAAAACGTTTCGGCATAAAATAACCCAACAAGGGTTGACATGCAGTAAAATCCAACCAACCAACCAACCAACCTTCTCATAAATCAAAACGTTTTCGGCATAAAATAACCCAACAAGGGTTGACATGCAGTAAAACCCACCAACCAACCAACCAACCAACCAACCTTCTCATAAATCAAAACGTTTCGGCATAAAATAACCCAACAAGGGTTGACATGCAGTAAAATCCAACCAACCAACCAACCAACCAACCTTCTCATAAGTCAAAACCTTTTTGGCATAAAATAACCCAACAAGGGTTGACATTCAGTAAAATCCAACCAACCAACCAACCAACCAACCAAGCTGATAATTTTACGTGATGTTCAAAGGTAACATTAGGGTTCTGTGGTGTCTTGTACCCGCAACTGTGATATCTGAGTTATTTAATTTCATAGGCACAAAACATGCATCAAGCCATGAATTGAGATCAGAAGTTGAAACATAATGCATTCAAACAATTTGTGAAGTTTGTATTTCCATCTGTTTACATTAACAGAAATGCCTCAAACAGAATTATAATCAGTTTGAACAGCTGCGATAATTCAGTGATTTTTGCAATTCTCTCTGTTCACGTTATCAGCAGTGCTTGAACCAGAAAGATCATCAGTTTGAAACACCTGCGATACATTCAAATATTCTATAGTTGTCTTCTTACAAGAGGGAGGCACGTCGTGCAATCATTATCATCAGTGGAAATGGACTCGGTGACAAGAGTTCAAACCTGGTGCAGAATGTTTGCATTTCATTTGATTGATTTGAAAGGTTTTCAGTGGGCGAATGTTCATGGATTCTCAACTAATTCTTCTTTTTTCTCATTATCATTTCCTTTCTTTCTTTCTTTCTTTCTTTCTTTCTTTCTTTCTTTTTTCTTTCTTTGAAAGGATTTCAGTCGGTCGATGCTTATGTGTTCTCAACAATACTTTCTCTTCTTTCTCTTTTTCCAAATTTTCTTTCTTCTCTTCTTTTATTCTTTCTTTCTTCTTTCTTTCTTTCTTTCTTTCTTTCTCTTTCTTTGAAAGGATTTCAGTCGGTCAATGCTTATGTGTTCTCACAAATACTTTCTCTTTCTTTCTCTTTTTAGAAAGGATTTCAGTCGGTCAAATGCTTTTCAAATACAAATTTTCTCTTTCTTTCTCTTTTTTTTTTTCTCTCTTTCTCTTTCTTTCTTTCTTTCTTTCTTTCTTCTTTCTTTTCTTTTCAGTCGGTCAATGCTTATGTGTTCTTACTTTCTCTTTCTTTCTCTTCCAAATTTTCTTTCTTCTTTCTTTCTTTCTTCTTCTTTCTTTCTTTCTTTTTTCTTTCTTTGAAAGGATTTCAGTCGTCGATGCTTATGTGTTCTCAACAAATACTTTCTCTTTCTTTCTCTTTTTTCCAAATTTTCTTTCTTTCTTTCTTTCTTTCTTTCTTTCTTTTTTCTTCAGAAATTTTGTGCTGATTTATTCCGCGAATATTGAACAAATAAGAGATAAAAACAGAAAACACATGAACACAACATGCAATTTCAAATAACATGTATTAATACATTACACAAAGAAATTATGTTTGAAATACTTGTCGATTGCAAACGAAGGTGTTGTCTGCAGGAATGTTAATTATTTAAATATAACAATACAATTCCACTTAACTGAGTTAACTGTAAAGTTGGTAAGTTATCGCACTTACAATGACTCTTTTCTCATATCTGCTGAATTAGGGGGGGGGCGACGTGTTACGTCTTTCCCATATCTGCTGAATTAGGCAGCGACGTTTTCTTACGTCCGTCCCCTACAGACACTGGTTCCAAAGAGGAAGGTATCTTATCTTTAATTTTGCTACTAAAGTTTGGGCCTGAGATTGGTTGATTTAAAAAAGGCACGTTGACAAGTGAGACAACCCACCCACCTTAGATATATTTTTTACAATTTTCCTCATTTAAAAAAATCTTTCTCATATTCTGTTTGTTTGTTTCTTTCTAAATGATTTCTTTGTCTTTCCAAACGAATTTTCTTTTTCAATTTAATTCTTTTTTCGTTTTTTTATTATCTATTTTGCTTACAAAGATCATCAATTTTTTTTTTTTCTTTTTTACGATAATTTCCCTTTTTAGATATTTTCCATTCATTTTCATTTGTATCTTCATCATTTTTAAATTTCAAACCACTATTTCTTTTTTTCTCTCTCTTCATTTGCGTTTATCTATCTCTCCATTTTATCGTCTGTCGATTTTTGTTCAACGCTCTGCGTTCTTTCTTTCTTAATCCTTAGCTTTTCCCGCCCTTCGCCGCCATTTTTTCGTCTTCTTTCTGATATTGTCTGAAAATCATTTTCACCTATTCACAATTACAACGTAAATCAGTTCTCTTGACAATATGATCGAAACTGATTAAATTTTTATCTGATCATATGAAGCCAACCACAGAAAAAAAGAAAGAAAAAAAAAAAGAAAAGAAAGAAACTTAATCGGGAGTATTTCCCAAATAGCAGATTTTAGATTAATACAGTATTGGAGTCTTAGGAGGTTTCTCCTCCATCATGTCGACCCTTCCATCTGGAACATACAGGAACCATTTTCTGTACGATCACAAGAGATTCAACATTCTAGTTGGAGATTTTCAAAGGTTTATTATTTCCGGCGTGAATGGTCGTGTATCGTTGTCGGACGGAATAGAGTTTTCGAATTATTAGCTCTTCAATAAAAGAGGAAAAAAAGAACAAAAATATTAATGGTTGGATGATTAAAAAGAAGAGAGAGAGAAAGATGGAGTGATTTAAAGAGAGAGGTTTATAGAAACAATATTGATAGAAAGGTAAAAGAAGATATAAGAACAGAATGAGAGGTTTATATTATAAATAGAGATAAAGAGAAATATAAAGATTGATAGATAGATAGATAGACTGATAGAGATGGAATGATAGAAATAGAGATTATAGAAACTATATTGATAGAAACGGAAAGGAAGTGGAAAAGAGAAGATAGAAAAATAGGAGATAATGATATAAAGTGAGATAGATAGATAGAGAGATAGATAGATAGAGAGAGAGAGAGAGAGAGAGAGAGAGAGAGAGAGAGAGAGAGAGAGAGAGAGAGAGAGAGAGATGGAGTGAGAGAAAGAGAGATTATAGAAACTACATTGATTGAAAGGAAAAGGAAAAAGAGAGGAAGATAGAAAAGAAAATGAGAGATATATATATATATATATATATATATATAATATATATATATATATATATATATATATAGAGAGAGAGAGAGAGAGAGATAGAGAGGGGGGAAGAGATGTATAGAAAAAGATATAGCGAGATACTAAGATCAGCTACAATACTGAGAAGAGTCCTGGAGACTTGAGAACACTTGTCACTCAGACTCCAGTGAAAGACCATCAAGACACGCTTGTATAAAACTGGGTTAAAAACTTCGCGCTAATGTTTGGGGAAGATATGAATCCATTTTCTCTACCCACAGCTATGAGTAGGTATTCAATTCTGGGTTTACCTTCCTTTAGACCAGTTGCCGTACCAAGACAGAAGGGCCCAGTCTGCCCTAATATTTACCCATAGAAGTTACGTTTAAGTAAAAGCCAAGTTAACGACTGAAATGAATTTAAGGTTTACATGTGCTACTAAGAAAACTTGTGTATAGTGTGCTGAAGGAAAAATCACAAAATATTAAAAAATTACGGTGGTTCTATTTCATTGAAACAGGCGATAAGTGCTATCGCTTCCTATCTATCTCACCTTTTTTTTCTTTTCTTTCTTTCTTTCTTTCTTTGCTTGGAAATAAAGAAGACATATATTATTCTTACTTGATGGTTTTATTGGATTTGACAGGAAGGATAAAAACTTGCTCTATTCTTGGGAAGCTAAGATTTTATTTCTGATAAAACGACGAAACCGAAAGTGCGTGACGTAGACAATTCTAATAATAAAGAATCACTAAGGGAGATAAACAATATGGAAATCTAATATAATGTGTAATATGACAATTATCATTGTAGAAACTTACTTACGAGCCAAGTTTCAACCTGGACGAGAAGTTAGCGTTTTTCAACTTATGGCTGGGTGGGGTAGGTATGGATCCTCTCATTCTCCATTACCTTTCATCTATGAGTAAATAGTAGACAGACTAGATACTTTAGAATTTATAGCCCGGGCTGTTTCGGAAGGCCGTGGTCTAATGGTTAAAGTCATGGGAAAATGGACTCTTTGTCCCGAGTTTCAAGATTCTGGATATTGTGTCGTCGTGATATCCTTGGAAAAGATTCACAATGAAACAAGTTTTAGCTATTTTTATTTTAGGGTAATCTCTTTATAAATATAACATTATAAGCATTAGCTTGCTCCAACCGCGCAGCAAGTTATGATCCTACTATCATTACTTCATTATTATAGTAAGATAATTCTAAGTTGTGTTCAGTCATATGGCCTTTAGTATATTAATATTGACACCTTAATTAGTAATAGAATAAGAAGCTTAACGGCGAGAGTGTAAACAGTTATGAAATAAAAAATAATTATAACTGACCAAGCCTATATAAATAAATTATTACATGCAATCACGTATGAGGAAGTTTTGACTTAACAAATAACATCATTAAAATTTGTAGATAGCAATACTGTAGTTGTGACCTGAATTGTGGACGTCCGGATGTTGGCGCGTTAGGCGATTAGATCGTAAAAGCTTTAATCGCCTCGAAGCCCTACTTTTGCTTGGTGGCGGCTACCATTGGTGTTAAGGCAAAAAAACATTAACTCTGCAATAAAGACCTACTACTATCAGATCATCGCACCATCATCTGATTTAGCCCTACACCCCGATCCTAACAGACACCTGAAGTCGAATAGTTCTTGAGTACAATCTACAGTCTTTACAGCATAGATGTGGTGTCTTATTTTTACAAGTTTGCCTAGTGATAACACATAGTGATGCATGACAGCTATATTTACTAACGCAGTACCACTTCAACCTCAGGCTCGCACAGTGTATTCGTTGCTGTGTTCTTGTACGTGAGCTTAACTTTCATAATCAGTGACAGGTATCCACATTGTGTTTTCAAAATATGTTGCTAGTTTATCCTGCATCAACTTACATCGTCAGGTTGCCATGCTGGAATATTCCCCTTTTCTCGGGTGATATTATGAGAGGAATATGTGAGAGAAAGTATTTACATCTCCTCTCCATTAGATATATAATTGGAATCAATAGGTATCTGTGCGACAGGCGTGTATTGTATATGAGTTAGACTCGTAGGAAATAGTCACGTGCGAGTACGAGTTCTAAAACACTCGTACGAGGACTGCGTTTCATTTTTCTATCATTGCGCTAATGCGTGAAGTGTTAAGGTAACGAATAACCAATATATCTCCTACCGACATAGATAAATATGTAGGGACAGCACTAGGCCTTTAAGCTGGTTAAGGCTATAAATGTCTCTTATGATAAGCGTGGACAAAATGAGATTAATTCCAAAAACTACTTGTTAAAACCCCTGCTAAGAAATTTGACCTTTGTTCACACTCGCTGCATCGTGCTGGTTAGGGGTTGTAAATACAGAGATATAACTATTTTGCACACCTGATCCCCAGTGGCGCCATTCTAATCCACACTTATTCTCTCTCAGTATGCATCAATATTTATCCGAGTCACATCCATTATGTATACTCATGCTAGATCTACTACTATTTTATCGTAGTCTATCTTAATCTTATTTATAATGTCTGAAAGTTTCAATATTAATTACATCTCATCTAAAGTCGAAGTATACATACATTATAATCATTATCTATATCTATTGTATTTTATCTATCTATCTCAAATAATTGAACGATGTCCATCAAAGATTTAATACTCTTAGATCTACCTAGCTAAATGCCACATACAATTAACATGCATCTACAATATAATCGACACAATAAGACTCAACTAGAATCATGTTCAAATCACTGACTTGCATTTACATATTCTCAGCTAATGCCCTTGGGTAATCGTAAATACTTACAAGATAAAAATTGATTAATCATGGTGAGAATCATATTAACATGAATTCAGAATCTTGATTTCTCGTCAATTCAAATATGAGACGATTTAAGAAGTTTAAGTTTATATGTAAATTTTATACATAAATCAAATCTTATAAATGACATAAAATGCTAAACATTGTAATAATATAAAATATTGCTAAGAACATAATGGAAGAAGGCCAAATTGTGGTCATATCAGCCTGAGCTGAACACGTTGGAGTGAAGATTGACAGTAGATAGTATTGTGTGCAAATAGATAAGGTCCAATATAAAGTCCTGTTATAGTGAGACCAGCATTCACGATACAAAGGAAGAGGAAATCTCTCGCAGATAACAGGTGTCAATTCAAGATCACGTAGTGAAGCGATTTATTCTCCACTTTACGTTAATTACTTTCACGAGTGAATTTGTGAGTATTATGTCCGAACAAGTTAGTGATTTGAAGTAAAATGAACAATAATAATCAAGCTACGTATAAGATCTGGATAGAACAAATAAAATACAATAAACATAAAAAATGAGATAAAAAAAATATAAATTAAAGATATTACATAATCAACCATACTAATTAAGTACTATGTTAAGCACAAACATCACACACAACTACAACATCATAACTCAATCTTACTATCACTACAAGCACACTAAAATTCGAGTATTAAAATCATCATACAGTGTTTCAGTTTTTACTCTCTATTACATCTCGAGTGTTATAATAAACATTGGCGATAATGTAATACTAGACCACTATATTAATAATTACACACACTACCTAAAAGATTACTATCATAGTAAACTAGTAATTAGATGCTATCTAATAGTATATATAGGTTATTATTAATTGTGCGTAGATATACCATCTCATTTTAATATTATAAGTGTAAAGCAGAAGAACATGGAAAGGAATCCGTAACGTAAATAGCATATATAGTGATAAATTTGAATAGTATAGCACAGGTTAAACAAGATGTGAGATAGGTATCTATTAAGCTCAAACCTTTCAGTTTGTATTCGAATACTTTAGTCCACTTCATAAAGACTACTATAATCAGATGAAACACGTCGTTCTCCTTTGGCGTGGACATAAATATCACAATCTATTATTATTTAGACCTGTGTTGTTTTTCTATATTTCATCCTATTTTACATCAATATAATCAAACTCACCATGGCTAGCGAGCACTCTAAATATTCACCACAGACGGTACTGTGCTTCGTATAAAGAAAATGCTAAGAGGGAAGTAAATTTACCCAGTCTCTCCCGCGTCGCGTGTTCCCGGCTCAGCTGTAGGCGTGCAATAATTGTTTGGATGGATGAACACTGGACTCCCTAGATCCGAACTTTATGCATGTGGCATTGACAAGTTAATTAAAATAAAATATTTGTTATATATCCACTAATAATATAATAACCTTGAGTAGTATAACTGAAGCAACTATATTATAGAGTAGAGATAGATTCCCTGGGGACTCAGAGAGAGAATAAGAGAGACTGATACTCATTGAGTACTAAGTATATGGGGGCTTAAGCCTCTTTGCCATATATTTTAAATGTTCGTACATTTCAATTATATTATTCGTCTTTGTAGTATTCTACTAAATTTTTGTTCCGGTTTCGTTACTTGTTCTCGCAGATGTCTCGATCCCGTTGATATTAGCAGAAATCTCCGGAGATGTTTTTTGTTGGAGACCGGTGGATCGGATAGTGTGAATGTCGATTCTCAATCTGATATTCGTTATCCTTGCCATTTCATTTGCTGACCCTTCATATGTAAGTCATTCTCATCATTGTTGTTCTAAACATTGCTGGTTTACAGAAGACTCTATACCCTCACACAGTTATACAACTAAAAATTCGTACACTACGTTAAGATCTCTCATTGAAAGGTCTCATTATTGAGTGAAAAATATAACTTAGACTAGATTTTAATGCTAATGAATATTATAATAATTTAATATCTAAATAAATGGATAAAATCAAAAGGTGAAGTTAAATTACCCGAGTGCTATATAAATGAGAGATCTGTACGGTAGGTATGTATCGTACAAACGATAACAATAGCCCGACAGTAGGATGAAAGAAAGTCTTCTTTCATCTTCTACCTCTGAGTGTTTGACGTCAGGGTGTTCCACAGGTGAAAATATCTACACTACTGAGTCTAGTCTAAGACATCTGAGATAGAAGTAGGATAAGAAATTTCTCTCGATGACATATGTGAACTGACTTAGAAGAGAAAAATAAGATAGCTAGATAGACAGATAGAGTAGCGGAGGTGGATCATAAATAACCTTGAGACCTTATTGAACTATAAAGAATACTGAGAGTGTTTAAATGTAAGCGAATTATACAAAGAATAACATGTGTAGTACGTGTAAGGAAATCATTAAGAATAATGTGAAATAGATTACTAAAATGGTATTTCAATACGTGCTTTAGATATCTGTATTGCAATGTCTTGAATCTACACCTACTCTTTTATCTATGACATACTCCGGTGATCGTGTAGTACATATCTGATGTCTTGACACTATAAAGTCTACTGCGCTGCGTTGTCATGAAATGGAACATCAAGAACTAGAATGAGAGGTCGAAAGATACTCTGAAACGCATATCCCTAAGCGTTACAAATCGTGACACCTGGTATAATAGATCGTGGTCGCAAGAATACACCAGTGCGTAGAAGGCACTGGATGAATTTGCAGCGTGAAGAAAAGCGTCAGACTCCACCTTTGAAAAACTATTCGTAGCTGCTGGCTTCTGCTGGTATATATTAGAAAGTATAACTTCCAACGCAGTTATACTATAATAGCTCACAAGGTCCAATTCAACTGACCACAAGGGTCATTTGATCCCGGAAGCTACGTAATACCTGGTAGTAATCCCAAATATGAGTCTATAAATAATAGTCAGTAGTTTTGGAACAGGTTAGATTAGTCAATGAATTAGGTGTTATCAGAATACTATGAGAAATCAACACATAGCAACGAGCATCAAATGCCTGAGACAATGCTAGTTTTTTTATAAATGCCAAATTATGATCCTCACACCTTAGCCTAGCCCTAATGTAAGCACTTAATGGTATGAGATATATCACAAAAGCAAGAGACGGTGTGAGCATCAAGTGGATAATGCTCCCTTTTTCCTCTCAAGTGAGTATTAACAGAGTTTCTGTAAATTCCAGAGGTTTCCTCGGTTTCGAGCTAGAGTTGTGATTGATCTGGTCATTAAGCTAACCGGTTGCATAATAAGACGGCAACCAAGCTAGCCTAACTATGAAACCACACCCATAGGAGCTATCGAACCTCGAATTCAACCTTCTAGTTAGAGTCTACGTAAAGAAAATGAATCCTGAGCAACGGCTGGAGTATTCTAACATACCATTGCCTGAAGGGTCATGAGTCAAGTGAAATACAAAACAGCCTTGTCCAGGATTTGAGCTTTGTAAGGCGTGTCTATTTCCTATGACGATACAATTATACGACAAACTCCTGAATTCGCTTATTATCGGATTAACCATTTAATCTCTGTCAGCACAACCTACACTTGCTATTCTTTTGAGTATATTTCACTCGTTGTGAGTTTTCATACCAGCGCAAGTGATAGTTTTTCATGGAGTCTGAGTCTCCTCAAATCTCAGGCTCTCCTGGGTATTCTAGCCGATCTTAACAGTGTTGTAGTTTGGATGGTCTCGATTCTTCCTCTGATTTCCAATTCACCCCAAATTCTTTTCCAGAGCTTTTTCGGACCGTTCCAAGGGCACCAATTACAATAGACATGACCTTCACCTTCATGTTTCACAGTTTTCTTAATTCTTTGGTAAGGTCCAAGTATTTGTCTACCTTTTCGATTTCTTTCATTTTCACTCGGTGATCTGCTGGAACTGCAAAATCTACCAGATGACAAGTTATCTTTTTTGCTTGTTAATCAATACTAGATCTGGTCTTTTAGCTGGGATTATTATTATTATTATTATTATTATTATTATTTTTATTATTCAGATTTTTCTCATGGAACCCATTCTTAATTTGGTAATGCATTCAGTCACTGGTAGCAAAAAATACATAACTTAACTCTATTAAATTCTACAAATAATTAGAAAAAAAAAGGCTTACCTTATTGTGTTTATTCCTTGAGCAGCAAACAACGGCTCAGTTACCAGGTCGTATGGGGATACAAAATAATTTTATTTAATATTCAATGGACAGTGACAAAGTTGCTCTTAGGGAGTGCCATGCACTCAAAAATTAGCGCTAAGTGAGCGGAACCACGCAGCGAAATGGTAATTATTCCCTTTAGCTGGTTTCTTTAACGAAGCACAAGTTGTGGTGATATGATTAAGAAAAGTGGCTCGCTAGCCATTGGCAGTGAGTTTGTTATTTAATAGGAAAAAAAAAAAAAACGCAATAAAATTGATTTAGTCCAAGAAACGTCGATTTCTTTAATGAATTGCATATGGAAATTAAATTAACCCTACTTTATTTTTCAGCTTGAATTAAGAGTCACTTAGATGCACACTCGTTAAAGACCTCCTTTGGTGGTTATTAAGTTCAGTATCAACCCATGTCTTACTTAAACACTGACTGAAAAGTAAAACGACAACACTGTATATGTTCTCAATTTACTTAAGACTAAACGTAATACATATTTAATTTCTTAATTATCATATATTATAATTATTATTATTATTATTATTTAATTTACTTAAGATTAAACATAATATATAATTTACTTAATTATTATATAATTATAATTATTATAATTTAATTTACTTAAGATTAAACGTAATATATATTTAATTATTATTATTTATTATGATTATTATTATTATTATTATTATTATTATTATTTTATATTTAATTTACTTAAGATTAAACGTAATATATATTTAATTTACTTAATTATTATATAATTATTATTATTTAATTTTCTTAAGATTAAATGTAATATATATATATATATATATATATATATATATATATATATATATATATATATAATATGACTGCAAGTAAGGATGATTCTACATCGAAATGTCACTGTACATCCACGTGTTTGGTCATGTAGGTACAACATATATATATTCATACAATGATTTTTAGAAATCCCTAAGAGAGCTCAATATATAATAATCAATAAATCAATTATATAAAGAGCAATATTTAACTTTCAAAGAAGCAGATGATAGCTCGATAAATTTCGCTCACGTTACAAGAACCTCGGCGATTGTATAAACCAAGTAGATCTAAAACTACGGATTCCGAGGCCGTGCTTCAAGCCATAGAAGCAAATCTGACAAGTAGCACTCGGAGAGTATCAGGCAAGATCGGCTTCTCGCAGTCCAATGTGGTTCGTCACTTTCAAGACTTCGGTAAAATGATTCTGAGCCTTACGTAACAAAAATATTGCGAAGCATTTGATTCAACCTACTACTACTACTACTACTACTACTAGTAGTAGTAGTAATAGTAGTAGTAGTAGTAATAGTAGTAATGGTGGTGCTGCTACTACTACTACTACTAGTAGTAGTAGTAGTAGTAATAGTAGTAATGGTGGTGGTGGTGCTACTACTACTACTACTACTACTACTACTAGTAGTAGTAGTAGTAGTAGTAGTAGTAAAAAGAGTAATAAATGAAATTTGCCTGAATAAAACATATCTACGAACAAGAAGAGCTGTGTCCCTAAATATCTCACATACAATCTCTCTTTCTTTTATACAGTACACACACACACACACACACACACACACACACACATATATATATATGTGTGTTGTGTGTTGTGTGTGTGTGTTGTGTGTGTATTATGATAATAAGTATATACTCCTAAAGTGTAATAAACGCAGCTTACCTATTACCCCAAAGAAACATATCTACATGAAAAGTTGCTACCTAAATATGCCCACATTCAATCTGTCTTTCTGTCTATTACACACACACACACACACACACACACACACACACACACACACACATATATATATATATATATATATATATATATATACAGAGAGGGAGAGAGAGAGAGAGAGAGAGAGAGAGAGAGAGACACACACACACACACACACACATATATATATATATACACACACACACACACATATATATAGATAGATAGATAAATAGAGAAAGTGAGAGAAAGAGAGAGCATATATATATATATATATATATATATATATATATATATATAGAGAGAGAGAGAGAGAGAGAGAGATAGATAGATAGAAAAGTGAGCGTAAGAGAGAGTAGAAATATATATATATATATATATATATATATATATATATATATAATGCATTATACTCCTCCATGCCATCGATGCAGAATGCAAGGGTATAATTGTCAGCTTTAGAACGATAGCAATTCTGAGAACGACGACATGGGGGGGAGGGGATTGACTCGACAATGAACACAAATGTCAGTTTCTATCCGGATCGAACAAGAAGTGAACCCCCCCCCTCTCTCTCTCTCTCTCTCTCTCTCTCTCTCTCTCTCTCTCTCTCTCTCTTCCCTCCAGTTGGGTTAAATGCCGTTAATTGCCGCGTTTGCTGCACCTGACCACGCGCATGCGCCTTTGACACAAACTCACCGGAAATTTTAGTGTCAGGAATACAGACAAATTCAGCACTTCCAGGGCGGGTGGGGTGTTAGAGTCGTTGGACGGGCTGGTGGCGTAGTACTGACAAAGATTGCTATAGATCATTGGTGATATATGCGCGCGTTACTTCGGCCCGACCACTGTCAGAGATGCTGTAATAAATCTGGAAAATTCAAAATGACGAAGAATAATTAGAAGATTTCACAAAACGGAAGTAAAAAAAAACCAAAAAACAACAAACCGGATATCTTCTTGGAAGATCTAAAACATTCCCCTGATATTTCTTGAACTATTTGAAATATAACTAAAATTATTATGACCACACACACACACACACACACACACACACATATATATAAGTAAGTAAAGTCGACGGGGGTGGCCTAAAGTCGGTATCAGCCAGTCAGCGAGGGAGTCTATCCCCTTTTCAAAAGCGCTAGACCAAGGAGATTGTTTTAGCATCTGAGGTGGAACGCCACACCTAGAGAGAGAGAGAGAGAGAGAGAGAGAGAGAGAGAGAGAGAGAGAGAGAGAGAGAGAGAGGCTGATAGGTACGCGTCCTGCATTCCTGACGCACAAAAATCTAAAATCACGAAGTAAAATCGTATCGATATCCCAGTGTTTTTTTTCCCTCACCATTTCAAGGGACTCATTCAAAGCAAATACGTGTGTCCTAGGACACACTAAATAAAAAAGCTATCATCATCACTATATATATATATATGTGACGTTAAGTAAACAAACAAATGTGTTTATTTTTATATGGCTTTAAGCCGACATTTTTTGGAGGATATGTGCTTAATTGAAGTCGTACCTAATTTTGAAAATTAATTAGTTAATAATTAATGAATTTTAAATTTTAAATAAAACTTTGAACCACTTATCTTTGAGGCGTAACACAGATTCTCAAAGATACGTGGTCCGTTAAGTTCGATTTAACCGCCAAATGATAGGAAGACTGTGAACCAATCTTCCAAAGGCTTGCATGCCTTGATTATTTATTAAGATTTTAACAAATAGAAATGAAGAAAGGAAAATGATGTTGGGCCAATATAAGAGGAACTGTTTAGCTGGTCTACAGGGGAGAGGCCTTGTGGATAGTGGATAACGTGCAGAACTGCGAATTTGTAGGATGCAAGTTCGAACTCCAATCGCGCTATTACATTCACTTTCAATATCACTGCTATTCTTCTACAAGAATGGCTTTGGTATTACGTAACCCACAAAGGTTGATATGACATTAAATAAAGAAACAAAAAACTGACCTGAAACAAAAAAAAATAAGACGTATCATGTAACCTGGTTTGGTTGAGGGGGCGCTACTATTGTAGCATAACTTTGGCTTGGTAGAACCTCTCAATGTCTTTAACTGGATTGAATTCAGG
>CM042174.1:12993065-13000565 GCA_023376005.1 Doryteuthis pealeii
TCGGTTTGACACAGCCATCACAGTCTAGTCGCACGGCGCACTGAAGAGATGTGATACGTCAAAACTATATATATATATATATATATATATATATATATATATATATATATATAGGTACACGTTAATAACCTATTCGAGTTTCACCATAAGGATCTTCAGGGTTAAATCCACTGGATTAATCAAGATATTGATTAATGGCAGTCGATTACACGTGTGTGTTTTTTTGCGATAAACGACCGCGGACCAATAATCAACTGTTTATCGCAAAAAAAACACACACGTGTAATCGACTGCCATTAATCAATATCTTGATTAATCCAGTGGATTTAACCCTGAAGATCCTCATGGTGAAACTCGGATAGGTTATTACCGTGTACCTTTCTGTTAATAAATTTGCTCTACTAATGTATTTATATTTGTTATATCGCTACCTTATCATTGTGAAACTTGAAACAACTAACCACTGTGACCATTTTCACCGGTAAGTCACTTTTTTCCACAATACCACACACACACACACACACACACACACACATATATATATATATATATATATATATATTATATATATATATATTGGAGAGACGTGAAACGACGAAAGACGGTGTTTGTGGATGACTACTATATGCTCCTAAAACCCGGTAAAGCTCTATAGAAGGGACTTTAAATGACTTTCACCGTTAGCGTAAGGCAAAAGGCTCTCTGTTATTTACGGATTTGAGCTCTCTAGTGATCGTAATATATATTTATACCGATGTATGTAATTATCAGTTAACACTCCGCTCCTTACTAGCGGCTGAAGACGGCCGAGGGCAAAGGAATCGGACTGATGGAAATCAGTCGGTTTCGTTCCCGGCGAGAAGTAATTGCTAAGTCTAGCCACACTGAAGAGACATGAAACGTCGAAACACGGTGTTTGTAGATGACTATATATATATATATATATATAGTTTTTTCCGTAGTTAGGGTCTTTCCATGTGTGGTTTAACCAAGCTGATGCAGGTAGACCATAAGGAGAGCTCAATGTGCCTAATACCAGTGAGTAAAAGGACAGAGCAAGAAATTTAGTAAATGAAGAAAAACTCTAAACTTGCTTCATTACAATAATTTATTTCAACCGTATTAATACGGCATCTTCAGGTAATCACAAGAACATGACTCTTACTGAGTCATGTTCTTGTGATTACCTGAAGATGCCGTATTAATACGGTTGAAATAAATTATTGTAATGAAGCAAGTTTAGAGTTTTTCTTCTTTACATTATATATATATATATATATATATATATATATATATATATATATATATATATATATATATATTAGTGCTACTTTGGCTTACGAGTTAAATTTGTTCTCGTAAATATATACTGCATAGAAGAAAATGTGGGGTTGATGATGGAGATGAAGAATAAGAGGGAAAAAAAAAGAATTTGAAGGAATGATGATGAAAGATAACGATGGTTTTGAAAGTAGGATGATGAGACAAAAAGAAGAGAAAAGAAGAAATTCAGAAAAAGGAAAAAAAATGCCCAGAAAATTTAATCAGATCACTAAACTACATTCTTATTGGCTAAACATTTAAAAACAAGACAAGTTTCAATTCATTATTCACAGAAATCTTCCATCAAGAAAAAAAAAAGAATTAGTTTCACAGTGGAAATATATGATTGCTATTGTTATGCGAAAGAAAGCGAGTACTATTGATAATGGTATGATATCTGTCTAATAACGAGTTTATATCTTTTCACTCAAAAATGGGGACAAAATTTAAGTAATTTTGCAATTGCATCGTACTTAGCAGGAATCAATGCTCCGAGTTTTCGAGTTAGTTCAATACTTCCTGAATATGAAACTAAATATAAAATGAAATAAAGATAAAAAAAAACAACAACTCTTTCCTAAGGAGGAAAATGCAAATTCATGACTATGTTTAAATTTCGGAGATGGTTTTTCAGGAAAAGAAACTAAATAACATCTACTTACCATGATAATAGAATTCTTGTTACACATTTCCCTCATTTCTTTATAATGATACATTCTGGTAACATAGAATAGTTTTACACAGATATATATATATATATATATATATATATATTATATATATACTAGACAAACATGACCCGTTGGGTCACCCATTCAGCTCTGGGTAGATAATTAAGATTAGGGAAAAGGGAGTTAGCAAAGCGAATAATTTTTTTTTTAATCAATACGGCCGGACGAAACTTTAAAATCATTTTGGAATGTTTGACCTCATTTAAGCTAAATGCTGATTGTGAAATTTAACATAGAAATACACTTCAAATTCTCCCGGCTCTCTCTTTCTCTCTCTCTCTCTCTCTCTCTCTCTCTCTCTCTCTCTCTCTCTCTCTACTCTCCAGAGAAACTAACATTATAAAACGAGGAGGTAGTCAATAAATACATAGAGGGAAGAGTGTGATAGACACAGAGTAAAGTAAGAGATTGGTCTGTTTTTTTTTAATTGCAAATTAAAAACTAATTACAACTAATTAGAACCAATTAAAACATTTTTTTTCAAACATAATTCAATCCTAAAAGTAAGGAATAATTTAGTATAATTTTTGTGTCATTAAACTAAACAGTAAAAAAGCCTTTAAAAACAAAGTTGATTAACTCAGCTTTAGTATAATAATATTAATATTGATAATATGGGTGTTATATTTATATTTATTTCTGGAAACAGTGCTGAATATCGTGGATAGAGCATTTAGATTTAGGTTAGAGAAGCGTGTACATGTAGCCAGCGGTGTTTGGTTACTGACAGTTCTCGCTTATGCAACTGTTCAAACCAAGGACTACTATCCGGCTATTCGACCCGACCGATGGACGATCCAGCTTTCGTCCGACCACAATCCGGAATAAATTTCTTTGTTATCTATATACCTCGGGTTTGTTGTTTCTCCATTTTTTGCCTAACTGAATCATTTCTCATCATTTTAAATATTGTTTGAGTTACCGGAATCCGTTTCCATCGGTCCCTACAAAACTTTCAAAATAATAAATGAAATCACTAATTATGGTGTGATCTGGGTATGACATTAAACTGCATCTAGTGATTAAGTTCCAATTCTGGAGCTTGGGGAATTGTGGAGTACTCCTTTTTTCGTCATTACTCCCAGGTCAACCCTGGTCCGGAGTGGTAGTATATGTTAGGGTCCCATCTGTGGGTTAAATATATTAAAAAGAAACGAGTTCTACAAAAATAAATATGTAAAGCAAAATTCATTACCAACTGTTGTCTCGCAATTAAACAGTTTATTTAAAAACAAACTATTTATTTAAAAATTTTCACATACAAATTATATATACAAAAAGAATCTCTCTGAATGTTTGAGATGAGGCTTGATGATTAGTATTATCTGCGTTATTCGGACTATTGTCCTCATCTTCATTGTTATCTGTACAAGAAGGTTTCCGAGTCCGACAAGAAATACCTGAAGAAGGCCGGAGGGCACATCGGCCGAAACGTTGTACAGATAACAATGAAGATGTGGACAATAGTCCGATAACGCAGATAATACAAAAAAGGATATTTGACATTAAATAACCCATATGGTTGATATGTCGTTAAACAAAACCAAACCAAACTAATTATGATAACCCTTTTTTAATATTTCCCCTCCAACTGAAATTACTGTCAAAGCAGACTTTATAAAATAAGTATATTAACCAATTGGATTTATCTGCTAATAGAGTAATAGATTTTTCGAACAAGGCATAGTTTTGAGTGTTGAAAAGAGAAAGAAGTAAGTAAATGAGTCGGGATGATATATATTTGAAAGTGCTCAATACGTACTTGTAGAACCGGTTTAGAGAACAGACACAGCGACACAAGTTAACTACCCAGGTTTTACCGAAAGCATCATCAGGATAATTTTGAAACGCAACACTCACCTATAAAAGAGATGGAGCACTCTATAGCGGCCTTTACATACATACAGATGTGTGTATTAAAACAGTTAAAATCCCTTCGCATTCTGTGGGTGACGATAGCCGAGCGGTTAAGCTGTCCGCCTATGCTGAATTGATCGGGTTTCTATCTCGGCTGTAGGTAGCTCAAAATGTCTAGCCACACTAAAGAGACTTGATAAGTCGAAACACGTGTCTGTGGATGACTATATATGCTCCCATCCCCCAGGGGTTGAGCATTTTGGAGGGATTTCGCTGACGACCGCCAACTAAAGCGTAAACGCAACGCTATCTATAGGAGATATAGAAAGGGTGGAGCACTCTATAACGGCCTTTACATACATACAGATGTGTGTATTAAAATAGTTATATATATGCGCAGCGACATGCGCAGATAATTTTTTGGGACACTACGCCATCTTCCTTAGTGGATGGAAAGGTGCCAACAACAACAACAACAACAACAACAAACAAAAACATATAATTTTGTAAACTATTACTCTTTCTGATTAGATCAAAAACAATAATAATGTACAAAATTTTATGATTAATTTTGATGATATCAGAAAAATATTTGGATTCAGCCCGCAATGTTTTAAATCTGCTTACAAATTCGGCCTGATGTCTAAAGGATATGATAGATTGGGCTACGGTCTCTAGGAGTAAACATGAAACAATATGACATATTTACATTCTCATTATAAGAGATGGTCTGTTAGCCGGTAACCAGGAATCCACGTAATTTATTTCAGCACTACCACCCAGTGAGAATCGAACTGTTATAATCTAAGCGGCTTAATCTACTGCGCAGATGCGTGGGTGTTTAGAAAGACTAACTCCTTCGTGACTATTACGAAAACTAATTCTGATAAATGAGGTATTGGAGAAACGGAGTATGTTTTTCGATCGAATTGATAATTCTCAATCTTTCTAATGCAACTCACGACAGGCACGTAGAAAATCTTTTTGAAACACTCAGTACATTTCTCTTAATCGTCTTAAACAATCTCTGCTAATCATTGTGTCTCCAACAATTCCGTGACTTCAACTCGGCTCCATTTCCGTACAAGCCACAAATGCAACGAATACATTAGGAGATAAAAGTTTGTTCTCCAGCAAGAAATGATAAAGCGTTTCAGAAAATGCCTTAAACATAAAGGGGTTTTCAGAAAAAATTTGTAGCATTTTGTAATCTTATAACTTGACCAATTCTCATTCAAATGATCTCAAATTTTAACTCGAAATTTTATGTTTAATGTTTTATTATTTTTGGTATAAAATGCCATTCATTGGAAAAGAAAAGGCATTTAAATTTTGTTTAGTCATCTAGAGATAATCACTTTATTATACAGGCTGTTAAAAAATATGATATATTTTAAAAACCTAATAATTTAACCATTTCTTGTTCAAAGGATCTCAAATTTTAACAGCATGTGTAGAAACAACTCAAAATTTTATTTTTGAGATTTTATTCTTAAAAAAAAAGAAATGCGATTCACTAGATAAGAAAAGGCATTTAAATTTTTTAGTCATCTAAAGATCATTACTTTTTTATACAGTGTGTTTCAAAATATTTGATATCATTTGAGATATACAGGCTGTTTCAGAAAATTTGATATCATATTGTAATCTAATAACTCAATTCTCATTCAATGCCGCCCTATCGAATATGGCTGTAGAATACGACGACAGTCCCTCTGGAGAGGGGTAAAACTCCAACCATTTTTATCATATATGTGCTAGAAGGCTGAGGTCTTGGTGTCCTGGGTATGACGTAAAACTGCATTTAGTGGAGGTTCAAATTCTTGAAGACTGAGAGTGTGGGATACCCCTTCATCGCTAACACTCCCAGGTCTATTCTGACCCGAGTGGTAGTACCTGTTAGAGTCCCATCTATGGGTTAAATAGATAAAAAATGAGTTTGTAAATGTGTTTAAAAAAATTGAATACCCAACAAGAATGAATAAAACAAAAGCGTATACGGTATAAATAACCCAACAAAGTTGGCCTGCCGTAAAATCCAACCAACCAACCAACCATCATTCAAATGATCTCAGATTTTAACAGCATGTGTAAAAATCCCATGTTTAATGTTTTCTTTTACGATATAGAAATGACTTTCACTGGATTTTTGTGGTTTCTTGGTTTTAATGGCATATCAACTCTCTTGGGTTATTTAATGTCATCATTATAGAAGAGCAGTATGTAACATAATGGGCGGTGAGGAAGAGCCTTGAGTGTAACCTGATATATAAAATAAGTACGGAAAAGTTTTTAGCAGGATTACGTGTTATGTAAAAGTTTTAAGGGTGAATCATCATAATTGCCACATAGCATGGTTTTATTGGACAAGCCGTGAGACATGGCGAAGTAGGAGAGAGGAATAGTGAGAGGTGAAAATGTTGAGTTGAGTTTGTAATTATGAGTTGAGAGGGCTAGACGTGTTCTCGGCTGTTGTGACTTGGAGGAAATTGGCCTTGTGTTATTACTAAAAACTATAAATGGTACAAGACAAGATGTCCCCCAGCACCTCAAGTTGGTTTCCAGACTCCAAACATCCAGGAATTGCCAGCCAACTCCAGCATCGACTCAGCAAAGAAGATTCGAGCCTCTCCAAGTACCGATCAGAGATAAGTATACAGTTATACTATCAATACATCATCACTCCATTCTGAAATGAGTGCCATAATGTAACACACGTTGACACGTCCTCTCTCCATTCCGAAATTAAAGCGTAACGTTTCAAGTAGAGGAACTATTCAACCCATAGCTGAGGTAGGGGATTCATACTTTCCCAAGAGTATTTGTCCGAAAGTGAATGCTATAGTGCGACTGGAATTTGACTCGCTTACTACGATGTCATAGTCCAACTATTCATTAAATTTTTTTTTAATAATTTTAAAATTAGATAAATTATGAAATGATTAAATTATTGTAGTTTAAATATAGAAAGTAAAAGCTGAAAAATCGTTCAGCTTAACAGGAAGATAGGAAAAAGTGAAGTCGAACGTGAGCGAATATTTTATATGTAAGTAAAGTAAAGTCGACGGGGCGGCTAAAGTCGGTATCAGCCAGACAGCGAGGGAGTCTATCCCTTTTCAATAGCGCTAGACAAGGAGATTGTTTTTAGCTCTGAGGTGGAGCGCCACACCTACCATCATCACCTTACTTTACCGCACAGATCCCTGTGCTACTCATACGCTGAGTTGGCGAGGACCGGTATCGAACTAGGAACTTGTGGTTTCTAGCCGAACGCTCTGCCGACTGAGCTAACCCGGCCCTCTAAAAATGAGAAGGATTGTAGAGCGTAATTGGAATGACGAAATGTATATATACCAATTTATACTGTAAGTTATTCAAGTTTGAAATATTTATAAACACTACAGGAGCCACCTAGTACATTACTGTACCTCTTATTCAGTCTCATGTATCAGAATGTGTGACCTCTTTTCGGTTGTGTGTGCTCCCCACTTTAGGCAATCAGGTATGATGCACTTACCAGACCACTTATCTCTTATCGTTAGATATTACTACACTCTTCACCATTCTCTCATGGCATAGGGGGTTTTCG
>CM042174.1:13005565-13008065 GCA_023376005.1 Doryteuthis pealeii
TTTTTCGCTCTTTGATTTCGATATCCAATCGTTGTTCAGCTCATTTAGATTTTATTGTTTCTTATTTTCTGATAGAAGACAATTTGCCAACAAACGAAAAAGATAATCTCCCAAGATTTCCAGACCAACGTTGCTTAAATTGCCGCTTATAGAATAAATATTTAGAAGCAATCTTATCTTTAATAAGTTCACGAGACTTTCTTTATCTGTTTTCAAACGTCCATCACACGGTTAGATGTAGAGCTATGCAATTTACAATGTATTTGTATAGTGAAAATAATTTCCAATGCATTTTATTGTAAAAATCAATTTCCATGCATTTTTATAGTAAAAGTCATTTCCAATGCATTTTTATAATAAAAATCATTTCCAATGCATTTTTATAATTTGTTTCCGGTGCATTTTTATGGTAAAAATCATTTCCAATGCATTTTATAATAAAATCTTTTCCAATGCATTTTTTATAATAAAAATTGTTTCCGGTGCATTTTATGGTAAAAGTCATTTCCAATGCATTTTTATAATAAAATCATTTACAATGCATTTTATAATAAAAATTGTTTCCAGTGCATTTTTATAATAAAACAAGGTGATAGATTTGGTAGCTCTACATCAAACTATTTGTCCGTCTATAAAGGACAAATAAAGACTTTCCGATAATTAATATAGATATCACAAATAGACGAAGGAAGTGACCTAGAAAATATAACTTTTAAACACTTACCTACTATTTATGCTTAGCTACGCTTTATTGATATTAATAGCAGCGTTTCGACATGATTTGAACATTTAAATTTCAGCTTCATTGGTTTGGAATTTTGATCAGTCTGAAGTTTAGTCACATGACCAATTCATTAATACTTAATCTGGATTTTATTTGTATAGATGAAAATAATCAATAGTCTCATTTTGGCCTTTATCGATTTGAAATCATTATTTGATACTGAGCCATAATTACAACCTATTTAATATCTCCAACTTTAGAGCGAAACATTTACGATAGAAAGAAATTTGCGAACAAATTTAATTTGTCTTCATTTTTCAGATGAAGCCTGATAATTTATATTTTCTTGATTTTTCGGACTGTTGTCCTCATCTTCATTGTTATATACATATAACATTACGGTCGATGTGCCCTCATGCCTTCTTCAGGTGTTTCTTGTCGTACTCGGGTGCGTCCATGTCGTAGCACATGTCTCTAACAGATAGTGTTTGAGTTCATATAGCTCTAAGTGACAATCATCTGTAGGTTGCAGGTTCAATTCTGACCACAGGCGATGATAACGTAGAATGCATAACATAGCTTAATACTTGTATCCGGTCATGGTTTGCAGAATCAAAACAGTTTACCCGAATAGATTGAATAAAGGGTTCGTTTATTATAAATAAAAGTTCTGTATAAGCTCCCGATTACGACATAAAGACACACGAGACGAGAAGATTCCTGCCACATATCACGCAAACCATCCGTGTGGGGCGAACAAGATACGTTGGGCACTGCTGGAGAAGCAAGGATGAACTCATTAGTGACGTTCTACTATGGAAGCAATCACATGGGCACGCCAGAGTAGACCGTCCAGAAAATACGTACATAGACCAACTCAGATACATAGACCAGCGCGGATACTGGATGCTGCGCAGAGGACCTCTCAGGGGCAATGAATGATAGGGAAGATTAGCGAGAGATTGTTATGAAGATCCGGGCTGCTAGCGCAAAATGATGAGGATGATGATGATGATTGATAAATACCATACAAAAGTAACCCCGAAACACGATCCCTGATGATGCTAACATGTCATTAAAGCCATTAACTCTGAAAGTGTAAATATAGACGTACATCGTATATACCAAAAAAATATGAACATAAACCTGATCAATTTTAGGTTTCGAGTTGTGCAGGAAACGTCAATAAACAATTAAAAACGATTGTGTCAGTCCGCCCTCCTAGCTGGGGGGGGGAGTCGTTAAATGTATACTTTTTTCAATGGTATTAGCGCTACCTGAAATGCTCTTCGAACTCGATACCTACATATCGTAATACTATTAACTCAACCCCTATATCCGCTGCGCTATGTGTCCAACAGATATAGGGATTGAGTTAATACAGTTCTTAGTTACAATCATATGCTGTTTGCAGGTTCAATCCTGACCGAGGGCGATATTAACATAGAATACTTAACATAGCTTAACACTTGATATATAAACGTAAACCTGATCAATTTTACGCTTTTAGACATCATAAGAATTAAATGTGTTTTAGCTTTGGTGGCCAAAACTGCTTCTTATGATACGTTAGAAGGCTTCATAGAAACCTCCAAACGTAGGTGAACATATATGTAATAAAATCCAGCAAAGAGGTACATATAACAATACAGACTTTATTGTCTGAGCACATTTAACATGAAATATAGAACATAAATACAAACAGGACGAAAGTCTTAGGAAGTAAGAGAGAGTCTTATAGAATAGAAGAGCCACTTACTGTATATTACACATGTG
>CM042174.1:13013065-13015565 GCA_023376005.1 Doryteuthis pealeii
TGTGTAACATCTTACCCGTGGCGAACGGGTTGGGTACGTACCTAAGTACCTGCTCCGGGGCAGAGTTGACCTGGGAGTAATATCAATGAAGGGGTAATCCTCACTCTCCAGATCTCCTGAACTGGAGCATTGCATCAGTTTAGTGTTCTACCCAGGGCATCAGCTTTTGGTGGAGTCTTACCCCTCAGCTGAGAATAGAGTCAGCATGTTCTAAGTTTTTTTAAGATTTATATATTTCACTAGGATATTACACCCAAGTGGAAATAGCATCAAAGATTGTCTAGTAAAATGCACCAAAATTCCTCGTTTTCCAACATATAGCATCGAAATTGGTTAGAAATTTAGCAATTTCAATATCAAAAACAGAAAAGCTTGTCATTTGAAACAAAATGAATAAAAATATTATAACTAGAATTCCCTCACCACAGACTCATCCTATTTGCTGCTTTTTTTACCTAATAAGAAAGCTGTAACAGTGATACCATTTTAAAAAGATTGAATATATTTCCTCAAACGAAGGCATATATTTTGTGTGGTAATTATTTTCGTTAATTTGCAACTTTCGCTTCATGGGAGATGTTACAGTTTCAAAATCGACCTACCCTATTCTATTGATCTCTTTCACCGATCTTGTGACCCTAGTGCTCTCACCTGGTTGTATTCTAAGAGAAAGCTAAGGAAATTCCAAACTAAATCTAGCATTATCTCTTTCTTTTATTTTTCTTTATTTTAAAATTTTTTTTTAGTTTACTTATTACACTACTGTTGTAACCACCCCCTCATTTACCTGGGTCTTACTATTAAAAAAAATCTTGGTTCACTCCCTCGCTGATACGTCATTTACTCAATCTCCAAGTTAAAATTTTCTTACATTTTCATTCGTTTTTTTCCTTACATCAATGTTTTTATCTGATTCAATTTTATAACTATTTTTTCTTCTTCACTTCTATCAACTGTCCGTTTTCCACCATGCTCGTTATCTCTTCATTCTACTTTCCTAATATACTCAGGGTGTATATATTGATCGCAACGTCTTGTCAGGCGACTGCCACTCCTTCATTCATTGTCCGTTTGTGGGCTCGTTCATGACTTTTCAATCCTGCAAAATTCTTGCACAACTTAGAACATATCTGGCACATATAACGATCGGTGTTGACTGAGTCGACAGGTGTTGTATACTCATCACTGTGAACTTTCATGTGAAGCTTGAGACCACCAGCTGTTTTGGCACACTTTTGTACTGCAAGAACATTAAAAGTCCTCATGTTGGGGATCATGCTGGGAATCACAGTGTGGCATGGCAGAGACAATAATTGCAGTAGAGTCATCGGCGACTAAACAGGTGTACACCTCCCCACCCCACCCCACACACATATACATATACATATATATATATATATTATATGACATTTACATTCACACCACTGCTTGCAATTGTACACACACACACACACACACACACACACACACACACACACACACACACTGTCAGCCGGACTTAGAACATGCTGACTCTATTCTCAGCTGAGGGGTAAGACTCCACCAAAAACTGATGCCCTGGGTATAACTAAACTGATGGCAATGCTCCAGTTCAGGAGATCTGGAGAGTGAGGATTACCCCTTCATTGATATTACCCAGGTCAACTCTGCCCCGGAGCAGGTACTTAGGTACGTACCCAACCCGTTCGCCACGGGTAAGATGTGACACAAAAGTCGCAAGTATGGGGCGTCTATTGATGATCGAACTGGTTATCAGTAGTAATATATCTGCGAGACTAGCTTGCTAGCCATAATGCCATGATGGAACACACTTATGTTAAAATTATTTGTATTCAATAGGAATACGTGATACCCTGGGTATCACACTGAACTGATGGCAAGGTTCCTGTTTAGAAGATCTAGAGAGTGTGGATTACCCTATCACAGACCATTACTCCCAGGTTCACCCTGTTCCGGAGTGGTATTCGATAGGAATATATGATACAATATAAATGTAAGTTATTTTATATTGTTACTTGAAGCTAAAATTGTTAACTAAGGATTATTGTTAATTACTTGAAACTTGTGTGTAAACAATTTTATGATATGCTGGATACCAAATCATATAGGAGGGAAGGGAAATGAAAGAGCAGACTCCGCAGCTAAATCGGCTCGAGATATGATTCCCGACAATTTCAAGATACCATATACTGATTTGAAACCTAAAATCAATAGATTCCTTCATACAAAAATGGCAACAACACTGGAATAACAACATTCACAATAAACTCTTCCTAATCAGACCCACTTTGAGAGGCTGGAGACCAACTTTAAGGAAGTTTAGAAAGGAACAAGTCATTGTGTCTCGATTACGCATTGATCATACAAGACTAACGCACTCCAATATACTCAAACAAGAACAACAACCACAACTTTGACAGTTAAACACTTATTCATGGAATGCAGGTTTCTCGCTCACATCAGGAGCCGTTATTTAAAGCAAACAATATGAAAGATCTGT
>CM042174.1:13020565-13063065 GCA_023376005.1 Doryteuthis pealeii
AGAATAAAAGAAAATGAATACAAAGAAAAATGAATAAGAAGGTTAAGGAACAAGAAAGAAAGAAAGAAAAAAAGAAGGAAAGAAGGAAAGAAAGAAAGAAAGAAAGAAAGAAAGAAAGAAGGAAAGGAAATGAATATAAAAAAAAGGAATAAGAAGGTTAAGGAACAAGAAAGAAAGAAAGAAGGAAAAAAAGAAAGAAGGAAAGGAAATGAATAAAAAGAAAAGGAATAAGAAGGTTAAGGAACAAGAAGAAGAAGAAAGAAAAAAAGAAGGAAAGAAGGAAAGAAAGAAAAGAAAGAAAGAAGGAAAAAAAGAAAGAGGAAAGGAAATGAATATAAAAGAAAAGGAATAAGAAGGTTAAGGAACAAGAAAGAAAGAAAGAAGAAAAAAAGAAGGAAAGAAGGAAAGAAAGAAAGAAAGAAAGAAGGAAAAAAGAAAGAAGGAAAGGAATGAATAAAAGAAAGGATAAGAAGGTTAAGGAACAGAAAGAAAGAAAGAAGGAAAGAAAGAAAAAAAGAAAGAATAAAAAAGAAAATGAATAAGAAGGTTAAGGAAAGAAGAAAGAAAGAAAAAAAAGAAGAAAGAAGGAAAGAAAAAAGAAGAAAGAAGAAAGAAAGAAGGAAAGGAAATGAATATAAAAGAAAAGGAATAAGAAGGTTAAGGAACAAGATAGAAAGAAGGAAAGAAGGAAAGAAAGAAGGAAAGAAAGAAGGAAAGGAAATGAATATAAAAGAAAAGGAATAAGAAGGTTAAGGAACAAGAAAGAAAGAAAGAAAGAAGGAAAGAAAGAATAAAAGAAATGAATACAAAAGAAATGAATAAGAAGGTTAAGGAACAAGAAAGAAAGAAAAAAAGAAGGAAAGAAGGAAAGAAAGAAGGAAAGAAAGAAAGAAGGAAAGGAAATGAATATAAAAGAAAAGGAATAAGAAGGTTAAGGAACAAGAAAGAAAGAAGGAAAAAGGAAAGAAGAAAGAAAGAAAGAAAGAAGGAAAGAAAGAAAGGAAAGGAAATGAATATAAAAGAAAGGAATAAGTTAACGGAACAAAGAAGAAAGAAGGAAAGAAGGAAAGAAAGAAGAAGAAAGAAAGAAAGAAAGACAGAATAAAATAAAATGAATACAAAAGAAAAGGATAACAAGGTTAAGGAACAAGAGAGAAGGAAAGAAGGAAAGAAGGAAGAAAGAAAGAAGGAAAGAAAGAAAGAAGGAAAGGAAATGAATATAAAAGAAAAGTAATAAGAAGTTAACGGAACAAGAAAAGAAAGATAGAAATAAAGAAAGAAGGAAAGAAGGAAAGAAAGAAAAAAGGAAAGAAAGAAAGGAGGAAAGAAAATGAATATAAAAGAAAAGGAATAAGAATTTAACGGAACAAGAAAGAAAGAAAGAAAGAAAGAAAGAAAAGAAGAAAGAAAATGAATATAAAAAGGAATAAGAAGGAATAGGAACAAGAAGAAAGAAAATAGAAAAAAATGGATAGAAAATGAATATGAAAGAAAAGGAATAAGAAGTTAACGGAACAAGAAAAGAAAGAAACAAACAAACAAAGAAGAAAGAAGGAAGGAAAGAAAATGAATATAAAAGAAAGAAAAGAAGGTAAAAGAATAAGAAGCAAGAAAGAAAGAAAGAAATAAAGAATAAATAAGGAAAAAAAAAAAGGAATAAGAAGGTAAAGAAAGAAAGAAAGAAAGAAAGAATCCACCCCTACATCAATTCAGAGTGGATCTGGAAGTAATGGCCATGAAGGGATGACTCCGCATTCTCCAATCACTATTATTCTTTTATCACTGGATACAGATTAGTGTCATACACCGGACAGCCCTTTTAGTGGAGATTCTAACACGGTCAATTCACGCTAGATCGCCGAAGTTAAGCAGCAATGAATATATTCAATAATCAATTGGGTAACCACTTAAGCAACTGAAGGTACTGTAAGGAACCTGGCATCCTTTTTTTTTATCAAAATGGCTTGGTTGGGAATTACATAACCCAAAAGAGGGTTTATATGCCATAAAATAAAATAACCAACCAGCCCGAGTCCTTTGTTTATCAAAATGACTTGATTCGGAATTAAATGGCCCGAAAAGGGTTGATATGCCGTAAATCAAAACTACTAACCAACCAACCAACCATCTCTCTCCCTCTCCCTCACCCTATCTCTCTCCTACCCTCCCCCTCTCTCTCTCTCTATCTCTTTACATGTCCATCTCTCCATCACTCTCTATTACGGCCAAGTTACACTGAAAGCAGCGGTTCCCGCTAGGTCACCGAAGTTAAGCAGTGATAAGTGTGTTCAATAGGGTAGGTCGATTTTCAACTTTTTTTAGAATATCAAAATGTAACAAATAGAGAAAGTTGGGTATTGTATAATAAGTACTGACACAAAAAGTAGGTTTCTAGCTTACACCAATTTTTGAGTATTTAGTTTTAAAGATGTCTTCAATACTTGATTTGGTGAGCACTTCAGCAACAGCAGGTACTGTAAGCAACCTGAGTCTTTGTTTATCAAAATGACTTGATTCGGAATTAAATGACCCGTAAAAGGTTGATATCCCGTAAATCAAAACTACTAACCAAACAAACAACCATCTCTCTCTCTCTCTCTCTCTCTCTCTCTCTCTGACTATCTGTTCATCGCATTCTCCCCCCCCTCTCTCCCCATGCCTATCTCTACATCACTCTCTATTACGGCCAAGTCATGCTGAAAACACCAGTTCCCGCTAGATCACCGAAGTTAAGCAGCAATGAATGACCACTTAAGCAACTGAAGGTACTGTAAGCAAGCCGAGTCTTTCGTTTATCAAAATAACTTGATTCGCCATTAAATGACACGAAAGAGGGTTTTTAATGCTGTAAACAAAACCACCAAGCAACCACTATGTATATTATTCTAAGCCTCACCGACAGGAAAGAGTGTGGGTGACGGGGGAGAAGGAGGCTGAGATAAATGTAACGTATTGCTGTTATTAATTAGCGAGAGAGTAAATATTGAATGAAATCAATTAATGTCTAATTATTAGAAATGAAATCAAATGTTCTTTCCCTGTGGGATCGATCTTTTGTTTCATTGAACAGACCGAAGATTGCAATCGACCAACGACGACGAGCGTATTTACTGTGCTAAATAGTCTCTTATTAATTTATGTTTGTTTGTTTGTCTTGTTTTTGTTTTACGGCATATCAACCCCGGTGGGTCATTTAATTATTTTAATTTATTCAATTCCACATACCGTAAAAAATATTGGGCCAATCCCTATACACAACATGATATATGATACTCATTATATTTCCAGCTAAGATTTAAATAGTACCACTACTGTACATCTACAAGGATGGCTTTGGTATTAAATAACCCACAAGGTTTATAAGCTGTCATTTAATGCCGACATTTATGTCTATTATTATTACTAGCAAAATAAAAAGACACCCTCCGGGCGATGTAAAAATAATTTTTTGAAAGATATTGCCTGAGGGGATGGGAGCTGAAAATTCAATGTCATAGAGTGTGTACCATAAGTATGTAAAATCGTCAAATTTATTAAAGGAGTAAAAAAAAAAAAAAAAAAGAAAAGAAAGAAAGACAATTTGAAATGGAAACAGTTCCGATAGCTTTAAATATTATATTAGAATAAAACATAGAATATATATAAATATATAACGCCGGGCATCTATTTATTGAAACAATGAGTATTGTCTAACATTGCATGCTCACATTTTGAGTATATTTGTTCTATGTTATGACGTTGGATTATGTGTTGGGTAATGTGACGTAAGCAGTGACGTAATTTTGTTGCAAACCAGAAGCGAATCTCCATTATTAATACGAGAGTAAAAAAACAATTTTTGAAATTGCTTACTCAAATTTTGGGTGTATATAGCATAAGATTATTGTGACGTAAGCTGTGACGTAGAGCTATGACGTAGTTTTTGTTACAGACAGAAATACAAACAATCTCCATTATTAATAGATAAATAGATGACTATTTATTCGGTACTGTGTGATTTTCCACTACTCGTTAATTTTACATTTTACACTACGTCTCTCCATTATGCGTCAACTGTGGTAATACTATTTCTTTTTCAGAGTGGTTACAATATAAATAGTGTTTTATTTTTTATTTTACGGGATATCAACCCTTCTAGGGGAATCTAAAGCCGAATCAATTAATAGATTTGTAGAAATGATTTTCATTAACTGAAGATGACACCCAGACATGTTTTCTCTCTCCACCCTCTTTTCTCTCTTTCACTCTCTCTTTCATTTTACCCCCCCCTTCCTTATTTTTAAAATCTTTCCTAATTGTCAAAGTTTTTCAAATTTGTAGTTTGTTGATTGAATCTAATAAAGTATTTTATGAAATAAAGACGAAATATTAAGTTTTACCTACGAATTGAATTCACAAGGTTCCGGGTTCGATAATGACCCCTCGCCAACTCAGCGAATGAGTAACACAGCTAGGATCTGTGCGGTAAAGTGGGTGAGCTGATGGTAGGTTTAGCTCAGATACAAAAATCTTCCTGGTCTAGCACTAGTGAAAAGGGGATAGATAGACTCCCTCACTATTTGGCTGATACCGACAACAGTTCACCCCGCCACCGACTGCTTTATGAATATCAATGACAATTTATTTACAGTATTTCCATGTCCTTGTAAAATATACGATGTCTAAAACAAGAAAATTGTGAGTTTTAGGTGTTTCATTTATTTAGTCATTCGTAGTATCAAGCAATTCGTTTTGTATTTTTTTCATTTTTTTATTTACTTTTCTTTTCTTTCTGTATTTCTTTCTTCTCTTGTGATATTTAATAATTTTCTAATATGGCGTCTTATTATTTTTTTTCTTTTTCATTTCCTTTTTCCTTCATCCGTCTGAACACATCACTTTTCGTACTTTTGTTTTTACTATTATTTTTTCTAATTTTCATAGTTCTTTCTTTCTTTCTTTCTTTTTTTCTTTCTCCAATTTGAATCTTTCTTTGCGTTTTATTCTTTTTCTCGTTCTTTCTTCGATTGATTATTCAATTTTCTTTCTTTCTTTCTTTCTTTCTTTCTTTCTTTTCTTTCTTTCTTTCTTTACTCTTTTTTGTTTAATATATACTTTTATTTTATTTTTCTTCTAAATCTCGTTTTTTCTTTCTTTCTTACTTGTTTTTCTTTCTTTCTTTCTTTCTTTCTTTCTTTCTTTCTTTCTTTATTCGCTCACTTTTATTCAATACTATACTTTCATTCTATTTTTCTTCTGAATCTCTCTTTTTTCTTTTTTTCTTACTTTGTCTTTCTTTCTTTCTTTCTTACTCTTTTTGTTGTTATATACTTTTATTTTTTTTTCTTCTAAATCTCGTTTTCTTTCTTTCTTACTTTATTTTTCTTTCTTTCTTTTGTTTTCTTTTTTCTTTCTTTCTTTCTTTCTTTCTTTCTCTTCATTCGCTCACTTTTATTCAATTTTTATTTTTTATTTTTCATTTTCATTCTATTTTTCCTTTTTATTTTCCGTTTTCTGTTCTCGATTTCCTTCCCCCTCTCTCTCCCCCCCAAAGTCCCCCTAAGCAAGACCAGTTTGGTCATGATAGACCAAGAGTTACAAAATGACAAATGAAGGGTAATGACGTAACAAAGAGAATTACAAAGCGAGCAACATAGCGAAATTCCAAACTAAGACCGGCTAAGACACTTATTAAATCTGGACTTAAAAAGTCCAAGGTTTTAGCTGCGAGCAAAAACATACATGAGGGAATTTGATCCACAGTTCAGAAGTTCGAGAAAAGAAGAAGCTTTTGGGATGGAACACGTGACCAGTGGGCGGTAAAATTCGGAAAGAATAGATGCTGCTCACTAGAGACAGCAAAACAAATTCTTGCTGGAAACTCGAATAGGTTGAACCAATGAAAAAGAGATCAGACGTACATCTAACAGAAAAGTAACGATAGAATAGAATGGCTACATTCTAGTGGCGGGAAACTTGTCTTAAAGGGACGACGAGCAATCCACAAGGCCATGCAACTGGTTCTTTTTTGGTTCTTATTTTGCTGTTGTGATTTTTAGTGTATTTTATCTTATGAGTTTTTTCTTTCTTTCTTTCTTTCTTCATTCACGCTTCTTTCAATTATTTTTTCGATATCTTTTCCGGTATTCTCAGTCTTTCTTTCTTTCTTTCTTCTTTCTTTCTTTCTTTCCAAAACTTCTCATCTCTCTCTCTCTCTCTCTTTCTCCTTTCTTTCTTTCTTTTTTCTTTCTTTTACTTTCTATTTCTTCATTTATTTTGATGTACTCTTTCTTTCTTTCTTTCTTTCTTTCTTTCTTCATTCACGTTTCTTTCAATTATTTTCGATATCTTTTCCGTATTCTCAGTCTTTCTTTCTTTCTTTCTTTCTTTCTTCTTTCTTTCTTTCCAACCCTTCTCATCTCTCTCTCTCTCTTTCTCCCTCTCTTTCTTTTTTCTTTCTTTCTTTTACTTTCTCTTTCTTCATTTATTTTGATGTACTCTTCTTCTTTCTTCTTTCTTTCTTTCTTTCTTTCTTTCTTGTCATGTATCCTTTCATTTGTTCTTTCCTTTTAATTATGCATTCTTTCTCTCTTTCTTTTTTTTTACTATGAATTTTTCTTTCTTTTCATTTATTCTTTTTTCTTTTTAATTATGTATTTTTTCTTACTTTGTTTCTTCCTTTCTTTTCAATTATGCACTTTCTTTATTTTTCTTTCTTTCTTTTTCTTTCTTTCTTTCTTTCTTTCTTTCTTTCTTGTCATTTATTCTTTCATAATTTCTTTCTTTTTAATTATGTATCTTTTTTTCTTTCACACGCTTCATCTTCCGCTCAACATTCTTTCTTTCTTTCTTTCTTTCTTTCTTTCTTTCTTTCCATGCTTCATTGTCCCCCTCCACATTCTTTCTTTCTTTCTTTCTTTCTTTCTTTTCTTTCTTGTCATGTATCTTTTCATTTCTTTCCTTTTAATTTATACATTCTTTCTTTCTTTTTTACTATGAATTTCTTTCTTTCTTTCTTTTCATTTATTTCTTTTTTTTCTTTTTAATTATGTATTTTTTTTTACTTTCTTTCTTTCTTCCTTTCTTTTACACTTTTCTTTCTTCTTTCTTTCTTTCTTTTTTATGTATTCTTTCTTTCTTTCTTTCTTTCTTTCTCATTGTCTCCTTTCTTTCTTTCTTTCTTTTTCTCACACTTCATTTTCCCTATACATTCTTTTCTTTCTTTTTCCCATTCTTTTTTCTCTCTCTTTCTTTTCCATTCTTATCTTCTTTCTTTCTTTCTTTCTTTCTTTCTTTCTTTCTTGTCATTTCTTCTTTCATGCTTTCTTTTTAATTATGTATGTATGTATTCTTTCTTTCTTTCTCACGCTTCATTGTCACTCACCACATTCTTTCTTTCTTTCTTTCTTTCTTTCTTTTCTTTCTTTCTTTTCCATTCTTTCCTTTCTTTGCGATCTCATGTTGTATGCCTTTTCTTTCTTTCCCTTCTAGCCTCGTTTTATTATTTACTGACTTCAACTTTTCCCATATTAACAATTCATGATTCTTCCATTATTTCCAGCAGTGACAACAATAAATTCTCGATGCCTCTTACTGTTCTTTGCATTTGAAATTATCTTTAAAGAAACAAACAAACAAATAAACATAAATATATAAAAAAATAAACACAGGGATGCTAGAAGATCTTAAACTTAGTTTAATGTACCCCTTTACTAGAAATATGTTAATTTCACGTATATAACATAAAATGAATGCTAAACTATAAAGAGTTATGGTAAAAGATAAGGGGAGATAATTATAAAATATAAAGAGAGATTGTCCTTGTGGAATTAACATCATCCTCACCATCATAGTAAGGCTGGGACTAGCGTTCAGTCACCAGACAAGATAAAAGACAGAGTGCAATCGAATATACTCTGTACAAACTGCCAGAACACAGAACGAATCTCTACAGTACACATAAATAAAGATACACAGAGAAAATACTGAAATATGAACAGATGATTTAAAATATTAAGAGTGATGATGTTAAAAAAGCCCGGATGTGAAAAGTTATATATATATATATATATATATATATATATATATATATATATATATATATATATCGTGTGAGTGTATTCCGGAGATGATGGGTGTGTTTGTGTGTGTGTGATGCTAAATTTTTGTGTGTGAAATACATTTTTGGTACAGACAACTTTATATAAATATTTGAGGTTATTATAGTGATCACCACGATATCAATGGATGGAAGACTAAGGAGGAATGAAAGGAATAGAGAAAAATTGTTTATTGATAAAACAAGGGCCCTTTCGTCCAGTGTTTTTCATGTTTTATAACCGGAATCGATTATATATATATATATATATATATATATATATATATATATATATATATATATTCACCACAGTCTATCTATCTATCTATCTATCTATCTATCTATCTCAGTCTATTCAAATGTATCTATCATTTTGAGACAATAATGTTCATGCAAAAAAAAATAAATAAATGAATAAATAAAGAAAGAAAATAAAAAAAACCAAAAAAACGAGAATCAAAACAATCATTCGAGATATTATAACATCATTTATCTACTGTACATATTCAGCCTAAAAGTAATTACCCCCCCCAAAAAAAAATAACACACACAAAAAAAAAAAAACAAAGGAAAAAGCAAAATAAAAAAATCGGCAAAAAGTAAAGGATATTCGGAAAGACTTTGAATTAAGCTGACAGGTTCTACTTCCCCATCGTCCGATTCGGCCTCTGCTTTATTTCCTTTCTACCCAAAAGAGACAGGAAGAATTTCCTGTCATAAAAGGACACACACACGGGCATGCGCACCTACAGATATATATATATATATATATATATATATATATATATATATATATATATATATTATATATAGTCCTACGTAATGCTTGCATATACTAGCTGAATACCCGTTGGAGAGACAGAAAATTAAGCTATGATAAAAAGTTCTCTTACCTCTACACGATTCTTGTATGCACAACATTTTCTGAAAAACATAATTTTTATTATGTGAAAACAAAAAAGAAAGAAAGAAAGAAAGTAGAACAAGAGAGAAGAAAGAAAGAGAAAGAAATGAAGAAGAAGAAGAAAAAGAAAAAAAGGGTGATCAAGAAAGAAAGACGATGAAAGCAAGAAAAAGAAGATCTGGAGAAAGGAAGAAAGAAAGGATGAAAGAAAGGATGAAGAAAGAAAAAAGAGAGAAAAGAAAAGAAAGAGAAAGAGAAAGAAAGAAAAAGAAAGTAAGAAAGGATGATCTGGGAAAGAAAGAAAGAAAAGGATGAAAGCAATACATAGAAGAAAGTAAAAAAGGAAGAAAGAAGAAAGAAAGAAAGAAAGAATGATCTGAAGAAAAAAAGGATGAAAGAAAGAAAAATAAATAAAGAAAGAAAGGCGATTAAAGAAGAAAAGAAAGAAAGAAATCTGAAGAAAGAAAGAAAGAAAGAAAGAAAGAATGATCTGAAGAAAGAAAGAAAGAAAGAAAGAAAGAAAGAAAAGAATGATCTGAAAAAGAAAAAGAAAGAAAGAAAGAATAAAGATGAAAGTAAGAAAAAGAAAGAAAGAAAATCTGAAGAAAGAAAGAAAGAAAGAAAGAAAGAAAGAAAGAAAGAATGATCTGAAAAATAAATAAATAAATAAATATTTCATTATGCGAAGTCCACTTGAATTTCCGTCTTTGAAAAAAGCTTGATATTTTTAGATTAAAAATAAAATGAATATATATCAAAATATATACAGAGTTCAGAAATTGAATTTTCTCTTTTGTTCCGATAATGTTGCGATAAATATAAACAGATTTATCTCGTTGCAAAAGCCACAGTTAAATGAACAAATAACAAGGCAGAGTGAAGCAGTTATCTTTATTTTTTATGCTTACACCATTATAACTTTTCATGAAAATTATCGACAAGAAATTTCTTACTTACATCTTTACCAACCCCTTCACACAAGTAAAATGAGACACAAGGTAAATTTTAAAGCGGTGTTTAACAGGAAGGAATTCAGAGCTTTCATTCTACTAGACCAGCTGCCGAACGAAGGTTAAACAGCCTAGTCTGCCCTACTATTCACCCATAGGTGGAGGGAGAGTAGTTGGATGCATACAGTCTCGTCCAGAATTTGAACTCGAGTCGACGAGTCCATTTCCACGACTCTAACCTTTATACCACGCGATAAAAAACAAAACAAATAAAAATGAATAACACAGGAAAATTATTTATTAAAACCCGCTTTTAAAATCCTTATGTTATTTTATATCAATATTACTTTGATAAACATGTCTTTTATCAGATTCAATACTCCTTGAAAAGTTAATAAAAACTATAGATATTCTTACTTATTGGTTTGGTTTGGTCTCTATTTTAATGGCATATAAACCTCCGTGGGTTATTAGATGTCAAAACCATCATTGCAGTGGTATTAATTAACCTTTATTTGGAAGGATATGGGGTCCATACCTTTCCCAAGGGTATTAGCCCGAAAGTGAACGAAATAGCTTGAGTTGTATACGAACTGTCTGACTACGATGTTGTTGTCCAGAACGTTGGCCACTACACCACGGGTACCCCCCATCACCGCGTATTAAAATATAGATGATCTTTTCATACATAATAGCAGGTGGGAGAATACTCATAGATTCTTATATTTGTGTCGCCCGTATAAAAGCAACGATTTATGGGTTTCAAGATTCGGGAACAACTATATATATATAATATTAGGTTGTTACAAAAATAATGGCCGATTGAAGTGCTCGGTTTTGAAATGTCATTTTAACATAGAATTTGTTGTTTATTTCAGGTGAATTTTTGCATATATAATAATTAATGTGTGCTCAAAAATAAAATTTAATTTATTTTCAGATAGAAAGTATTTTGAAAAATAGGGCCTTCAAAGATGAACATACCTAAACATGACCTTCGCCTTCTTATGTTGCATGAGTTCAAGCTTGGGCACAATGCCTCCGAAACTGCTGCCAATATCAACAAAGCATGGGGAGAATATATATATATATATATATATATATATATATATATATATATATATATATATATATATATATATATATATTAGAAAAGATGTGACCCGTTGGGTCACCCATTTAGCTTGGGTTAGATAGTTAAAAATCACGATAATGTAATTTATTTTAACATTTTAAACTATTTTTCAGTCAATTAAGCCTCTTTTTCAATGTTTTAGGCGCTTGTTACAATTTAAATAACATTTGGATGGAAAAAAATTACCAAAACAGGTATTATCCGATTTAATGAAATTTTCAGTTTGATTTAACAATTAAAGAATTTTATAATGCAGCAGTTATTTTATTTCAAAACTTGAATTTAGTATTTTTGCTATGAAAAATTAATATATAAATTCATTTAAAATATGAAAATCCCGATGTTAAGTTTAAAATGTTAATTTTTAGATTCTAAAAATAAATATCTACTTAATGCAAACCTTATTTTAGTGCCAAAAGTAATAAGTTTTGAAGAAAAAGTCGATTGAAAATGTACCCTCTCCCCTTTTTAAGCAGAAAAAACATCGATATATAATTTTTCTTTTATAAAATAATAGCCAATAAATAATTATCGAAATGAGTAAAAAAAGAAATCTCCAAAAAATTAATTATTTATTATTTTTACATTTTATTTTTCGATTTCGGTACTTATTTTCTCATAAAACAACATTACAGTTTTAGGGGATTAAGGTTGATTTAATTACGTATTGCTTTAAAAAATAAACAAAAAAACTCAAATTACTATACATTTAATGTTGAAAATATTTTTTTAAAGTAAGTTTAATTGAAATTATAGACTGCAATACTAACACAAACAACTGTCTCAATAATAGATAATATTCATTAAATGTATAGTAATTTGTTATTTTTTTTGCCTTTTAAGCAATACGTAATTAAAAACAACTTTAATCCCCTAAAACCGTAATCCAATTCGCAAAATGTTAATTCATAGACTGCAGTTAAACTGTTATTGGGACACCAAAAGTTTTCGTTTTAATTTTCCGACCGTCTTCAGAAGTCAGTCCGAATCTTATTTACATTTTAAGTATTAGTATAAGTATCATCAGTCAGTCAGTCAGTATTTCCCACCCAAAACAACTGTGGACTGGGTAAAGGAAGGGGCTCTACGGATAGGTACGGGTAAATGAGGGGGTTTGAGTGCTGATTTTTTTAACCTCTCACCCTGGTTAACTCGACTACTCCGTTACTCTCCCTTACGTTAACTCTATATACAGGGAAGAAGAGAATCGTATATAATATAAGACAGGATTGGTCTGTTGTTGACTTAATTGCTAATTACGGCTAATTAAAACCAATTAAACTGATTTTTTTTAAAACAATGAGTAGTCCTAAAACCAAGTAATATCTAAGTATAAATATTGTGTCCATAACATAAATAGAAAAAATCCTTTAGGAAAAGAAAGTTGATAATCTCAGCTTTAGTATAATAATAGATATACATATACCAACGCCCCGCACAAGCAAGATGCGATACAAGGAGAGTTTTCTTACGCGGTGTTTAACGGGTTTGAATTCAGAGCTTCCTTCTCATAAACCGGTTGCCTAACCAAGGTTAAAGAGCCCAGTATGCCCTACTATTTACCCATAGCTGGAGGAAATTGGATTCATACCTTTCATTAGTGCAATATAAAATGCAAGCGGCCTCGTCCAGAAGTTGAATTGGATCGACAAGTCTATTTCCCACGACTCTAACCATTACACCACGCGCCTCTATAAACAACTATATATAAGCTCATTTTGTATCTCGTGTCATTTCTGTATTCTCTTCTATTAAGTTTTCTCAGATTGTCGTGAAATGTTCTTATATTTATAAGAGTAAACGATATACTCAACCAATTACATTCAACACTGGTTTTCACGAGATGTTTGATTGATATAAAAGTGCATCTTCCATCTCATATGAATTATGAAAGATTCAATTTTCTTCAACAGACGTATTTTATATAAATATCTATTTGATATTAGTATATTTTCTTAATAAAAAATACTATATATTTGTTTGTTTATTTTCATACTTATATCTATAAAAGAATATGAGACAATTTATCTCATATTCTTTTATAAATATAGCTTAAGAGAAGAGAATAGAGACATGATAGAATATACAAGGAAGAGTTTATACATAGTTTTATAAGGGAAATGTCAAAATAGGAAAATAGTCTTTTAGTTGATACTGTCTTGAGGCTGTTGGTAAAAAAGGAAAATATAAACACTTACAGGTTGACACACACACCACACACACACACACACACACACACACACACACACACACACATTATATATATATATATATATATATATATATTACCATACCTTACAAGTTAAACCCACCCCTTCCTTTCACCTCTTCCCTTTATCACACATCCAAACCCTCCCTTTTTTCTTCTCCTTTCGTCACTCATCCTATCACTCAGTTCTCCCCATCCTCCTTAACTCCCCCTCTCCAGAAAAATTACCTTTTCAATATAAAAGCAGACTGTAAAAAGCATTTGGTCTACATAATGATTTTTTTGACAAAGCTTCGCTAAATACCAAGACGAAATATCAATTGAATTTAGTGGTTTATGTTGTTGTATCCACTTTTTCCTCTATTTTCAACCACACGCACACATCTCATTTTCTTTTTTACAATATATATATATATATATATATATATATATATATATATATATATATATGTAAAAAGAAAATGACTCTTTGGAGATAAAGTGTATTTCAAAACAACAATTATTTTAAAAGTGGTTAATATGTATACAGAGTCTGGTTATTTCCTATAAGTCTAACATAAAATCAAAGGGGAACCACTCTTGACTGATAAATTATTTATTTATTTATTGATCTACTAGGAAAAAAAAGAACGCGGGTTAGGGTTAGTTTAATGGGAAAATAATTAAATAATTTATCAGTCAAGAGTGGTTCCCCTTTGTTCATGTTAGACTTATAGGAAATAACCTCGAGTCTATTTAGAGAACTGAATAAAATAGCAGAAGTTTACTACCCAGGTTTCACCAAAAAAGGATTTTCATGAATTCTTCGTTAATCACAGGTTGTTTTTAGATCTATACAGTGGTACCTTGACTTACGAGTTCCGTAACTTTCGAGTGTCCCTAGTTACGAGCTGCCATTAGGTCGATTTGTGTTGAGGTAAAATCTACAAGCGAGCATCGGGTACGCTCATGTTAATAAGTTCACTAAAAACATTTAAGTTTCCAAATTGTATTGCACCAAAGAAAAAAATTACTGTGGCACCTTAACTTACGAGTGCCTCAACTCACGACTTTTCCAAGTTACGAGCTGTCATTCAGTCGATATTTTGCTTTGGATTGAGCTAGAATTTGAGCTACGAGCGAGCTTCGGATACGCTTATGTTAATAAGTTCACTAAAAACATTGAAGTTTCAAATTTATTGCACCAAAGAAAATATTATTTATAAAAAAATAAACATTAAAACATATTACAATACATAATTCATTACTTTGTATTCTTTTGATTATTCGGACTATTGTCCTCATCTTTATTGTTATCTAGGTCGATATGCCCTTTGGCCTTTTTCAGGTATTTCTTGTCAATCGTTGTGTCGATAACAATAAAAATGAGGACAACAGTCCAAATGATCCAAATAATACAAATTATCAAGCCTCATCTAAAAATTCAGCAGTATATCTACTGGTTGCTATTAAGTATGCAGAAATGTTATTTCTTTCTATACTTTATCTTTGATGTAATGAATATTCATATACCTAGGTACCCCCTCACAGTAATCTGATTGGTTAGTGTCCACCATAAATACTTAACACGGTAGTGGTACAATCGCCTGTTACTATTGCAACTACTCTACGTACTATAATTACGGCGATACTACCTGCGAGTACACCTCCCTACAACGTTTACTAATGTATCCCTTACACCGGATATATCAATCTTTCTTTATGTTATTAAGTAACGTTACCAAGAGCATTAACAGGAACATTGCTTGTATAAGAATTAGTGGGTATTAGTTTGAAACCAATACTAAGTCCTTATAATGCATTAAAGCGTCCATAGATACTAACAGAAATAAAAGTAAACAAGGTTAGCTACAATAATAATTTCTGCTACTCAGGAAAGGTACAAGGCGAATATACGTTGTATATTCGGATTTATAACTTTTATTGGTGCAATATATGAAGTGTTCACAAAATGTAAGTTTTTCTAAGTGTTTGTGTAAGAGTTCATACAGTTCATACTAAAGTTGCCAGAGACGATCGCTCGGCGGGAAGTATTATATAATTTATGAGACAAAGGTTACTTAGCTCTGTAGAATTGTATTCTGTAATTGTTTCTTGTTGCAGTAGTCTGTTGAGTTGTCAGGTCTTACCCCTGTGGGTGCCTAGACTGATGATGCTGACCTTAATTCGGCCGCTGCAAAAAACGTCCCGACTTCAGTGCCAGCGGATTCTGTTCTAATAATTTAGGGCCATCTGCCCCCTGGCGTCTGATTCCAGGAACTGATTAAGGGGCAGATAACCCAAATTTCCGATAATACACTAACACTGAATATGTGATATGGAAAGGTAACTAACTCATATGAACAATGTACATATGAATGTATAATAAACATAAGATGTAATAATGAATAACAGAATACACATGTTCCCAAAAATGTTAACCATACAATATGTTCCACAAATGAAAGGTTTAGTAAACTTACAGTGTCGTCCATGGTTATTCTGCGGGTTACAATAAATGCTATGCCGAAGTTAGAGACTAATTGTCTTTATTCTGTTCTACAAACAGAGCTGAGATAAAAATGGCTTTTTGTTAAAACAATGAGAACTGAAAAGAGATAGATGTTGACCCTTCGAAAAAAAAAAAAAAAAGAATGAAAGAAAAATTTTAAAGGGGCCGAATTATCCTGTGACCAACGAACACGTGACGTTGGCAGCCACGCCCACAACCTAATCAAGAAAATTATATTTGTCTTCCTACACCAGGAAAGTTACCAGTCTATGTTGCCAGTTATTGTTTTTTTTTTCATAGTGTGTTTTTAGTGTAAGGTTAGTAACATTTCAGTATTTTTACACTTAATATATTACTGTATTATCTGGATTATTCGGACTATTGTCCTCATCTTTATTGTTATCTGTACAATTTCGGCAGATGTGGGCCTTTCTCAGGGATTTCTTGTCGGACTCGGGGGCCTTCACGAATCCTGGAACTTCTTGTCGTAATCGGGAGAAGGTTCCCAAGTTCGAAAAGAAGGTTCTCGAGTTCGAGAAGGCTCCCGAATCCGACAAGAAATCCCTGAAGAAGGCCGCTTTTCTGAATGTTTTTAGGTGAGGCTTGATATGTATTATTTTGATTTTCGGATCGTTGTCCTCATCTTTATTGGGGCATGTAAAATACACAACCCTAACAAGTTAAGTAATGGGAGTAATGGCAATAAAGGGGTGCTCCACGTTCTTAGAGTTCCAGAATTGGAACCTCACACTAGATACGGTTAAATCTCAGCCATCGCAACAAAACCTACTTTAAAAAATACAATAACAATTTATATAATACTAATACACATTATTTTATAATATCTTCTAAGATGGTTGGTTGGATTTTACGCATGACAACCTTTGGGTTGTATAACATAACATATCAACCTTCATGGGTTATTCAATGCCAAAGCCATCCTTGTAGAAGAACAGTAATGGTACTATTTCACGTATAGCAGGAAGGATGAGGGGACTCATACCTTTACCAATTTTAGACTCATGCTAGAAAATGGTAAATTTTTATCCTGAATGTCGGGACCACTGAATATGTAAATTTATAATCTACATGAAAAAAGGTCGAATGAATCTATCGAACATTATTTTGAGTTTAATTTGTTGCTAGCTCGATTTACACTGTGCAATCTCAAGAGGTTGCAATATCTCACAGTCGTTATCACGCTATAAACCAATAAAGACGTGTCCCTACAAGATCTGAAAAAGTCAGAAGGGTCAGGGGAGAATTAGAACAGCCACACGTCACAAAGCCATAACGAAATCAAACCAACTATGGGCGCCCAATGCCACTGTATACGCGGTCGCATTAAATTTGCATAAATATGTCGACAAGGGCGTAAATCTCACAGTATGATAAATAAATCGATCAAAAAACAAAACAAAACAAAGAAAACAAAAAACAGTGTTGGTATAAGTATCATAAGTAGCTAAAAACCATTTGTCAACACGTGCTACCAGTTTTTTAAAAAGTATGAGTCCTACCTCTCCAGGGAGAGTCCTCCTGGCTTAATGGAAATCGTAATGAACTACGCCGTCGTTGTAAACGAGTTCGAACAGCAGTTGGGCTATTACGTTCACTTCCGGAATAATACTCTTGGGAAAGGTATGAACCTTCCAGCCGTGGGTTAAATCGTACCATAACAGTTCTTCTAAAAGGATGCAAAAATGGGGAAAATGATACATGTCTAAATTATTGGCGCACACGAAGGCAAAAACTACAATAATCAAATATTAATGCTTTGTCATTAAAATAGAAAATTCGAATCAATTTTTTTCAATCTTTCTATAATTGACCAAAATTTTGTCTCTCTCTCTCTCATCAAATATGTCCAGGACGGCTAGAGGTATGAGCACCAAATCTCTCTCTCTCTCCCCCTCTCTCTCCCTCTCTCTCTCTCTCTTTCTTTCTCCGAATATATCCAGGACAGCTAGAGGTATGAGCAGCAAATTTTTCTCTCTCTCTATCTCTTGTCGAATATGTCCAGGACAGTTAGAGGTATGAACACCAAATTTTTAAAAGTTACTAACCAAGGAGCATATCCTTTTAGCCCATGAATCTTTGAAAATTCCCAAACTAATTTTTTAGCAAGCAGTTCATCTTAGAATATAATTCTAAACTGAGCTTTTCATTGACTCGTTTCCATTTTCAGAGCCTGTGTCCAGGACGCAGGGGCGGACCGGTCAAAGATTAAATAACAGCGTGGTCCCAAGGGACACCCCCAGGCACCACCTGCCCCCTTGCTATGTTTATTGACTAGTGCCTGGGGCTCCTCGACAGAGGACTTCCGAGGGGGTCCACGCATTTTTTGTACTAGTCATCGCATGAGCTTCGGATTGTGCGTGGCTCCCCTCGTTAATGGAACTATTAGTGTCTGATTTGCTTGGTGGGGAGCCAGTATATACACACACACACACACACACACACACACATATATATATATATATATATATATTGTGTGTGTGTGTGTGTGTGTGTGTGTGTGTGTGAGTGAGAGAGAGAGAGAGAGAGAGAGAGAGGAGAGAGAGAGAGAGAGAGAGAGAGAGCTTTTCCTTTAAACCAATCAAGTTAGCTAAACCTAATCTTTATCTTTTTGTTTAACAATATAAAATAGATATCTTGCTAAAAATGTCCAGGACAGCAAAATAAGGAAAAATGTGAAAAAAGGAGAAAGAATTTGGTCCAAATAGTGCAGCCGTACAATAGCACTGACAGGGCTACAGCTTGAAATAATTGACGCTTTATCTTATCTGAGAGATTAGATTTCTATATGATCGCTAATCTTTCTATAGCAGTCCACATCTCACAGGTCCTGAAACCTAATTTGGTCGTAGGGTGCTACTCGTGTAGGGTTTCTTGGGCAGTAATAACACGAGAGAGACCATCCGTCTCCAGATCTACAACTGATTTGAATTCAGAGTTTTTCTTCTCCTACATCGGTTGTCATTTGATCGAAAAAAAATACAGAAATGTTTTTATCTCAAATGTTAAAACATTTTTATTATTTAAATTTTTCGGACTGTTCTAATCTTTATTGTTACATTAACAACATTTCAACCGATTTGCTCTTCGTTCTTCTTCTTGTCGAACTCGGAAACCATCTCATTGAACTCGGGAAATTTCTTCTTTGAACTTGGAACCTTCTTGCTGAACTCTGAAAACTTCATGTCGTAATCGGGAGTCTTCACGGAACTTCGAACCGAACCCTTTATTCAGTCACGAGGGTAGACTGTTCTTATTCCTTTAAACAAAACTGAGTACAAGTGTTAAGTATTCTCATGGGTCTACGGATATAAGGGTAGAGTTAATACAGTTCTAAGTATATATCAACTATAGGTTGCAGGTTCAGTCCTGACCGCGGGTGATGACTGAACCTGCAACCTATAGTTGATAGATTACTTAGAACTGTATTAACTCTACCCTTATATACGTATATGCGTCCACTAAAACATGTAAGCTAAAACATTTTCGATATATTTTTCTTGTTAAGCCGAACGAATCTGTTGTCTTTTTTCTTTTCTTTTTCAGTCTTTGTCGCAAAATTTCTTTTTTGGTTGCAAAAAAATCTTTCTCTTGTTCTATTGTCTAATTATTTTTTTCTTTCAAGACTTACTTGAGGGTTTTTATTTTTTTCTTGATCGATTGACAATCGGTAACTTTTTTTTTTTGTTGATTGTCTGCACCATTCCCAGAGGACAGGATTTTTCTTAAACAATTCAAGGCTTTCATTATTAGGAACACTAACGGAACTCATGTAAATTCCACAGTGTAATTAGTATATTTCATTATAATGGACACTATGTGTCTGTCTTTAACCGAAAATACATCACCATCGACGTCGTAATTCCCTTAGCTATTTACGTTATATACTCAATGATTACTAAATGATCGTTATTTAATCTTAAGTAGGATTTTTGTTTATTAACGATATCTCTATTAAAATCTGAATTAGATTTGCTTTCAAGCAGACCTTATTAATGCGTTTAAAATCCTGCAATGTGTTAGTTGGTTGGTTGGTTGGCTGGTTGGTTGGTTGGATTTTACGACTTGTCAAATCTTGTTGGGTTATTTTATCCCAAAGTCGTTTTGTATTAATAATTCTTGTTGGGTATTAAATTTTTTTTTAAACTAATTTTTTAAAACCTCATTTTCAAAACTAATTTTAAAAATCTATTCAACCCATAGATACGACCCTAACAAGTATTACAACTCCTGGTTAGAGTGGACCTGGGAGTAATGATAATAAAAGGGTACATCATACTTACCAGATTTCTAGAACTGGAGAGTTAGCGCATGTTTAGTGTCATACTCAAGACATTAAATTTTGCGGGTTGGGTCTTACACTCTGTTGGGGGTACTGTCAACGTATCCTAATCGATAGGGCATGCATTTTTTTTTATCGCTGGCAAAAGTGCATAGCCAATTGTGGTGACTATGTGGAAAATAGATTTTTTTGTAGCTGAAAACTCGCTCTATCCAATGGTACTATTGTTCTTCCAGTATGTGTTGTAATAACCATGGAAGAGGCATTACTTTCGACCATATATTATTTGTACTAATAAAGATATGAGCTCGATGTTTTAATGAAATAAAATGTTATATTAAATTAGACTGTCAATGCGAGTGTGTCCTTTATAAAGATCCGCCCTGTCGGCAGAGGCTGTAAAATACACCGATTGCATCTCTGCAGAGGCGTAAGATCCCATCCACATGGGGCTTCCTGTTGGCCATGGGTGTTGACCCGTAATGCTTAAGGACGGAATCCTGGTGGCTGAGCAGTCAATGGCATGCAGCACTCCACTTTGGTCCTTACTTAGTCGGCTGAGTGCATCAAGCCCTAGCACCTATATGATGCTACCGACCCTATTGCTCTTATGGCAAACCCCGACTCTTTTTATCATGTATGTGTTAGGAAGCGGTGGCAGAGGGTTTTAGTGTCCTGGGTATAACGTTAAACTGCATCTAGTGGTGAAGTTCTAATTCTGGAGGTGTGGGGAGTGTGGAGTCCATTGCCATTACTCCCAGGTCCACTCTGACCGGAGTGGTTGTATCTATGGATTAAATTAATAAAAAAATGAGTTAAAAATATGTTAAAAATTAGTATGAAGAAATTTGAATAACTAACAAGAGTGAATAAAACAAAAACGTTTTTGGCATAAAATAACTCAAGGGTTGACGTGCCGTAAAACCAACCAACCAGCCAACCAACCAACCAGCCAACTAACCAACCTAATAAAGATACCTCGTATTGAAATAGAGCCACTAAAAGATGCAATTATAGAAAGTTTCCATTATATGTAGAAAACTAAAACATTTGGAGTACTAAAAGAACGTTAGGAGAGGGAGTTAGCAGATCGATACCTGACATAGATGAAAAAGAACGAAATACATATTTGGCCTGATACATATTAAGATACATTCCATTGAACAATCTCAACTAGATTGGTCAGTGGGCTGATCGATAGGTGAAGAGTCTGTCAAAAATAATTCAGGTGATTGATCAATGCTCGTCTGTTGATTTCATTCTTTTCCTATCTGATTTGATAGGTTATCATCTTGTTCTCTATCTGTGCTTCTTCTTCTTCTTCTTCTTCTTCTTCTTCTTCTTCTTCTTCTTATTATTATTATTATTATTATTATTATTATTATTATTATTATTTCACTCCATTCGAGTTTTTCACACCGCCTTAGCCGGCGGTTCACTGAAGGTTGAGTGATAGCAAGTCTTCTCAGGTCTCCAGGAGTCTTCTGAGTATTCTAGCCGACCTCAACAATGCTGTAGTCTGGATGGTCTCGATTCTTCCTCTGATTTCCAGTTCATTCAGACTCTTTTCTAGACCCTTGGGGACCGTTCCTAGGGCACCAATTACAATTGGCACGATCATTACATTCATGTTTCACAGTTTTCTTAGTTCTCTGGCAAGATCCAAGTATTTGTCAATCTTTTTGCTTTCTTTCACGAGATGACACGGTCTATTCTTGTTAATCAACACTAGATCCGGTCTCCTGGCCGGGATTTGGTGACTGTCTGTACCTCAAAGTCCCTGAGAATTTTGTGCGTCTCATTCTCCAGGACAGAATCAGGTTTGTGCTTATAGCATTTAGTTGAATGGTAAAAATTGAATTTCTTGCATAAATTATTATTATTATTATTATTATTATTATTATTATTATTATTATTATTAGCTGATGTTTCACGAAAGAAAGAAACAAGATAACTGAAATGAGGACGTCTTTGTTTCTATGAAAGCAAGTTTTATCATTTTTACTTTTCGGACTGTTGTCCTCATATTTATTGTTATATTCACAACGTTTTGGCCGATGTACCTTCCGACATTCTTCAGGTGTTTATTGCCGAACTCTCGAACCTTCTAGTCGAACTCGTGAGCTTTCATGTCATAATCGGGAGCGTTCACGGAACTTCGAACCGAACCCTTTATTTAATCCAGCGGGTAGACTATTCTCATTCCATTAACCATGATCAGGTACAAGTCGTAAGCAATGTTAAGCATTATATGTTATTTTTCGCCCGTGGTCAGGATTGGTCAGGCCTGCAATCTACAGATGATTGTCACTTAGAACTGTATTAACTCAGCCCTTATATCCGTTGCGTTATGCGACCAAATGGTTAATACTGTTCTAAGTGACAATCATCTATAGGTTGCAGGTTCAATCCTGACTACAGGCGAAACTAGCTTCGACAGGAAAATTCCCTACTTCGACAACACCTGAAGCAGATCGGACAACAGTTCGAAAAACCTAAATAATACAAATCATCAAGCCTCATCTAAAAAATTCAGACAATTTGTGAAGTTTTAATCTATTATATTTGTAACACTATGCTCTCTTTATCGGAATGGAGAGGTGACGTGTCAACGTTTGTTACGTTATGATTCTTATCTTCGGAATTGAGTGATGATGTGTTGACAGTAAAAATATTTGCATATCTGTACCGGTATTACATCGGAGAGACTCACATCTTCGTTGCTGAGTCGAGGCTGGAGTTGGCTGACAATTCCTTGGTGTTTGGAGTCTGGAAACCAACTTGGGGTGTTGAAGGATATCTTGCCTTGTGCCATTTAAAGTTTTTAATAATAACACAAGACCACTTCTTTTTCTCATGAGATTTTTTTTTCCCTCATGTCACAGCATGTCTGTCTCTTTCAACTCATAATTCCAAACTCAATCAACAATCTGACCCTCACTCCTCCTCTCTCCCACTTCGCCTTGTCTCATCGCTCGTCCAGTAGAAACATGCTATATGATGATTCACCCTTAAAACTTTTACATTCTCAACTAACACATAATTCTTGCTAAAAACTTTCCATGCTAATTTACATATCAGGTTACAGTCCAGATCTACAACTGATTTGAACTCAGAGTTTTCCTACTCCACATCGATTGTCATTTGATCGAAATAAAAGACAGAAATTTTCGTATCTCAAATGATAACACGTTTGTATTATTTAGGTTTATCGGACTGCTGTCCTCATCTTTACTGTTGTATTCACAATTATTCGGTCTTCTTCAGGTGTTTCTTGTCGAACTCGGAACCTTCTTGTCGAACTCTGGAACGTTCTTGTTAAACTTTGGAGACTTCATGTCGTAATCGGGAGTCTTCACGGAACTTCGAACCGAACCCTTTATTCAATCCACGAGGATTACACCCCATTATGCTACATATTCATTAAAAAGCTTGGCGCAGTTCAAAATTATTCGCACAACTAATGAAAATTATGAAATAATATTGATTTATGGCAATAGTATTTTTTCTTATTTTCTCATTTGATACAAGTAAAAGTAAAATCGTCAGGGCGACCTAATGTCGGTATCAGCCAAACAGCAAGGGAATCTATCCCCTTTTCACTGGTGCTAGACCAAGGAGATTATTTTAGCATCTGAGGTGGAGCGCCACACTAGCTATACAGCACAAATCCCTGTGCTACTCATACGCTGAGTTGGCGATGGCCGGTATCGAACGATGAACCTTGTGGTTTCTAGCCGAACACTCTACCGACTGAGCTAAACCGGCCCCTCAATACAAGGAGTAAAATAATATTAACCTGATTCTAAAACATTTTGGAAGGTTTTGATGCCATGTAAATGCCACATAGCACATAACTCATTCGTTCTGCAAATAAGGCGAAGACTGCTGAACTTGACAAGAAGCTCCGACATAAAATAGTTGATGGCATAGTCGCTGTCTGGTATTATCATGGAATTTTTCGCACCTGCCGTAGCCAGTAGTTCACTGGAGGCTAATATATATATATATATATAAAAAACAACATATTTCATTCCACTCTAGGCATAGAATAACGCTAACCGGGTTGACATGTCACTAAAATCAATCAATTAATCAATGATCGTTTAATTAATGATAGAATAACCCTCAATAGGTTGGCATGAAGGTCTTATTTTACTTGTATTATTTGGTTCTGTTTTAGTATCTTTTGAGTCTTCCTTCATTCGCTAATATTATCATTATTATCTAGATATTAATACTCGTGTTCCTTAATTGTACGACCGTTATCATATTGTAACACCCTCTGATTAAAAATGAGACCGTCTAAATCGTCCAAGATGGAATTCAAAAATATAAATCCTGATTAACTGGGGTTACTTATCCGCCGGATTCTTATTTCTCATGAGTGTCGTCGCCTCAGCTAAATAATGGACCATTCCATTTTTATAATAAAGAAACAAAGGGAAGAAAAAGGAAATGCTACATAGAAAATATAATAAGAAAGAAAGAAAGAAAGAAAGAGAGTAGGGGCAAGATTGAGAGAGTGAGTGAGTTCGTGGAAGTGATAACGCTAATCAGTTTCAATCGAACATAATGAAAAGACGAAAAGAAGAAAGAGAGAGAGAGAGAGAGAGAGAGAGAGAGAGAGAGAGAAGAGAGAGAGAGAGAGAGGGGGGGGGCCTAATGTCGGTATCAGCAATGCAGCGAGGGAGTCTATCCCCTTTTCACTAGCGCTAGACCAAGGAGATTATTTTAGCGTCTGAGGTGGAGCGCCACACCTACCATCAGCTCCTTACTTTACCGCACAGATCCCTGTGCTACTCATACGCACTTTTTACATATTGAACTATTTAGCAATAGCTCTTGAGTAAACATACTAAATGTTGTAATAATTAAATTATCATACTGTGGTATATCCACAGGCTCCGTTGATTATTAGTATAATTATTATTATTATTATTATTGGTGATGATAAGGTGGTCTAGAATCAGAATATGATGACGTGTCTTAGTTCTTATATTTTCAGAAACTGTAAGAAGAAAAAAAGGGCGGAACGGGGAAGAAAAAGTAAAAAAAAGTAAAGAAAAAGAGAAAATAAAAGAGAAGACATCTTTTCTTTGTTTGTCTCATGGCAATAAAACAGCGAATCAAACACTGAAAATTACTGTGGAAATCTTTTCTTTTTTTAGTCGCCATTACGCAAGAAAAAAAGAATTTGAGAGAAAAAAAAAGTGTCAAAACGCCGACTGATTGACTATTTTGTTTGATACATAAACTTTTCTTTTTGCAAACAATCACGTGAATATTTGCCAATAATAATAATAATAATAATAATAATAATAATAATAATAATAATAATAATAAGATGTTAATTTTCTTTATGCGTTAAGTCAGAGAATGATAACACAAAGAATGATAAAAACGAATATAAAGATGTAAAGAAAAGGAAAATTGATTTGCCAAATCGATCATTTACGATTATTATAGAGTTTTTTGTTGTTGTTTTGTTTGGTTGTTTTTTTTTTCTTATTCACGGGGGGGCAGATCGATTTCCGTTTATGTTAGTTTAAAGAACGATAGAAAAACTTAAAAAAGTAACTATCACATTTATAAAATAGTTCAACAATGTGCCAACTTTATATCTATCTATCTATCTATCTATCTATCTATCTATCTATCTATCTATCTATCTATCTATCTATCTATCTATCTATCTATCTATCTATCTATCTATCTATCTATCTATCTATCTATCTATCTATCTATCTATCTATCTATCTATCTATCTATCTATCTATCTATCTATCTATCTATCTATCTGTATATGTATGTATGTATGTATGTATCTATCTATCTATCTATCTGCCTATCTATGTATATGTCTGTTCATATCTATCTATCTATCTATCTATCTATCTATATATCTATTCATATCTATCTATCTATCTATCTATCTATCTATGTATATGTCTGTTCATATCTATCTATCTATCTATCTATCTCTCTCTCTCTCTCTCTCTCTCTCTCTCTCTCTCTCTCTCTATATATATATATATATATATATATAATATTATATTATATAAGTCTGTTTATATTTATCTATCAATCTAAGTCTATTTATATTTATCTATCTGAGTCTATTTATATCTATCTATCTATCTAAGTATATTATATCTATCTATCTATCTATCTATCTATCTATCTATCTAAGTCTATCTATCTATCTATCTATCTATCTAAGTCTGTTTCTATCTATCTATCTGTGTCTATCTAGGTCTGTTTATATCTATCTATCTCCGTGTCTATCTAAGTCTGAGAGAGAGAGAGAGAGAGAGAGAGAGAGAGAGAGAGAGAGAGAGAGAGAGAGAGAGAGAGAGAGAGAGAGAGAGAGATCTTACTTAATGCTTGTTAACTTCATTACTGCTTCTTCTGCCATGTTCCTGTCTAGTTGACTTCTTCTAAGGGCTGATTTTCTGGGTTTTGCTTGCTTTTAACATTTAATAAAACTAACAAGACTTTTGTTTTACCTGATCAAGTTTATTAGCGCATGATTCAATATTTTTCCCGCGGATAAGATAACCCGAGAAAGAAAGACTCTCACGTTTAAACTCTCTGACGACCGAGTTGAATCTAATTTCGAAACTAACTATTCCCACGTTTCTGTACCTGGGTCAGTTGGGGTCATCCAAATGCCAATCATAACCCAACGGTTACGGCAATCTACCAGCCCCCACTTTTAATTCTAACAAACCTATTTTAAACTAATTATAGGGTCTGCCAACAATTTATGATTCTCATAAATTGTAACACCATGAACTTTTTCAAAAACCTGACATGCCAAGCAGATGCACTTGGCGGAAGGTAAGTCATCACGTGTTGCATTGACTTGCAACACTCTACTTTGGCCCTTACTTAGGCTAGACGGGCTGTCCGAGAAACCTTCTCTAATCAATAGGCAAGTCCCGCCAAGCTTTAGCATCAATATGATTGTCCTGCGCATAAAAACTGCATCTAGTCTTGACGTTAAACTACATCTAGTGGTGAAGTTCCAATTCTGGAGGTCTGAGAAGTGTGGAGTACCCCTTTATCACCATTACTACCGCATCCATTGTGACCCATAGAGGTAGTACCTGTTAGGGTCCCGTCTATGGGCTGAATAGATCAAAATGTTAATATTTAAAATGTGTTTGAAAAATTGAGAATGAATAAAATAAAATGTCTTCGGCATAAAATAACCCCAAAAGGGTTGACATGCCGTAAAATCAAATAAACCAATCAATCAAGCAACCAACCAAAAATCCAAAGAATTCTATTTAATAATTTTTCTGTGACCCCCTCCTGTTGTCCCGTTCTCTTCCCCTCTTCATTTCTCTTACTCTGTCCTTCTTCCTTTCTTTGTCCCCTCACTCTGTCTCCCTCTCTGTCCCTCTCCTTTTCTGTTTGCCTATTTCTCTGTTATCTGTGGGGACCTTTTCATTATAATGTTTAAAATATTATTTCTCTGAATTTTTGAAATTAGTATTATTTGTATTATTCGGACTATTGTCCTCGTCTTCATTGTTATCTGTAAAACGTTTCGGCCGATCTGCTCTCCGGCCTTCTTCAGATATTTCCTGTCGGACTCTGGAACCTTCTCGGACCCAGGAACCTTCTTTTCGAATATAGAGTTAGGTTAAAAGTTCCGTAATGGCTCTCGATTACGACAAGAATGCTCCCGAGTTCGAAAAGAAGGTTCCCGAGTCTGAGAAGGTTCCCTAGTCCGACAAAAAAATACCTGAAGAAGGCCGGAGGGCACATCGACCGAAACGTTTTACAGTTAACAATGAAATGAGGACAATAGTCTGAATAATACAAATAATACTGTTTAAAATATGTAAAAATATTCACGTTGTTACGCAAATCAAATGAATCTCTTTGTTCAAAATTGCGCAGATAAGGGGAGGTAACTTTCACTCCTTTTTTAACACCTGCGCAATCCTCATCTCTTTGGTGACCCTGAGATTATCGCAATTTTAACTTTAATTATTTTTGATTGCTTTTATCTGATTATTTAATTATCTAATTATTTATTTACTTTTACGAAGAGGTCATCGTGTCCCATTGTTGAATTCATGTGTGTATGTCTGTTTGAATGTACGCATGTATTTATGCATGAGTGTGTATGTGGGTGTGCGTGGATAGTTATTTTTATACCTTATGCTAAGTTTATTAAGTATATACGCGTATGATAAACATGTTTATGATACTTACTAAACCAAGCTAAGCACAACATCTGGACCCCATCTCTCTCTCCCCCCCTCTCTCTCTCTCTCTCTCTCTCTCTCTCACACACACACACACACACACACACATATATATATATAAGTAAAGTAAAGTCGACGGGGCGACCTAAAGTCGGTATCAGCCAGTCAGCGAGGGAGTCTATCCCCTTTTCAATAGCGCTAGACCAAGGAGATTGTTTTAGCATCAGAGGTGGAGCGCCACACACACACACACATACATACATATATATATATATATATATATATATATATATATATATATATATATATATATATATACTGTGGTTGTAGACAGTTTAAAACAGTTTTAAGAGCACATGGAGAAACCCAGCAGTCCACTACACAGAAGTCCTCGAAAATGGCCTGAGATGTTCGAAAGTACACGTACTCAGACTACACTAACTGAAACTTGGGACAGTTTTTAAACTGCCTACAATCACAGTTGGGACATCTCTTTCGGAATAAAGAAAAGCTGAATAAAAAGCTAAACATAAAAAAACTTGTTTCCAAAAGAATGAACAAAAATGAAAAAATAGAAAAAATGTTTTTTCCTATAACTCCAACATAAAGGGGAACCACTCTTGACTGATAATTTATTTATTCATCTATTGATCTACTAGGAAAAAGAAGACGGGCTTAGGGTTAGGGTTAGGGTTAGGGTTAGTTTAATGGGAAAATAAATAAATAATTTATCAGTCAAGAGTGGTTCCCTTTGTTTATGTTGGATTATAGGAAATAACCGAAAAAATTCTTGAGTTATTCGTTCTTCTAGTTTCGATCTTAGGTCATCGACATGAAAAAAAGTTTTGTAAAGAATATTTTTGTGAAGAAAAGTTTTTAAGTAGTTTTATGAGATCCCACAAGGAAGCAGCTGTATGACCACCTGCCCCCTATCTCACAAACCATCCGAGTGAGACGGACTAGATATGCAAGACTGCTGGAGAAGCGGAGACGAGCTCATAGGCGACGTTCTCCCGTGGAAGCGAAAACATGGACATGCTAATGTGGGCCACCCATCAAGGACCTACATTGACCAATTATGTGAAGATGCTGGCTGCTGCGCGGAAGAACTCCCAGGGTGATGAATGATAGGGAAGGTTGGCGAGAGATCGTCATGGATATCCGTGCTGCCTGTGCGACATGATAATGATGATGATATATATATATATATATATATATATATATATATATATATATATATGATATTATGAAAAATTGAAAAAAACACAAGTTCATAAATAAAGTAATGTTTATTTCGCCTACGCTGCAGTGTTTCGATCTGTTTCAATAGATCTTCATCAGGGCTTTCGTTAATTTGTGGAAAAATAAATGTATCATAGAAAATAAGAAATCTGCGAGACTCGTTTTTTGTCAGTCAGATTTCTTTTTTTCTATGATACATTTATTTTTCCACAAATTAACGAAAGCCCTGATGAAGATCTATTGAAACAGATCGAAACACTGCAGCGTAGGCGAAATAAACATTACTTTATTTATGAACTTGTGTTTTTTCAATTTTTCATATCACATACAGTCGGATTCACTTCCACTTTTTCTTCACACACACACACACACACACACACACACACACACACACACACATATATATATATAATATATACATATATATATACATACATATATATGTATACAATAAACATCCATTTTCTACAACATCCCGTGTTTGTCTACCTTTCTCCACACACACACACACACACACACACACATATATATATATATATATATATATATATATATGGGAGAGATAAAAGGAAATTAATCCGACAGTATGTGGAGAAAAGTAGAAAAAGGGATGTTGTACAAAATGTATGTTTATTGCAGGTAGTGATGTCGACGTTGAAACATTTCGGTCTATTAGACCTTCTTCGGGACATTGGATTGAATTCTTGCTTCAATGGTGAACATTTTCATACTGGTGAATTAAGAGGTCGTGAATAGAGGAGGGTGGTCAGTTGTTGGTGTTAGCAGAGGTTGGTAGTAGGAGTTTGTTTTTCTCTCTCCGATGGGGTGTGTAGCAGTTTTTCCGGTCAGTTAACTTTGAACCACGTATTTTGAGAATCTATGTTACGCCTCAAAGATACGTAGTTCAAACTTAACTGATTTGAAAAAAAATTAAAGTTTTTAAATAAAATAACTAGTGCATTATATCTTTATTCATTAATATATTAACTGAAAATTTCATTAAATTTGGTTAATTCCCTGACTAAATAAAATCCTTTTTACGTGGGAAGTTATGCATGAACCGTAGCTCGTGCGATGCTCAGTGCAAAAAAGTGCGTGGTTCCTTCGGCATTCCCCTTGAGGGTCACTTCAAGCACCAGGCAATAAACTCAGCCTTTACCCCTTTGAGGCGAGAGGGTGCAGGTGCTACTTGGGGGACGGCATCCTAGAACCACGCGATTTATTTTACCCCACTTATCCACCATGTATGTATGCGCGCGAGTGTGTGTGTGAGAGAGAGAGAGAGAGAGAGAGAGAGGGGGAAAAGAGTGAGAGAGAGAGGGGGGAAAGAGTGAGAGAGAGGGGAAAGAGCGAGAGAAGAGAGGGGAAAGAGAGAGAAAAACAGAGGGAGAGAGAAGGAGAGAGGTAGAGAGAGAGAGAGAGAGAGAGAGAGAGAGAGAGAGAGAGAGAGAGAGAGAGAGAGAGAGAGAGAGTAAAGTTTGGTATTAGATTCAACAGTACGAGATAGAAAAAGACCTGATTAAGATGTTTCACTAGAGGTCTAGCGTCATCAGAAGCACTTTAGTATCGTTCCCTATGACATTTACTTTTTTTAGTGGGGGGGGGGGATAAAAAGATCTTACTTCTCTGCAGGATGATGCACTCAACATATTGTAAGCAGCACCGACATGACAGTCAACGACATGAGTATTAGACGACTTAATAGTCTAAACCGATGCTCTAACCACTGAGCTAAGCAAGGAGTGAACCTTTTGAGAACTTACATCGGATTTCGTATCAATAATGCATTCGGCCTCCGCACAGGATTAAAGCTAATTAGGATTATCATCAATTTCCTTCTCATAAATCTCATATAAAATGCATGATGTTCGTTTTCAAATCAATATTTACTTAATCCACAATCATTTTCCCGCCATTTTTGTGGGGGGGGGGGGGCGTGTTTTATGTAGCACTTTAATTTTTTCTTTTCTTTGTTTTTATCATTTCTCTCTTTATGGTCTTAATTACGAGCCAAAAGAAGATCTGATTAGAGCATAGATAATTTCTATAACTAAAATACAATCATCGCCTAAATGAATGAAAGAATAAAATGAAAAAAGACTAAAAATACACATAGGAAAAGCACGAACAAGAAGATATAATAAATTGAATCAAACACGCAGTTCTTCAAACAACAGTAATGAATTCTCTGTTAGCAAGACTAGCTACAACAACTAGCCTCGTCTAGTCTGTATCTTTTATGTCTTTCTTTGGACTAGTTCAAATTTCTTCTAGGGGAAATATACTCCGTTATAACACTTGTTTATCAATTTTCGATGTTAAATATATATGCAGATTATCGATCATTATCGTAAATCTGATCTCACTGATAAGATAAAGCGAAATTTCTTCCAGGCTGTAACCGTGTCAGTGTTACTGTATTGCTGCACCATATGGACCCAACGAAACGCTTAGAGAAAAAGATAGAGAAAAAGAGCCAATCAAATGCAATGTGCTGTCTTGAACAAATTCTGGAAGCAACACCTCACAAAAGCAGCTGCATGGCCACTTGCCTCTTATCACACAGATTATCCAAATTAGTCTAACAAAATATGCCGGACACTGCAAGATAAGCAATGATAAACTCATAGGTGACCTTATCCTGTGGACAACTACACCTGGACACACCAGTGTATGCCAATCAACTTGTTCGTCTTACTGATTGATATCATTTTTTTCTGGTAGACCAACACTGGCAGGTCTATGTGTAGGTGTCTACAAGAGAATGTCACGTATGAAAGATGAAATAAAGACTTAAAAAAGTAGATACTGCAAGATAAGTAATGATGAACTTCTAATCAGTGGGGGGGTGGGGGGTCACAGTCAAGTCTGACACAAGGTTCTAATCGACAGTCTAAACACTCCCAACTGTATCACGCTCCAAAATCCAATATCCAAAATTATTTATTTGTCCTGCTCGTCTCGACAACAAAATACTATTGCAGTTGTTCTCTCCCTCGTCTGCGAGGGTAAGTCCTTTAAATATACCTCAATCTCACCACATCCGGGCTCCTCACTCAGAATTGTCCGTGCAGCACGTGCGACACTCGTCAGCACTGCAAGTACGCGTCAATCCTTACGGCGCGACCACCTACATCCGGGCCACTCTGCTATTTCCTATTTCACTGCTCGTCCACAGCGCTCACATTCTGAAGGACGCGGGTTCGACTCTAGGTCAGTCCTGCACGCCAGGCAAAGCCTAGCGCGCTTCCTTCGAGAATACGGCAAATTTTCATGCCCACCACTCTCTCTGTCACACCGTGTGCACGAGGTAGGTCTCCTCTCTCACTACAGAACTCATAAGTGATGTTATCATGTGGATAACTACACCTGGACAAGATGATATAAAGACTTAAAAATCGAAAGAAAGAAAGAATGACTAAAAGAACAAAACGGTAATGAATGAAAATATGAATGAAAATGCTGAAAGAAATATTGGATGAAAGAGAAACCAAAATTGAAAAAAAGAAAGAAAAAACTAAAAAACTAAATCATGTGGGAAATTTTGTTTCTGAAGTAGTAATGATTAAAGATACAGGTGTCCTGGTCATGACACTAATCTGTATCTGGGGAGTATAGCATATCCCCTTCATTACCATTACTCCTAGGTCCACTCTGACCCGGAGTGGTAGAACCACTTAGGATCCCATTTATGACCCTAACAGATTTGTTTAAAAATTATTTGTATTTGATAGGAATAGTTGATGCAGTGTAAATGTACATTATTCGTATTAAAAATACTTACTTGAAGCTACAATTTTTTTTTACTAAGGATTATTATTAGTTACTTAAAACCATATAACTAAAATAATAACAAAAAACTGACTATTATTAAATAGAAATAACTACTTGAAACCATATAATTATTAGTATTAGATAGGAATACTTGAAACCATACAACTGTGCAAATTATTTGAAATGCAAACAGTCTCGTCCAGGATTTGAAATTGTATAGTCGTTTCCATTTCCTACGAAGATAACCATTACGTGACGGGCGCATCCTCATGTGCTTTGATCTATTTGTTATCAACATCAAATGCCTTTGAGCTACATTAATAGACTAGCTCTTGAAACATTGATATTGTAACTAAGCATTAACCTTTATAGATTATTAGGAACGACATTTCACTGCAAATTACAAGTATTAGAGAGAAATACTCGAAACCATGTAATTCTGTTAACATTATTTCTATTAGGAATAATTACTCAAAGGCGTATGGATTATTAGTATTAGAAATAATTGAATAATAGTAAATTATTAAATAGAAAGTTACTTGAAATTATATTATGGTTAGATTGGTTGGTTGGTGTTCAATGACATATCAATGCCAAATTTTCTTTATATATGCACACACATAGAATACTCAATATACACTACATGCTAAGAGAGATTTACAGTGAAATATATACAACTAGAGTGTGTAGACCTTGATCGAATGCGAACAAAATACTACCAAGGAAGTAATTTGAACCCCCCAAAACCTTTCCCGAAAATAAGACCACCCAGGGTTTTACATTTTCTAAAAGAAGTGAGATTGTACTTAAAAATATGAGTAATTGAACAATAGTTAACTAAATATTAACTATACATATACATTTGTTTTCTACCAAACAATCACTATGAATCCAAAACTTAGTCGGCATTAAATGACACACCAGGTTGATATGCCGTAAAACAAAGCAAATACATACATACACACACATATATATACAGATGGCTATGATAAGTTTTTAACGACCCTTGATTACAGCAATTTTGGTTTGTGTAATAACGCCTCTTCTTTGTTTTTCCAGACAATTCCGTGTTAGTTTTAAGCTACTCTCATGTGTGCACGATAGTTGGCTTATATTATCCTATGAAAGTTCGCGGAAGTAAGGAAGTTGGAGAGTTTCAACGAGAGGAAATAATAGAATGGCATTCTCCCTCTAGCTATGGGTAAATATTAGGACAGACGGGACTCTTTAACTTTTGTATGGCAACGAGACTAGGAGAAAGAAAACTCTAAATTCAAATTGTTAAATTCCACTTAAGAAACTCACATTGCGTCACATTATGGACTTGCGGATTTGTTGGTCCAACCAACCAACAGACCATTCAAAACAAAAGCCCTGAATATGATCTAAATTAATTGATCGAAACACTGCAGCGTCGGCCAATAAACTCACCACTTAACTCATTTAAACCTTTGTTTTTTCAATTTTTTTATTATACTACACACACACACACACACACACACATACACACACATATATATAATATAATAATATATATATATATATATATATATATATATATATGTCAGTCAATCAATCAGTCACAGTAACTTTTTCATAAACTGCTCATTTAAAAAAAAAAAAATTTCTGACCCCCCCCCCGCATTTATCGGCATATAAGTCGCATTATTTATAATATATTTGCGGAATTAACACCCACTGTTAATTATCCAATACCCGTAGCTGTTAATTTAAAAATTTTGAGGGAAAGCTCACCCGTCATTATTCCAGCTAATTGAACGCTGTATAATATTTGCATAATTATTTTTATTGATTTAAATGTCCGTCATTTACCAACCCCTCCGTCACGAGCAGGATGTGACACAAGGTCAATTTTTTTATAGAATTGTGTGAATAAATGGATTATTATCAAATACGAATAGTTATGGTTTGGTTTCTTCGTTTAATGGCTTATTAACCGTCGTGGGTTATTTAATACCAACACTATCACTGTTTAAGAACAAAAATAACTTATTTTTAAAAATTTGAAAACACCTGTTAAACGAAAAACAAAACAAAACAGCATTTCCAAATATTGTGATAGTGTGATTTAAACCTTCACTGCAGAACTCAAAATGACATAAAATACTTAAAATGATGAGTTTGAATGTAGATCCTTCCTTCTTCTAAATCGGTTGCCATATCAAAGTTTAGAGCCAGAGCTACTATTTACCCATAGCTGGAACTAGAATAGTTAGATTCATACCTTTCCCAAGGGTGTCAGCGTTATATGAAATGCAACCAGCCTCATTCAAGATTTGAACTCGGGTCGCCGTGTCCATTTCCTATAACAATACCGTTACACAACAAGGGCATCAAGGTACTGGGCTTTCAAGTACCAAGTCAGTTTTTATGGGGTGGTTGCTAGCCCCTGGTTTTGAATTTAAATTTTTTCCTTCTCCTAGACTGGTTGCATTAGCGGTGGCTCAAATATTTTACGCACTGAGATCAAACAATTAATGTAGTGTTATTAAATTGGCAGAACTGCAACGATTGATTCTTACAAGAAAAATAACCAATGTCAATAAGTTATAAAATCAGACCAAATCGCAGCACCTATCTCCATGACTCTTCCTCGCCACCCGTCCCTACCGGCCTTCGCGCTTGGAAGGCCTTTTGCACAGTCTCGAGTATTTGCGCAAGCTCATCGAATACCTATCATAGAGTAGGTTGATTTTTCCCTTTTTGAAAAATATCAAAATTGTCCAGGGGCGTAAAGGTTGTGTGTTAGTATACTAAATACTGATATTAAAAACTTAGATCTCTTACTTGCACCATTATTTGATGAAATAGCATCAAATATCGTCTACTAAAATGCACTAAAAATCCTCGTTTTTGCAAAATTTATCCTAGAAATCGGTTAGAAAATATAGCAATTTTAATACTTTAAAACAGAAAAAGTGTCATTTTAAACGAAACGAATAAAATATTATGATTAGAATTCTTTTGTCTTTCTTTATCCAAATACGACTACCACTACTACTACTTTATCTTCTTCTCACACTTTATCTTCTTATCTTCTTCTTCTTCTTCTTCTTCTTCTTCTTCTCTTCTTCTTCTTCTTGGACTCATTTCTTCTTCTTCTTCTTCTTCTTCTTCTTCTTCTTCTTCTTCTTTTCTGTTGGGATGAAATTCAATTCATTTCAATTGAATTTCATCCCATTTTCCTTTTCATGTTTTTTCCCATCATCAGCTTTTTACATAATAATTAAGCTGTAACACTTTAGAAAATTGAAATATTTCCTCAAACGAAGGCAAAGTTTTGAAGAAAAATACTTCATGTGTTAATTTTTTGTGTTAATTTGCAACTTTCAGCACATGGGAGATGTTACAGTTTCAAAATCGACCTACCCTAAACTACAATGATTACTAAATATCTTGATGCTTGACCTCAATTGGCACGACCTTAGCTGTAACGCTCGAGATTTTTCACAAGAAATAAAAGTTACTAAATTCTAAAATAAAGTTGCTGAAAACAAAAGTGGAAGGAACTTTTCTGATATTTTAAGTTACTTGTAATGGCCAACATTCTGGTGAGACACCGGTAATTCCTTTTTTCTCACACAAAATATAAAACAATGTAAAAAAATAAAGCAGAGAGAGAGAGAGAGAGAGAGAGAGAGAGAGAGAGAGAGAGAGAGAGAGAGAGAGAGAGGAGGGGACAATCCTACCCACTACTGAGTATTTCCGGTAGCCGACGTTTCGTTCGCGACTTCATTTTTATACAATAGAATTACTAAAATTCCCAAAGTCCAAAGTTTCTAATCCCTGACTTCTTCTTCTTCTTCTTCTTCTTCTTTTCTTCTTCTTCTTCTTCTTCTTCTTCTTCTTCTTCTTCTCTTCTTCTTCTTCTTCTTCTTCTTCTTCTTCTTCTTCTTCTTAACTTGCCCCTTCTTCTTCTTCTTTGCCTTTTCTTCTACTTCTATAACGTATACATTTCTTCTTCTTCTTCTTCTTCTTCTTCTTCTTCTTCTTCTTCTTCTTCTTCTTCTTCTTCTTCTTCTTCTTCTTCTTCCTTTTCTTTTCTTTCTTCTTCTTCTTCTTCTTCACTTACTACTACTACTACTACTACTACTACTACTACTACTACTACTCTTTTCCTTCTTCTCTTTGTCTTATCTTCTTCCCATTCAACTTTTTCCTTTTGCCTTTTCTTCTTTTTCTTCTGTAATTTGGGTAAAGAAAGAGAAAAGAAGAACAGCTGGAGGAGGGGTTGCTCCAGCTGTTCTTCTTTCTTTCTTTACCCAAATACTACTACTACTTCTTCTTCTTCTTCTTCTTCTTCTTCTTCTTCTTCTTCTTCTTCTTCTTCTTCTTCTTCTTCTTCTTCTTCTTTCCATTTATTTCATTACATCTCTTCATTTTTCATCACACCCTCGTCTTCATTTCAATTGTATTTTATCCAATTTTCCTTTTCATGTTTTTCCCCATCATCATCATCATCATCATCATCATCATCATCATCATCATCTCTCTTTCTTCTTTCTTTTATCATGTTCCACTAGAAATAAACAACATTATGATATATTTCATTTAAAAGAAAAGTAACATTTTATTAAAAGAAGAAAAAATGGTTTCGAGTTTCAATTGCATTTCTAGTGCATTCTTAAAGTAAAAATAATTTGCAATGTATTTTCCAGGTAAAATTATCTACTGTGCACTTTTATAGAAAAATTTCTATACAATGTAATTTAATTGAAAAATCATTTGCAGTACATCTTCATAATAAAATAATTTGCCATGCATTCTTATTGTAAAGTAATTTCCAATTCATTTTTATAGTAAAAACCTTTTGTAAATGCATTTGTATAGTAAATTCATTTACAATGTATTTTGACATAAAAAACTTCTACAATCTATTTTTATATTAAAATCAATTGCAGTGTATCTTCATGATACAATCATATTTGTCTTTCTCCTAGACTGGTTTATCTTATTAAGGGAGTTCATTCTACCCTACTAAAGTAATAATGGTATATAATTATTTTATTTATCATCTTGGATAACTATTGTATTAGGGTCGGATTAGCTCAGTCGTTAGAGCACACAACTAAAATTCGCAAGTTTCCAGGTTCGATACCGTTCCTCAGCGTATGATTAGCACAGATTGGGTAATCTGATCTGTGCGGTAAAGTGGGGAGCTCACGGTAGGTGTGGCGCCCCACCTTAACATAAACAATCTCCCTGGTGCTCTAGCGAAAAGGTGATAGACTGCCTCGCTGTCGGCTGATATCGACAATAGGCCACCCAAATTTACCTACTTAACTTTTTATATTACAGAACCAGATAGAAGACAGCGTAGGACATCTTTGGGATCTCCAGTTTCTGGTCTAGAATTCAGTTTTTCCTTCTCCTACGTAGGTTGTCTTTTCATGGTGATAGGGCACAGTTTGCTCCACAATTTTACCAGAAAATTCATCTTCATGTCGTCCTACCATTGCGCGAGTTTAAAGTGAGATTTGTGAAACTACTACATATAGCCGAAAAGTTGCTCTATTTATCGGTGTGTTGTGGAGTAGCTAGCACCTCTTCAGCACTCTACCAAATAGACTGAAATAGTATACGAATAAGGACTTCAACAGTTGATTAATAATCGATTGATCTTACTGCGTTTGGCTATAGCGTATTTGACCCTCCTCAATTTCTTGTAAGTTGTCTTGTTAATTGTTTTGTAACTTATTGTTCTGTGCTTTTGTATGTCTCCGTTAGCACCGGATACTGATGCTGAATAAGTATATTAAGCACTCAATTTCTTCTGTGTATGATTTCACCTCGATAATACAACAACTGTGTTATAACTGTGTTATTGTGATCGTTTTTATTGCAGATATCGTGGAAATAAATACATTTTAAACTTTTGGACCGTCCCTGATAGAATTATTACATCAATTTTGATTAAAAAGGTAAAGTGAAAACCAATATTTTTGAATGAGGATCGTTTAAACTAAACACTCCCAATGCCATCTAACGACAAATAAGAAACGAAGTTTATGGTCAACCTATTTGCGTGTCTCTCCACAGTGAATGGAGAATAAAAGCCAAAACTAATTCTTTTTGGAAATAGCCAAGCCCAAATTCTTACAGAATTTTTCAACAGGATGTATCGTTTTTTTTTATTTCTTTGTCCAGAGTTATGAAGAAAAGAACGAAATCAAAAAGAAAAAGTCATGAAATGGAAAAAGGAAAATAAAATAAAATAAAATAAAAAAAGAACAAACAGGAAAATATATAAAAGAAAATAGGAAAAGGGAAAAGAAAAAGGAAAAAGAAAAAAAAAAAAAAAAAACACAAAAAAGAAAAGAAAAAGTAAAAGGAAAAGAAAAAAGGCAAAGTAAAAAAATCGCCAACAAAACAAAAGACAAAAAAGAAAAGAAAAAAAAAAAAGAAAAAAAGTAAAAAATAAAAAATAAAAGAGGAAAGGGGAACAGGCAAGGTAACGATACAAGAAAGAAAAGAAAAAAAAGGAAAAAAGAAAAAGAAAAAGAAAAAGAGAAAAATGCAAGGAAACTAATATTGAAAGAAAATATAAAAAAAAAAGAAAGAAGAAGGGGAAAAAATGGAAAAATAAAAAGAGGAAAAAAAAAAAAAAATTAAAAAAAAAGGAAAAATAAAAAATAAAAATAAAAGAGAGAAGACAAAGAGAAAAAGAAAAAGGGATAAATTAGTGAAAAAATAAATTCATTCTATATATTTATTCAAAAAGAAAAAAAAAAAAAAGAAAAAAAGAAGAAAAAAAAAAAAAAAAAAAAAAAGAAAAAAAAAGAAAAAAAAAAAGAAAAAAAAAAAAAAGAAAAAAAAAAAAAAAAAAAAAAAAAAACAGAAAAATAAAATAAAATAAAAAAAAAAGACAAAAGAAAAAAAGAAAAAGAGAAAAATTGGTAAAAGAGAAAAGAATGAAGTCGACCATTGAATAATTCTTTGGTCGAATTATTTCTTCCTTCAATTTTTCCCGCCATTTTCTAGTGGCGATGAATTAAAGAGGAATTGGCTTGAATCCGGTTTTGAATCACCCACGGTCTACATTTGCGTCTTTTCAATGATTGCTACATCGGTCAAGGATGACCACACGCCGTGGCCTTTCTCTTCGTCTGGACATGGGCCAATATTTTGATCTTCTTAATATCGCTGTCCATTAACAGGCAGAGTCACAACAAGAATAAAAAATGAGAGAGAAACAAAATGACATAAAAATGAAAATATTATTATATACATATATAATTCTAAGCATAAATAACTGAAATTATCCGAGAGATAAGGAAAACAACTTTAACTAGTAATAATCGAATTTCTTAGAGAAGACATTATTATGTGTAGGTTGCAGGTTCAATCCTAAATACGGGCGAAAAATAACATAGAATACTTAACATAGCTTAACACTAGTACCCGGTCATGGTTAACGGAATGTGTTATGGTAAATTAGGTTTCCTCGGGCCCCAGTTCTTCCACTGAGTCATTTCTCCTTTCTTATGTGCATTTCTCTAAGTTGCCGACTTTGTTACTCATGCTAAAGTCACTACTGTCCAAATGGCCTAAGGTTAATTCCACGTCGAATCATCTAAGGCCATATCATCCACACCCATTCAATTTGTTGGAAATTTTGTACACGTGTGGACGATGTTAAAGTTAGATATTCCCCAAAATTTGAGCTTCCAATTTCAATGTTAAAGTTAGATATTCCCCAAAATTTGAGCTTCCAATTTCAAGATTGGCGTGTGGACGATGTTAAGTTAGATATTCCCCAAATTTGAGCTTCCAATTTCAAGAATTGGCGAGGCGGGTCGGTCGCAAAAAATGGCGACTTTTTGTAATCTATTTTTGTCTGTAAAATGAGTTCTAGAGCTTCCCTACTCCTAAAAATTGGTTTATAAAATTATTTTGATCAAGGAATCAAAAAATGCTATGAAAAGTCTGACATTTAAACAGTTTTAAAGTATTAATGGTTTCTGATTTGCAAAATTTTAACTGATGTTGTAGCTTCGGTTCTGGGTAAACACTAAACTATCTTTTTGGTACAAATGATATTCAATATATATGAAATAATAATAGCAAAAATGTTGTCTTAGATTCAGTGCCACATCGGGATATTGATCTTGTTATGAAAAAAAATCATAAATCATCAATAACTTAAAATTGGTTGACTTTCAGACTTTTTCAATAACATTTTTGGGTTTTTGGGTAAAAATGCTTTTATAAACCAATTTTACATTTTACAGATAAAAACAAACAGTCGCCATTTTTCTCCAACCCCACAAAATTTCGAGAGCTAAAGATCGACATAACTCAGCCATTTTTTGGAATTGGAAGCTCAAATTTTTTGGGAATGTCTAACTTTAACACAGTCCACACCTGTACAAAATTTCAGAAAAATTGAAGCGGGTGGGTGACAATTTTACTTTTTTATGGATGATTTGACATGGAACTGACCCAAAATAAACACTTTATATTTAATTTCGCTGTAGACATAATTTGCATAGGCGTTACCATAATGACGCCATGAACGCGACCCCCCCCAAAAAAAAAAACAAACAAACAAAAAACGGATAAAAGATAAGTGGCCTTTTAATGCCGACTCTGTATCTATTTCACATTATTATTCTGACATGATGGTCGTTGGTTGTTTTTTTTTTTTTAATTTTTTACAGCTTATCAACCCTTTTCGGGTAATCAAATGCCGAATCAAGTCATTTTGATATGTGATTACTTACAGTATCTGCTCTTGCTTAAATGGTCACCCACCTAAGTATTGAACAGACTCATCACTACTTTCGTTAGTCTTTCCATTTTAATATATTTCATAATTTGCATGAACTTTAATAGTATAAAAAAATCCCCAAAAACAAACAAACAATAAATATGTTGTTTAAACTTTTTGGTGGTGATTAAACTCTTCTCTTTCACCTTTTCTTTTAATTACCCGTCCAAAACAAGACAGGGTTTTATTTGCTAAATTATTCTTTTTATATTTGACTAGCAGCGGCTGCCCGGCGTCGCCTGGGATTTTTTTAAAGTTAGTCTCGCAGATCCATTATTACTGAATCGGAAGTTGATTCCTCGTGGGATGCCCCATTTAAATCCCTATGTAAAAAAAAAATAGACCTTGCATTGATCCAGCTACTCTGAAAAGAAATGTTAATGTCTACTATCTAAAATATTA
>CM042174.1:13068065-13070565 GCA_023376005.1 Doryteuthis pealeii
TAGTCGGACGCTCAACCGACTGAGCTAAATCAGCCTTATTACTTAGTAAATATAATAGCAATGATATAAGTTAAACTCATTGTCATGACGAGATCTATATTGAAATCGAAACCATGGTAGACCCATAATTTTTTTTCTACAATTATATTATATATATATATATATATATATATATATATAGAGAGCAGAGAGGAGAAGAGAGAGGGCGAGAGAGAGAGAAGAGGGGAAGAGAAAGAAAGAGAAGTGAAAAACTAATGAAAAGAACATGGCTGCTCCTCAACCATAATTTAAGATTCATATTTAAAGAAAGCCACGATCATTGATTGACCAGTTGGCCGTCGCTTGCAATAATATAAACTGGGGAAATTTAGAAGAGGGACGGTTTTTTCACTCTTCACATAGTGAATTGGTCGAGCGTGCACAAATACGAGAAGCGGTGTGTTTGAAAGTAATTTTCGGTATTGAGCGAGAATTTGTCCCCTGTGGACTGATATCCCGGATTTTCAGTGTTGGTTTAGTTAGAAGTGACTCCTATTGATTACAGGAAACAGCAGGCTGGCTATTACAGCATAAGGTCTGATGTTAGTGTAAGCCTAAAGAAAACGATATTTATCAATATAATATACATATGCATTCATGAACACACACCACACACCACACACACACACACATACTATATCTATAGATAAGATATATGCATATATATATATATACATAAGAAGAGATAGAGATAGAAGAGTGGAGTGGAGGACGAAACAAATAAAGGTTAAATATAAAAATGTGAAAGCCAAGGAATGACAGAGTGAAATGGCAATAAAGAGATAGAAGAAAAGGGAAATAGAAACAGAAGAATAGATAAAGGGAAAAAGAGAAACAAAGTACTTGGTATTACGCATAAAAGGAGAAGAGAGAGAGAGAGAGAGAGAGAGAGAGAGAGAGAGAGAGAGAGAGAGAGTAGAGGAAAATATGAAAGATATATGAGAGAATCAAATATGAGAGAGAGAAAAGAGACTGGAAAGAAGAGAAAAAATGCAGAGACAGAGAGAGAGAGAGAGAGAGAGAGAGAGAGAGGAGAGAGAGAGAGAGAGAGAGAGAGAGAGACAGAGACAGACAGACAGACAGACAGAAATAGAGATAAAAGAGAGAATAAAACATTAAAGAAGAAAGGAGAGATTCAAATATGAAAGAGAGAAAGCGACAATCAAATGCGAAAGAAAGGAGAGAGAGAGAGAGAGAGAGAAGAGAGAAGAGAGAGAGAGAGAGAGAGAGAGAGAGACAGACAGACAGACAGACAGAGAGAGACAGAGAGAGCTTTGGAGGTAAGCATAAAATGTGAGAAAGAGAAAAAGAGGGGAAGAGAGATAATAGGACGGTGGGGGAGAGAAGAAAATGGGTGTAAAAAAAGCAAAGTTTGATAAATAACAGATTTACGGTCAAGCCATGTAAGTTTTTTTGTGCCATCCTACGGAAAGCGTTATACAGCATGACAACCCGTGTTGGGTTATTTAATATAAAGGTAAGTCTAATTAAAGCAGTTATAAGATTCTTTTAAGTTGTGGCCATGTCAGTGCTACTGTATGGCTGCACCACTTGGATTCTAATGAAACGTTTAGAGAAAAAGCTAGACAGGAACTAGCAAGGATGCTGCGTGCTTTCTTGAACAAATCTTGGAAACAGGACCCTTAAAAAAGCAGCAGTGCAGCCGTTAAAAAAGAAGCAGTGCAGCCGTTAAAAAAAGATATTGTACTCATGGAGTAGTGGTTAGCAGTAACCAAAACCACCTCTCCACCTACCTACTAGTAGATATAAAAATATATAAATATAAAACTAGTAGGTATGTGATCCACAGAAGACCAGCTTCATTTTGATGTATGATACATGTTCCTGTGTTGGTAATTATACCTGTCCTAAACAAAATGGTATTTCTTTTTTAGTCACCCTCACACTAAACTGCGTTTGTCAATATAATGGTACTTTTTATGAACAAGAATTCCGTTTCCCTATGGTTTCGTCTCTTCATGTTGTCCTCGCGTGTCTGTCTATCTATATCTAATACTCGTGTTCCTTAATATTCCGACCGTTATCATTTTGCTATACCCTTTGGTTAAAAATGAGACCGTCCAAATTGTTCAAGATGAAATCCAAAATTGTAAATCCTCTGTCTGTCTTCCGGGCGCGAATTACTGGCCTTAGCTGGGAGAACCGGGTGGCAGTGGTAAGTAAAGTCGTCGGGGTGGCCTAAAGTCGATATCAGCCAGACAGCAAGGAAAACTATCTTCTTTTCAATAGCGCTAGACCAAGGAGATTGTTTTGACGTCTGAGGTGGAGCGCCACACCTAGCACCAGCTCTTCATTTTACTGTAGAGACTTCTGTGCTACTCATACGCTGAGTTGGCGAAGCCGGTATCGAACCGGAACCTTGTGTTTCCTAGTCAGATGCTCTACAAAAAAAAAAAAAAAAAAAAAAAAGCAGCGGTGCAGCTGCTTAAAAAAGTTGTTG
>CM042174.1:13075565-13085565 GCA_023376005.1 Doryteuthis pealeii
AGGGGATTCGTCTGTACCTCGAATTCCCAGAGAATTTTATGCGTCTCATTCTCCAGGACAGGTTCAGGCTTGTGCATATGCCAATTAGTTGTATGATGAAAATTGAATTTCTTGCACAATTACCAATTGATTACCTCTCCCACTAAATCGCTCTATGTGTTAGTTTGCTGCATCCGCTTATTATATGATTAATCATTTTGTCTCTGTCTCCACATCTTCTGCACTTGCTATTCTGCTGCGTCTTATCTATTTTTGCCTTTATTTAATTTGTTCTTATGGCATTGTCTTGTGCTACGATTATAAGAGATTCAGTTTCTCTCTTGAGGTTTCCTCTTCTTAGTCATGTCCATGTCTTCTGATGTGATATCTCTTGAGTTTGTTGCTTGAAGTACCTATGTAGTTCTTTTTCTTCCCATTTCTGCTTTTTAAAAAAGTTGTTGATGTATTTCTGCTTATCAACATGTTGCAATTGCTTTTCTTGGCTGCTGCAATTAGTCTTTCCTTACTTTTATTAGTGTATTCATCAAGTGCTCGGATTGGCGCATCTATACTATCTTCAATATTGGCGAGGCCCATTTCCCCCCGTTTTTTGCACATATAGTCTGTCAGTGTCGTATTATTTCACTCCATTAAAGGTTTTCACACCTACCATAGCTGGTGGTTCTCTGGGGTATTAATGACAAAAATCTACTCAGGTTTTCCGAACTCTTCTGAGTATTTTAATTGTACTTTTTTGTCATCATTCTTAACTCTCCTAAAACGGAGAAGCACATATTCTTCTTGGAATTGTCACAGTAAAAAAAACCCTCAATAATTCTTAAAGATAGAATCTGTTTTGAATGTTGAGTTTTGGAGGTGCGTGGTGTAATGATTATCGTCGTAGAAAATGGACAAGTTCAAACCCTGGACGCGGTTGATTGCATTTCACATAGCTCTAATACCCTTGGGAAAAGTACGAATCCAACTATTCTCCCTCTAACTATGGGTACATAGTAGAGCAGTCTGGGCTCTTTAACCTTAGAATGACATCTGGTCGAGAAGAAGGAAAAACCAATGGCGATCTCTTGTTAGTTAAAACTACTTTGAAAGCTCATCCTTATCTTTCTCCTATACAAGGATGGCTATGGCATTAAATAACCCACGAAGATTGATACATCATTAAAACAAAACAAATAAAAATCATTAATGTAAAGATAAAATTTCTTATATAATTAAAGTCCAATTGGTGCAACCAAACAGTAGTACTGACATGGTTACAGCTTGAAAGAATTCCCATTTTATTTTATCAAAGAGATCAGATTTCTATATGATTGTCATGCTTTAACTATGCGTATGTTGACATTACTTTCTGTAAATGAAACATTGCTAACGACATTAACAATATTCAAAAATGGACAATTTCTAGACCTGGACCCACTGTGTAACAGTGTCGTGTAATTTATAGTGGGATATGTAACATACAATTCTGTTCTTTTTCGAATATTAAAAAAACCCAACTTTTTTTAAATGAAATTATTCAATCAATAATTATATAAGAATTTAGGGATATTAGTTCGGAGCTAACACCCACATTCCTATAATGCATAAGGTTATCTAAAAACCTAACACAGAATATTCGGTTGGGAAAAGTCAAATTATGCAAGTTAACAACATTTAATAAGAACAAAAATACTATAATAATAATAATGGTTCAGTCCCAAACCATAAAAAAAGGATACAGGGATGTTCCAAGGAACAGGAAGAAGTGTAAGGTAAAAAGAGGTTGAAACCACTCTCAGATTTTTCCTATGTTCTATGTTCAGGGAACAAGGCAGATACACATGTGCATAGTCGCACGGGAACGAAAGACTCAACGCGTGTTTCATTCAACGTTGAGATAGATTTCAGGGCTCACGTTGTCACATGACAAAACGGACACGTGACGTTGTTAACCCCGTCTCCACAATAAAAAGGGAGAGAACTCTATTTTGAGTCCAACAATTAATTGCGCAATAATTTTAAATTGATTTTGAACTTTAGCCTCATCATCACCGTTTAGAAAATATACCAAAATTACGCAACCTACCTATTATCGGTATCAGCCGAACAACGAGGGAGTCTATCCTCTTTTCGCTGCGATAGACCAAGGAGATTGTTTTCTTTTTTTGCTGAGGTGAAACGCCACACTTACCGTCAGTTCCGAGATACTTTACCACACAGATCAGATTACCAAATTTGTGCTACTCATACGCTGAGTTGGCGGGGACTGATATCGAACCCTAAACCTTGCGATTCCTATGCGGATGCTCTACCGACAGAGCAAAGCCATCCCCAACACCTTATGCAACACTTGGTCGATATTTTCGGGCTTTTGATCTTTGACAAAAAACCCATAAAAATGCTTTTGTGGAAACCATTTAAAGCCATTTTTAATTACACTCTCTTTGTGTCGGTAAGTGATAGATGCCATTCTTTTGCCATTAAAAAAAAATCCAAACTTGTATCAATGTTTATTAGAAAAAAACAGATACGTTGTTTGTTTTTTAAATAAATATCGAATACTTTTTTTTAAAAGATTATTTGAAAGATTCTAATGGAAAACTGATGTAAAAAAGGATCCCACCCGCCCATAAAATGGTTTAGAGGAGAAACCCCATTACTCTACCTAAGGTGAAAAAAGAATTATCGGAAAACAAAAATCAATATTTGATTGTACGTAGAGCTGTTTAAAAGATAGCCACTCAATATGCTATGAAGGTAAGAGACTACTTTTCCCAGAAATGAACTTATTCTATATAGCGGTTTCGATCCCTAATAAAGGACTGAAACAATATCAATTATGCTCGAAAGAAAAAAAAACTTCATAGTTTTTTCTCAACTTTATTAATTTTAAATAAACATATATATATAATATTAGCCGAGTATGATGTGACACGGAGTCAATGTCTTAAGCAAAGTTTAACAGGTTTGAATTTATGCTTGTTCTTCACCTAGACTAGTTGCCATACCAAGAGCCCAGCTATCGTATTATTTACCCATAGCCGGAGGGAGAATAGCTGGATCCATATCTTTCCCAAGGTTTTAGTATTATGTGAATGCAAACAGCTTCGTCCAGAATTTGAACCCGTCTTGCCGTTTCCATTTCCTACAAGAGAAACCATACACCACACGCCTCTCAATCTTTTAAATATAACATCGAAGCTGGTGTCAGCATGTCAACAAGAAACTAAACACCTACTTTGTCATTGGAGACCCGTGGTGTAATGATTATCGTCATAGGAAATGGACTCGACGTGTTCAAATCCAGGATGAGACTGTGTTACATAGTTAATAGGTTGCCTATTAGTTATGTAAGATAGTATAGAATTTCAAAATGTAACTATAATTCTGAACCATGGAAAATGTCCGTAAATGATTGACAAGGCTTCACCTTTCACTGACCTTATAGTATCACCTTTCGCTGACCTTATAGCTAGGTTTTGATTAGCCAATCGAATTCGTAAGAACAGGAAGTAAACTTTTTGATGCCAAATCCCATTCTTATATCCTGTCTGTTTATATAATAGTTTGTAAAAGAATTCCCAGTTCTTTTTCATTTTTGGCAAAAATCTTGATATCATCCATATACATAAGTAGATTTATTTTTTTTCTGTGATGTTGTAAATTTGTAGCCCTCTGTACATTTTCTATGTATATAATTGAGTGGCGTCATTTCTATAACAAATATCAGTGACGAGAGTGAATCTCCATGGAAGATTTATCTTTGGATTTTCACTCTGATTGGGTCTGTCCTGCACTTTCCAATTTTCTAAGGCTTTAGTGATGACTTTGTCAGATATTTTGTACTAGACTCTCAATTATCCAATTTTGTGGGACCATATCATAAGCCTTTTTGTTGTCAATCCATGTCTCATGTTACTAAAATATTGCGTACACTTTTGACAGCTTCCCTTAGTATATATTAGCAGCGGCTACCCGGCAAAACTCGGGTAGAAGAGAAAAACCATGGTTTAATAATCGTTTGCAGATCTATTACTAATGAATAGCAAGTTCGATCCTCGCAGGATGACCCCACACCCCCCAAAAAAATTAAATAATCTTTTAAAAAATAACATTATTAATTCAAAGCATAGCCGATCGAATATCAAATTATTATAGTATACTATACTATAAATTTGATAAAAATAATATACTATACTTAGTATAGTATACTAAGTATTGTATATTATTTTTTTAATCGAAAAGTGCTCTGACTTGAAAACATTAAGAAAAGAAAAGAAAACTAAATGTAAAAAAAAAAGAAAGAAAAGGAAACATACTTTTTTAAATAGAATTTTGAATGTGCTTAAAAGTTAAATATCAAATTACAGAACTGATTTTGGTACAAATACAGAATAGCGCGCAATATATAATATCATTAGAATCGTATTTTACGAATAAATAACATTAGATTCCGGAAACTCCCGAAGGCACCTAATTCTAACCCACTTACTCGAGTGTCTCAAAGTTTTCAGGTATTTCCGTGAAATATGATAGGTAATCTAATGTTATTGTCTCTTGCGCACTATTCAGTATTAGTATCTTGATTTTATTTGTATTTCTAATGTTAATATAAATACATTAACGCGAATGGCTAACATGAAAAATAAAAAAAGTATGTGCTGTCAATTTTCCGTCGTTCGTCAATGGGAAGCTTTACATCGACGAACGACGGAAAATCGACTGTACATACTACATAATTATGTAAATTTTTAGATAAAAAATGTTCAGAAATGAAACCTCTGTGGAAAATTAATGTCTCCTATTTAAAATATTAAATGCAAAAAAAAAAAAAAAGAAAATCTAAAAAACACACATCTTTTTAGAAAGAAATCAACTCACCGTAATTTCGATGTCAAAAGTACAACTAAGTAATTAATTCTTAAATTGACCATAAAAATTGTATAATAAAAAAAGATTAGATAAACGATTGTTTATCCTGTACAATGAAATATTTACTACAAATTTGAATCAGTAAAAATGTAGATTTAATATGAAAAAAAAATGAAAGAAAAAATTGATTGAGCTGTCGTCTAGCAACCATATCGCCTCTACTACTATTTCCCTTTGTTTACTTTTAGGAAGAGACTCCGAAAATGGCCGAGTAGAATTTTAACGTAATTTTATAATTCTATTTAATTTTTAAATGTATTCGACTAATGAAATCACTGTGTGCTTTTTATATGATTAGTTATACTCTTGTGCAAATTAATTGAAACATCCTCTTGAGTTTCCTTTCTTTCAACGTACAGTCAGTTTTAAACCCACTGGAGTGACGGGGTAAAATCGATTTTATTTTTTTACTCAGATTAGGTTATTTACAATGGGGTGCATTAATTTATGGGCCGGGTTAGCTCAGTCGGTAGAGCGTTCGGCTAGAAACCACAAGGTTCCTAGTTCGATACCGGTCCTCGCCAACTCAGCGTATGAGTAGCACAGTGATCTGTGTGGTAAAGTAAGGAGCTGACGGTAGGTGTGGCGCTCCACCTCAGACGCTAAAATAAAGCGCAAGTGAAAAGGGGATAGGCTCCCTCGCTGATTGGCTGATACCGACTTTAGGCCGCCCCGACGACTTTACTTTTTTTACATTAATAGAAATCAATTTTCGTGGTGTATGATGAAATTTGTTTGGCCTTGAAACATATTGCGTCATCCATGATTGTATCAGATTTTTATCACGGCCAGACACTCTAGCCTCGATTGTCGATTACGGCCATTGTCTGCGATGAAAGTTACTCGAAAGAAACGGACGAAAATTGTAACGCAAAACTGACACACCGTCAAGCAAGCCTTATAGAGAGAGATCATAGATAAGTAAATAATAACGGAATAATTCGTTTTGTTTTATATCAATTTACAAAAAGAGTGTAAGTCATTGCCTGACTGCACCATTTTGTTTTGGACTATTCACGTTTCGTTCACCCCATGTTGTGATTTTCATCTCTGATCTTTGTCCGAAGAGAATTGTCTGTCGTTTTTAGAATTGATTGTTGTCTCTGGAAAAAATAATGAACGGAAGATAATAAATTTTTTATGACTAAAATGTTTAATACTGAAAATAGAATGTGGATAAAGGCCTTACCCCTGCCAACGTACAGCCCCACCCCACAAAAAAATTGAATGGTACTGTTGCAAAGAATTGAAAGGAAAGTAATCGGATAATATCAACACAAAGATATGAAATAAAGAAAAATTCCCAACAGATAGCAAGCAACAAAAAAAACAAAAAAAACAAAACAAAAAAAAATCAAAAAATTAAAAGAAAGAAAGAAAGAAAGAAGGAAACAAAAAGAAATAGAGTATAAAATAAAGCAAAAACAACAAAGAAAGAAGGAAAGAAAAGAAATATATTAGGAAAAGTAACTGGTATCTATTACTTAAGCATAATATTATTATCTAGTTGTAGATATAATATAAAATAGCAGAACCTGGTGATATACCACAGTATAATTTAATAATTTACAACGTAATTTAATTATTACAACATTTGATATGTTTATTATTTTATTTATTGCTAAATAATTCGATCTGTAAAATGTATAATAATGTTGATTTAACTCTCTCATTGTTTTTTTTTCTTGTTCTTTCTTTTCTTCTTTTCATCTTTTCATTTTGCTTAATTGGAACAGATTAGCGTTATTGCTTCCACACGCTCATCCCTCTCTCTCTGTATATATTTTCCCTACTTTATTTCTTATTATATTTTTCTGTGTAATATGTCTATTTCTTCCTTATCTTTGTTTATAATAAAAACGAAATGGTTCATTATTTAGAAATAGGATGACAAAAATAGAACACACACACACACACACACACACACACACACACACACACACACATCATTCATTGGCATTTCAGTCTCGGAAGACTATAATAAAGTTTTTATGTGCCCCTGAAGTTACAACGCCTCCTGTGACTGTGAAGTCCGATGTTTGAAAAACATTCTCGACCACAGATTTTGCATTTGAAAGGCTGTCCCTGAAGATGTTGATATGCCGATGCTTTGTTGTCGCTGCTTTCTTCTAGACCTCTTAGCTTCATTGTGTTGTGTCAAGGTGACTTCTGACATGAACAGTCCTCTACGGAGATTCTGCCGCCACCGAGGGCGGTCCTGAGCCAAATTTTCGCAGCCTGAAGGGACAATGTCAAAGCACCTGAGATCATTCTTGCAGACATCCTTGAATCGCAGATGGGGGCGACCAATCTGTCTTTTACCAGACGTAAGCTCTCCATAGAGGATGTCTTTCGAGATTCGTCCATCATCCATCCGACGTACATGACCCAACCATCGGAGACGACGTTGTCTCAGTAGAGAGCACAAGCTGGGGAGTTGAGCTCTCTCAGAACTGCTGTGTTAGTGATCCTGTCCCTCCAGGTGATGCCAGTATACGTCTAAGGCAGCGAAGATAGAAGTTATTTAGCCGCCGCTCTTGGTAGGAGTATAAGGTCCATGTTTCACTTCCATACATGAGGTGCTGATAACACATGCCCTATACACTTGTACTTTTGTACAGATAGTGAGCTTGCTGTTGTCCCACACTCTTGCTGTGAGTTTCGCAAAAGTTGAGGCAGCTTTTCCGATCCGGCAACTGAGTTCAGTATCAAATATATATTATTGATATTATGTAGTCGTATCAATACTACCGTATGGTTGCAATGGTCATCGTTCTAGGAAATATACTCGGCCACCAGAGTTAAAATCCTGGACAAGGCTGTTTGCATTTAACAATGAGCTAATAACCTTGGGAAAGGTATGCATCCAACTATTCTCCTTTCAGCTATGGATAAATAGTAGCGCAGACTGGGATCTGTAAATCTTGGTATGGCAACCGGTCTAAGAGAAGGAATACTCAGAATTCAAATCTGTTAAACCCGCTTAAGAAATTGACCTGCTCATTCGGAGGGGTCAGTATACATATTTAGTAAATCCGGCGGAGAGGCCTATTGTCGGTAATATTGTAAATACACCCCCCACCCACGTATATCTGTACATATGTACATACATAAATATACATATATGTATACGAGTAGAGGTACGTGGTTGTAATGGTTACAGCCGTAGAAAATGTACACGGCAAAACGAGTTCAATTCCAGGGCGAGGCTGTTTGCACTTCAAATCACACTAATACCTTTGGGAAAGGTGTGTTTCTAACTGTTAGGTCACCTAACGAAATAGAGTTACTCCCCTTTTGTTTTATTTACATTTGAATGTAGAACGCTAGCATTCTCTCAGTTTATGTATAGATCGTCTGCGAGATTAGAAGCAATTTCTAACTTGGTATTTTCAATAAATCCTTCTTGTTAAATATTACAATAAACTTGGTTTGCATTCATTATTTCCAAATCGCATATTTTTTTCTGTACATCAAAACATAACACTAACTATTCTATCTCCAGCTATGGGTAAATATTAGGACAGACTGGGATTTTTTTACATTGGTATGGCAACCGGTTTAAGAGGAGGAAAACTGAATTAAAAACGATCTGACGTTTTCCACACCCCACCGCCCATATTTGAGTTGTGAACAACTTCCAGCAAAAGACAGACTCCCACATCCCTATAGTATAAAAATGAATGTTTTATTTCTAATATATATATATTTTTAAGCACGTGGTCATATAAAGGTAAATCATTATTTTATTTTACTAATATGTCTTATGTAATAATTTATTGTATTTTTCTTTATTTCTTTTTCTTTTAAGGTTATTATATATTTTGTCCATAGGTGAATTATCATGCAATTTCCGTTTTGATTAAATCTTTTAATTGGTATGTGTTGGGATTATATATATTTTAAAAGAATAGAAATAAGATAGAAATCACTCCCCGCCGCTTCAAAAGAAAATATCCATAGTTAAATTTAATTGCAGTTAATAAAGAATAGAAACAAAGAAAGATTTTTGGCAAGTCTCAATGTGTCTGGCATTTATTACTTAAGTACGGATTTGTATTGTTTTTTTTTTCTTTCCCTAAGTTAGAATTTTACAAATTTTCAGATTTGAAATAAATTACTAAATAACATAATTTAAATGCAGAAGAAAGGAAATATTTTCCCGACAAGTATTGTATTTCGTACAGATATTAAAATGGAACAATTTTGATTGAGAAAACTTAGATTTGTAGATATATGAGTCGCTGTTTAAAACAGTTATAAATAGGATTCTATCTTTTTAAAATAGGACGAAGTTGATATTAATTTGGATGCAAGATTAAATTTTGGAAAACAGATTCCTGTTCTATTTTTAAACTGTTAAAATACACAATCAAATTTCCATTTAGAATTAAACTGTGGGTTAAATATATTTATCCAGGGATATCTATCTATTTATCTTTCTATCTATCTATCTATCTCAGCAGCAAGTTATATGAACTAGTTTAGTTGAAAACCGTTGATATTTCTTCCTAATGATTTTCAGTTACTTACGTTCAAGCATTCGAGTAATTTCTCTTAAATCCGGGGAAGTTTTTTTCTTATTTGGAACTATTTCTCTACCACTGTATCTCAACTAGACCTATATATATATATATATATAATTATATATATATATATATATATATATATATATATATATATATATATATTAATGACCTTTAAATATAAATGTTGAATAAGTATGTTTAGATAATCTTAAAGTATATCTATGCATATATATATATATATATATATATATATATATATATATATATATATATATATATATATCCCGCACATATTATTACGGATGTGGACTATGCTGATGACCTGGCACTACTCGCAGATACATCTGCACAAGCCGAATCCTTACTACACAGCTTAGAAAAGGCAGCACGAAATGTCGGCCTGTAAGTGAACTCTGATAAAACTGAGTTCAAGTCTTCCGATAACAAAAGTGACATCTCAACCATCGATGGCAAACTCCTAAACTCTGTAGAAAAATTTAGATACTTGGGCAGTAACATCTCCTCCACAGAAAACAACGTTAATGCACGTATAGGAAAAG
>CM042174.1:13090565-13178065 GCA_023376005.1 Doryteuthis pealeii
TCATTCGTAATATTAAGAGGTCATCAATGATTTATCATAAGATGTCTTGGGTATTTAATTGCCCATGTTATATATATATATATATATATATATATATATATATATATATGTGTGTGTGTGTGTGTGTGTGTGTGTGTGTGTATTGTAGGTGTGTGCGTATTGTAGGTGTGTGTGTGTATGGTAGTGTGTGTGTGTGTATAAATAGAAAACCACAAAGTATTCCATAAAGACGAATTTATTCTTGATGGAGACCGGGTTACGCCCCTTTCGCTACACAAATTACCATTCTTCCACTTTTCGCAAATCATCCAGACTGTGTACAGAAATCGAGTCCCAATGAAGGTTGCAAAACTGAAACGTTGTAACGTCGACTCCTCTTTCTTTCTTTCTTTCTCTCTTTCTCTCTCTCTCTCTCTCTCTCTCTCTCTCTCTCTCTCTCTCTCTCTCTCTATCATCCGGGAAATCCCACATAGGGGTAACAACAAATCGTCGCCATTTTAGATTATTAATTTCGTGTATGTGCTTTGTTACTTTCAGATTGTGAAGCAAACCAGAGTCTGTTAAGAACTGTGAGGAAAACAACACCATGACACAATTCACTCCTCCAGACATGTGGAAATGGCAGGCTGTACTTCTTGAAATTCGCACTGGAAAGGGGAAATTCCCAGTGTTTTGGTTTTCATTCTGAAGATAATGCAGAGGATTCGAAAAGGGTTGGATTAGTCCAATGATGATTACGAAAGTGCGGCAGTTCGGAAACTTCACTTTGATTGTTCTGATAAGAAAACAATTCCCGATTTATTGCTAAGATCCAGGCCATGGTTGACAATGTATCCAGCAAGTCAATCAGGTCTATAGCTAGGACACGTGACTGTCAGTGTTTCTTATCAAGCAGTTAGTGCATGAAGACATACCCAATTTTTCATACAAGATGAGAAAGGGTTAATATTTATCCCATGAAGGATAAGAAGAAGACCGAACTGTATAGCTTTTCAACAAACTTCGTGTATCGTGCAGGCAGTGTTATAAGCAGTCACTGGACCCGACAAAGAACACGGAATACTTGTATATATAAAAATATAAAATTATATTTTTATTCTTGATTGTGTGTAGACTGAGAGTCATTGGCAGAGGATGCACATACACAGGAACCTTCGGAAGTTCTGACTGCAAGTGATCTTGATCTTGATCTCTTTCTGCCAACCCAGATTTCTAATGGTTTTATAATTGTTCAACTTCAACTCTTTGATTGTAAAACCTACGCAGTTTTCCTGTAGACAACACCTCCTCGTCCACGCAGCCTTTTTTCATTTATAATAGGCTACACCTACACATTTTTGTGCCTACGCAGTGTAAATGTACACCTGCATTTTCTGGGTGCCAAAGGTCAGTTCAATGCGTTCCAGGCCATATCCCGTTTTTGTTTTTGCCCCATGTTTGACACCCAGGCATTTCCTGCGTACAACACCTGGTTCCCTGTGCGAACTCATTGACCAGCCAATATATTACCAGCAACATCTGCTGCATAGACAAGGTCTGAGTAGTTGTCGGTATCGTTTTTGCGGTACAGACGTTTTTTATTGGATGTCTACTGACTCTGCTCTCTTGCTTGGCTTGGTGGCATATGATAACTGGTGTGCCACTGTATGTGCTGTACACAGGCGTCAAGTAAGCGTTCAGACTTTTGACTCGTGACAAAACGGGCTATGTAACAAAACTATTCATTCATTTATAATTCTTATGTTAGTTTTAGTCTGTATAAACTGCACACATGTTCCCTACTCTTAGCATTTAGATTTTGTAAAAAAAACAAACAAATTATTTATTAATTCCTCCTAATGCCACCCTACCACCCTTATTTACCTAACTACCCACTAGATCTTTCTACCGCCACCAGGGGGAGGTACCACCCGCATCTGGGAACCAATAGTATAATCGTATTGCTTTCGTGACGTTCGTCTGACACATTGGCTGTTAGAACATCTCTACGAAAAGTCAAATCTATGAGAAGCAGTGCTCTATTATTTTGGCGACGTTACTTTCCGAGTGTAGCTGTATTTTGAGCAGGATTGCTTCTGTACAAGTTTTTTTGGCATTTTGCGTGAGTAAAAATTGATAATGAATAAAAAAAAAAAGAAAAATATTTATTTTCACACATTTTTTACAAAGAAAAAAAAACACACACAAAAAACACAACAAATGATTAATTAGTGGACGATGGTCACTAATTAGGACTGAGTTTATTCTAATAGTGACCACCTCTGCTATTTCATAGGTTTTCAGGTTAAAATTTTTTTAACAGATATAAGTAATTTTTTTAAAAGAAGAACAAAAGGTATTAATTTTTAATATACAATAGAGACTGAGTCTCATTTTTGTTGGTATTTGATTACTTCTCTATATTTTAAACCAACCAATAGTAATTCTGCCACTAAAGTGAGACGAGTCTCTTCCGAGTCGTTGATGATTTTCTCTTCTTTGTGACGATGGTCGGCATTCTGGATGTCTGGGTCGGAATTTTCGGAACAACCGACATTTTTCCGTTGTATAATGATTAAGCTTAGCTTCGCTTCTAGCAAATACACATGCAAAAGCCGAATTACTATTCCATAGCCAAGATAAAGTAGCAAGAGGCATTGATGAATTATGTTGTAGAGCAGCTAGCTCCCCTTAAATACTCTACCAGATGGACTGGTTCATACCCTTAAATAGTTACGATTAAGGACTTCAACAGTGGATTAATAAGCTGATTAATATTCAGACTGATCTTACTGCGTTTGGCTATACCACATTTGACCCTCCTCTATTTCTTGTAAGTTGTCTTAGTAATTGTTTATAACTTATTGTTCTGTGTTTTCTATGTATCCGTTAACGCCGGATACTGTGCTGAATGAATATATAATAGTAAGCACTCAATTTTTTCTGTGTATCATTCCAACAAATTCTTAATAATTTTTCAATGTGCGGGTTGAGATAATTGTGTTTTAGTTTCCAGAATTGTTTTGAAGTTTTTAGTTTCTTATATATAGAAATAACACTTAAATATAGATTAAATTAGAAGTGGCTACCCAGCATCGCCTGGGTAGTGGTGGATAATATTACCCTGGTGTCTTAACCTGGTGTCTTGATGAGTTTACGCTTGAGATTTAGAAATGCTGTACATTTCTAAGTAGAATGTCAATGCTATTTCTATGTAGATTTTAATTTCTAAATATCTTCGAATATAAATCAAATCTTCATAATTTTTGCATAAAAATCAAGAACCGGTGATATTTAATGTGTATATATATATTTACATTGTCGTTAATTGTTTTATTTTAATAGTTTCATCCGGATATACATACACACTAACTGCCCTTTATATATGTATATATTATATCTAACGAAAGAAACAATTTACACACTAGAAAAGCAAGAAGCAGGCAATCTCCAGCTGAAACAATCGTAGATGATCTAGCACTTCTAGCAAATACACATGCACAAACAGAATCACTACTTCATAGCCTAGAAAAAGCAGCAAGAGGCATTGGCCTCCATATGAACTCAAGATAAAACAGAGTTTGTATGTAACAGACAGTATGGAGACATCACTTCACTAGATGGTAAGTCCCAGAAATTCGTAAACCTGTTCACATACCTCGGTAGTAATATCTTATCTACAGAAAGCGATATCAATATATGCATTGGAAAGGCAATGGACTGCAATAGACAGATTATCTATCATATGAAATATGATCTCTCTGATAAAACAAAGTGATAATACTTCCAAGCTGCAACTGTGTCAGGACTACTGTATGACTGCACCACTTGGATTCTAACGGAACGCTTGGAGAAATAGTTATATGGGAACTGGACAAAGATGCTGTGTGGTGTCTTCATTAAATCGTGGAACCAGCAACCCTAAAAAGAGTCACTTGCCTCCTATCACATAAATCATTCGGGTAAGACGGACAAGACCTGCTGGAGAAGCAAAGACGGGCGCATAAGTGACTTTCTCCTTTGGTCACCTATAAATTGACACACCAGTGTGGGTTGTCCAGCAAAAGCCTACATTGACTAGTGGTTGTACGGCTGCTCTTTTGTATTGGTGCTGCTTCCAGGATTTGTTCAACACGGAACAGACGCATCCGTGTGTAGTTCCCATCTTGTTTACACTCTTTTTATTTGAGTTCACATAGAGGCCAATACCGTCTCTGTGCTATGCAGCAGTGAAAAACATGAACTTAGTTCTAAAAGCTCTTACTATCGTTGTCAGCCTTGCCATGGACTTGCCGGTTTAGCTCAGTCGGTAGAGTGTTCGGCTGGGAACCTCAAGGTTCCTGGTTCGATACCAGCCCTTGTCAACTCAGCGTATGTGTAGCACGGGGAGCTGTGCAGTAAAGTGAGGAGCTGATGGTAAGTGTAGCACTCCGCCTCAGATGCCAAAAAATCAATCTCCTTGGTCTAGCACTTATGAACAGGGAATAGACTCCCTCGCTGTCTGGCTGATACCGACTTTAGGCCACCCCGATGACTTTTCTTTTACTTACTCTAAAAATCATGAAACTTTGGACAATTAAAGGAGACTTATTCCAATTCAGAGTAATCTCTTCGAAATACGCCAAATGTATCAAGTGGCAGACCCCACCATCTACAACAACATCTGGACAGAATAAGACTTTGCGATTGCTGTAAAGAAAATGGACAGATATTTTGTGCAACCATCCTGGTGTTCTGTGAGTGTTCTTCAGTGTTGAAAGTAGTATTCGATTTCTGTAGATGAGATATTGTTACCTAGATATGTGAATTGGACTGCTAATTTCTTATCTTCCAGTGTGGGGCTTATGATTAAGTCACGCTGAAACACCCTGTTTAATACTTAGATGGGTGATCATTTAAGCAGCAGCAGGCACTGTACTTTATAAAAGCTTTTCATTAGAGTCAAAGTAGTACAACCATACAGTAGCACTGACACAGCTACAGCTTAGAAGAATTTTCATTTTATGTTTCAGATTCTAGTATTAGGGTTCAATACAAGTGATAAAAAGATTAATCTGAACTTTTCTTTTTCAAAGAATAAACTTATTTCAAATTAACCTACAACAAGAAAAGTGTTTTTTATAATCGAAAGTGATCACACGCCTGGAGATCTAAAAGTTTAAGTCGATCGGAAATTCAAGGAGTTCAGTTTGATCAACAAGAAGTTTTGAGGAAAAGTCTGTTATTGTGTATTACGAGTTGATATACTTTGAAGGGATAAAAAAGCATTCAAGGAACTAAAAAAATAAAATAAAATAAAATAGATGAACTTTTTGGTCAGTTCTTTTTCTCATTTGACATCTCATATTGTTCTTTTCCTTTTTCTCAAATTCTTGACAACACTTTTTTTAAAGTCTTTTTGTTAAGCATGTTTCTTTTCTTATTCATTTTCTTTTTGATTTTATCACTTTTTCTCTTTCTTTCATCATTTTTATCTATTTCATTGTTGTTGTTTTTCTCGTCTTTTATTTTTACAACTTTCTTTCTTTCTTTCTTTCTTTCTTTCTTTCTTTCTTTCTTTCCCCCTTTCCTCCTTTCTTTCTTTCCTCCTTTCTTTCTTTCCTCCTTTCTTCTCTTCTGCTTTTGTGGTCTTTCTTTCTATCTGTTTGTCTAATTTGCTTCCTTCTTTTCTATAGTCATCTTTCTTTCTTTCTTCTTTCTTTCTTTCTTTCTTTCTCTCTTCTTTCTTTCTTTCTTTCTTTCTTTCCATTATCTTTTCTTTCCTCTTTCTGTTTTTTCATCGTTCTGTCCATCTTTTTTCCTTCTCTTCTCATTTTTTCATCTTTCTTTCTTTCTTTCTTTCTTTCTTTCTTTCTTTTACTTTTTGTTTTCTACCATCCTCCTTTGTTCCTTTTTGTTTCCTTTTCTCTTTTATTTCACATCTTTCTTTCTTTATTATCTTATCTTTTTTTCACCTCCATTCTTTGTTCCTTTGTTCTTTTTTTATCTTTTACTTCCGATGTTTCTTTATATATATATCATTTTTCTTTGCTTCTTTCTTTGCTTCCATCCTTCTTTTTATTACTGTTTTCTCACTTGATCGCCCATCCCTCCTCTCTTCCATCCATCCATTCTTCCCTTCCTTCCTTCCTTCTTTGTTTGTTTGTTTGTTTCTCCTCTCCTACTTTTAACATCTTTCTTTTTCTTTCTTGTTATTTACTGTTTTTTTGTCTCTTCCTTCCATTCTTCTCTTCTTTTGTCATCTTTCTTTCTTTCTTTTTCTTTCTTCTTTTTTCATCTTTCTTCCTTCCTTCTTTTGTCATCTTTCTTTCTTTCTTTTTCTTCCTCCTTTTGTCATTTTTCTTTCTTTCTTCCTTCTTTTGTCATTTTCTTTCTTTCTTTCTTTCTTTCTTCTTTCTTTCTTTCTTCTTGTCATCTTTCTTTCTTTCTTTCTTTCTTTCTTTCTTTCTTCTTTTTTGTCATCTTTCTTTCTTCCTTCCTTCTTTGTCATCTTTCTTTCTTTCTTTCTTCTTTCTTTCTTCTATTGTCATCTTTCTTTTTTCTTTCTTTCTTTTATTGTCATCTTTCTTTCTTCCTTCTTTGTTATCTTCTTTCTTTCTTTCTTTCTTCTATTGTCATCTTCCTTCTTCCTTCCTTCCTTCTTTTGTCATCTTTCTTTCTTTCTTTCTTCCTTGTTTTGTCATTCTTTCTTTCTTTCTTCCTTGTTTTGTCATCTTTCTTTCTTTTCCTTCTTTTGTCATCTTTCTTTCTTTCTTCTTCCTTCTTTTGTCATCTTTCTTTCTTTCTTCTATTGTCATCTTTCCTTCTTCCTTCCTTCCTTCTTTTGTCATCTTTCTTTTTCTTTCTTCCTTCTTTTGTCATCTTTCTTTCTTTCTTTCTTCTTTCTTTTCTTTTCCTTGTTTTGTCATTCTTTCTTTCTTTCTTTCTGTCTTCTTTTGTCATCTTTCTTTCTTTCTTCCTTCTTTTGTCATCTTTCTTTCTTTCTTTTTGTCATCTTTCTTTCTTTCTTTCTTCTTTCTTCTATTGTCATCTTTCTTTTTTTCTTTCTTTCTTTCTTTTATTGTCATCTTTCTTTCTTTCTTCCTTCCTTCTTTGTCATCTTTCTTTCTTTCTTTCTTCTATTGTCATATTTCTTTCTTTTTTTCTTCCTTCTTTCGTCATCTTTCTCTCTTTCTTTCTTTCCTCCTATCTACCAACCTTCCTCCCTCCCTTCCGCTTTTTTGTCACATCTGTACCCCCTTACTCTTTTCAATTATATAAGCACCCCTCCCGCCAAAGAGTCCCCTAAATTCTTGTCCAACTAAATCAATGAATTAACTTTGATCTTCGGCATTGAAGCCTCCAAAATGAGTGAATTGCCTCCCGCGTTTAACACCATCTGTCACATCTGCAAATTTCGTACGGAGCACTTTCCTTTGATCCGACCCTATAGAATCAGGATATAAATTGAAAGCTGATAGAGCAATTCCAAGCAAGAGAAGAAAAAAATCTAAGAGAAAATGGCCGTAGCAGAAAAAAAGAAGAATTGAATGTTGCGTAAAAGAAAGGAACCCTCATGATCACCAAAGAAATAAACTACAGGCTATAATCTGTAGAATCCTTATATACAACGCCATAATAAAGAAATGGAAGTTCAAAAACACCGAACCAGTAAAAGATTCTGTCGCCCTGACGACAATGAAGTGAATGGTTTTCTTGGGATTGGGAATCAGGTAAAGCTGGATCTGGATTTTAGGGATTCTTTTGGGATGAATGAAATCAATCTATGCAGCTGGATGTCCCGGAGCACCTTTAAGCTCCCGTGGGTGTTTTTTTTTCACATTTGAACTACTTGGGTCCCATCCTGAATAAAAATGGCAAAGCATTCTATTCGCAAATATTTTTATGGCATACAGGAAGTATGGCGCAGTATCAACAGTGTAATCATTAATGCAAGTGATCATAATTTACAGAAAAGCGACCTGTCATCTCCTTGTCAAACAAGGGGCGAAAAGGGGTGAAAAAGAAAGGAAAGAAGCTACCGCAGAAAAGAGAGCCAGAAGGAAGGAGAGACAACAGCAACTTCAGCAAGCATCACTGTTCATTTGCAGTCAATGCAACAGAGATTACCATTCAAAAACTGGCCTTTTCAGCCACTCGCACAGATGCAATTAAAAATGAACACTACGCGATCGTTTTTAGCAGACGAAAGGATGCCAACATAATTAACTGAATGCTCGATATGGAAATTCATTAAACGTTTTTCCTTCCTCTACTCAGCCAATTAGTTTGGAAAAATATTGATTTTTGTTGAATTATTTTGGTAATTATATATATATATATATATATATATATATATATATATATATTCAGAGTTTTCCTTTTCTTAGACTGGTTACCTATCCAAGGTTGAAGAGCACAGTTCGCTCTACTATTTACCCATAGCTGGAGGGAGAGTAGTTGGTTTCCTGCCTTTCCCAGGGATATTAGGCTATGTTAAATTTTTATGGGCCATCCTTTGGCCTTAACATAGTAGCGCTTGTCCAGTGGAATTGGATCCCTGGTAATGAGTCCTTTGGTTACTATGGTAAAGAGTTATCAGTTCCTGGAAAAGAGTACTTCGATAATGAATCCTTTGGTTACTTTGGTAAAGAGTTATTGGGTCCTGGTAAAGATCCGGTAATCCTATGTCCGTCTTCAGTGAGTGCAATTGCAATTATGACTAGTGTGTTTTCCACGGAGTATGTTTAGTGATTGGCTACAGGAGTAAATCACCTGACCTTGTCCAGTCTATAAATCTAGGTGGGGAATTAGAGCACACCTTATATCCAAAATTATTCCAACACGCTATGTCCAGGATTTGAACTCGTGTAGACAAGCCCATTTCCTACGATACACCAGGTACCTTATTTTCGTAATATAGTTATTTACTAAGCGTAGCTTAGACGCGGCACAAAACCAGAAGTATGGGGCGCCCAATGAGAACCGAACTCACTAACAATATTCTGCTAATCTATTTTGCTAACCATTACACCCCATGAGGTACTCTACTTTGGTAATATAAGATGTGCTGAAGATCACGACTTGAATTTATAAACTCTTCCAAACTGCGTTGGCTGAATCGGCCAATCAAAACGCTCATACATGTATTTGATTTAATATTTAAAGGCGTTGATAAATTGTCGCTCTGGATGTACAGACAAACGGACAAGGATTATACAATTCTCTAGCACGGACCAACTGATGAGGATTATACAATTCTTTAACACGGATCAGCTGACAAGGATTAAAACTGATACTACATCTTTCTATTTCAAGAAAGGATCAAACTTTGTGCCACAAGGAATCTCCACTGCAAAACTGCTTTCACCTACAGTCCTAAAATGGACACAAAAATCGTAACCATTTTATATAATTTTGAAATATAGATATTATTTTAAAACGATCTCTTGCTTTCCGACGCGCGTGTATATAAACTGTCTTTCAAATGGTATTGTTTAAAAGTGTTAACTTTGAAATTCTATTTCAAATATTTATATGGTTTTAACGAACTTATCTTATTATAATTAAGATTATCTGTATGTCTCTCAGTAACCTAAACTATGTCACCACCAACGTCACAATTCCCTTAGCTATTTACGTTATATTATCAATGATTATTAAATGATCATTAGCTAATATTAAAATAGCATCTTATCTATTAACGATGTATCTATGCAGGTCTATCCCATGTAATTAATGCGTTTAAAATCCTACAATGTGTTTTACCTATAACTAAGAAAAATAGGTTTAATAGTATATGGTATGGATATTTTGCATACTGGTTTTAACAAAATCAATTTTAATAAATAATTACTTGGTGCTATTGATTTTTATTATTAGTGTTTTATTCTTACATTAGACATTTTTCAAGACCAAACAAATTTCATCATACACCCCCAAAATAGATTCGTTTTAATGCACATCACTGCAACTGTACTAATCTAAAGAAAAAAATAGAAATCTATACACCTTGTCACTCCAGCGGGTCTAAAACTGACCGTATGGTGAAAGAAAGGAAACTAAAGTGGTTGTTTCAATTAATTTGCACAAGGGTGTAAGTCATCACGAATAGAAACATATCGAAATAAAAACTTATAAATAAAAAAGGCATTCCTGTCAAGTTTTTGACTTAATAGGTGTTAAAAAATTCTATTGATATGAAAAAAAGCCCCCCCTTAAAAAAAACGAATAGCATGTATGATAGTCAGAAGCTGTACATACACTTGTAGCGATTAGATCTCTACACCCAAAATAGTTTTTGTCGCTCGAGTCGTGGATAGAAAAGAGTCATGCGTAAAAATTGGCGCTAACTGCAAGTAAGAATGTAAGTTGATATCGTGTTAACGAAATACAAAAACAGTGACAAAGTTTTCGTTTTCGAAGCATTTGCAAGCACAACACAAAAGATTCTTCTATTCAGTTTTAAAAAAGAAAATGGAGGGTAAACGAAATTAGAGTTAAGGGAAAATTATATTTGAACGAGCGAATAATTGTGGCGGAAAAAACGGTATTAGTTTTTGAGAAGCCATCTTGGAAAATGACATCGGCCATCTTATTACATAATTTGAGTACTGAGTTCAAATCCTGTTTCCTTTTTACATAGGGAAGGTTTGGATTCAACTATTCTCTCTCCAGCTATGGGTAAATGGCAGGCTCTTTAACCTTAATATGACAACCGGTCTAAAAGAAGTATAGAACATCTTATTCCATAGATTTGGGTACTGAGTTCAAATCCTGTTTCACTTTTACATAGGAAAAGTATGGATTCAACTATTCTCCTTCCAGCTATGGGTAAATGGCAGGCTCTTTAACCTTAATATGGCAACTAGTCTAAGAGAAGTAAAACACAATTCAAATTTAGGGCTCTCAATTCAAGTCTACGGTTACTCCTGGCGAAACTTTAAAATGCTTTCTCGTTCTATTCTAGGGGCACTAACCATAAATCAGTGTCTTTTGAAGTCTACTTTTCTCTATTTTACTAGACACAAACTGTTGTAGAGTAGCTAACACCCCTTCAGTACTCTACCAGATGGACTGTCTCATAATCATAAAATTATTTGTTCTGTATTTTGTATATATCCGTTTGATACTGGATGCTGATGCTTAATAAATGTATTAGTAAGTAAAGTAAGTAAAGTCGTCGGGGCGGCCTAAAGTCGGTATCAGCCAGTCAGCGAGGGAATCTATCCCCTTTTCAATAGTGCTTGACCAAGGAGATTGTTTTGGCGTCTGAGGTGGAGCGCCACACCTATCATCAGCTCCTTAGCTTTACCGCACAGATCCCTGTGCTACTCATACGCTGAGTTGGCGAGGACCGGTATCGAACTAGGAACCTTGTGGTTTCTAGCCGAACGCTCTACCGACTGAGCTAAACCGGCCCTGTGTATCTTTCCACCTCGCGATACAACATAAACAATTAATTAAATAATTTTACATATTCTGGTTGAAGAGCTATTTATAAACCCATTTCATCATCATCATAATATCACACTGACAGCACGGATTAAAGAAAACTCTTTCGCTACCTGTTCTTATCGGTCATCGCTACTAGCAACTCCTCCTTACGGCATCCAGTATCTGCATAGAGATGAGCAATCTAAATTTTTGCTGGTCGGCTCACTCTGGTGAGGTTTCCACAGAAGAACGTCACCTATAAGTTCGTCCAATTTGTGGGGTTATGCTTCCAGGATTAGTGCAGGAAAGCACGCAGCATCCTTATGTAGTTACAATCTAGCTTCTTCAAGCGTTTCCTACAAGTGGTGCAGCCATATAGCAGCACTAACATGGCTATTGCTTTGAAGAATTATCGATTAATCTTATCAGAGATTTCCATATGATCAATAATCTGACTAAAGCAGTAATATATAATTAAATGTGAATAACTATTTTATTATATATATATATATATATATATATATATATAATATATATATATATATAAAATGTCCAAATTTATTTATTTGGTGACTGTTTGTGAAAAATGTTCATAGAATTATTATTATTATTTTTTTTTTTTTTTTTTTTAAATAATAATGGCTGAAAAGTAGCTCCCTATTTTAGCTGAAAATTAACTCATAATTTGTTCCAACAAAATTTTATATAAGTATATATCTAATTATATAAATTCTAAATTATGAATAATTTTTTAGAATTTTGTTTTTTTAACATTAGTATGTTGTTGCTTTTCAAAGACCTTGTGCATTAATTCTAAGAATCTGTGATAATTAGTAATATTTTATATATATATATATATATATATATATATATATATATATATATATATATATATATAATGATATTTTTCTTTGTATTAACTAGTTGTGATTCCCTTCCATCTTTCTCGTTCCACTTCCTTTTTATTTAAGGAACTTTTCTCTCCCCCCCCCTTCTTCTGCAATTCATTGAAATGGTGGTAAATGATTTCCAGAAGAATATGAGTGAGGGGAAAAATGTCCAAATTTATTTATTTGGTGACTGTTTGTGAAATATATATATATATATATATATATATATATATATATATATATATATATATATATCAGTAATTCACAGACATGTGTTTCGAATTTACTTCTCATCAGTGTGGCTCGACTTTTAAACAGCTACCTCTAGCTGGGGTCGAAACCCGGCAGTTTTTTTCGTCTACCAAGTTCCTTACCCTTGCAGCTGTCAGTCTAGGGTGAACAATTAATTGATACATACTTACGGGGTATGTTTTTACAATCACCAGGGAACTCAAGTCTGTAAACAGCGACAGACGAGTAACGGCTTACGCGAAACGGTGAAATTTCAATTAATGTCCCCCGACAGTGCTCTACCATGGGAAATGGGAGCATATATATCAGTCATCCACAGACACGAGTTTCAAAGTTTACTTCTCATCAGTGCGGCTCGACTTTTTAATAAGTACAGTCTTTGTATATATTTATGCAATCTTGACCACGGGGGAACGTCACTTATGAGCTCGTCCCTGCTTACGTGGTGTTCAGCATATCTTGTTTATCTTACCAGGATGGTGTGTAGGAGGTAAGTGGTCGTACAGTTGCTCTTTTGCGGGTCGATGCTCCCGGATTTTCCTTCTCGCATTTTATTCAAACGTTTCGTTACAACTGGCACAGTCATACAATAGAATTTGGTAATAGATAATACCTAATGCTATGCGTTTTGATCATTTAATGTTCCATTAGAAATAATAAAATCCTGATTTAGAAGAAAATTAACTTTAAAAAAGAATGGTAGGTGTTTATTTATAGTTGATAAAGTAATTAAGTAAGTAAAGTCGTCTATCACCTTTTCACTAGCGCTAGGTCAAGGAGATTATTTTAGCGTCTGAGGTGGAGCGCCACACCTACCATCAGCTCCTCACTTTACCGCTCAGATCCTTGTGCTACTCATACGCTAAGTTAGTGAGGGACATTATCGAACCAGGAACCTTGTGATTCGTAGCCGAACGTTCTACCGCTCTAGGCTAGATTTATGGTTGATACTGTAGCTATAATAATTCGAAAGAAATTAATATCATCGTATTATCGATGAGCTACCATTCTGCAAGTTAAAGTGAATAGCTGCAAGATGCCCTCTATAGCTGAACACTGTTTGGAAATGGAATTCTTGAAGAAATCACGAATTCTGCATTTCTTATAGCACGATGAAACATTTTGGAAGGCAAATAGAGAAATCAAAAAGAGGAACTCGGTTGGTTGCCCACCATTGTCAGTACACCGCCTCTCCTTCTTACTTCTGCGAGCGGATATTACTCTCGAGGAAGAAATGGTGCCGATTTTGCGTAAGTACCATCGACGGCAGCGAGTCTGCGAGTAGTTTTTTTCTTGAAAGAGTTTTTGTTGCATTCTTTTTGTAATTAGGTTTTCTGCAACGGGATTTAGAGAGGAAAATGTTTGAACAGCATGAGAAGAACTACATTATAGGTTTTTTTTTTAAGGGATCTATGTTGGATCTATCTCTATCTATCTATCTATCTATCTATCTATTCAGTCTCTTCATATCTATGTATGTTGGTCTTTTCATATCTATCTATCTATCTATCTATCTATTCCAGTCTCTTCATATCTATGTATGTTGGGTCTATCTATCTATCTATCTATCTATCTATCTATCTATTCCAGTCTCTTCATATCTATGTATGTTGGTCTTTTCATATCTATCTATCTATCTATCTATCTATTCCAGTCTCTTCATATCTATCTATGTATGTTGGTCTTTTCATATCTATCTATCTATCTATCTATCTAATTCAGTCTCTTCATATCTATGTATGTTGGTCTTTTCATATCTATCTATCTATCTATCTATCTATTCCAGTCTCTTCATATCTATGTATGTTGGTCATCTATCTATCTATCTATCTATCTATCTATCTATCCAGTATCTATCTATCTATCTATCTATCTATTCAGTCTCTTCATATTATGTATGTTGGTCTTTTCATATCTATCTATCTATCTATCTATCTATCTATTCCAGTCTCTTCATATCTATGTATGTTGGTCTTTTCATATCTATCTATCTATCTATCTATCTATCTATTCCAGTCTCTTCATATCTATGTATGTTGGTCTTTTCATATCTATCTATCTATCTATCTATCTATCTATCCAGTCTCTTCATATCTATGTATGTTGGTCTTTTCATATCTATCTATCTATCTATCTATCTATCTATTCCAGTCTCTTCTATCTATCTATCTATCTATCTATCTATCTATCTATTCAGTCTCTTCATATCTATGTATGTTGGTCTATCTATCTATCTATCTATCTATCTATCTATCTATTCCAGTCTTCATATCTATGTATGTTGGTTTTCATATCTATCTATCTATCTATCTATCTATCTATTCAGTCTCTTCATATCTATGTATGTTGTCTATCTATCTATCTATCTATCTATCTATTCCAGTCTCTCATATCTATGTATGTTGGTCTTTTCATCTATCTATCTATCTATCTATCTATCTATCTATTCCAGTCTCTTCATATCTATGTATGTTGGTCTTTTCATATCTATCTATCTATCTATCTATCTATTCCAGTCTCTTCATATCTATGTATGTTGTATCTATCTATCTATCTATCTATCTATCTATTCCAGTCTCTTCATATCTATGTATGTTGGTCTTCATATCTATCTATCTATTATCTATCTATCTATTCCAGTCTCTTCATATCTATGTATGTTGGTCTTTTCATATCTATCTATCTATCTATCTATCTATCTATCTATCTATCTATCTCTCTTCATATCTATGTATGTTGGTCTTTTATATCTATCTATCTATCTATCTATCTATTCCATCTCTTCATATCTATGTATGTTGGTCATATCTATCTATCTATCTATCTATCTATTCAGTCTCTTCATATCTATGTATGTTGGTCTTTTCATATCTATCTATCTATCTATCTATCTATTCCAGTCTCTTCATATCTATGTATCATATCTATCTATCTATCTATCTATCTATCTATTCCAGTCTCTCATATCTATGTATGTTGGTCTTTCATATCTATCTATCTATCTATCTATCTATCTATTCCAGTCTCTTCATATCTATGTATGTTGGTCTTTTCATATCTATCTATCTATCTATCTATCTATCTATCTATCTATTCCAGTCTCTTCATATCTATGTATGTTGTCTTTTCATATCTTCTATATATCTATCTATCTATCTATCTATCCAGTCTCTTCATATCTATGTATGTTGGTCTTTTCATATCTATCTATCTATCTATCTATCTATTCAGTCTCTTCATATCTATGTATGTTGGCTTTTCATATCTATCTATCTATCTATCTATCTATCTATCTATCTATCTATTATTCCAGTCTCTTCATATCTATGTATGTTGGTCTTTTCATATCTATCTATCTATCTATCTATCTATCTATCTATCTATTCAGTCTCTTCATATCTTGTATGTTGGTCTTTTCATATCTATCTATCTATCTATCTATCTATCTATCTATTTCAGTCTCTTCATATCTATGTATGTTGGTCTTTTCATATCTATCTATCTATCTATCTATCTATCTATCTATTCCAGTCTCTTCATATCTATGTATGTTGGTCATCTATCTATCTATCTATCTATCTATCTATCTATCTATCTATTCCAGTCTCTTCATATCTATGTATGTTGGTCTATCTATCCATATCTATGTATGTTGGTCTTTTCATATCTATCTATATATCTATCTATCTATCTATTCCAGTCTCTTCATATCTATGTATGTTGGTCTTTTCATATCTATCTATCTATCTATCTATCTATTCCAGTCTCTTCATATCTATGTATGTTGGTCTTTTCATATCTATATCTATCTATCTATATATCTATTCAGTCTCTTCATATCTATGTATGTTGGTCTTTCATATCTATCTATTTATCTATCTATTCCTCTCCAGTATCTTCATATCTATGTATGTTGGTCTTTTCATATCTATCTATCTATCTATCTATCTATCATCTATTCAGTATCTTCATATCTATGTATGTTGGTCTTTTCATATCATCTATCTATCTATCTATCTATCTATTCCAGTCTCTTCATATCTATGTATGTTGGTCTTTTCATATCTATCTATATCTATCTATATATCTATCTATCTATCTATCTATCTATCTATTCCAGTCTCTTCATATCTATGTATGTTGGTCTTTTCATATCTATCTATATATCTATCTATCTATTCAGTCTCTTCATATCTATGTATGTTGGTCTTTTCATATCTATCTATCTATCTATCTATCTATTCCAGTCTCTTTATATCTATGTATGTTAGTCTTTTCATATCTATCTATCTATCTATCTATCTATCTATCTATCTATTATCTTCATATCTATGTTGATCTATCTATTCCATCATATCTATGTATGTTGGTTTTCATATCTATCTATCTATCTATCTCTATCTATCTATTCCAGTCTCTTCATATCTATGTATGTTGGTCTTTTCATATCTATCTATCTATCTATATATATATTCCAGTCTCTTCCTATCTATGTATGTTGGTCTTTCATATCTATCTATCTATCTATCTATCTATTCCAGTCTCTTCATATCTATGTATGTTGGTCTTTTCATATCTATCTATCGATCTATCTATTCCAGTCTCTTCATATCTATGTATGTTGGTCTATCTATCTATCTATCTATCTATCTATTCCAGTCTCTTCATATCTATGTATGTTGGTCTTTTCATATCTATCTATCTTTATCTATCTATCTATTCTAGTCTCTTCATATCTATGTATGTTGGTCTTTTCATATCTATCTATCTATCTATCTATTCCAGTCTCTTCATATCTATGTATGTTGGTCTTTTCATATCTATCTATCTATCTATCTATTCCAGTCTCTTCATATCTATGTTTGTTGGTCTTTTCATATCTATCTATATATCTATCTATCTATCTATTCCAGTCTCTTCATATCTATGTATGTTGGTCTTTTCATATCTATCTATCATCTATCTATCTATTAGTGATGTACATACGTATGTATATGCACAATATATGGATACATAGAACATTTACCTCGATAAATCACTTATGCGTAAGTATAGATGTATATACATGAACATACACATTAATTCTCGCAGTTAGATAGATTGATATGGAGAAACTGAAATAAGTAGATAGATAGAGACAGGCTGGCACACACACACACACACACACACACACACACACATATATATATATATATATATATATATATATATATATATGCGAGTAAAAAGAGGAATTCAATCCGTCACAACACAACTTCAACTTCAACAACGCCTCCGTGTTAGCATACATTCACAACAAAAGATTAAGGCAAATTTTCGAGGCTAGCATACAGTAACATACAAAATATCAGCTGTAGATCTGGCTTCTTTAATATCTTTTCACACCTAAGCAAAGCTGTCATCAACAGCTATAGGGCAAAAAACAACAATAAAAAACAACAATAAAAACAACAACACGACAGAAAAAAAAAAAATAAATAATAAATGAATAAATAAATATACAAATAATAAAATCAACTCTACCATTTCCTACTCAGATACGACTCACACCCCTGTCTCCACCAGACCAACGTCTAGTGTACAAAGACAACCCCCTTACCACTAACATTCATCCCAATTTCATTCCGTGACCCTATAAACACCACCACAACACCACATACAAATTCCTACTACTATCCCAAACATTCACACCAGATCATCAGCAGCTGACCACCTCCTCCCAACCCGACCGGAAGACACTCGTCAGTAAGAGAACTGAATCCTGTAAAGGGTTTGATACAAACACACACACACACACACACACACACACACACACACACACACACATATATATATATATATATATATATATATATATATATATATATATAACGTCGACATCACCACTAGAGAAAAATGGAAGTGAATTCGACGGTATGTAATATAGTGAAAAATTTGAAAAAACTCAAGTTCATAAAATGAGTGATGTTTATTCAGGCAACGCTGCAGTGTTTCAATCTGTTTAGTAGATCTTCTTCAGGGCCTTTGTTGATATAAGGAAAAGTAAAAGTTTTATCACAGAATAATGATAATATATATATATATATATATACTAGACAAAACGTTAGGCCCCCCCCATTGAGCTCTGGGTAGATAATTGGGATAAGGGAATAGTGAGTTTGCAAAGCGAATTAAATTTTAAAAAATAAAATAAATACGGTCGGAGAATTAAAAAAAGACAAACATTAAAATCATTTTATAAGATTTCTAAGAAAGTGAAGGTTTGACCTAATCTAAATTAAGTAAGAGCCAAGATGTTGAAGCTATTGGCTCGCTGCTTATGAAACTTTACATAGAAATACGTTTCGCACAGTCAATCTCTCTCTCTCTCTCTCTCTCTCTCCTCCTCTCTCTCTTTCTCTCTCTCTTTCTACTATAATTGGGTAACTAACATATATAATGAGGAGGTAATCAAATATACATAGAGAGGGTGAAAATGATAGGCAGAATGTGTAGTAAAAGACGGGCCAGTTTTTGAATTGCAAATTATGACTAATTAGTACCAATTAAAATGGATTTTTAAAAAACAGAACTCAAAACTTTCATGTCATTAAACTAAACAGTTAAAAAGCTTTTAGGCGACAAACATTGATTCGCTCAGTTTATTTTAATATATATATTATATATATATATATATATATAATATATATATATATATATATAATGGACTCTCCCGTCGATTATCGACGTATGAGGGTTCATACACACAATGAACTCCCACACAGGGATTTGTTTATAGTGGTGAAGGCTTGTGTTGGACCATCCACACTTTTTGGCACAGTCGATTGGAAAGAATTGGTGCATCAAAGGTTGCCACAAACCCAATCAACGACCGACGTCAGGAATTTTGAATTCAGAGTTATCCCTCTCCTAGACTGGTTACCTACCCAAGGCTGAAGAGTCTGCCCTACTATTTAACCCATAGCTGGAGGGAGAATATATGGATTCATACCTTTCCCAAGGATATTAGCGCTAAGTGAAATGCCAACAGCTTCGTCTAGGAATTGAACTCGAATCGACGAGTCCATTTTCCACGACTCTAACCACTAGCCCACGCACCTCCATATCTATCTATCTATCTATCTATCTATCTATCTATATATCTATATCTATATATATATATATATATATATATATATATATATATATATATATATATATATATATATAAAGATTGGTGCAAGAGAAAGATTCTTGGATCAATGCTCTGCAACTCCCTTGTGTAATGGGCAACACTGCTTTCCGTTGTTTCTGGAAGATATGGATCCGTGGATCAAAGATTCCTTTAACAAAGATACTGCGCCTATTTCATACAACATGTTTGTCTTTGATGATGTAAAATTGCAACAAAAGAAGATGGATGCCTGGCCCCACAAAAATATGAGAACTATCACCGGACACTGGACAAATAGCCTAAACTCCAGCCAGACTCTTTACAAGATGTGCAACATCATTCCATTATCAACAAGAGTGGCGTAACTACGGTGCTCCATGTTTCGTCATGTGACACGGATGTTCGAAAAAGCAACTGCACAACAAACTGGAATTTTCTGTAAAATTGACAAATAACTACCGGGCATGAAGGGTTAACCAAAGCACAAACTTGCTTGATAATCTGGATGCTAAGAACCCTCGCAAAAGAAAGGACAGAGTGGTTTCAAATGAGAAAGGGGTTAACACTGCTGTACGATGTTCCAAACTACTACAACGTCAGAATAAATCATATATACAGAATTTACATTTTTACATTTCATCTTGGATGATTTGGACGGTCCCATTTTTAATCAGAGGGTGTTGCAAGACGATAACGGTCGTACTTTTTATTTTATTTCTTAATTTCTTATTAAGTATAGAAAATGGTCATTATTTCCTTAACGTTTTGCTTCTGTGTTCTGGATAAAAAAATGTTGAAATTAAATTATTTTCTCTGTAAAAACAGGCAAATTTCCACACTTTTTTTTTTTTACAAAATCACATGTTTGTGTAAATAAATGAACAAATCACTTCTCACAGGTAGATAGATAAATATGAACAAACTGAAATAGATAGATAGATATGCATAGACAGGTATATATATATATATATATATATATATATATATATATATTAGTGGTACCTTAACTTACGAATTTAATTAATTTCACTTATAACTCAAATTTCTCGTATATCAAATCAATTTCTCCATTGAAATGAAATGCTATTAAACTGTTCCGACCACCCACAAAACACCCTAATTTTTTGTAATGTTTTTAAATAAGGTAAATAGCATTGTAATGTATAAAAAAACATAATGAAATAGAATTTGGTGAATTATGTGCTGTAATATGTTTTAATATTTATTATTTTATGAATAATATTTTTTTCTTTGGCGTAATAAACTTGTAAACTTAAGTGTTTTTAGTTAACTTATTAATATAAGCTCGCTCTTACGTCAAATTTTAGCTTACAACACTTAGCAAAAAATCGATCAAATGAGAACTTATTACTAGGAAAACTCATTAGTTGGGACACTTGTTACTCATGGTACTATTGTATGTATTAAACAACATATAAAAACAAAATTTACATTTATTTATACTAAAATGAACCAAAATATTTAGAAGTGAGTAATGAAAATCACATTAACGTATCAGCCCCTAAATATAGTATCACATGTTTTGAAGAATTTTTTCATCGGGGAAATTTTGGCTCGGGACCGCCCTCGTAGTGGACTGTTCATGTCTAAAGCCACCCTGTCACAACAACATGAAGCCAAGCGGTCCAGAAGAAAGCAGCTGCAACAAAATACCGGCACACCAACATCTTCAGGGACAGCCTTCACATGCGACATCTGTGGTTTTCGAGAATGTTTTTCGAACATTGGACTTTACAGTCACAGGAAGCGCTGTAACTACAGGGGCGCAATAACTATATTATAGTCTTCCGAGACTGCAATGCCAATGGAATACAAAAATGAACCAAAATATTTAGAAGTGAGTAATGTAAATCACATTAACGTATCAACCCCTGAATATAGGCTCATATCATGTTTTGATGAAATTCTATTACGTGTGTCATAATACAAAATTTGAATAGAAAAATAGTTGTTTTTTATTTATTTTAGGCATAAGCATTTGGAAAATAATACTTTCTGCCCAGGAACATGGAAAACAAAAAATTGTCTCGTAATGTAGCATATTCAAAAAGATTTATTTGACTCTAACAGGTACTCCCACTTCGGATCAGAGTGGAGAAATGGGAACGAAGAGATATTCCACACTCCCTGGAGTTTCAAGACTGGACCCTCACCATCAGATGTAGTTTAGTCTCCTACACAGGACACCTTTTTAAGGGGTTCTTACTCCTTTGCAGGGGTGCAGTCGGCAAATACTAAACCCTGCCAACATAGTGAAGCATACAATTTACAGGACATAAAAGGTTCTCCTTTTTAATAAATTGGCGCTATAGAGTCTTCTTACTTAATATAGCTCTGAGACAGACAAAGCCTAATGTGTGCATCAAATTTTATATGAGTCTGTATTTGAACGACAATCAATGGTCAATTTCAATCTTTTTAAAACCTGCCACATGTGAGATGTATAAAAAATAAATTAAATTAATTTTTTTTACCGAAAGTGATTTTGTCGAATTTGATCGTTTGCATCGTTTTTTTCCGCGAAATTTTCGCTCGTCGTGGCTCTCATTCTTTACGCCCCATTTCCGGAAATAATCATTATAGCCGGATGGTTGGGCCCGAAATTCGCGTCGGTTGCAATTATAAGGGACAGCAAAGGGAGATAATTGGCACAAAGGGGAGATAATTAGAGACGGATGCACTGTCACTATAATGGCGTCTATCATTGCGAGGAAAGAATATGGCATGTCGAGATGCGAACTGACAAGGGAGGCGGCAAAAGGATTTTACGATCGATGTGAATACCTGGCAAAATATTGATCTGCAATGTTAACGGACAAGAGAAAGGCGCCCAAAAATACAAACGAAGGTGGATTCATTCTCACCTTGATGATATCACAATTGCACAAATAAGATATAGGTTTGTTTGTTTTATTTTACGGCATATCAACCCTAGTGGGTCATTTAATGCCGACAAAGTTTTGAAATAAATTCATTCTTAATGGATACTCAATTTTTTTTATAAACTCATTTTTCTATTTAACCAATAGATGAGAAGAAATAAATATGGTAATGAGGTCGGCACGCATAACTGTCTTCGATGAAACTAAAATTTAATTATTCAATACAGGAACCTTTTTTTATTTTCTCAGAGGGCGTTGAAAGATGGACAACAGGAATTTCAGGTCACATGTGACGACAGGAGAAAATTTCAGTATGCCATTAGAGATCACTAACAGGTACAACCACACCGGGTCAGAGTGGACCTGGGAGCAATGGTGATGAATGGGTACTCCACATTCCCCAGATCTCAAGAACTGGAACCTCACATCAGATAGATTTTAACGTCATACTCAGGACATGAAGACCCTTAGCCACCGCCATCTAGCACATGGAATATGAGTAGTATCTGTGCGCTCTTATTCTATTGTCACCCACCGGGTTTCTGTCTCGGATCAGAGCGTATTATCTGTTTCTATGCGAATTACACACCGTATATATATTTAAAGGGTCGGTTTGGCTTAGGCGGTTGAGCATCCGCCTAGAAACCACAAGGCTCTTGGTTCAATACCGACCATCGCCTACTCAGTGCACGAGTAGCACAGGGATCTGTAAGGATGTGTGGCGCTCTATCTTAGACACAAAAATAATCTCTTTGCTCTAGCGCCAGTGAAAAGGGGATAGACTCCCTCGCTGTTCGGCTGATCAAATCCTAGCACCTATATGATCGTCCCAATCCTATTGCTCTTATGGCAAATCTCTACCCCTTTTATTATATATATATATATGCTAGAAATAGATGAGGGTCTAAGTGTGTTGTGTATGATGTTAAACTAATGGTGAAGTTCCAATTTCGGAGCTCTGGGATGTGTGGAGTAACCCTTCATTGCTATTACACCCAAATCTACTCTAACCCTGAGTAGTAGCACCTGTTAGGGTCCCATCTATGGGTAAAAATGAGTTTGAAAAATGTGTTTAAAAAACAACGTCATCGGCCTAAAATAATAGGTGTAAAATCCTAATGAACTAACGAACCAACGACACCTAGGACATAGAAAGCCAAGATTCTTTGCACAATAAAAATAAATAAAAATAATAATTATAACACAACATTTTTACGAATTTTTGTATTTTAACTTTTTATGCTAATCTTTATGCACACAGATACCCAACCCTATATTAAAAGTCAGAATTATCCTGAAGAACCATTCGGGTGAGACTTAGGTAGATATTATCGCATATATAGGGCCTTTATATATATATATATATATATATATATATATATATATATATATATATATATATATATATGGCTGATTTCTGATTTAGGTCGGAAAATTAAAACAGAAAGTTTTTTGGTGGTATTCAATGACAGTTTAATATTTTGAGAATTGGGTTACGGTTTTAGGGAATTAAGGTTGTTTTTAATTACGTATTGCTTAAAAACATAAACAACAAAAAACACAAATTACTATACATTTAATGTTGAAAAATATATTTAAACTAAGGTTAATTGAAATTATACATTGTAATACTAACACAAACAACTGTCTTCAATAATTAATTTCAATGGTTAATTAAATGTATAATAATTTGGGTTTTTTGTTGTTTTTTTTTTTTAAGTAATACGTAATTAAAAACAACCTTAATCCCCTAAAACTGTAACCCAATTCGCAAAATGTTCATTCATAGACTGTAGTTAAACTGTCATAGGGGATCACCAAAAAACCTTCCGTTTTAATTTTCCGACCTATATCAGAAGTCAGCCCATTTTGACTTTTGCCGTCTTATCAGTCCTGTTTGTAAATTATTTTATCGTTGATCTTTTAACTTTTTTTTCAAATCACACCTGTAACATCGACGGTGAAATAAAAAAAACAAAAACAGAATTGACGAAACGGCAAAAGTCTAAATAAATTTATTTTCTGAAGTTATATATCCTTTATTTATTTATTTATCATACTCCGTATATGTAAAAAAAGATATACACAAATATTTATATATACATTTGAGTTCTCAATTTTAGTTGAATCCTATCAAAGTAACACTTGATATCATCCACTTATTATATATATATATATATATATATATATATATATATATATATATATATAATATCTAATAAGGATATCATATATATTTGTTTGTTTGTTTATTAATTTTAACGCATATCAACCCGTCTGGGGTTATGTCATGCCTAAGGTTAGGAAGTTATCGTGTATTTATATTTATACTTTTTAGTAATTGGTTTTAACAATGTGTTAGCATTATTAGGGATTATGTTGTATGGTATTGATTTGTTTCATGTCTATATTCTATGGTATAATTTTATTTCTCTAAAAAAAGAGAGAATATTCTACATGTTGACATTTTCAAATAGATCTTTCATATTGTTTGCTTTAAAATAACGATTTCTGATGTGAGCAGAAAACCTGCAATCCATTAATAAGTGTCTAACTGTCAAAGGTGTTTGGCATGTTACACATTGTGGTTGTTATTCTTGTTTGAGTATATTGGAGTGCGTTAGTATGACCAATGCATAATCGAGATACAATGACTTGTTCCTTTCTAGACTTCCTTAAAGTTGGTCTCCAGCTTCCCAAATAGTAATCTATACTATGATTCATTATCAAAGTGTAGATTACTATATAAGTAATAAATATATCATATAAATTGCCTGTACCAAAAATCTATCTATCTATCTATCTATCTCTATATATATGAAGATAGGTGGGTTGGAGGAAAATCCGACAGTATGAAGTGAGGTAAAAGGAAAAGTGAACAAAATTAATGACTCAAACAAGTCCAAGTAGGAGAGAAATATTTCGTCCTTCTGATGCGAAGAACTGAGGATGTTCTTCGCGTCAGAAGGACGAAATATTTCTCTCCTACTTGGACTTGTTTGAGTCATTAATTTTGTTCACTTTTCCTTTCACCTCACCTCATATATATATATATATAATATATATATATATAACCACACTGATGAGAGGTGATACCTCGAAAAACGTGTCTGTGGATTACTTTATTATATATATATATATATATATATATATATATATATATATATATATATAGTGATATATTGGTCGAGAGGAGATGCACACACAATTGCCAGGTAGAATATTCAGCATAAGTCATTGTTAGAGCCCAGAAAAATCTTCCTTCAACCACTTTACATCCAACTGGGACTTATGAAAAAACTTCTCAAAGCCAATGAATCATGATGCTAATGGTTTCCAGTATCTTGGAGAAAAAGATTGACGTATAGAAAACTTATGCTAAGCTCAGAGCAGACATATTCATTGGACCGGGAATTGATGTGTGATAGTGAGTTTAAAACTAAATTCAACCCACTTGAGCCTGCAGCATGTGAGGCATTTTTATTGGTTGCACAAAACTTCCTTGGGAACCCTAGTGGAGGCACTCGTTGTTAAGTAATGGTTATCGTCGTAGAAAATGGACTCAGCGATTCGAGTTCACATTCTAGACAAAGTTGTTTATATTTCACATAGCACTAATGCGAATACTTACGAAAGGTAAGGCTCCCCAAGCGTACTTGTTAGGAAGCGAATATAACAGCGTGAGTGGTGTTCGGACTTATTTACAACCATGTCACTTTAACAGGTTAGCCACTACACCACAGCGATTTCCCCCATGACACATTGGTCTGGTTTCTTTGTTTAATGGCATATCAACCTTTGTGAGTTAATTACTGCTGAAGCCATCTCTCCAGTTGGGAGATGAGGAGAGTTTATACTTTTCCCGAGGGCATTAGTCCAAAAGTGAACGTAGAAGCTCGACTTGAGTTCGAACTAGCTTAGTACGAGGCTGAGTCAAAAAGTAATGTCATTTTGTTTAGGACAGATATAATTACTAACACTGGAACATGTATCATACATAAAAATTCCGTTGACTGTTCTTTGAGCCACTTTTCACTACAGATTTCACTTCCTCGTCACTGGAATAATGTTTGCCTCTTTCGGCTACATGAAAGAGGGTTTGAGAGGCAAACGTTATTCCGTGATGAGGAAATTAAATATGTAGTGAAGAAGTGGCTCAAATAACAGTCAACAGAATTTTACGGGGCAGTGATACATGGTCTCATTCGAAGGTGGAACATTGCTTTTGAGAGAAACGTTGACTATGTAGAGAAGTGGGGATGTGATCCACAGAGGACCAGCTTCATTTTGATGTATTATACATATTCCTGTGTTATTAATTATACCTGTCCTAAACAAAATGGCATTATTTTTTGACTACCTATGTGGAGAAGGGGGGATGTGATTCACTGAGGACAAGCTTTATTTTGATGTATGGTACATGTTCCTGTGTTGGTAATTATACCTATCCTAAACAAAATGGCATAACTTTTTGAGTCATCTATGTGGAGAATTGGAGATGTGATTTACAGAGGACCAGCTTCATTTTGATGTATGATACATGTTCCTGTGTTGGTAATTATACCTGTCCTAAAGAAAATGGCATTCCTTTTTGACTCATCTATGTGGAGAATTGGATGTGATCCACTGAGGACCAGCTTCATTTTGATGTATGATACATGTTCCTGTGTTGGTAATTATACCTGTCCTAAAGAAAATGGCATTCCTTTTTTACTCATCTATGTGGAGAATTGGAGATGTGATCCACTGAGGACCAGCTTCATTTTGACGCATGATACATGTTCCTGTGTTGGTAATTATACCTCTCCTAAAGAAAATGGCATTACTTTTTGACTCACCTATGGAGAAGTAGGGATGTGATCCACAGAGGACCAACTTCATTTTGATGATTATACATGTTCCTGTGCTGACAATTATAGCTATCCTAAACAAAATGGCATTACTTTTTGACTCACCCTTCAGCACATTAGCCACGACACCACTGGGACTTCCCTTGGACAACATAGTTAAAGTCTAACAGCAAATCGGTTGAAGAAAACCTTTTTCAATTATATTCTCATCTCGATTTTCCGCTTTGTTTTTCAATAAAATGATATAACACATGATATGACAGCTGGAATAACATTGTCTAGATAACATTTAAATGTTTATATATTAAAAAAGTGAGGCGCGTGGTGTAATGGTGAGTCGTAGAGTCGTCACGAGTTCAAATCCTGTACACGGCTGTTTGCATTTCATAGTGCTAATACCCTTGGGAAAGGTATGCATCAAACTATTCTCACTCCAGCTATGGATAAATAGTAGAGCAGAATAGGCTCTTTAATCTTGGCTAGGTAACCTGTCTAGAAGCAAAAACTCTGAATTCAAACCTGTTAAACTCCGCTTAAGAAATTGAAGAAAGTGTCGCATCCTGCTCGTGCGGAGGGGTTGGTAAATATATATACATAATTGTTTCCGAATGTTGAAATCCATAAATCGTTGATTTTATACGGGTGACAAAAAGAAGTTCACAAATATAAAATCTATGTGTGTACCCCTACCTTCTTTTCTGTAGGTCAAATTATCTATATTCTTAATACACAATGAGGGGGGTCCCCGTACTGTAATATCTAACGTGCTGGATTACGACACCGTAGTCAGCGAGTTCGAATACCAGCCACGCTATTGCATTCACTTTCGGACTAATACCCTTAGGAAAGGTATGGACCCCCTCATCCCTCTGAATACAGAAATCAACCTTTTTTTTTGCATCCTACTCGTGCGGAGATTGGTATATATATATATATATATATATATAATATATATATATATATATATATATATATATATATGGATAAAATGATAGGAAAAACACCGATGTTGTTTAATTGAATTTATTTCTTCATCTTTACATTGCCGATATTGCAATATTTCGATTTTTTCAAAAAATCTTCTTCAGATCATATTGATAGGAAGACCATTGTGACGGTGTTATGATGTGATTTTTTTTCTACTGGATTCTTTAAGAGAGAAAGAGAATATTTTAAACTAGAAAGCGTGTGTCACGTTCATCATTAGGTGAAACTGTTTTCGTAAGAAAAAGAAATATTTCACATTCAAATCAAAAATTGTCTTTTTCTAAAAAAAAAAAAAAAAAAAAAGAATTGTATGTATCACGTTCATGACCAATTTATAACGGATTTTACCAAGAAGAGAAATATTTGTATTAAGTTTTAGTAATTAATTTTTATGGAAATATGTATGGTGCAAGGGAAGTAACTTTTGGAAATTAACTTGAAACAATATGATTACTTGCATAAAATACTGACTTAGGTATTAAATAATCCAACAGAGGTTGGCATGCCGTATAAAATTGATCTAAAACAAAGTATAAACATGACCACGAGAGATAGATTAATAGAAACTTTGGTGTTTTCAGTGATGAGGATGAGGATGTCAAACATACAGCCCGTGGGCAGCAAGAACAGGTGCGTCGCACACGCAGGCCACGCCCTCATAGGACGCTTTTAATTTTATTTTTACTTTTTTCAAAATAATTTATGAGCGAAAACTGTCGTTTATTTTCATTAAGGTAATGTGTTGTTAAAAGCAGAGTCTATTATCAATACATTGTCTCTCACTCATTCCTTTTAGTTGGGGAAGGAGGAGACTAACTCAGCCAATGAAAGGGATTGAGTCTTTCCTCTTGCCTTCTCCTGGTTTCAATCAACAAATGGCTATAATTGAAAGAGACACTTGTACGTTTTATTATTTGAACTCGGTCAGTAATAGTATTTTTTTCTTTTTAACAAAAATGTTTTTTTTAGATATGTATCTTAGTAGATAATAAAGAAATTAATGATAGCAAGATAGTTTGTTCTGATAAAGTAAAAGAATGATTTAAAGACTTATGATAGTAATTTTTTGTTAGGTAGATAAAATATTTATTTTTGTAGAATTTTCAAAATTTACGAGATTAAAATGTTAAATTGAATTTTTCTTTAAAATGCCGATTTCAAAATACCGTTTGCAAAATAAAAAATATTTTTCTTTAAGTTTTTTTATTTTAACACTTTGACCTTTCTTCTTTTGAATAAAACAAAATCAAACATTGAAAATGCATTTTTCAGTTAGCTATCAAGCGTAAAAATTCGAAAAAATTTAGAGGAACGTATTGAATAAAATGTCATGTGATTTGAAACAACAATTAAAGGATGTATCACGAAGTTTTGAACATTTTTCTATTGCAAATGATGAAACTGTTGACATTACTGGAATAGCACAACTAGTTTTCATCAGGAATTGAGACTGTAGGGGTTGTCTGCCCGCTTGATGTCGCTGGTTCCCGCTAGGGACCTCTGGTACTTAAGCGGCTATTTCAAACTTCTCTTCCTCTTTTCTACCTCTCCTCGTTGGTACCCACATGACAATTGTCATTCCTTTCTCGTTGGAGCTTCGGCCCTCAACGCCGGTTACTAGTCACTGTAAGTGATATATACAACATGGACTATTCTTAGTCTCATGTCTGTACCTTTATATTATGTGTACTTTTATATTATCTTGTCAGTAACTTTTATGTATGTATGTTTATGTACACTATTCTATCTTCTATTGTTTATGTATCTTGTTTATTCATATGCTGTATTATATAAAATGTTTTGTCTCAGAAATGTGTCGGAGTTGTATCTTCACTTTGAATCTTACAAGACAATGAATTTTATATTTTTGAAGGATTAATTGCACTTATCCCTATGCATAATGCTACAACAAGTCAGTGACTTTCATGATTATAGTTTTCATTTGTACAAGCTTAAATGCTTATCTACTGACGGTATTGCGAATATGGTTGATAAACATAATGGTGTTGCTGCCATGTTAGAAATTAAATGAAAAACTCGGATCCAAATGCGTCATTCGCCCATTTTCACTTTATTATCCATCAGCAAAATCTGTGTTTAGAAATTTTACAATTGGATCACGAGCTTGCTTGTTCACAAAGGTAATACATTTTGATCAGAGGCCGTGCTTTCAACCATTGTCAGTTTAGTCAGTTTTAAGAAGATATGGATAATGAATTCACGGGTGTTCCTTTCCACACAGAAGTCCGCTGGTTGTCATGTCACAAAGTGCTGAAAAGATTCTATTTACTGAGACATGAAATAAAATGTGTTTTTGTGGATGAAAGATCAAGACACAGACTAAATGAAGAATCAAAATTGGTTACAAGATTTGTTTTTTGCTGTGAATATTAACTTATCAATTTGAAATTGCAAGGTAAAAACAATCTGATTACTCATTAGTGCTTCATTGCAAAACTAAAGGTATGGAAGTCAGTTTCTCTGAAAAGAAGGTTCCCGAATCCGAGATAGTTCCCGAGTTCGACAAGAAATACCTGAAGAAGGCCGGACGGCACATCGGCCGAAACGTTGTACAGATAACAATGAAGATGAGGACAATAGCCGAATAATACAAATAATACGAACTCACAATTGTCAAATGAAAATTTAGTTCATTTTCCAACATGCAAAGAGGTGAAAAACACCACCAATACTGAGATGGCTTTTTTTTAGCTTCGCTAAATATGAAAGTTATCAAGAATTGTTGTGAAAGGAAATTCAGGAAAGATCTTGTAATTTCTCGTCTTTTGAACTTCATTTTGCATTATTTTCAGGACCGTTTACATTTAAAGTCACAAACATAGATAGAACTGTTAGATAGAACTGTTAGAAACGAAGTCAGATTCTGCTCTTAAAGCAAAGTATCTTCGTGAGGATACCTGATTTAGATAGAACTGTTAGATAGAACTGTTAGAAATGCAGTCAGATTCTGCACTCAAAGCAAATTATCTTCGTGAGGATACCTGATTTAGATAGAACTGTTAGATAGAACTGTTAGAAATGCAGTCAGATTCTGCACTGAAAGCAAAGTATCTTCGTGAGGATACCTGATTTAGATAGAACTGTTAGATAGAACTGTTAGAAATGCAGTCAGATTCTGCACTTAAAGCAAAGTATCTTCGTGAGGATACCTGATTTAGATAGAACTGTTAGAGAACTGTTAGAAATGCAGTCAGATTCTGCACTGAAAGCAAAGTATCTTCGTGAGGATACCTGATTTAGATAGAACTGTTAGATAGAACTGTTAGAAATGCAGTCAGATTCTGCACTCAAAGCAAAGTATCTTCGTGAGGATACCTGATTTAGATAGAACTGTTAGATAGAACCGTTAGAAATGCAGTCAGATTCTACACTCAAAGCAAAGTATCTTCGTGAGGATACCTGATTTAGATAGAACTGTTAGATAGAACTGTTAGAAATGCAGTCAGATTCTGCTCTTAAAGCAAAGTATCTTAAAGTGGAAATATCTGATTTCTTTTTATACCTTCCCAAAAAGTTTTTAAAAACTTCAGAAAATTCGCCTCAAGAATCATGGAAATGTTTGGTTCTACCTATATGTGTGAAGAATTATTTTCGTTCATGAAATTTATTAAATCTTCTTATAGAACAAAGCTGACAGATCAGCACTTGTCGTCTTTGATCAAAGTCGGAACTGTACAGACATTTAAACCACATAAACCAAAAAGTGTCAAGCAAAAGAGGAGTCAAGCTTCACGACAAATAAATAGATAAATAAATAAAATAAGATGAAAGGAAATAAAAACAATTGAATAGGTCCAAATAAATTTTATTTTTTAAACTGTCATGATTTTTGTTCATAATTTATTTGTTTGGATTTCAAACTTGTGTCCCATCTAACCAGTTTCCCGAATTGGTCTTTGAGCGCTTTAGAAATTACATATACAGTGATAATTTAACTTGTGTCCCAACTAACCAGTTTTCCGAATTGGTTTTAGAGCGCTTTAAAAATTACATATACAGTGATAATTTAACTTGTGCCCCAACTAACCAATTTTCCGAATTGGTTTTAGAGCGCTTTAAAAATTACATATACAGTGATAATTTAACTTGTGTCCCAACTAACCAGTTTTCCGAATTGGTTTTAGAAGAAATTACATATACAGTGATAATTAACTTGTGTATTGGTTTTAGAGCGCTTTAAAATTACAGTGATAATTTAACTTGTGTCCCAACTAACCAATTTTCCGAATTGGTTTTAGAGCGCTTTAAAATTACATATACCGTGATAATTTAACTTGTGTCCCAACTAACCAGTTTTCCGAATTGGTTTTAGAGCTTTAGAATTACATATACAGTGATAATTTAACTTGTGACCAGTTTTCCGAATTGGTTTAGAGCGCTTTAAAAATTACATATACAGTGATAATTTAACTTGTGTCCCAACTAACCAATTTTCCGAATTGGTTTTAGAGCGCTTTAGAAATTACATATACAGTGATAATTTAACTTGTGTCCCAACTAACCAGTTTTCCGAATTGGTTTTAGAGCGCTTTAAAAAATTACATATACCGTGATAATTTAACTTGTGTCCCAACTAACCAGTTTTCCGAATTGGTTTTAGAGCGCTTTAGAAATTACATATACAGTGATAATTTAACTTGTGTCCCAACTAACCAGTTTTCCGAATTGGTTTTAGAGCGCTTTAAAAATTACATATACCGTGATAATTTAACTTGTGTCCCAACTAACCAGTTTTTCCGAATTGGTTTTAGAGCGCTTTAAAAATTACATATACAGTGATAATTTAACTTGTGTCCCAACTAACCAGTTTTCCGAATTGGTTTTAGAGCGCTTTAAAATTACATATACCGTGATAATTTAACTTGTGTCCCAACTAACCATTTTCCGAATTGGTTTTAGAGCGCTTTAAAAATTACATATACAGTGATAATTTAACTTGTGTCCCAACTAACCAGTTTTCCGAATTGGTTTTAGAGCGCTTTAAAAATTACATATACCGTGATAATTTAACTTGTGTCCCACTAACCAGTTTTCCGAATTGGTTTTAGAGCGCTTTAAAAATTACATATACAGTGATAATTTAACTTGTGTCCCAACTAACCAGTTTTCCGAATTGGTTTTAGAGCGCTTTAAAAATTACATATACCGTGATAATTTAACTTGTGTCCCAACTAACCAGTTTTCCGAATTGGTTTTAGAGCGCTTTAAAAATTACATATACCGTGATAATTTAACTTGTGTCCCAACTAACCAGTTTTCCGAATTGGTTTTAGAGCGCTTTAAAAATTACATATACAGTGATAATTTAACTTGTGTCCCAACTAACCAGTTTTCCGAATTGGTTTTAGAGCGCTTTTAAAAATTACATATACAGTGATAATTTAACTTGTGTCCCAACTAACCAGTTTTCCGAATTGGTTTTAGAGCGCTTTAAAAATTACAATACCGTGATAATTTAACTTGTGTCCCAACTAACCAGTTTTCCGAATTGGTTTTAGAGCGCTTTAAAAATTACATATACAGTGATAATTTAACTTGTGTCCCAAATAACCAGTTTTCCGAATTGGTTTTAGAGCGCTTTAAAAATTACATATACGTGATAATTTAACTTGTGTCCCAACTAACCAGTTTTCCGAATTGGTTTTAGAGCGCTTTAAAAATTACATATACAGTGATAATTTAACTTGTGTCCCAACTAACCAGTTTTCCGAATTGGTTTTAGAGCGCTTTAAAAAATTACATATACAGTGATAATTTAACTTGTGTCCCAACTAACCACCTTTTTCCGAATTGGTTTTAGAGCGCTTTAAAAATTACATATACAGTGATAATTTAACTTGTGTCCCAACTAACCAGTTTTCCCCGTCCCAACAACCATTGGTTTTAGAGCGCTTTAAAAATTACATATACAGTGATAATTTAACTTGTGTCCCAACTAACCAGTTTCCGAATTGGTTTTAGAGCGCTTTAAAAATTACATATACCGTGATAATTTAACTTGTGTCCCAACTAACCAGTTTTCCGAATTGGTTTTAAGCGCTTTAAAAATTACATATACAGTGATAATTTAACTTGTGTCCCAACTAACCAATTTCCGAATTGGTTTTTAGAGCGCTTTAGAAATTACATATACAGTGATAATTTAACTTGTGTCCCAACTAACCAGTTTTCCGAATTGGTTTTAGAGCGCTTTAAAAAATTACATATACCGTGATAATTTAACTTGTGTCCCAACTAACCAGTTTTCCGAATTGGTTTTAGAGCGCTTTAGAAATTACATATACAGTGATAATTTAACTTGTGTCCCAACTAACCAGTTTTCCGAATTGGTTTTAGAGCGCTTTAAAAATTACATATACAGTGATAATTTAACTTGTGTCCCAACTAACCAGTTTTCCGAATTGGCTTTAGAGCGCTTTAGAAATTACATATACAGTGATAATTTAACTTGTGTCCCAACTAACCAGTTTCCCGAATTATGAAGTGTCAATCGATCAATTTTGTTGCTTTGTGTACGAGCGAGCTTCAGATACGCTTATGTTAATAATTCACTGAAAACATTTTAAGTTTCCAAATTCATTACACCAAAGAAAAATATTTATAAGAAAATAAAAATTAAAACATTTTAGTACATAATTCATTAGATCCTATTTTATTATGTTTTTATACAATACTTTTGCTCTTTTTATTATTAAAAAAAAAGTTAAAGTAATGCTTTAGGCAAAATTTAGAAATTAATTTCGAACAAATTAAGTAAAATCTTTTAAATGGAAGGCTAATGCTAGGTTCTGTCTCTGTAATTGAATAGCAACGATGTCCTGATGATGGTTTGTTAAGCAAACAGAAACTTTCAAACGTTGGTTTCTATAATAAAATCATCCTCAGAATATCTTATTTTTTCATATGCTTACATTATAACGAGGCGCGTGGTCTAATGGTTAGAGTCGTAGGAAATAGACTCGTCGATCCGAGTTCAATTCCTGGACGAACCTGTTTGCATTTCGTATGGCGCTAATACCATTGGGAGAGGTATGAATCCAATTCTACCTCAAGCTATGGGTAAATAGCAGGACAGACTGGCTCATTAGCCATGGCTAGGTAACCAGTCTAGGAGAAAGAAAACCCTGAATTCAAACTTGTTAAACGCTTAAGAAATTGACCTTGTATCGCATCCTGCTCGTGCGGAGGGGTTGGTATATATATATATATATATATATATATATATATATATATATATATATAATATGTACACTAGGTACCACCAAATTTCCTTGTGAAACTTGCATTAGGGTTAATATTATCTTGAACATTTTTTATCCATTCAAAAAAAAAAAAAAGAAAGAACGTTAAACACACGCCTGATTATTTAAAAAAATGCAGCTTACGGAAATAATAAAAATTATAAACGGAAAACAATGTTTACATTTTTGCACCGTTAATTCAATTGAAATTTAACGTAGCCAAAAACAAGTTATGACTAGAGGCATTTTAAAAAATTATATGAAAAATCAATTAATGGTCCGATTTTCACGAACATTTTCATAATTACTTACCTTTTGATGAAAATATGTCTGAAATAGTTTTTTCCTAAAATATATTTGGGGAAATATTTTTTTACGAGGTCTATTTTATTTTATGAAATATGAAAAAATGAACCGACAAAAAACGATTTTTACTTTTTTTTTATAATGATGGGAGTCTGAATAATTATATCAGAAGATTTTTATAAGTTTCAATGCCAGAGGTTTTTTTTTTAGTAAAAGAACCATGAATACAGAATTCAGCTAAAAGAATATCAATAAAGAAACTGACCGTGTCGTAAAAAAACGGACTGTTTTACTTATTTTTCAAGATAACGGTGAGTAATTTTCCCCTAATCGGATAATGTGATCTTTGAATTAACTGTTTTTCTTTGTAACAACTCTTTATGTTCGTTATTTCTTTTTTGTGAAATTTTTAAAAAAGTTCAAAAATATTTACGTTTCTTCCTTCAATATGGCCTAAACTGATCGCATGACCTATTTTGTACACATATTATTAAAAATAATATTTTCGAATGTTAATGCTTTTAATAATAACCAAAACGAATCTCTCTCTCTCTCTCTCTCTCTCTCTCTCTCTCTCCTCTCTTTGTCTCTCTCCCTCTCAGTAACCATAACAGTTTCTTTGGGTCCCACTAGGCATTGACGATGGCAGCAGCCCCGTTGCCAGGGACGACATCTAAGAACAGCTTCTGGCGCTGAAAAGCCGTCTCGGGGGAGTCGAAAGTGACACGAGTGGATACGACGTCCGATTTCGCGAATAAAAATGTCAGTTTCGTCACCATAGGTGCCAGTTGTCTTAAACGCTATTGGTTCGAAAATGTAGCAATCTATGAGACCAATCTATTTCAGACACTTAGTTTCTTGGCTTTGTTAGTAACAGAGCATAAATTGGAGGCTGATTGGTTGGTTGGTTGGTTGGTTTTACCGTATGTCAGTTCTTATTGTCTAAAGCCGAAATCATTTTTTGAAGCAGTTATAAGGCCTAAAGTAACAAATGATAACAATCATTTATAAACAACTAGCAGAGCTACCAGGTATTGCCTGGGATTTAGAAAATTAAAAATAAAACACTGATCTATTTAGCTACGGTTTCTACATCTACTAAAATCAATTCAGAGTAAATTCAGGGAGTGGTCTATCAACCGGAAAGCGATGGTGTCTATCCTCTTTTCACTAGCGCTAGACCAGGTTGATTGTTTTTGCATCTGAGATGGAGTGCCACACTGTTCATCAGCTCTCCATTTTACCACATATATCTAAGCTGCGCTACTAATGCGCTGATTCGGCGAAGGCCAGGTATCGAACCTAGAACCTTGAGGTTCCTAGGCGGATGCTTTACTGAGTTAAACAGAACAATGTAGAGCTGCTAAATATATATCAAATATTACATTATTAAAGATTCACTTCATATATAGCGTAATACTATTATCCTCATCATCTCGCGCTATTAGCACGGATATTCATGACAATCTCTATCCAACCGTCCCTATCACTGATTGTTCCCGGGAAGTGCTTTGCGCAGCATCCAGTATCCATACAGAGCGGTCAATGTACGTCTTTGCTGGCTGGCCCACACCAGCGTGCTGATGTGCTGACTCCCAGGAGGACGTCACTTATGAGTTCTTCCTTGCTTCTCCAACAGTGTCCTGTGTGTCTTGTCCGTCTTACTCAGATGGTTTGGGTGATATGGGGCAGGTGACCGTACAGATGTTTTCTCGGGTGGGTTTTTTTCCTTGTGCAGCTCCATCTAGTTTATTCTGAAGGCGCTTCGTTAGGGTCCAAGTGGTGCAGCTGTACAGCAGCACTGACACGACAACGACTTGAAAGTATTGTCTCTTTAGCTTGTCTGTGAGTTCTGAATTCCATATGACTGATAATCTATTTATAGCGGACCATGCCTTTCCTATGCGTGTATTAACATCGCTTTCTGTGGATGAGATATTACTACCTAGGTACTTTGAATTGTTCTACTGAGTTTAGGAGGCCTTACCTATTACTTTTACCTGGTATAAAATACCTGTTACATGTCACCCACTATCTTTCATCTTTTTACTTATTATTTATCCATTCCCTAGTGATAACTGGGTCATTAAGAGAAAAAAAGTTACAAATAATAAGTTACTTTAGGGCCGTTTTAGCTCAGTCGGTAGAGCGTCCAACTAGAAACAGCAAGGTTCCTGGTTCGATAGCGACCCTCGCCAACTCAGTGTATGGGCTGGGCTGGGTATTGCTTGTTTTTAATAACTAACAAGACTTTGTTTATATATCTAGCCAATGATTCCACCGCGGGGATAAGATGAGGGAAGACGTATTTCTCCTTCCAAAGCTAGGATCGAATCTGATCTAAGCTAACTATCACGTGTCTGTCATGGCGCGTGAATGCCGCGCCTCTAAGAGTCAAGGTTACTAGCACTCCCGATAGTTTTCTATGGGGGCTCCCTGATTTTAAATCGACAGACCTCAATTTTATTTCTAGCTACAGGGTCTGCTCACAATTCACACACAAAAGAAAATTACACAAAAATGTAAATATAAACATACAATGAACACAATTCCCTTGACCTCTAGGCATAAAAATAACCCTAGATGGGATGCAGTTAAAATTATTCAGATTCAGACTCGTAGGATGTCCTACATTTGTAACCTTGTGCCAGATCCTATGCCTGGAGAACGGGAGTGAAATAATAATATTAATATTTGGAGAACAAGGAGTGAATTAATGATATAAATAATAATAATTGTAAACAATTATAGTTTCAAGTAACTATTCTTCTATTAAAACGAAAGAAAAGAAACAACTACACAAAAATGTAAATATAAACATACAATGAACAAAATTCCCTAACCTCTTGGCATAAAATAACCCAAGATGGGATGCAGTTAAAACCGATTAATCAATGATATAAATAAGAAAAGAAAAAAAAACTGACTCGATAAAAATGATATTTTTCGGTGTTACTTTTATTTCATATGTGAAATAATAACGTTTAATTCCCCAAACGGAATTAAAGTGAACCTCCCCTACTTTACCCCCCTGAGAATCGTTAGTTAAACGTTCCTGGGGGGAGTCATCTGAGAGACACCATTATTTGCTCCCCCCATGACATTGCTACGATTTGTCTTGTCCATCAATGCAATCGGTTGTAAATTCGCCACTGTGCGTTCAATTCGCGCTTGTTGCCTTTTTCAAATTCGACCGTTCCTCGTCGCTAACGACGCGAGCCAATAACAAGAAGCCACGCCGGGGCTGTACTAGTTGCAGGTACTCTGACGTCACATTGTGACGTCATATCCGGCTCATAAATACTGATTTAATAACAGGCAATTGTTATCCCAAAAATCCTCTCTACTTAGCATCATAAAAAAGAAAGAAAAAAAGACAAAACTTTTTTATGTGCGTGCTCAAAAGTAAAAACCTGTTACGGGTCAAGAGGGTGAACTGGGGCATGGACCAATAAATCGATTTTATGATTGATCTATCGGATGGGCGCAGTTTATCATCATTTCGTTGCATGTACATGCGTCGGCATAGGTTACATATCGTTTTAGAAAAACCGTTGATAAAACAGCGCTGTGAAATTATGCTTAAAACTTATGATAAGCACGCATGCGAACCTACTGTCCTCGTCACAGTTAACTGGCTTGGTTGGTTGGCTGGTTGGTTGGATTTTATGTTATGTCAATTATATATATATATATATATATATATATATATATATATATATATATATGTATATATAAGGAGTAAAGGATTGGCTAAATCCGACAAAATGAGATTGAAAATAGAAGAAAAATGCAGGTAAAACAACACAACAACTAAATTCGAATGATATATAGTCTTCATTTTGTCTTCAGAATGAATTCGAAAAAGCTGTGCAAAAGACCGAGGCGAATTATTTGAATTTAGTTGTGTTGTTTTATCCGAATTTTCCACTATTTTTAACCACACACACGCAAATATATATATATATATATATATATATATATATTATATATATGCAGTTTGCTATATTCATAAATAAATAGTGTTCAATATTGGCGTTAGAACATGTAGATCTGTTCAGATAGCTTAGACAAGAGTCAACTGCACTTAGAATCATTTAGTTTCTTGCTTATGTGTGTGAGACCACCTGTTCTGCACTCTGCACCTTCAATGCACGATATCTAGACCCAAGTTGTGATATTCTGTGCTGGCCAATTTGAGGCATGAGTCAGAAACAGTGTCACAAGGATTAAATATAAACAAGATGCGGATGGAAGAAGTGAGACTTCAGTCTATCCAACTGGCTACTACTCGCTACCTTCTCGTTGTGGATTGGGCTAACTACTGCTAAATAACTGCCGTGTGCTGGAGTTTAGCTATATTTATGTAACTCTCCTTATCTTCTCCGGACCACACAGATGGCCAGTACTTAAATCGAATCGCCGACTTCTAGTTATCATTAACCTTCAAAATTAAAGCCATTAAATTTTTTTCCAGACTTAATGTTTTCGATACTTCGAACATTATTTTTCTTTCAAAAGAGAATTCCTCATGAAAAATAGCCTCTTTGCTTTTAATACCTGAGTGCATAAGATATTATCACTAAGTGGCCTAACTTCATGGTGGTCGTACAAGTCTCTTAAACTTTACGGCCTAATCTTTGGATTAGTAAAAAGGTCAACCACCCACCCCTTTTACTTATGCCTATTCTCTTTCTTATTCATTTATTTATTCTGACAATGTTCGTCTTCAATCATAGTATCACATGTGATCATCAGACCAAGACATATATATATATATATATATATATATATATTATATATATAGAGAGAGAGAGAGAGAGAGAGATTTAAATCAAGATTATTATATGCTTTACCAATTGAAGTACTTCTCACCAGCATTTAAGTATACGTATCAAACACTGTAATATTTGAATTATCACACCCTGGTATATTTAACGTTGTAATAATTAAATTATCACACCCTGGTATATTAACGTTGTAATAGTTAAATTATCACACCCTGGTAATTAACGTTGAAATAGTTAATTATCACACCCTGGTAAATCCACGATTACATTACCGATAGTTAGCATAAACCAGAAACACCAGACAAGTACCCCGCCGTGTCTTTTCTCTCCGACCTAGTATACAAAACATATTCTTTTCCGCTATATATGATTACTGATTTATATATATGATTGCGTAAACATATGACAATAACCCTGTTATTGTTAACGGTGTGTTGTCTCGTTCTTGGAGTTGCCAACAACAGCGGCAGCTCATTTTCACCAATCACGATCTGTCGACCAAGTTGAGTTGATCACTGTTCTGCGGATCAAAGGAAAACACAACGTGGGCACCGAAAACATGGACGAAGCAACAAGTTGGAAAACAGAGGCTGACAACTCACATTTTCCCTAAGTTCATTATACTCATTTACATTACTTTTGAGGTTTACATTGGACAGTTATTTAGTTTCAAGTTCCGTGGACAGTTCAGCGATTTCATCTATTTTCTAATTCGGAATTAGATACCGTAACAATCCAGTCGGTTCTGTGCATTTTCCTTGACTTGTGAAAGAGCACTTCAAAGTTTTCATTCATTCTCTTAAGGGGCTTCGTGTAGATATCCAAATTATCATCACGTTCAATTTGGTTTTCATTTACCAGCTGCCGTTAGAAAAGTATTGAAGATCTCTTCGTAGGAGCAGCAATTTCAAAAGGTATATTGTGTCTTTACTCTAATGCTCTTGAGAAAGGTATGAATCCATCTGTTAATAGGAAAATTATATGCAAGATTAGGTACTTTAGCCCTGGTGAGTAGAGTAACTTTCTATAGAATATCAAATTCTGTCAAACATCGAAAGTTGTGTATTGGTATAATAAATACTAATACCAAAAACCAAATCTCCTACTTTTACCATTGTTTGAGGAAATAGCATCAAAAATTGTCTGCTAAAATGCATAAAATTCCTCGTTTTTGCAACATTTAGCCAAGAAATTTGTTAGAAATTTAGCAGTTTCAATATTTAAAACAGAAAAGATTGAAATTTTAAGCGAAACGAATGAAATATCATAACTAGAATTCAAATTGAAAATATGCTCCCATTCCCACTGACACCTCCGATATGCTGCATTTTTACCTTATAATTAAAAGTATGAATCCAACTATATTCCATTCAGCTATGAGCAAATAGTAAGGTATGTATCGTGAGATACTGCTGGGGCTCTCTGGGTTAGTGGTAATGATGCTTCGGCCCCGAAACCATGCCTGAACCCAGAGTCATCATCTGATGAAGGCTTTGTTGGTTGCAATGCTACTGTGTAAATAGCAGTCACTGTATGAAGATTATTACATGATTCTTTAAATTATGTAGTGAAACCAGTTTAGAAGGAAACCCCTGAATTCAAACTATTTGTAGAGATGGAAAGGAAAAGGGATCTTCCTGGCTATTCTTGTCCAAAACACGCTACATGAGTAAGTCAAATTTTAAAAAGATAAAGTATTTTGAATTCATCATTCGCATCTGATGATTTGGGGGTGTTAGACACTTGGTCTAAGCTTCCTGAAATAGGCCCATGCAAAAAATCGAAGTCTTCTGTTATATTTTTACTTATATATATATATATATATATATATATATATATATATATATATATATATATATATATTCGGAAAAATATGAAGACCTACGTGAACAATGCACCAGAAACGGATGGATGACGGATGTATTTCCCATTGAGGTCGGATGTCGGGGGTTTATTGCCAACTCAACCTCGGCATTTTTGTCTAAACTTGGACTTTCTCTACCAGACAAGAGGAAATACTTAAATAAGACCAAGAGAAAGCTCTAACCGCATCAGCGTGGATATGGCAGTCCTATATTGTGACATCAAACCGACAAAGTCTGGTGGTATTGTGAGATACTGCTGGGGCGATCTGGGTTAGTGGTAATGATGCTTCGGCCCCGAAACCATGCCTGAACCCAGAGTCATCATCTAATGAAGGCTTTGTTGGTTGCAATGCTACTGTGTAAATAGCATTCATTGTATGAAGATTATATATATATATATATATATATATATATATATATATATATATATATATATACGATTAAAAACAAATGGCATAAAATACAAATCGTTTAAAATATACCGACTTAAGTTTCTTGCATTAGTATTTTTCGCGCTAATGCGAGAAACTTAAGTCGGGATATTTTAATCGATTCGTATTTTAAACGATTCGTAAATTTAGCTCTTTATATTGAGCACTTTTTACTCGATTTTAGTGAAAAAAATTCCGAAGTGAATAAGATTTTATGCTTATTTACTTAGTGGATTGTTATAGTCACTGCGGTATATATATATATATATATATATATATATATATATATATATATATATATATATATATATATATATGGGGGTGGGTGGCTGATGTTTGTGTGTGTGTGTGCACCAAATGTTGCACGAAAAGTTTTCTTTTTTAGATACGGACTTTTTAGGCACAAATAATGAATATTTACGAAGCGAGACAAAACATAAGAATTTAATCAAAACAATAATCTACAACGTAACTACGAAATCTAATTAAATAAGAAAGAATGTAATTTAATTCATTTTGAAACAATGTGAAATTAATTCATTTCAAGACAATGTAATTTAATTATGAAGTTATTTTCATTTTAATTTAGAAATTGATTAGGAAAATGCACATGGTGAAACAAAATTTACATAGTTTTCACATTTAGATATTTGTATACTAAGTAATTGTGACGTCATGTACGTTAGTATTTAAATCTTAAAATATCAAGAACATTTTAAAAAAATATTTCTCTGAATTTTTGTATCATTTGGATTATTTGGACTATTGTCTCATCTTTATTGTTATCTGTACAACGTTTCAGCCGATGTGCTCTCCTGTCTTCTTTGGGTGCTTTTTGAGATGAGGCTTGATAATTAGTATTATTTGGATTATTCGGACTATTGTCCTCATCTTTATTTTTATCTGTACAACGTTTCGGTCGATGTACCCCCCACCCTTCTTCAGGTATTTCTTGTAGGTCTCTGGAGTCTTCTCGAACTCGGAACCTTCTTTTCGAACTCGGGAACCTTCTTGTCGTAATCGGAAGCCATCACGGAACTTTGACCCAACCCTTTATTCAATCCACGCGGGTATCCTGTCCTCATTCCACTAACCATAGATGGAATGCAGGTGTTAAGCTATGTTAATTATTATCTTTTTAAAATTTGACTTATCTCCTAATCTCGTAAGGTCATGGGGAGCACTTACTCATGTAGCGTGTCTTGGGCAAGAATAGCCAAGAAAATCCCTTTTCCTTTCCATCTCTACAAATAGTTTTAATTCAAGGGTTTCCTTCTTCTAAACTGGTTTCCCCACATAATTTAAAGAATCATGTATACCTTACTATTTGCTCATAGCTGAAGGGAATATAGTTGGATTCATACTTTAGCCAAATGCAGGTATTTAACCAATCTGCGAGACCAGTTTGTTAACCATTACGCCATAACGAGACGCCCTTTTGTATTTACCCAACCCGTTTGCCACGGGTAGGATGTGACAAAAGTTTGCAAGTATGGACATCCATCAAGATTCGAACTCACTATTCAGAAGTAATGGATATGTGGGATCATCTGAGTAATGTTTACAACATGATAGGACGCCTTACCGTTCCCACGGCTAATTATTAGATATGTGAAAGGCAAATAGCCTCGATCAGGTTTTGAACTAGCGTCGCCGGATCCACCTCCTATGACGATAATCTTTACGCAACGAGCACAAAGACAATACAAATAGCTAATTGAATAACTTTTGAAAGCAGTGGACTACAAAGTTTGAATCTTTTTTTAAAAAGTAAGCTCTTTACAAAATAGCTGAAATAGGATGAAAAATGGTAGAGTCTTAATGGGACAGATGGACATTTAGTGAAATATAAGAATATATATATATATAAAAGAAAAGTTTTGTCTGTCTGTATATTTGTTTGTACAACGACAGAGAACACATCCTTTTATAAAGGACAATTTATGAAGACCACCAAAATTCAATGAAATCCACACCCTATTTAAGTTTAAATTAATTCCAAGCAACAACATGTTATAAATTGACTTTCTTCTCGTCAGTTTTTCAAATGTAGAATAAATATCATCGAATTGGTAAGACAAGGCAATAAGGAACCCGTAACTCAATACGGATCTTACCTTGTCTTACCAATTCGACGGTAATTGGGATTCTTCTACCAGTATGATGTTTATTCTACATAAAGTAACAAATCTAAGAATTGCAACCTGTTGTAGCCCTGGAGAGGGATGGGTTCCACCAGGTTATACCTGCTCAAAAACAGGTCATAGCATGAGTAAACCTTTTTAAAAATGTTCTTAAAACATAAAATATTAACTCACCTGACGTCATAGTGACTTAATATATAAGTATTCAAATGTGAAAATTATGTAACTTTTGTTTCTCTGTGAACATTTTCCGAATCAATTTCCAAATTAAAATGAGAATAACTTCTTGGTTAGATTACATTGTTTTCAAATAAATAAAATTACATTGTTTCTTCCCTTTTTCTTTTTCTTTATCATTCATTTCCTCTTTAATTTCTTTATTAACTTGCCGATGTCAGCAGACTCGATCGGCAATCTAAGTAGTGACGTGGGCAGGTCAGACTATGCAAGTTGGACGTGGGGGTTCGGTGATCTCTGAATCCCAGTAAAAGAAACCGGGTTTCTCGATCATCTTCTAGGTGGCTGGAGTCACGAGTGAGATAAGCTGCAGCATCGACGGAGAGCAAGTACTGGTTCCAACCAGAATGAAAAATAGTTTTCCTATCCCTATTCAATCCAGGCAAGTGAGAGAAAAAAAAAACAACTGTAGAAGGTGATGGTCATACCAATTGTAGATGGTGCCCTTGGAACGATCATCAAAGGTTTGGAAAAGAGTCTGGATGAATTGGAAATCAGAGGAAAAAATTGAGACCATCCAAACAACATCAGTTAGAATACTCAGAAGAGTCCTGGAGACTTGCTGTCTCTCAGCCTCCACTGAAAGGCCACCAGTTACAACTGGTGTCAAAAACTCGCAAAGAATAATATTTACATTGCAGCCCAGACCCCTCTGCGTTAGCTTTGTGGCCTTCGGGCTGAAAAAGTGAGGAACCCCCACTCCACCCAAAAGTTTGGGAACACTGGTCTATGACAATGAGGAAACAGCGTAGATCACAAAAAATCCCCAAAAAGAATTAGAATGAAATGTTTCAGCTAAAAAATAACAATAAATAAAATGTCACTAATGTTAACAATCATCATCATTATGGGGCATGCCGACAGCACGGATTTCTTTGCCATATGACCCTATCAACTATCGCTCCTAGTATGTCATCTAAATAGCACACAGTGTTCGCACAGAACTGATGAATGTAAGTTTGGGCCAACAGTATAGATTTTGTTACCTCTCTCTGGCCATCAAACCCTAAAGGCTATCGCTCCTGCTAAGTCATCTTAACGACACACAGTGTCTACACAGCACTGGTGAATGTACATTTTTACTGGTCGGTCAACGGTGATGAATCCATGTGTCTCTAGTGTAAAATGATAAAAACAAATATGTCACCGAGAAAGATTGTGAAAAAGCGTAGACGATGAATATAAAAGGTTAGCTCTGAGCTTTGTAGGTGAAAACATTGGCCTAAGTGACCCTAAGAACGTATATTCGGCATTGAACCAGTCACCTCACTTCCTCACTAAGCGTTCTCTGGAAGGTTTCCAACCGAAAAAGTATACAACCAGGGCGACAGTGGACATATGTGTCAAATCAAGTGCCTGATTTGAGAAGGGTTGACCACTTTTCATTCAACTTCATCACACAAATGGAAAGTTGAAACTGAAGCCAAGGCCAATACCGAGAATTATCTGTAAATGCTACATGTGAGCAAATATATAAATTTCAATAGTGTAAATTTCCCCCCTCTCTCTGTCATATATTAGTTAGGGTAGTGTTGATATAAAGTCAATGGTGCTTGTCAGTTTCTCACCTATGTGATTATTAAACCAAGTGATGTACGCACACACACACACACACACACCACACACACACACACACACATATATATATATATATATATATATATGGAGAGCCACCATCTACCTGTCTGTGGAAGAATTTGAGTCCAACCGAATTAAACACCAAACAATTGAAGTGGGCTATTAGAAAGGGTAATTTTTAGCCCAGCAACATTCAAAGGGGAGAAGTTCCAACGTAGTTTATGTGGAAGAGTATGTCTCTCCAGAGCTGGGCTGGGCTGTCCTGGTGAGTCATCTGAAAAAACACAAGGATAGAGTGTCAAATGCTACTGGCACCTAACTATGATGATAAAAACAAAACAAAACAAAAAAAAAACAGGAAATAGTCTTACTCGAACACGAGTTGACAGCCATTATATATTATATATATATATATATACTAACAAATATATGCACCCTCCGGTGCAAGTATTTAAGTTTTAATATAATAAAATATCATGTTAAATTAGAAAGGCTAATGAAACTGAATAAGAATTCAGATAAAAATATTTGGAACAGAGGGGGTATAATCAGAGAATAGAACAACTTTGAAACTAACACTTCCATCATTTTCCATTACTCCCATCTTTCAGTGGTAAATTTCCCTAATTTAACTATTTAGTTAAAATAGGAAGTAAAGAATAAAATTACAGTTATTTCTTTATGTTAATAGATTTCTGTTAAGATTTATCCCCGAGATTTTTGCTCATATTTATTAAGATAAAACCAAACAATTAGAAATCAATAATACTAAGCATATATTTATTAAAATCAAATTTTTAAAGATCAATATGCAAATTAGCCTTCCCATTCACACTGTAAACCGCTATTTCGTTGAATATATAAATACAATTGCATGTTATTGGTATGTAGATATTGTTAACAGTCTTAATGATGTAAAACAATTTTACTAATAATTGAGGTTTAAATAAAAATAAAATCATGGAGAATGTGTGTAAATAACAAAGGGAATTGTGACTTGTGTAGTAGTATAGTTTCGGTTACAGACAAACAAACCCACAATCTCCATTATAATAAATATATATTATATATATATATATATATATACTAGCTCCCCATAAAATTTCATATTACGAATATTTTATTTGCTGTATGCTTTAAATTGTTATGAAGTTGATTTCTTTTTTGTGTTGCGAGGAATTTTTTCATTTCGAACAAAATGTTTGCAATAAAAAGGTTAGAATTATTTTAACTCTGAGGAATAGTAATTACTTGTTGTTTGTTTTCTATAGCAATAATCCGAGAAAGTCACGTTTAGTAAACCCTTGGATATGATGTGCAGTGATGATAATTGAAGAAAATGATGTTTCAAACCCTTTTGGGTTGTCTTCTCTTGCCTCTGGAATTCTTCTCTCTTGCGTCTCCGTGACGTTTATGTTACACACAAAACCCCAAACGAAGTTCTGGATGAATCCTCCAAGAAAATGCTTTGTTAAAGTTTTGATGCATCAATAATTCGATTTTATGACGTCGTTGAATTACTGGACCGTCGTTGTAGTAGAGAGAGAGAGAGAGAGAGAGAGAGAGAGAGAGAGAGAGAGAGAGAGAGAGAGAGAGAGAGAGATGAGAAAAAGAAGAATAGAATGAAAATAGGGGGATAGGAATTAAAAAAGAAAATGGGTTGATGGAAAAGCGAGAATCGAACAAAAAAGAATACGAAGAAGAAATACGGTAAAATCAATATAGAAATGAAGGAATAAAGGAATGAAGGAATAAAGGAATGAAGGAATAAAAGGTGTGAAATAGTTAAGGAACATAAAGAATATAGAAGGTTTTTGAAATGTTCTGCTTACCCCTTCTCTGTCTATGTCTGTCTGTCTCTCTGGAAAGATCAACCATAGCAACCCACTCTTTCTATATCAACCCTTCTCTATAAACCCCCTCTCTCCCTCTTTCTTTCTTTCTTTCTTTCTTTCTCTTTCCCTCTCTCTTTTCTCTCTCTCTAGATATGGTTTAAAAAGGAGGCTGTGGGAAGAATCAGACGAAGGAAAACTGGATAAAATTAGAAAAAGAATAACAACAAGAAGGAAAGAAAGTAGGATTTTTTTAGTAGAATAAATAATAATAATAGTAGTAGTAGTAGGAGGAGGAGGAGGAGGAGGTGGAGGAGGATATGAGTAGAGAAGAGGTGAATTAGACGAACGAAATTGGTGTACGGGTTGAGAAGAAGAAGAAGAAGAAGAAGAAGAAGAAGAAGAAGAAGAAGAAGAAGAAGAAGAAGAAGTAAACAAATAAATAAGATATTCCTTGAAAATTTAGAAGACCGAAATTAATTAGTAAAACTGTTTAAAAGAAGAAAATATTAAAAAGAGGGAAGGAAAAATTAAATAGAATAAGGTACTATGAAAAAACAAAAAAGAAAGAAAAATAAACAAAAAACAAGAAGAAAAAAAGGATCGGTGAATGAAACAAAATTGATTAATCAAGGAATAAAGAAAGAAAGGAAGGAAATTATTGAGGATTTGCATCTAGAAGGAAAGTAGATCAAAACAATAGATAAAAGAAAAAATAACTATGAAGAAAACAATTGAAATGAAAATAAATCAATGAAGTAAAGAAAGAAGGAATTTCATTACTTCTTTCTTTACTTCAATGATTCATTTTCATTTCAATTTTTTTCTTCATAGCTATAAAAAAAAGAACAAAATTGTATACAGAAAATCGAAGGAAGAGAACGATAAAGAAATTTAGGAAAAAGAAATGTAGAAAAAATAAGAAAGGGGTGATTAAAAATGAATGAATTAAGAAAGGATTGAAAAGGGGAGAGAAAAGGAAAGAAAAAGAAAGAAAAAGAAAAGAAAGGAAAAGAAAGGACAGAGAATTTGCAGTGAAAAAATAATAAACAAAAATCTGGTATAATAAAGAAAGTAAGGGAAAAATTAACGATGAAGAAAAAAAGGAAAAAAAAGAACATTAAAAACAAATGAATGAAGAAGGGAAATGAAAGAAAAAAAGGAAAGAGAATTTACGGGGGGGGGGGAATAATAAAGAAAGTAAGGAAAAATAACCGATGAATAAAAAGAAATCATGAATGAAAAATGGGAAGATAAAAAATTGAATGAACGAAGAAATGAAAGAAAGAAAAGGAAAGAGAATTTTTAGCGAGAAAATAATAAATAAAAATCGGGAATTATAAAGAAAGAAAAGGGAAAATAAACGATTAAGAAAAGGATAAAAACGAAAGAAGGAAGATTAAGAATAAATAAATAAAAGGAAAGGAAGGAAATGAACAGAAAGAGAATTTGCAGTGAGACAAAAAAAAAATGGCGGGAATAATAAAGAAAGTAAGGGAAAAAATAAATGATGAAGAAAAGAAAAAGAAATAATGAAGGAAATAGGGAAGAATTAAAAAGAAAATGTCAAGAAATTAAAAAGAATAATTAAAAAAATGGGAATAATAAAGAAAGGAAGGGAAAAATAACTGGTGAAGAAAAAGAAATAATGAAGGGAAAGATAAAAATGAATGAATGAAGAAAGGAAAGAAAGAAAAAAAAGAAAGAGAGAAAGAAAGAAAGAAAGACAGAAAGGAATATAAAGAAAGGAAAGGAAGAGAAAGAGAATTTGCAGTGAGACAAAAGAAAAATCAGGAATAATAAAGAAAGTTAAGGAAAAATAAACGAAGAAAAAAAAAGAAGAAATAATGAAGGAAATAGGGAAGAATTAAAAAGAAGATGTCGAGAAATTAAAAAGAATAATTTAAAAAAAATGGGAATAATAAAGAAAGGAAGGGAAAAAATAACTGGTGAAGAAAAAGAAATAATGAAGGGAAAGATAAAAATGAATGAATGAAGAAAGGAAAGAAAAAAAAAGAAAGAGAGAAAGAAAGAAAGAAAGGGATATAAAGAAAGGAAAGGAAGAGAAAGAGAAATTTGCAGTGAGACAAAAGAAAAATCAGGAATAATAAGAAAGTTAAGGAAAAATAAACGAAGAAAAAAAAGAAGAAATAATGAAGGAAATAGGGAAGAATTAAAAAGAAGATGTCTAGAAATTAAAAAGAATAATTTAAAAAAAATGGGAATAATAAAGAAAGGAAGGGAAAAATAACTGGTGAAGAAAAGAAATAATGAAGGGAAAGATAAAATGAATGAATGAAGAAAGGAAAGAAAGAAAAAAAAAAAGAAGAGAGAAAGAAAGAAAGGGATATAAAGAAAGCAAAGGAAGGGAAAGAGAATTTGCAGTGAGACAAAAGAAAAATCAGAATAATAAAGAAAGTTAAGGAAAAATAAACGAAGAAAAAAAAAAGAAGAAATAATGAAGGAAATAGGGAAGAATTAAAAAGAAGATGTCGAGAAATTAAAAAAAATATTGAAAGAAGAACAAGATGAGCTCAAGAAAATAAATAGATTAAATTTTTCGTTTGCAGCAAATATCTTGAGGTGTTTTTGTACCTCGGAGAAAAAAAGAAAAAAAAAATTTTCTGTGTTCATTTTTGCGTTAAATCTTTTATTTCTGACGTTTTAAGTTTCTGCATAATTTTTCCACAGCAAAACGCCATTGTTATGATAATGTCTCTGATGGGAAGAGATAGGCTCTGGATTACACAACACATAAAATAACTGATTAGATAAAAAACAAAACAAAAACAGACCCACCCCACAACTACAACAGAATGAATAATAAATAAACAAATAAGTAAATGAATTAATAAATATATAATAATTAACTACAAGTAATAAACGTTTCTTTTTCTTTTGATTTTTAATCAGCAAGAAATATTTTTTTATTAACCTTTTTCTTTATTTTTCAATATTTCTTTTTTTCCAACTCGATTCCATTTTTTTGGCAAATCTCTGTGGTGCCTGGAGCTCTTCTACGCGTAAAGGTAATAAAAATCTTCTCGTACATAAATAACAAAGGAGATAATTCTTCTTCTGATTCCAGCTAACTTGTATTTATTTATTTCGCACCATGAAGCAATACAGGTAGCAGTTTCGCTGTCGTCATACCCAATTCTTCAAAACGAGGCTCGTGGAGTTGTTGTTCGACCAGCGAAGGCGCTAGGGTGTTATGGTTAACGTTACAAACTGTGTTTGTTCAGAAACAGAATAACAAAATAACAGAATCTATATAACAATAATTTTGTTCCTACAAAATATGAAAATATGGAGGTGTGTGGTGTAATGGTTAAAGTCGTAGGAAATGGACTCGTCGACCGGAGTTCAAATCCTGGACGAAGCTGCAGTTTACATAGCGCTAAGACACTTGGGAAAGGTATGAATCAAACTACTTTCCATCCAGCTACTGGTAAATAGTAGGGCAAACTGGGCTCTTTAACCTTGGTTAGACCACCAGTCTAGGAGAAGGAAAACTCTGAATTCAATTCTGTTAAATCCGCTTTGGGTGGTCACTACTAAAATAGGCTCAGTCCTAATTAGGGATCTAATTCACTAATATTTGGAATTTGATAATTTGCTTTTGAAGCATTGTTATGTAAAGTATATTATTATTTATATTTTTGAAGGCAATTACAATGCGTATATCGTATAAAATTCGATAATTATTGACAATAATCATAACGAGTAAACTCGGCGAATTTACTCCTTACGCATTGGCATAGGCCTAATTTGCGATTCCCTCAAACGCTCACTGTATTATGTATAGTAGTGGCGTATTTATCATTGACAAGTTAAATTCGGCATGTATTGTGTGTTATGTGCCGGTGGTCCAGAGGTAGAGTTCCTGACTCTGCGTGCTGGATTCCCAGTTTCGATTTCTGTCGGAGGGAAATCGTAGGTATACACTGCTGATGAGACTTAATAAAGTTGAAGCAGCTGTACGGTGTTCCTGTGGCGCATTTTATTCGCCGGGTTTGCTTGTCATCATTATTTTCAATAATTATCGAATTTTATACGATATACGCATTGTAATTGCCTTAAAAATATAAATAATAATCATTAATATTTATTTTTTTAAAATTATCAACTAACAATTATTAAAAATGAGACCTTCCAAATCGTCCAAGATAAAATGCAAAAATGTAAATCCTGATTATCTAGTGTTGCTTATCCGCTGAATACTTATTTCTTATGAGTGTAATAACCTTATATAAGTAAGGAACCATTTCGTTTTTATTATAAAGAAAGGGAAGAAAAGGGATATGAGAGAAGAGAGAGAGAGGGAGAAAGAGAGAGAGAGAGAGAAAGAGGAAAGAAGAAGAAGAAGAAGAAGAAGAAGAAGAAGGAAAGAAGAAGAAGAAGAAGTGTATATACATATATAAACATATTCATATATACACACATATATATACACATATTTATATATATACACACAAACATACATATATACACACATTTATATATATACACACACAGTACCCTCACAAAAGAAACACACACACACACACACACACACACACACACACACACACACACACACACAATAAACCCTCACAACTGAGTAAATCTCGCACCACAAAAAAGCAACAAAAAATAAATAAAACAAAAGACTCCTCCTCCCCCAAAACAAACAAACAAACAACAACTACAACAAATAACCCACTGAAGACTATCAGGGCGTGACCGAAAGCTCTTGGGAACAAAACATGGGACAACCTCTCTATTTGGATTCCGATATAAGAAGAATTACACGAGGGCTTGAACGCAAACATTTTAAGATCATGAAGAAGAAATATTCCGTAGTAATCAACAAAACCTATTTAAATAATAATAATAATAATAATAATAATAATAATAATAATAATAATAATAATAATAACATATAGATAAAACTAGGCACGACTGGGTTGGGAAGGTGATCCACTGGAAATTATGCAAAAAATTAAATTTTGACCATACAACAAAATGGTATATGCATAAACCAGAATCTGTTCTTGAGAAGGAAACACATAAATTCTCTGGGACTTCGAGATAAAGACGAATCACCTTATCCCAGCCAGGAGACCAGACCTAGTGTAAACAAAAAAAGAAGAACTTGTCAACTGGTGGATTTTGCGATTCCAGCAGATCACAGAGTGAAGATGAATGAAAACAAAAAGATGGACAAATACCTGGACCTTGCTAGAGGAATATGAAGGTCAAAGTGATATCAATTGTAGTTGGTGCACTTGGAACGGTACCAATAAACTTGGAAAAAATACTGGCGAATCTAGAAATCAGAGGAAGAATTGAGACCATTCAGACTACTGCATTGCTGCAATCGGCTAGAATACTCAGAAGAATCCTGGAGACATGAGGAGACTTGTTGTCACCCAGACTCCGATGAAATACCATCAGCTAACGCGGGTGTAAAAAACTATAAATAAATGAATAAATAGATACGCACACAGATATATATATATATATATATATATATATATATATATATATATATATATATATATATATATATATTATACTATCTTATACTCTGTTTGCAGTATTTCAGTCTATCTGTCCAGGGATTCAATTGATAACAAACCCCTATAGTATAGGGTTTTATTTTCCATTGAATCCCTAGACAAATAAGCAGACAGAAACATATAGGGCCTATACCAGAGTCAAACAAAACATTTCTAGGATGGAATTCTTCCGAGGAATCCAGACATAGAACTTGTATTTTCCTCTGAATTTATTTGGGGTCATTTACCTGCTGTTTTATGAGAAAATAGGGGGGAAATATGTAGGTTAAGAGGAATAACTCCAATAAATATTAAATTTAAATGTGTATACTTAAATTTAGTCCAGTATATAGTGAAATATAAGATGGCTCATTGATAAACGAATAAAACAGAACGATTCACAATACATTAAATATATAAAAGTTCTCAATACGAATGAAACGCCGATTTAAAGTACTAATTAAAAAAGAAGCTTACGAACCAGGTTTCATAGATACGATGGTCAGGTAAGGTCTCTCTCTCTCTCTCTCTCTCTCTCTCTCTCTCTCTCTCTCTCTCTCTCTATCTATCTATCTATCTATCTATCTTTAAATCAATTTAAAAAATCATTTTTTTACTCTCCCCTTTTTTCAGTAACAAGAAGTTAATTAAAATGTATAAAAATAAATAAATATAGGATTTTATGGAAAATATTCAAAATAATTATTGATTGATCATTAATAGATATACGCAACATTTTATTTGAAGTGGGGAGAACAAAGTTTCCATTTCAAATTGTTTTATTTCTACAATATCTTTCAAAAAACCAAGTTTTACACTGCCCGGAGAGTGTTTGTTTTTTTACCACTTCATTTAAAGTATTTACTTAGGCACAGAAAAAAACATCAAATCTTAACTGAAATTATTAATTTATTGTTAGGTTACACGTGTTTTAGAGCGTGCTACAAATAAATTGTCCCATTGCAGTTAAAAGACAAAAAGAATTGACTTCTCATTTATAATAATCAGATGTAAATAAAATCAAAATTAAAGTTAAACAAAGAGACGTAAAAAATGTAAGAAACCTCAAGAGTATTACATTTTCTTGACTTAAACAAAAACAATAGGATAATATTGGAATTCTATCAAGGTAGCACATTAAAACTAAATTTTGTTGGTTTTATAATCGAAATTCAATGCCAAATGAAATAGTAATCGCAATTGCAACTAAAAGATACCATATCGTCTGAACTGAACATCATTTCAGAGAAATATAAGAGAACAAAAATAACAGCCAGAAATATTAATAAACTGTTGTTAGAGATTTATACTTAAGGTTTTTGCCATGTACTTACCTTCACATATGTTCGTCTCAAATTTTATATAAAGACTCAAAATAAAATGTCAGTCATTCTTTCTTTCTTAACAGTTTTCGTTCGATGTTTACTAAACATCAATTGACCTAAAACTGAATTTGACCCGGAAGTGTTGGTCATCTTATGTACATAAGCGGTCCCAATATCTGTAATGCCTTAAGGGGCTTTTGACTGCGGTACAGTCCTTGAGATAAGGTGAACAATAAAACACGTATATTTATACACACGCGACTCGAAGTTATTTCTGTTTAACATGGTGTCAGAAAAGAAACGAACTCGAAGATAAACTGAGTGAGTACCACTTGTTCTTTAAAAAAATAGGGTTACAAAATAATGTCAATTAACCCACCGCAAAGTTTTGACTGGACAGCGAGAAATTTACCCAAAGTCTTCAATGAGTGGTTGGAAGAAGAGATCTTATTTTTTGAATTTCAGAAATTTGAAAGATAAGGCAGACATAATGCCGCTAAAGCTGCGAGTATTGTAAAAAAGAAAAAAGTCTATTTATTTACCTCTTAGGAAAAAGAGGCCAACAGATATACAAAACACTAACAGTTAAAAACGCAGAAGGCGAGACGGTTGATAATGACGACGAACGAACTCTTGACATGGTCATGAACGCATTTAAAGATCACTGTAAACCTATGAACACATTGACCGTAGACAGAGTAGAATTCCTACGAAAAGAACAAAATGAAAATGAGAGCTTCGAAGACTATTTGTTAAATTTGAAATCGAATTCTAAAGACTATGAATGAAAAAACGTCATTGAAAAAGACATGATCAAATTACAGATAATAAAAGGAATACATGATAGAAAAACGCGAGAAATTCTTCTGAGGGAACCAGACTTAACCCTAACACAGTGTTATTGACCGATGCAGAGCTGCAGAACAAAGTAAGATACAGTCGGAAAGAATTGAAAAATATGACAAATTAAATGCTGATAACGACACATACAATAAACATATCAATGCAACAGGAGGAGACAAAAATGACTGCATTTATTGTGAGACAAACCAGATGAAAGAATAAGAAACTGTCTGGCTTTTGCCACATCAAAAATTTGCAAGGGTAATTCAAACTACAGGAAACAATGAGTAACTGAATGTTTTCATGTTGAAGGGGAGACAATTCATAAGGTTTAAGCAAATTTAAAAATAAACGGGAAACCTATTAAGTTTATGTTAGATTCCGGAGCAACTGTAAATGTAATTCCAGCAACATTCGTTAAAGACAACAAAATGGAGCATTTACTAGAAAAAGGAAAGAAACTTGACATTTCAGTATATGGAGGAAAAAAGTTTAGAACTGAAGGAACTATGAGGGTAAAATTTACCAACCCTGTCAACGAAAGAAAAGTAACAGCCTCAGCCATGGTTGTGAATAAAAAAGTACAACCGATTTTAAGCTGCAGTCACTGCCAAAAATTAAATTTAATACGGTTCAACCTGGATCAGTTTGACTCCACAGTTTCAGCTGCAGAATGCAATTACCCCAAAGGACAAGCTCTGGAAAACATCAGAAAACTAGATATTGAGGATTCCATCGAAGGGATTTTATTAGAATTCCCGGATATTTTTAAAGAGAAGGTGAATTCGAAGGTGAAATAACGCTCCAAACAGAGTCAAATGAAGTTCCTATACAATAACCCATAAGTGGTGTATCATTTGCACTGGAAAAAACAATTTAAACAGGAACTAAAAAAATGATGAGGGACGATATAATTGAGAAACTGGAAGGACCCAGCTCATAGCTTAACAGCTATGTGATTGAAAGAAAACACAGTGGGAAGCTCCGGATATGTTTAGACCCCAAACCATTAAACAAGGCACTCATTAGCAACTACCACTGCCAAGTACCAAGCTTGGAATCCATTACACGCAGGTTTGCAAATAAAAAAGCAATAACATTTAGCAAATTGGATGTAAGAAGCGGGTTATGGCATTGCAAGCTGAATGACAAAGCAAGAGAACTGACCGCCTTTGGAATGCCCCAGGGTAACTACCGATACAAAAGATTGCCCATGGGTATCACACCAGACAAGCAAAAATGATCGAGCAATTCCAAGGGGTAAATGGAATCAGCATTATCCAAGATGCTGCCTGGTGGAGGGATTTGGAAACAACTTACGAAGCCATAAATAACCACAACCAGAACCTGCGAGGATACTTGCAGAGATGCAGAGACAAAACATCAAGATTAACCTGGACAAATGCAAATTCCTCACAGAGGAGTTACCTACATGGGTCATACATTGACTAATGCAGGCCTGAAGCCTGACGAAGAAAAAAGTACGGGCGATCACAGAATTCCCAGCACCTTACGATTTGCATCATTTGAGACGTTTCATAGGAATGGTCAAATACCTCTCAAAATTTGACCATTCACTGACAACAAAATGTGAACCTCTAAACAGGTTAACACGGAAGGACCAGGTCTTCCAATGGGCAGAAGTGCAACAAAAAGCATTTGAAGATATTAAGAAGGCTATAGCAAACACGCCCATCTTAGCATATTACGACTTAGAGAAACCAGTCACGATACAGATTGACATGTCTGATGTAGGTATAGGAGCAGTTTTACAGAATGGGAAACCAGTGTCATATGCATCAAGGGTCTGGAATGACTATGAAAAGAACTATGTGCCAATTGAAAAAGAGATGAGAGCCATTGTGTTTGGATTACACAAGTTCAGTGACTATTGCTATGTAAGACATGTAACAATAGAATCGGACCATAAGCCACTAGAAGCAATCAACAACAAACCTCTAAGTGAAGCACCAAAAAGACTGTTAAGAATGATGCTTTCAATACAAAAATTCGATTACAGCATAACCTACAGGAAGGGCACCGACTTAATCATTGCTGATGCTCTTTCACGAGCCCCAGTAGAAGATGATAAATTCCAGTTTCACTTCAGTGAAGTGAACCTGTTAGAATTCCTCGCGTTAAGCGAACAGACCAGAGACAGGCTAATCAAAGCCACTAAGGAAGATGAAGATCTACAAAAGATCATAGAACTGATCAAACAAGGCTTCCCAATGCGATACAAACCCCCTTGAACTTCAGTTGAAACACTTGTACAAATTCAAAGACTACCTGTCAACCAAGGATGGTTTGATATTTTACAAAGACAGAGTCTTTATACCTGCCTCAATGAGAGTTGATATGAAGAAGAAGGCACACAAAAGCCACCTAGCTGTTGATAGTAACATAGACACAATATTCTAGCCTGGAATGAGGAAGAGTGTTATATGAATTGTGAACAGTGCAGCAGATATTCTGCAAGAAACAGCAAAGAAACAATGATCACAAGAACAGTGCCAGAATACCCATTCCAACGTATTGGTCTCGATTCCATGACATTAGAGAGAAGGAAATATCTAGTGTGCATGGATTATTTCTCAAACTATACGATGGTTGATCGACTCCAAGGAACATCATCAGTTTGCACAGTCAAACTGATGAAGAAACACTTCATGAGGCATGGCATTCCAGAAGAAGTTGTGAGCGATGGGGGTCCTGAATTTGACAACCAAATGATGAAGGAACTGGTCCGAAAATACGGATTCAAATGGAATCCGAGCTCACCAGAGATGCCAAACTCCAACGGAATGGCGGAATCATCGGTCAAACAAATAAAGGGCATTATTAAAAAATGCAACAATGAAAATAGTGACCCTTGCCTAGCCATACTAGAGTTTACCAATACGCCATTAAACTCCATAGGAATCCTTCCAGCACAGAGATTCTTCGGAAGACAACTGAGAAGCATATTGCCCACGATGAAGAAATGCCTATTCCCATTCAATGCGAAAGAAACAAAAACCAAAATACGAAAGGCAAAACAACACCAAAAGAAACAATATGATAAAAACGCCCATGACCTGGCAGAACTAAAAAAAAGGTGACTAAGTGACTGTACAGCCATACGGCAATGGGCAATATTGGAAAAGAGCAATCATAATATTTGAATTCCGGCGATACACGATCGAACTGGAAAATGGGAAAAGACTAGTGAGAAACAAAACGTTTAAGACTCACAAACAGACCAAAGAACAGCAACATGACAGGAACAAACAGTAAATATGATATCACCAGCAACGGCAGTGGAAAGAACACCAAACAACAGCAACCAGACATGGCTGAAAGACAACCACGTCTGAAAAGAGCTACTGCAGGCAAGACACCTAACTGCTATGGTGAATGGCAACTCACATAAAAATTAACATTTCAGACTTTTGTATGTAAGGGGGATGTTGGTCGATTTATGTACATAAGCGGCCTCAATATCTGTAATACCTTAAGGGGCTTTTGACTGCGGGGCAGTCCTTGACATGAGGTAAACAATAAAACATGTATATATATACACACGCGACTCGGAGTTATTTCTGCTTAACAGGAAGTAGTGAACTAAGAGTTCAGGTTGCAGCTAAAAGTTGCATTTTTTCAGTTTGGTTGAGGAGAATGCTGTTTTTTTTTTTTACTAAATGTGATTTAAAAAGCATTTTACAAATAAAACTGTCAATTAAAAAATTAAGTAATTCAGAAAAGAATCTTATTCCACAACAACTTAATTTTATGCACAAATATATCTGAAATTTTATTTTTACTTTAATTCGATTTTCACCTAGCTATTATTCTGCTGCCCCCAAAATGGAATATGGCAACCTCGAAAGGTACAACTAGTTATAATAGACAGGACTAGGAAAATTCAGTAAATTTTTTAATCTAATTATTCTGTAAATATTATTTAAAATTATATTAAAATTTGTATGTATTGGCTTGATATAAGGCTTGATATGAGTAATTTTGATATTTCAGTCTGTTGTACTCAACTTTATTGTGTATATTTACAACGTTTAGGCCATAATAATCTCGAGTTCTGTTCAGGTGTTTTTTTAATGGGTAATCGTCAGAATATGACTTATTTTAAGGTAAGTTAAAAATAAAACACCTGAACACATCCCGATGTTATAGTGACCTGAACATTGAATAAAGATGAGGACAACAGTCCGAAATATCAAAATTAATCTAACCTTTGTTTGTCTGCATTAAATGTAAATTGATTGGCTATGAATGATAAAAGAAATTCAATTCACGAGTCCCTTGTTTTTACTTTTTATTTATATTCGTAATACATTTATTATGAACACATGTTGTTAAATAATTTTTTTTTCGAATTACCGTTAAAGGAATAATTTATTATTTTATTTTTGTATTAAAACTTTGAATTTTAGCTAGTTGCCCTGTGCTTGTGTAAAAACATAAAATGGTTAACACTGATGACCGAGATGGAGCAGGCCGACGAGTCGGTGGTTGCAACAAGAATACTTCTTCTGCGACCCTGTCTGGGGTCTGGTAACACTGGTAGTATGCTCGACGTGAAGAAACTTCTGTAACTATTTGCTTGATCAGCGGGAGCACAGAAGAACCACTCTCACCTCAGCCATTAACTATTCTGAGGCGAAGCAGTCAGCACCTTGCTTGTTCAGCGGTAGCACAGAAGTAAGTGGGGTGCTGAACGAGGAGCAAAAGTTGTAGACTTAGGGCAAACAGGGAGGGAAGCCTATTTTATAGGCGCTGAGTAAACCTCCTCACCTCCAACTTCCGACAGAAACTATATGATCAATCCTGTTATAGTCTCGTGTTTAGTCACAAGGGCCAGAACCTCCCTCGACCGAACCAGCAGCTCCAACCAGTAAGTCACCAGTCCTTCTACCCCTTTTTTTCCACTTGCTGAGGGTCACATGGGGCCCGCGGACCGCATGTTTGTCATACCTGCTCTAGACAACATCAAATGCATCTTATAGACACAGAGTTATGTTCCGTAAACACGCGTAGAAAACAAGAAATCAAATATATAGATTAAATACATACGAACATGGACTTAACTCTGACATTATTTTCTTTAAGGGATACAAATCCTTCTCAAATGAATGAACCATAAAACCTAATTTATAAATTTACTACAATCCAAAATAAACAAACAAAGCGCATTTACAAATATTATCCAAACTTAATTTAGATATAAAACTACAATATTTTCTTTAAGAGACATTAACTCTTTTTAGATACAAACATCTGCGGACAATATAAATAGAACTGTAAAAATCTCATAAAAAATGAAATGGTTATTTTTGGTTCGTTGATTGATTGATTTTAACGGCATATCAACCCATTAGGGGTTATGCATGCTTAGCATTTAGAAATTAATATATGTTGTGTATCTATATTTACACTTTTGTAGTAATTGTTTTTAACAATGTGTTTGCATCATTCGGGGGTTATATTGTATGGTATTGATTACATGTCTATATTCTCTGGTGTATTTTTATTTCCTTCAAAAAGGACAAAATGTCTTCTATGTTGACTTTTTCAAATAGATCTTTCATATTGTTTGCATTAGAATAACGATTTTTGATGTGAGCATAAACCTGTATTCTATGAATAAGTGTTTAACCGTCAAAGGTGTTTGACATGTTTCACACTATAGTTGTTGTATATAGGAGTGTGTTAGTCTTGTGTGAGCAATGCGTTATCGGGACACAATGACTTTTTTTGGATACATTACCAACCCAGCAATCACCAAACAATAACAAAGGCAGAATAAAAATCAGATTTACTTCCTGTTCAAAACGACCGCTTTATTTCGATTTTATTTTCTTCGCGAGTGGAAGGGGTAAGGTTAACTTTTATGTCTCTGTCTGTGTGTCTGTCTGTCTGTCTGTCTGTCTCTCTATATATATATTTACCAAACCCCCCGTACGAGCAGGATGTGACACAAGGTCAATTTCTTAAGCAGAGTTCAACAGGTTTGAATTCAGAGTTTTCCTTCTCCTAGACCGGTTGCCTAACCAAGGTTAAAGAGCCCTGTCTGCCCTACTATTTACCCATAGCTGGAGGGAGAGTAGGATTCATACCTTTCCCAAGGGTATTAGCGCTAAGTGAAATGCAATTACCACGTCCGGGATTTGAACTCGGTGCGACGAGTCCATTTCCCATGACTTTAACCGTTACACCACTTGCTTCCAATATGTGTATTGTATGTGTGTGTGTGTGTGTGTATATGTGTGTGTGTGTGTGTCTATATATGTATGTCTATCTATCTATCTATCTCTCTCTCTCTCTATATATATATATGTGTGTGTGTGTGTGTGTGTGTATGTGTGTATGTATAAATTGATTGTAAGTCGATGATAAATATTGTTTTAAAAAGAAGTTATTTTGATAATACATATTACGCGAAACTTTGACTTGTATGTAAATAACCCACGACAGTTGATATGCCATTAAACAAAGAATCCAAAACCTCATCGCCTGTTACTTTATGCATTGATTAATAGATAATTATTTAATCAATTGTAGAGAGAAACTAAAAGTTACTATTAACTACAGCCAGGAAATCTAAATTGGAATATGTATGTCCTTAGGGCGTGCCGTTGTGGTGTAATGGTTAACAAACAAGTCATTACTACTGAATAACAAGTTAGACCCTCGCTGGATGCCCCATACTTGCGACCGGTGGCGAACGGGTTGGGTAAATGCCTACAGGCGTCCTATTGTAATAGTTAGCAAGCTAGTTTCGCAGAACTACAAGTGAATAGTGAGTTCGATCCTCACTGGATGCCCCTATACTTGCAACCTTGTGTCACATTTTACCCGTGGCGAATGGGTTCTGTGAAGAAAGGGCGTTCCATCGTAGTGTCATAGTTAGCAAGCTAGTCTCGCAGCACTAATACTACTGAATAACAAGTGACCTTGTGTCACATCCTACCCGTGCCGAACGGGTTGAGTAAATACCTACAGGCGTCCTATCGTGAAGTAATAGTTAGCAAGCTAGTCTCGCTGATCTATTACTAATGAATCGTGAGTTCGATCCTGGTTGGATGCCCCTGTTGGGTCAGTAACATTTTTATTCCTGTGTGGGGGGTTAAATGAGGTAGAGGCTTTCTGTGATTGGATATACCAATCACGTGATTAGCCCAGAAGTTTTGGCGCAAAATACCAAAATCCTCAGATAGACCCCAGACCAGCTCCTGTGTGCATATCGACTTGAAATTCTCTCCAAGAAATCACTAGGTACCAGATATCTTCTCCATCACACTGATAAGTCCCTCAAACTTAACTCTATACACAGGAAGGAATTTATATCGTTACTCATTGTTTTATTTGTTCTTTAATAAATTGTAAGAATTAAACTAAGTTTTAATTCTTTTATTTGTTGCTGTTAGTTTTAGAATTAAATGCTATACTAACACAATGCCCCTATACTTGTGACCTTGTGTCACATGTTACCGGTGGCGAATGGGTTGGGTAAATATCTACATATTCTCTCTTTGGTTAATTAAGTTTTGTTCTGTTTTTATGCGTGTTTTTCTCTTTTCGCCATTATTTTATTTCGGTCATCGTTTTCACCATCACTACAATAAGCGTTGCGTGTCTGTTCCCGCGTGCAGTCTGTGGCTAGTCGATGTCAAATAAGCAAACCATGACAGGTTATTTCATCTTTATGTTTATTTTTTATTTTTAGTGGCTACACAACTTACCGCACAAATTCATTTTATGCCAGCTTTTAAAGTTACAATGGCGGAAAGTACAGACGCCATTTTGTCAACAATATCACTAACCGGAAACTGAAGCAGAAGGGGAAAAATTGAATAGATACTAAAAACTGCATTAATACTAAAAGAAAATAATAAAAATACACTTTTAGAAACAAGAAGAAAATTATTATATTATTATTATTATTATTATTATTATTATTCATTTATTTCCATGAGAGTTTTTCCCGCCTGTCTAAGCTGATGGTTCACTGGAAGCTGAGTGACATCAAGTCTCCTCAGGTCTCCAAGACTCTTCTGAGTATTCTAGCCGATCTCAATAATGCTGTAGTCTGGATGGGGTCGATTCTTCTTCTGATTTCCAGTTCATCCAGACGCGTTTCCAGACCCTTGGGGACTTTTCTAAGGGCACCAATTACAATTGGCACAACCTTCACTTTCATGTTCCACAGTTTTTCTTAGTTCTCTGGGAAGGTTCAAGTATTTATTTATCTTTTCGCTTTCTTTCACTTTCATTCGGTGATCGACCGGGCGGCAAAATCCACGAGATGACAAGATCTCTTCTTCTTGTTAATCAACACTAGCTCTGGTCTCCTGATCGGGATTATTATTATTTTCACTCCTTTTGAGTTTTAGCTGATGATGTTTCACTGATGTCTGAGTGACAACAAGTCTCATCTGGTGTCCAAGACTCTTCTGGGTATTCTAGCCGATTGCAGTAGTCTGGATGGTGTCAATTCTTCCTCTGATTTCTAGGTCTTTTTTCTAAGCTTTCAGGGACCGTTCTAAGTGAACCAACTACAATTGGTATCACTTTCACCCTCATATTCGACGGCTTTTTCAATTCTCTAGCAAGGTCCAGGTATTTTTCCATCTTTTCGTTTTATTTTAACTTTCCCCTGTGATCTGCTGGAACCGCAAAGTCCACCAGTTGGCACGTTCTCTTTTTTTTTGTTAATCAACACTAGGTCTGGTCTCCTGGCTGGGATAGGGTGACCCATCTTTATCTCGAAGTCCCAGAGAATTTTATGCGTTTAATTCTCAAGAACAGATTCTGGTTTATGCATATACGATTTTGTTGTATGGCCAAAATTTAATTTTTGGCATAATTCTCACTGGATCACCTTCCCAACCCAGTCGTGTTTAGCTTTTTATTCCCGTTGTGCTAGTTTTCTACATTCGCTTAATATATGGTTTACAGTCTCGTCTCCGTCACCCGCATAGTCTACATTTACTGTTTGTTGTGTCTTATCTATTTTTGCTTTGATATAATTCGTTCTAATGGCATTATTTTTTGCAGCAATTATTAGCGATTCAGATTCTCTCTTGAGGTTTCCTCTTCTTAACCATGTCCAAGCCTTTTCATGTGCAACCTCTTCGATTTGTCGTTTGAAGTGTCCATATAATTGTTTTTCTTCCCATTTTGTTTCCGTAGTTTTCGTTGTTTTTCTGTTTGTCCATATATTACATCTGTTGTTGTTCGTTGCCATAAGTAATCTTTCTTTGCTCTTTCTTGTGTATTCTTCGAGGTGTTGGATTGTAGCCTCTACACAGTCCTATGTTAGCAAGACTTCTTCCACCTTCTTTTCTTGGTACAAATAGCCTATTTTTATCATCTCTTGGGTGTAGGGCCTTGCGCATTAATTTCCTAGTCCTTTAGTCTATCTGTCTGCATTCTTCTTTTTTCCATTTTAAGAATGGTCCAAAGTTTCTTATAACGGGACGGTCCAGGTATTTATGATGAGATTTCCCTCAAAAAGGACAGAATGTCTTCTACGTTGACATTTTCAAATAGATCTTTCATATAATTTGCATTAAAAAACGGTTTCTGATGTGAGCAAGAATTCCACATTCTATGAGTAAATATTTGATAGTGCATGGTGATATCTTATTGTTACATACTGACGTTTTCACCGTACCAAATCAGCATATAACGTTGCATACCCTTTTCTTACTTCTAGTCGTCTTTTCTTCTGGCCGGCTTTGGTTCTTCTATCATCTATCTTGGTCTGGTATATCTTCTAAGGTCTGGTCTTCTATGGGGATTCCGGGTCTGGTTTCTGTTAAGGATCACTCCTTATCAGAAGTCCTGTGTCATTGTTAGTTTTTAGGTAATAAACACAAGACTTCGATTTACGTTGATTTACTTTATTTATAAATCCCCAAACCAGACGTCTGCGCAGATCCTTACATCTTCTAGCTCGGCTTCTAACTTCTAACTGACTGAGTTACTTCTATCCTTAAACCGGAACAGGGTTTTCTACACCTTCCGGTTCTCACGATTTATCCCCGGAAGGTGAGAGTGAGGTCAAGCGCCGTCACTCACCCTAAAGGTTATCAGCTGCACTAATCGCCATTATGATTTCTACACTATTGCCATAATCATTAGGTAACTAATAATTATGTAACATTATTGCCTGAGAAAATTTTATAGAAGAGGATACAGATATGGCATAAGATACAAATAAGTTTGTTTGTTTTATGGCATATCAACCCTTTTCGGGTCATTTAATGCCGAAATAAGTCATTGTAGCAGTTTCACTGGTAATATTTTCTGGTGGTGTAATGATGACACGTAGACCGACTGATGTTGAATGTAGAAGATTTTATTTACTTCCAAACACCGTGAAATACTGAAATAAAATGGGGTATAAAACAATTACTAATTTACAAAAAAGTGTCTTTAACAAATGCCAGCAACTTCACGGGAAAATTGGAAAGAAACATACCTGTGCGCCGTTACCAGTACCGAGAACTAACTAAAGACTAAAATTCTAATTTTAGGACAATATTTTCCACACAACCTTTTTGCTGCATCAGCCTGGCGGAAGTCCCTATTTTGCCCTAAGGATATCTGTTGATCTTCCCACAATGCCATTCTGGTCCTGTGGGTCCACTTGATTATCCGACCCTACCAGAGTTGTTTCCCTTACACTGTCCAAATTTAAGGGTATATTTTGAGGGTAGAAAATAAGTATATCTAACTATTAGGCGCACTCAAAGGCGACAACTACAGTCATTTTGATAAAAGTTCTTAATATTTTCAAATTGGCACATATATTTGTTATTAATTTCATTTGGTTTGTTTGGTTCGATTTGTTTTTTTTAATGGCATAATAACCCTGAGGGTTATTTAATGCCCAAACTATAAGAGTTTGAGATGATACTCAAGTTTCTTCACACGTATATTTTTGTAGATGTATTTCGTGGATAATTTTTTTTTTTAATTCATAATTATCGATATATTTTTATTTCTCTAAAGAAGGATAAAATATCCATGTTATTATTCTCAAACAGATTCCTCATAGTATTTGCGTTGAAATATTTCTTTCTGATTGGAGCGAAAATTCCACACTCCATAAAAAGATATTTAATTGTCAGAGCAAACTTGATAGAAGAGAATACAGATATGAAATGAGATACAAATAAGAGTTTATACCTATCAAGAATGAATTTATTTCAAAACTTTGTTGGCATGAAATGACACCTCGATGTTGATATGCCGTAAAACAAAACAAACAAACAATAAATAAAATTTCATTCATAAACTTATACATCTACTTGTACATGCAGTTTGAGTAATGCTTCTTTCATCTATCTATCTATCTATCTATCTATCTATCTATCTATCTATCTATCTATCTATCTATTCATATCTATCGATCTATCTATCTATTTATATGTATATATCTAAATAGCAATTTTGAGTAAACTTACTCGTCTTTGTTCTTCACTCCAATTATTTTGGTGGCCAGTTTCATGTTTTCATAGTTTTAGGATTCCTCAGGGAAAGGATTGATACATGTATCTTCTTCTTCTTCTTCTTCTTCTTCTTCTTCTTCTTCTTCTTCTTCTTCTTCTTCTCAACGAGTAAACCAATTCTTCATTCGCCACATCTCCTCCTACTTCAACTACTATTTGTTCTTTTTTTAAATTCCATATTCTTCTTTTCTTTTTCTAATTTTCTCCATTTTTTCTTCATCTACTTCTTCCCTCCTCCCCTCGTACTTCTCCTCCTTCTTTTCAAACCGTATTCACTGCTCCTACATTCTTACTACTCCTACTATTCTCTTTCCAAATCTTCTTCCTTCTTCTTCTTCTTCTTCTTCTTCTTCTTCTTCTTCTTCTTCTCTTCTTCTTCTTCTTTCTTCTTCTTCTTCTTACTTCTTTTGCGTACGCTATTCCTACTACTACAACTGCTACATTTTTTTTTTTCTCGTTGTTGTTGTTGTTGTTGTTGTTGTTCTTCTTCTTCTCTTCTTCTTCTTCTTCTTCTTCTTCTTATCGTTTTTCTTTCCTCGGCTTGTTTTTTCCCGTTCATTTCCTTTACAGTCCCCCTCTTTCTCCCATTCTTCCACTCTTTTTCTTCCTCCCTCTCATTCGCTTCTTCCTCCCTTCTATTCTTCCTTTCTCTCTCTCTTTCATTCTTCCCCTCCCTTCCATTCATTCTTTCTTTCTTTCTTTCTACTTATCCTCACATTACACAACACAAAGAGCATAAATCAACACAATGCATTAATATGCCAGCATTACATGCGTCCTCTTAAACTCGCCAATTCTCGCGGTGTACGTGATTTCTGCTCTCGTGATAGAAACGCCATAATGTCTACTTCTCATCCATTCACGAATGCCACCAACTCCCGTATCCCGACGGACGAATGAATAGATTCAGGAGCACAACCGTCGCCGTTCCGGACAATAGGCTCATTCTTCGACCCGAATGACCAATCGACTCACCGAATAATCACCGTCTGCAACTTCTGGATGCGAGGATGTTCCCCAGAAATCTTTCAACTTCAGCTCTCCAGTCTCTCTTTTTTTTCCTTCTCACTCTTTCTTCTTTCTTTCTTTCTTTCTTTCTTTCTTTCTTGGCTCTTCCCTCAGTCACTTCGACCCCGCCCAGGACGCCCCATCGATGCCTTATCAGGTTCGACCATAGAACATCGCACTTGATACAAAAGAAGAATTAACACGGGCACCTTGAATGTCTGTTTCTGATAATGCCAGTGGCAGGCTACAGTTTCCCATAACGGAAGGACCCGAACCGGAAGTTCTATTTTTATGATAATACGCGCATAGAAACAGTTCTTCCCTTTTCCAAAAAGAGAATGTACGAGTGCTGGTTAATTTGCATAAAAAATATAAGAATGTCGACATCTACTTGGGTCAACATTACGGTTCTCGACATAGGAAATAGATGCGATGACCCGAGTTCAAATTTCAGACGAGGTTATTTCATTTTGTGATAATTCCCCTAGGGACAGGCATTAATAAATCACCTCTAAATCACAGCTGGGTAAATAGTAGGGCAGACTGGGATATTTAGCAATCGGTCATGTAGAAGGAAAACTCTTAAAATTGACCTTGTGTCCTATTCTGCACATGACGGAGGAGTTTGGTATATAAACGTGCGTCAAATAGGTTTTTATTTTACGGTGATAATTAAAAAAAAAGTATATTTCATTTCAGAAAATATATGAACAGTTTATAAAGGTTGGTTGTTGTTGTTTGATTGAATGTCAAATCAACCCTCATGGGTTATTTAATGCCAAATCTTATATATATATATATATATATATATATATATATATATATGTGTGTGTGTGTGTGTGTGTGTGTGTGTGTGTGTGTGTGAAAAATAAAGTAAGCCTTAATGAGTCAGAGAATATCTACCTAGGTTTGTCCTAATAGATCATCAAGATAATTCTGACTGTCAGAATTATCCTGATGATTCGTTACGAGAAACCTAGGTAGATATTCTCTGATATATTAGGCTTACTTTATTATTTATTGGCTCCATTTATTGTATTGAGCACTTTAGTATATTTAACTCTTGCAGGATGTTTTTTCCTTTGGCCATTTTAATAGTATCAACTGATTATTTTCAGGAGGTGCAGATGATTTGGGCTTTTCTTTTTTTTTTTTTCATAATTCTTTTTTCTCCAGGTGAAAGTTTGTATTGTGTAATTCCAGACTATTACCGGGGGTCCACGGACCACTGGTGGTTAGCGAAAAAAAATTTAATGGTCGACAAACAAATTTGAATAACCATTGCTAAGTGAAAAAGTAATGACAATTTTGATTTAAATTTCGATAACATATTTGAGCGAAAAAGACATTTTTATTTGACACAGCGATCTCGGATTGAAATAAAATCTGATCTTCGTCAGCAGTAACGTCATGAAATTATTGCCGGTATTTTTTTGCTAAGACAGGATGTGACACAAGCTCGTAAGTATGGGGCATCCAGTATGAATCGAACTCACTATTCAGCAGTAATAGATATGCGAGTTTAGTTTGCTATTAATAGGGCCGGTTAGCTCAGTCGGTAGAGCGTTCGGCTAGAAACCACAAGGTTCCTAGTTCGATACCGGTTCTCCCCAACTCAGCGTATGAGTAGCACACCTCAGATACTAAAAAACAATCTCCTTTGTCTAGTGCTATTGAAAAAGGGATAGACTCCCTCGCTGATTGGCTGATACCGACTTTAGGCCGCCCCGACCACTTTATTTTAGTTTGCTATTACGCCAAGACGGGATGCCTTAATAGATATTTACCCAATCCGTTCGCAGTTGATAGGATGTGCCACACGTTGAAAATATGGAGCACCCAGAAAGGATTGAACTCGCTATTCAGTTGTAATGGATCTGCGAGACTAGCTTGCTACCTATTACAATACGATAGGATACCCTTGTATTTACGCATCCCGTATACCCCTAGGGATATGTAAGTATTTACTCAATCCGTTTGCAACGGGTAGTATGTACAAGGGTGCAAGTATGGGGCACCCAGAATGGATTGAACTTGCTATTCAGTTGAAATAGATATGCGAGACTAACTTGCTAACTATTACACCACGATGGGACGTCTTAGTAGGTATTTAACCAAACCGTATACCCCTAGAGATTTGTAATTAATAACCCAACTCGTACCCAACGGTATTATGTGCCACAAGGACGCAAGTATGGAGCATCCATAATGGATCGAACTTACTATACAGTAGTAATGGATCAGCGAGACTAGCTTGTGTGTGTGTGTGTGTGTGTGAGTGTGTGTGTGTGTGTGAGAGAGAGGGGGATTAAAGATGATAGAAAAATAACAGAGAGAGAGAGAGAGAGAGAGAGAGAGAGAGAGAGAGAGAGAGAGAGAGAGAGAGAGAGAGACGGAGGAAAGGAAAAGGAAAGATGACATAAAAATAACAGAGAAGAGAGACACAGCGAGGTAGAGATAGATAGATAGATAGATAGATAGATAGAGAGAGAGAGAGAGAGAGAGAGAGAGAGAGAGAGAGAGAGAGAGAGGGGGGAGTTGGAAAATGAAACGAATGGGCTGATAGAAAAATGACAAAAGAGAGGGGGATGAAAAGAAAGGATTATAGAAGAATAACAGAAGAGAGAGAGAGAGAGAGAGAGAGAGAGAGAGAGAGAGAGAGAGAGGGGAGGAAATAAAGGATGATAGAAAAATAACAGAAGAGAGAGAGAGAGAGAGAGAGAGAGAGAGAGAGAGAGAGAGAGAAGGATATTAATAGGAAGGGATAATATAAAAATATCAGATTAGAGAAACAGACAGACAGACAGACAGACAGACAGACAGAAAGGTAATGAAAATAAAATAAAATTACAGAAAAAGAAACAAAAATGAGAGAAAATATATTGCTCAGCCAAGGTGTAACGGGCCACACGGATCTTCGCCCTCCTCGCCCGACAAGGGCATGTATAATCGCGCCGATGGATACCAATGTCGGGCAAACTGTTACTTGGGGGTTGAAGTGGTAAGGAACGAAGGAAATCCCAACGTCTTCTGGATAGAAAAAAAATATATGAATTAAATAAAAAGAAGGAAGGAAGGTGGAATCAATCATTCAAGTCATTAAGCCCTAGTGTGCTGATCTGTCAGAACGAGGTTAATGATGTATTTTTTTCTCTCTTCAGACAGAAGAATGATACATCGTGCTTATTCCGCTAACAAGATTGGACGCCATCATAAAAAAGACATTATTGACGAGTTGGGGTGAGAAAGCCGTGCGTTAAGGGCGGGAAATGCTTCGCTTGTCGTCAGGTGATCCCATTTGTCATTTATCAATCAACTTTTTTTTATCTATTCATTTATTTATTTATTAAGGTATCAGTAAGTCTTATAATCCATTTCAGCTTAATTTTGCCTCCCCTTTCTTTCACGTTTTAGTCAAGCATACATTGATACAATGAAAAAAGGCAAAGATAGAGAGGGGTAGAAAGATAGAGATAGAGGTGGACAATATGAAGCAGACAATAAGCTTCTGATGTACGGCCTTACTGCTTTCTCTTTTCTTTCGAGTTTCAGTCAAGCATAAATTGATACAAAGAAAAAAGGGAAAGATAGAGAGAGATAGAAAGATAGAGATGGAGGGGGACAATAGGAAGCAGACAATAAGCCTCTGATGTACGGTCTTACTGCTTTCTCTTTTCTTTCTTCCAAGGCTTAGCATAAAAAAACCTGGGTTGCTCCCATTGGACGGTCAGTTCAGGGAGTGTCCCCCCGTTTAGGGCACAGTGCATTATGGAACAAGAAATCCAGGGGAAAAAAGGGTCGGCCATGACACCTGTTTGACAGAACATTTTTTCTACTCTCTCACACAATTTGAGTTTTAAGTGCCGATTTATGTAGAAGCCGTTAGCCTGGGCCTTGCATTAAATAAAACCCTTGTTAGTTCTACTGATAAATTTATCTTCTTTCATGTATTCATACTAGCAAAAATATGCACCCTCTGGGTGCAGGTATTTAAGTTTTGATGTAATAAAATATATTAGATCAAAAAGACTGACGCCGTAGCCGCCGTAGCCACCGCGGCACCTTCTCGTCACCGCCGCCGCTGCCGTTTGATCACCGTTCGTTTGCCGATCCCCTACTCTGGCCGCATCGTCAAAAGACTTCAACGTCCAAACGCGCCGCGGTCCTAGATCCCTCGTCGCCGTCGTAGTCTCGTTCTCCGTCGTCGCCGTTGTCGAACTAGTGCCCGTCGGTCGCCGTCCTCGTAGTCGTCATCGCCCTCGTCGTCGTTGCTCGGTCAGCAAAGCAAAGACACCCAGTACACAGAGGGGACGAGACGATAGCGCGCGGCGGCAACGACAGGGTCTCTCGGTTATCTCGCCGTCAGCTCCCGTCGTCGTTCCCCGCCCGCTTCACACGCCGCCGCTTACTCTCCTCCTCCGCCGTTCGCCGCTGCCGTCTCACTATGGCACAACATTAGATGTTCGCATACGGTCTCCTTGACGCGATGCCCATACCCATCCGCCAACGCGTCGCTCACGGTCTCCGACGGTCGCCAACAACCACCGTTCGGGGTCGTAGCAGTCGTTGTATTCTTGTCGTCGCTTTCCGTCCGCAGAATTTATATATGAACATATATAAAAAATTAATTTTTTATTTGAATTGATTTTTATATAAAATTATACATAGAATTGCTTTTAATACATTTGAGCATAATACACTAATATTAGAAATCAATAAGCAATGATAAGTAAATATTTTAAAGTTGCAAGTTAGAAATACTTAATCGTTAAAGCAGGGATTTAAAAATATTAACAAAAAACCCAACCATTTGTAAAAACTTGAATCAAAGTTTATGTCCAACCAGACAAAAATTCTTAAATTAAATTATTGGAATCCAAAACCAAATACTAATTATCTTGTGACATATGACATGAAAATAAGAACCTTCTGTACATCCATAAATTTTCCGAAAAAGTAGTGAAAGAAAAACCAAAACACAAAAAAACAAAAAAAAAAAAAAACAACAAGACGTCAAAGTTTAATGAGCTTGAAAAACAAAATTTAAAAAGTTTACCTATCATCCCTTTAATCTTATTTGAAATGTTCCCTTCCAATAAAATGGGCAACTTTTTGAAAATGTAGGACAAAATTAAGTCATATTTACACACAACTTTAATTTACCATTACACTTAATTTAAAAAAAAAATTCTCATATCAACACTAAATCTGGTTTTCTTAGAACCTGTATGAAAATTACCCTACTATGTAAACCTTTATTTTTTCATAATATATAATTGAATTAACTCGTTAATAACATTGGCTGTTTTGAGCCAGACTGTATGTGAGATATCGTTAATAGATGTTAATTAAGATTTCATACATAATGACTATTTAATTGAGAATATATCGTAAATATCTGAATGAATTGTTATATATACATATATGTTTATGATATATATTTTTATGATTTAGTGTGAAGCATGGGAAAAGTGTGAAATAAATGAGTAACTGAATTGGATGATATTTGCTAAGTTTCATTTTATTTCGTCCAATATTTCAAGGAAATGATCCCTCTTTCACAAGGATTTTTTTAGCCTGGTTGACTATTGTGGTCGCTGATATTTTTATGACTTTTATAGGGTTATCTTGGTTTTGAGTTGTGTCTTCTTTGATCATATGGGACATCGTTTCTTTCATCTCACGTGACCAACGCTCACGTGAAAAGGACACCCTTTCTCCATCCTCTCTTTGGTTGTGACTTTGATAAAATGAACACCAATTCTTATCTCTCTCCAGCGAGATAGATCCTACTACCACATGGCGGCTATGAAGACCCTTCATACGTAAGCGGGATAAAAGTTTACATTTGTATTACCAAATATTTTTTACCGTTGACAATCGAACTAAACGGAGGTCTTTTTATTCGTTGCTCAAGAAAGCGATAAAATTAATGTTTTTAATAAAGTCAGTTTTCTTCAAAACCAGTATTTTATTGTTTTGGATACTATTAGGTATTATTTATTACCCAACTCTGCAGCATTTAAGCTATGTAACCAAAAATATGAATATGCAGGAAGTCAAAAATAAATACACGATGATATATATATATATATATATATATATATATATACACGCATACACACACACACACACACACACACACACACACATATATATATATATATATAAATAAAGTAAAAAACTAAAGTCGTCAGGGTGGCCTAGTTGGTATCAGCCAGTCAGCGAGGGAGTCTATCCCTTTTCACTAGCGCTAGACTAAGGAGATTATTTTTGCGTCTGAGGTGGAGCGCCACACCTTCCAGTAGGTCCTTACTTTACCGCACAGATCCCTGATATGCAGAGTTCACAAGAGCCGGGATCGAACCAGGAACTTTGGATTCCCCAGGCGGATGCTATACCGACTGAGCTAAACCGGCCACACACACACACACACACACACACACACACACACATATATATATATATAGTGCAAAACGCATTAAACCGATTGAAATTCACCGCCAATTAACGGAAGTGTAAGTGGAATCGTTCATGGATGTCAAAACGTCAGCGAGTAGGGAGATTGCAACGACGGCGAGGTTCACTACTTCCTCAACGACACTGTGGAGAACTGGTATGACTTGGGATTACAAAAACTGACACTGCGTTTACAAAAAGTTATCGACCGAAATGGCAAATATATAGACAATAGATTCTTTAAAAAAATGTAAACATTACTGACAATAAATAATAAACGTTTCTGTGATTTTTAAAATGTTTGAAGATCTTGCCTTATTTTTTTAGATTACCCTCGTATTTTCTTTATATATTTTCGAATGTATACTTCTGTCGAAAGTCGCGGATGACGACTGACGACCGATTGTCCAATCAGAAAGCATTGACTATTCTAGATAATGTTAATCTATCGTTTGGCTTTGAATGGACAGACCTTTAATGGAAAGGTATGAGGCATTCTCTATAAAACAGTGTGTTTTGAAGTTGGAGAATGGCGGCTATATATTTGCGACAGCGGCGATGGCGGCTTATTACAAAGCAGCCATTTTGTTTGCAGTGAAAAATGCTGTTTTTATTGGAAGTCGTCTTTTTCAGGCTAGACACAGTTGCTTTCAAGAACCGACGGACAAAGCCTACGACTCGATCAAAGAAGTAATTTGTAACAGCACAACGCCTACCTAACAACACCACCACCACTATCAACAACAACAACAACAACAATAACAGTAACAATACACAACAATATCAACAACAAATAAACACATCTAAAGACAAGTTCAAAATAAGAAGAAAAAAAAGAAAGAAAAGAAAAATCTTCAAATACAATATATAAGTGCATGCGTCTAAAAGAGAGAGAGAGAGAGAGAGAGAGAGAGAGAGAGAGAGAGAGAGAGAGAGAGAGACAGACAGACAGACAGACAGACAGACAGACTGGAAAGGAGGGACGAAGAAGATTAAAAAGAATAGAAATAAAGAATCAGGGACAGAAAAAATAATGAGAATTGTTATTTAGTTTGGTTTGGTTTCTTTGTTTAATGGCATATCAGCCTCAGAGGGTTATTTAATGCGAAAAAAACATCCTAGAGAAAAAAAAAATAACGCACCAATGACTTTCCTTTCAGTTATTATACAAATTTTGATTTTTAAATATCTTCCCAACAATGAATATAATCATTATTTTTGCACAAAAATCAAACTCTATTGATATTTAATGTGTATATATATTTACTTTGTCGTTAATTGTTGTAATTTCGTAGTTTCCTCCGGACGCACACACACACACACACACACACACACATATATACATACACACAACTGCCCTTTATATATATATATATATATATATATATATATATATATATATATGGAGGCCAGCTATTTTCATTGTCTGGTGATCAGTGTTCCAACTTGATTGTCGGCAGTGACATTTTATTCATATATGGCAAAATTACATCTAAGCTATTGTTAAATTTGGCACAAGGTTATAAATTTAGGGAACCCAGTGAGGATTAGTGCCACCACGTCGTAGATCTAACTACTGAGCAGGATACCATTGCTTCACTTGTTATTTACTAAGTTTTATTTAGTCTGTCACACGGGATTCAGATTGTGTGGAGTACCTACTGTTACCAAATGGTCACCCATCTAAATACTACACAGACTTATTGCTGCTTAACTTGTTATTTCCTAAGCTTTGTTTAAGTCTATAACGGGTTTTTGCTTTATCACACAGGCTTCAGGTTGCATAGAGTCTGCTGTTACCAAATGGTCACCCATCTAAGTACTGCGCAAGCTCACCACTGGTTAACTTAACATAGAAAATAGCAAATTATGCTATTTTCGAAGTTTTTCTTAGTCTTTAACGTATACCTCAGTTTACATAGAGTACTTGCTATTACGAAGATAGGACCCAAAATAATATCAATTCGGATGAGAGGGTAATGACTCCTGTTGCTTGCTCCAGACTATACATATTAAAACCTCAATTATTAATAAGATTATTTTACATTAATAATGCTACTGGCTATATGGACATACTAATAACATGCAATTGTGTTTATATATACAACAAAATATCGGTTTACAGGTGAACGGAAAGGCTAATTTGCATATTGATATTAAAAATTTGATTTTAATAAATATGTACTTAGTATTATTGATTTCTAATTGTTTGGTTTATTTTAATGAACACGAGCAAGAATATCGGGAATAAATCTAAAAAGAAATCGATTAACAATAAATAACTGTAATTCTATTCTTTCCTTCCTATTTTAACAAGTTGAATTAGGAAAATTTAGTAATGAAAAGTGATGGAAGATTAGTTTCAGTTGTTCTATTTTTCGATCATACCCACCTCTGTTTCAAATCATTTTATCTGCATTCTTATTTAGTTTCATTAGTCTTTCTAATTTAATATAATATCTTATTAAATTAAAACTTAAGTACTTGCATCCGGAGGGTGCATATATTTGCTAGTATTTAAAACGATAGAAGGGATAAAGTAATTTTCAGTCCAGTATTAAACTGAATGAGAATTTTAGACGAGGGGTTAGGTGTTACCTGGGGGGGGGGGGGGGGGGGGGACAGACCCCTGGGATCTCGCTACCTAATTTTAGAAGCTTACCATACAAGGTGGAAATACCTCCATTTGAAATTTGGGTTTTTGAAACCTCTCTACCGCGGATAACAAGGTCCTGCTATAAGATGTTGCCCCCACAGTTCAGTATTAAACTGAATGATAATTTTAGACGAGGCGTTAGGTGTAGCCTAGGGGGACGGACCCCTTGGATCTCGCTATTTATTGCTACCTAATTTTAGAGGCTCACCATGTCGTGTGGAAATAACTCCATTTGAAATTTGGGTTTTTGAAACCTCTCTACCGCGGATAACAAGGTTCTGCTATAAAACGTTATCCACTCAGACTGATTCTATTCGGTGGTTGGTTTTATGATTATAACAATTTTTTTCTAATGCTATTTAAAAGCTGTGCAAGACATTACTTATCACTTTCTGACTGTCGACTGATTCTGTATAATACAATGTTTTATGATGTCTCATGTTATTAGAAACGCTTCATTTAGAGTGGCGGGAAAGATAGCGAGAAAGCCGAGGCTTTGCTTCTGAACAACTTGCGGTAATTTGCTATCTACTCGGGCATAAACTCTCAATTGGAAAAGTTGATTACTTACATACTTAGAGGACTACCTACATCGAGATGCAGTTCGTCTAATGGTTGGCGGCACTGGACATGGATTCGGTTGGTTGGATTTTACGGCATGTCAACACTTGGGTTATTTTATGCCAAATACGTTGTATTTTATTGATTCTTGTTGGGTTGGTTGGATTTACAGCATGTCAACACTTGGGTTATTTTATGCCAAAAACGTTTATTTTATTCATTCTTGTTGGGTTGGTTGGATTTTACGGCATGTCAACACTTGGGTTATTTTATGCCAAAGACGTTTTTGTTTTATACATTCTTCTTGGGTTGGTAGGTTGGTTAGGTGGATTTTACGGCATATCAACCTTGGGTTATTTTATGCCGAAACATTTTTGTTTTATTCATTTTTGTGAGCCATTATTTTTTTCAATAGGGTTGGAAAACTATTACTTGGTACTGTTATCCTATTTGAGGTTAGGGGACACGAGAAGTAATTACTTTCCGTGTCTGTCAGTAAACACTAGATGATATAGCGGGTAGTAGTATAAAAATGGAAGCGCCACCGTCAAATATCTCTTTTTACCTTTTATACTCGACAGTAGAACACCCACTAGTTGATTGCATAGGTTTCTCGTCGAATTCGGGAGCCTTGAGTTGGAAACGTGGCGCAACAGATATAGGGGTTGAGTTAATACAGTTCCAAGAGACAATCATCTATAGTTTGTAGGTTCAATCTTGACCATGGGCGATGATAACAGAATACTTAACATAGCTTAACACTTGTACCAGTCATGGTTAACTGAATGGGAACAATCTACACCGGTGGATTAAATAAAGGGTTTCCGATTATGAAATGAAGGTTCTTGAGTTCGACGATATTGTTCTCCAGTTCAACAATAGGCAACTGAAGTGTACATAACAATATAGATGAGGACAAGAGTCCGGAAATTCAAATCATACAAACCTTTTGTTAGAGTGCAAGTGGTGCAACTATACAGTAGTACCTAACAAACATGGCAGAACTGAGTCTTTCCGACCCTGTCCCCACGAAGTTTTATGAAATTTACATGTTATCGACTTTTAGGGGAAGCCTAGATGAGGGGAAATTTTACCTCAGCTTCGTCTACCATACTTTTCTAAGATATACGTATAGAAGAACTATGTTCCTCCTTAGAAAATGTCATAACTGACACCACAATGGAGGAAAGAATGCTCGAATGAGACTAGCGAATGACACAATTATTTCAACTGCTTAGAGTAGAGTTTTATCTCCTCATGAATATGTGAGCTCTTCACAGACCTTTTCGACCTTTTCTTTTAACGGTAATTTTATAGTGATTGTTGCCGGTCAAGGTAACAGTCAGTGCTGGGACCCGATGTAGTTAAATGTTAAATGTGATAGAAGCCATTAATATTAGAAACCTTGCAGTAAACAATAACGTTCACTCTGCACCTGTTCAGCGTGAAATGGTGATATTCAGAAAATCCATTTCCCATAGACATAAAAAAAGAAAGAAGAAAAGTTTTAGGACAAAAGCAAAGAAGTGCTCAAAAATGTAGATCTGCATTGATAGAAAATCTTTTCTCTTTTTTTTAAGTCCGCCATAATAGATTTTTCCCGCACTTTTTTTACATTACGTCCATTTTTTCCCGAACGTTCAAAATCGTTTTACGTTTTTCTGTAAACATGGTTCTTTATATCTACTAGCAAAAATATGCGCCGGAGTATTCAAGTGTTAATGTAATGAAATATATTAAATTAGAAAGACGAACGAAATTAAATAAGAACGCATATAAAAATATGCAAACTCCTTGTTATATTTTAATTGGTTTCTGTATAAAATCATACCTTAAATTTAAGACCGATTTCAATGGCAGAACGGAAATACTTAAAACATAAAAGTGCAAAATTTTAACTGATGTCAGCTTCGGTTCTGACTAAAAACCAAACTATCTTTTTGGTACAAATAATGTTCAATATATGTAAAATAATAATAGAAAAAAAATTGTCATTGATACAATACCACATTTTCCCACCTATTGGTCTTGCCATGGGAAAAAATCAGAAATCATTAACAACTTAAGGTTAGCAAACTTTAAGATTTTCTTGATAGCATTTATCGATTCCTTGAGCCAAAATGCTTTTATAAATCATTTTGGATTAGGGAAGCTCTAGAACTCATTTTACAGACAAAAATAGATTACAAAATGTCGCCATTTTTCATGCACCCTCCAAATTTGGAGAGATAAAAATCGACATAACTCGGCTAATTTCTGGAATTGGTGACATAGCCTTGATGATTTGACATGGAATTACCCATTAATAAAATCACACACACACACACACACACATGTCCAGACAAAATCGGTAAGTCAACTGTATTTCTTAAGGATTAATCCATTCGAATTATGAATTGCACCACTCATTCATGCTTAAAAAGCAGTAAATTTATCTTTATTATCTTCACATCAAATACATGAAGCATGCGCGGAACCCTTATATATATATATATATATATATATATATGTGTGTGTGTGTGTGTGTGTGTGTACGTATGTGTATAAATATGCAACATATGTAACTATATACATGAATGTGTGTGTGTGTGTGTGTGTGTGTGTACGTATGTGTATAAATATGCAACATATGTATTCACATAACTATATATACATGAATATATTTAAACACAAACACAACACATAACTATATATATATATATATATATATATATATATATATATATAATAAATAAGTAATCCACAGACACGTGTTTCAAGGTATCACCTTTCATCAGTGTGGCTATACCGTAACAGCTACCTCTGGCCGGGTTCGAGACCCGAATGAACTTTCGTTCGCCAAACCTTTAACCCGTACGGCCAGGGCAGCTGTCAAATATAGGAGAATAAATAATCGCTACAATATATATATATATATATATGCACACTAGCACACACAGACACACACCAGTTCTGTAGACTGGAGCCGTAAAATACACCGAATGCATCCTGCAGAAGAATAATACCCCCTAATGGGGCCACATGTTGGCTGAGCAGTGCATGATATGCAACACTCAACTTTGGTCGTTACTTTGGGTAGACGGGCGGTCGGAGAGGCCTTACGATCAATCGGCTGGTCACCTTTATGATTTGGCAAACCTTATTTCTCAATTTCTCTAATGGCAACCTCCCAACCCTTTTTATCATATATGTGCTAGAAGGCCCTAGGGTTTTAGTGTCCTGTGTATGGTGTTAAACTACATCTAATTGTGAGGTTCCAATTCTAGTGGTCTGGGGAGTGGGAAATACCTCTTAATTGCCATTAATTCCTGGTCCACCCTGAGCCGAAGTGGTAGTTGGGGTCCCATGTTGGGTTAAATATATAAAAAATTAAATTCACAACAAAAGCGTCTTCGGCATTAAATAACCCAAAGGTCGACATGCAGTAAAATCCACCCCAAGCACACACACACACACACACACACACACACACACACACACACACACATATATATATATATATATATATATGTATACTTTTCTTTTAAAATTCCTTTCAAATATTACGGTAATATATATATATATATATATATATATATATATATATATATATATGTATACCTTTTCTTAATATATTTTTTGCTCACAAATACGAATAATTTTTATATAAGATTTATGTGACCAATAAATAGGACCCTAATAGATACTACACCGGGTTGAATACTCCACAATCCCCAGATCTGACACCCACCATCAGATGCAGTTGAGTTTCATACTTAGGACACATTGTCTTCCCCCCCTTGAGGGTGTACAGTAAACAATTTCGAAGCCCCACCAAAATGGTTCTGGAGGAGTGTTTAGCGACCTATTTTCTCAAGCCATTATCAGAGAAGTCATTTCTTGCTTGGTACTTACGTGTTGGTGTTTTTTCTTTTCTTTCCTTTTTCGTGATTGTCACGAAATTCCAATAGCAAATAAAATACGCACAAAGAAAAGTGCGAGACAGCCTTAGAATTTTGATGACCACAAAAAATACTTGCACAATGTCAACGTCTTTTTGTGAAACGATGAATTAAGGTCGATACAAGACTTTAATTTCTGGTTGGTTGGATTTTACGGCATGTCAACCCTTGTTGGGTTATTTTATACCGCAGACATTTTGTTTTATTCCTTTTTGTTGGGTATTCAATTTAAAAAAAAAAACTCATTTTTAAAACTCATTTCTTTATCTATTAAACCGAAAGATGAGACCTTAACAGGCATATGCAAGCGTGATTTTTCTTTAATCATATTTAGGCAACCAATCTAACAGAACAATACAGAGTTCCAAAAACACCTGGTTGTTCTGTTGCTTGTGCTTTTCTTTTATTGTGTGGCTGGTCTTGGAGAAATTTACATATGCCGAAAATCTAGTCTTGCCAATTTTCTTGCTTCGAGATCATGTTTCTTAAATTATGACACTGGAGCGGACATGTTCATCTTTCTGAGTTCTTCTACTCATTTTCTATACACATTTTAAAACTTATTTTTCTTTACTTATTTAACCCATAGATGGATCCCAAACAGGTACTACCACTTCGGCTCAGCGTGGACCTAGGAGTAATGGCAAATGAAGGAGTATTCCACCCTCCCCAGAGCTCCAGAATTGGAACCTCACTAGTAAATGCAGTTTAACGTCATACCCAGGAGACTAAAACTCTCAGCCACTGACTTTTAACCCATGTGATAAAAAGGGTTTGAGGTTTGTCATTAGAATAATTAAGGAATACGTTCGTGCCAATGATATAGTTGCTTGGGCTTGACCTTACCCTCGGATTGGACGTCTCTGATCGACCACTATCTAAAGTCGTCGGGGTGGCCTAAAGTAGGTATCAGACTGAATCTATCCCCTTTTCACTAGCGATAGACCAAGGACATTGTTTTTGACGTCTGTGGCGAAGCGCCACATTTACCATCAGCTCCTCACTTTACCGCCCAGATCCCTGTGCTACTCATACGCTGAGTTGACGAGGGCCGGTATCGAACCAAGAACTTTGTGGTTTTTAATCGGACGCTCTACTGACTGAGCTATAACGTCATTTCTCTTCTTTTCGTATTCGATGAGACTGTTGAAAAACAAAATAAAAACAAAGAAACTTTTAAGAAACTATTACACGAATAACAACTGCAACGTGTTTTCTTTTATATTTATCGATATCTGGGTTAAAGCACCAATAGTTCCTTATACATAATGTCACAAGTTTTATTAATATGACAGCGATTCTATTACGGTATCACTGTACACTTCTTAAGACATTGTGTTTTTATTAGAAGTTATGTACTTGGTATGCCCGTATGCAAGTTCCGGTCAAGGGAAGGAAATGCCCTTGTTTGGTGAAGATTTTTTACAGACAAGGTGTCAAGTCCGCCAAAATTCCTGATGATAATGGAGAAACCCTTTTGATATCACTAGAGCCCCTTTAACCGGGTTGATGCTAGGTGACAGACCATTCCCACCTTGGGGGGGGGGGGGCATTTCAGGAACTTACATAGCTCTGATACTATCACGTTGTCACCACACTATCACAGTGAGGATAGGTTGACTTTAAGATGGCCAAGGGTAATAGTTGAAAGTGAACTGATAAATACATGCATATGTAAATGCCTTAAAAAGGAGACTGTCCAAATCGTTCAGATTAAAAGCAAAATTATAAAACTATATTATCTGGTGTCGCTTAATCACCGATGTTATTTCTACATTTCTACTTTAACCAATTTTAAAATGAAACATTCCAAATGGTCTTGTGTCGCTAAAATCCTACGTAAAATTAAAATGAATTGAAAAAAAAAAGAAGAAAAATACATGTTTTATTTTATATTTGTATATTGAATGACAGAAGATATTTTCCTTAATAATTTTGAACGGATAAAATATAGGCGGGGAATGTTGGTTTTATCCGGGAGAACCGGGTGTCCTTGGCGATCTTACCGACCACGTTTGCGTTAGAACAGAAGACCAGACGAATTTTTTAATTAATCGGATCAAGATATTTCTGCAACTAATGGTGGCCAAAACTGTTGGGATCTTGTTCCCTCGTATCCACTGAAATATCACGCTACCCTCATACGTAAAAGTCAAACATTTCGGGTCATACAATGCGCGGCTCTAACCATCGACGAACAGACTTCAGCGCCGAATTTGATCACACTGTGAACGAGGACGGGTGGCCAAGACCCGACAGTTTTGCGGAATACAACAGCAAAGAAATATCAAGTCGGGTTGTCGATGTCTTCATGTTGCTAGGTACGCAGTGTCGCAGGCCAGGAAGGCGAGGCTGGCTGGTGTCGTCGGGCAGTTGGTCTCTAGTGAGCATTGTGTTTGACTAGAGACAAGGGGACCGAGCAAGCCATGATAAGGATAAATACTGTCCATGGCACGGTGGACGAGAACAACGTCGGACAGATCACCCGACGAAATCTACCAATTTTGTGATCATGAGATCGAAGGGGGGATGTAGCGAAAGGTAAAGTGATTTAACTGGCGAGCCTATAGAGATTGAACTCACAGGTAGTGAGTGGTGGCCCTTGGTAAGCGTCCTGTCACCCCTGTTGGTTAGAGTGATTCAGTAGGGAGTATTACTTTTATTAGCTGGGAGAACCAGTTGTCCGTGGCGGTATTACCGACGAAGCTTGTAATATTTTATTACATTAAAACTTAAATACTTGCACCCAGGAGACGCATACTTTTGCTCATATTTAATATTTCTTCTTGAACTGGAAATTTTCTGTCAATAGGTTCACTTTCTTTCAGTCAATGTCTACGGAAGAACGTTTTATATATATATATATATATATATATATATATATATATATATATATATATATGTAAAAATGGAAAAGGAATTGAATCCGACAATATGAGGAAAATGAGTAAAGAAAAGAAATGTAAATGGATAAAATGAATTTAATCGATATCACATTAATCGATTTCACTTACACATGTGTTTCGGTCAGTTTATGTGTGTGAAAATATTTCTCACACATACAAGAATCGACCTTCATCAGAGTGAACATTTATTTTTAAATAAATAAATAGATAAAAAAATAGATAAAAATAAATGTTCACTCTGATGAAGGTCGATTCTTGTATGTGTGCGAAATATTTTCACACACATAAACTGACCGAAACACATGTGTAAGTGATATCGATTAATGTGATATCGATTAAATTCATTTTATCCATTTACATTTCTTTTCTTTACTCATTTTCCTCATATATATATATATATATATATATATATATATATAACTTTGTATATGGTTATATACATGAGGTATTCCGTCAATAATATCTATGCGTGTGATATACCATTAATATTATATAGGGTCCTCAATCATATTTGTGATATGTGTTTGAATATGGTTAAATGCGCGTGATATTCCTCAATGATATTGGAGTTATATATGTATATATTCTAGTATTTTTATATGCGTATGATATTATATCAATAAAATATCTGTTTAAATCATGAAATTGAGTCAACGAGCCAAGCTAAAGACCTTAATGAAGCCGTTTTATGTTCACCTATTTATTTCAAAAAGTAAGTTTATTAACCAATTGGATTTTTTTGCTAATAGAGTAATAGATTTTTGTTACAAATTGCCTAATCTGATAAAAACAGCTCGAGAGTAATAAAAATGAAGATAAATTTGGATGATTTCAGAAATAATGGCAACAAAAAGAATTTAAAAGGGCATTTTGGGAACTATTGGATGAATTACTTAACAAAATTGTATATATATATATATATATATATATATATATATATATATATATACTTTACTTTTTTACTTTTATATAATATATTAATATTTTGAAAGCCAATACAATGCGTATGAAAAATAAAAACAAAAAGATGTTATTTTTGTCTTATCGATTTCGAAGCATGAACTTTATCATCAGAAATATAAACCTCACAGCCATTTTGATAACTCATGCTTAGCTGTATCTAGCAACTATTCATTGTTTGATGATTATCTAAAAAATATATTGTACTTTCTAATTTAAGATGAGTCATTATCATTCCAAATGGTCTTGGACAATTAAACTTATTTCTTTTGTTGTTTTTGTTACCAAAACTTTTCAGCCAATCCATTCTATGATGATGAAGTTCATGCTTCGAAATCGATAAAACAAAAATAACATCTTTTTGTTTTTATCTTTCATACGCATTGTATTGGCCTTCAAAATATTTATATATTATAATATACTTAACAATGCTTCAAGCAAATTACCAGTTGCTTTTATATATATATATATATATATATATATATATATATATATATATATATATATATTATAATGGAGATTGTGTGTGTGTGTTTGTAACCGAAACTATATCAGTACCCAAGTCACAATTTCCTCAGTTATTTACATCACAATCTCCATGATTTTATCTTTATTTAAAGCTCAATTATTCATAAAATTATTTTACATTATTGATACTGTTGGCCTTATCGACATACTAATAATATGCAATCGTATTTATATATGGAACAAAATGGCGGTTTACAGTGTTAACGAGAAGGCTAATTTGCATATTGATCATAAAAATTTGATTTTTGATAAATATGTGCTTGATATTATTGATTTCTAATTGTTTGATTTATTTTAATAAATATGAGCAAAAATCTCGGGGATAAATCTTAAAAGAAATCCATTAACAAGAAATAGCTGTGATTTTATTCTTTACAAAA
>CM042174.1:13180565-13200565 GCA_023376005.1 Doryteuthis pealeii
TTGATGAGATTTCTGCTGCAGAGTTTAGTTTCTAGGAGTTTTCTCGTTCTCCTGAGGTACTCTTTCCTTACTCTTTCTTTCAGCTCTCCTTGTTTGATGGTGTCCGCCTCCAGTACTCCCAAGTATTTATAATTTTTCTTTTCCCCCAGCGTCCTTATTTCTTCCTTATTCGGTAATTCTATTCCTTCTGTTATTTCTTTTCCCCCTCTTTTTATAACTATCATTGCACATTTGTCTATTCCGAATTCCATCCCTATGTCCTGATTGTATATTCTAATTGTTTGTACAAGTGTTTCTAGCTCTTTTTCATTTTTGGCAAAAATTTTGATTTCATTCATGTACATAAGGTGATTTATTTTATCCTCTGATTGGTAAATTTGTAACCGCCTGTACATTTTTTGTATAAAATTAAGAGGCATCATTGCTATAACAAATAATAAGGGAGTGAGGGAGTCACCATGGAAGATGCCTCTTTAAATTTTCACCTCTGCTAAGGTCTGTCCTCCTGCTGTTAATTCAACTTTCAAATTTTTCATGGCATTAGTGATAAATCTTAAGAATGAGCTGATCTATAAAGAGCAGGTCATTTTTCTTCTTGTTCCCTTACGGCATTCTTTCTGTTCTTCTGGAAATAATCCACGACAATAAAGTGAATAGTAGATTTCTTCTTTTATTTGTGCGGTTAAGATTTTCCACATTATAGGTAAGCACGTTATTGGACTAGTTGCTGGGGATTGTTCCTTTTTGGGTTTTTTTCTGGATCAAGGAGGTTTTGCCTTTTGTCATCCATTCCGGTATGTTTGCTTCTTCTAGACATTTGTTCAACTATCGGGACATTCTGTCATGGATGGATGTGAATTTTTAAAACCAGTACCCATGTATTCCATCGTGCTCCGGTGTTTTCCAGTTTGGTAATATCTTTAGAGTTGCTCTTGGCGAGTCCAGGTGTATTTTTGCTACGGGTTCTTCTTGGAGACCTTGCTGTTTCTTTTTCATTTTATTTATCAATTCTGACTTTCTGTTGTGTTCTTTCTTTTCCCATATTTTGCTCCAGAAGTTTTTTTTGTTTCCTTTGCATTCAGACATTCGTTTGTCATAATGTTTTGTCCACTGACTTGTTGGTAGAATTTATTTTCATTATTTTGGAAAGTCATATTCTGGTTGTATTGTTTAACTCTGTCCAGGTATCTCTTGAGTCTACCTTCCTTAGCTAGTATTTTTGGTCTTATTTCTTCATGTTGTATAGTTACCCATGTCTGCTGTCTTTTTCCGTCATTGCATTTACTCGTCTGTTTCCTTTTACTAATGCTTTTGCCTTTTGTCGCAGGCTTTTAATTCCTCTTTCTAATCGCATTTCCCATCCAGCTTTAGTGTTTCTGTTTCTGTTTGGTTTGCGTGTTGGCAAACCAACTTTTTCGCCAACTCGTTTTGCTCCCGTATAAATTAGGTCGTTCAATTCGGTAATGTTGTCTGTTTGTTTTTTTTTGTAATATTTCATTAACCTTTTCGGTTTCTCTTTTTACTTTTTTCCAGTCCTGGTTTCTTAGAGATGACAATGTATCCTCCGGTTTTGTCATGATTTGTTTTATTAGTTCTATTTTGTGTCTCTCATCTTGTGTTAGTGTTACATTTACAATATTTCCATGCTGTTTTGATAGTTGGTGTGTTGTATTTCTTATAGTTCCGAGGATACCTCTTGGGTATCTTCCTTCTCTACTTACCTGCCACTAATTTCATTAATCTCGAGATCAGTATTTTGTTAATGTGGTCGTAATCACATCCTCAATTATTTCTAACGAAGATGGAAAGTATATGTACTCGGGATATAACATTAGTGATTTCGGACAATTATTATCCAACCTTCATTCTCATTTTCAACGTCTTGCTAGCGAGCATGAAAACCTTATTAAAAAACTCAACACTACATACTTGTCATTCATTATTATATATTACAAATATAGATTATAATATCCTATCATCCATCTGAACACATTGATATTTTGTTCATTTTTATATACTTGCATATATATATATATATATATATATATATATATGTGTGTGTGTGTGTGTGTGTGTGTGTGTGTGTAGTCATATATATATGTAGTCATATATATATATATATATATATAATATATATATATATATGTGTGTGTGTGTGTGTATGTGTGTGTAGTCATATATATTTATATACGTACATATTTATATATATATGATTTATATGGATGATATAGTTTGCTATATGTATAAAGAGTGCTCAATATCAGTGATTGTGCATGTACACCTAAGTTAGTGTATATCAGATATAATGAAATTAAAACAAATAATAAAGATAATAAAATAAATAAACAAAGTATAAATAAACGAATGAATTAAAATTAAAATAATGAATAGATAGAAAAATGAAATAAATAAAAACAATGAATAGATAAAACCAAAATGCATTTGAGACCAATTGAGACCACCCAGACAACTGCATTGGCTAGAATACTCAGAAGAGTACTGGAGACCTGAGGAGACTTATTGTCACTCAGACTCCAGTGAAAGACCATCAGCTTACGCTGGTGTGAAAAGCTAACAAGGAGTGAAATAATAATAATAATAATAATAATAATAATAATAATAATAATAATAATAATAATAATAGTGGATGTTGCAGTTCCAGCAGATCACAGGGTGAAGCTAAAGGAAAATCTAAAAATGGACAAATACCTGGACCTTTCCAGAGAACCGAAAAAGTTATGGTATATGAAATTCAAAGTGATACCAATTGTAGTTGGTGCACTTGGAACGGTCCCAAAAAGAGTGGAAAAAAGTTTGGAAAATCTGGAAATCAGAGGGAGAATCAAGACCACTACACTGCTGCAATCTGCCATAATACTCAGAAGAGTCCTGGAGACCTGAGGAGACTTGTTGCCACTCAGACTGCAGTGAAAGGCCATCAGCTAACGCTGATGTGAAAAACTCAAAAGGAGTGAACAATAGGGGAGAAAATTAAATCATCTCATGTACATGGATAATATCAAGATTTTTGAAAGAATTGGAAACCCTTATACAAACTATAAGTATATGCAGCCAGGATATAGGAATGGAATTTGGCATTGAAAACTGTGCCGTTCTCGTGATGAAAAAAGGAGAAAAAAAAGAAACGGTAGAGGGAATAAAACTATCGAATCAGGAGAAAATAAGGACACTTGCAGAAAAGGAGAATTATAAATAGTTGGGAATTGTGAAAGCGAACACCACCAAACAAAGAGAGATGAAAGAATAAAAGTACCCCAGAAGAAGAAGAAGAAATCTCTATTATAATGTCTACAGCAGAAATCTTGTCAAGGAAATAATCACTTGGTTGTCCTCCTTGTAAAATTCTCAGGAACATTCTTAAAATGGACAAGAGAAGAACGTCGACAAATGGACTAAAAGACAAAGAAACTCATAACAACGTACAACACATTACACCCGAAAAACGACATAGACATGTGTGTAAAAAAAAAAGGACTAATAGGTCTCGCCAGATTTGTAGATACGACAATTCAAGGACTCGAATAAGACGCCAAAATGTGCAAAGAAAGACTAATTGCAGCAGTCAGAAAAAAAATTGGCAAATAAGGACAAGCAGAAATATTACAAAAAACTAAAAAACAGTAATGGGAAGAAAAAGAACTTTGTGGATTTTCGCACGACAAACTGAAATGATCGGATATGAGAATACCTGGACATGGATAAGAAGGGGACATGTCAAGAAAGAATCTACACCTCTCATAATTGCAGCACAAGATATATATAGAAAATATTTCAAGGCAAATATATATAAAGAGAAAAAAAGAGGAAAAAAAGAAAAGTTTTAGTGACTAAGAATCTAAGCACTCAATGTATGTCAGCCAGTGACCAATCAATGATTCCTGAACTAAAAAAAAAAAAAAGATTCGGCAGAGGAACGGAAACGAATATGCCCCTTCCCCCACCCTGGGACCACAAGCGGAAGTAAAGGGAGTGATTCTGTCTTTTCGTCGATTTTCGTGTTCCGCTGGAGGTGGAGTTTGACTGGTCGTAAGTCGCGAGATAGTGGTAATGAATGGAATTTATGACAGAAAAGTTTGACTTATTATTCCTCTCTGAACCCCACCCCAACCCCACAAAAAACCCCACGAGTGAGTGAGAAATAAACAATCCCTTTCTACCTATCTACAACCCAATATTCTTTCGTATGTTTTTTTGGAACCCACTACCTATGTTGAATGCTGCTGCTTGAGTGTGACCAACTATAGTCGACCAAGCAGGGAGGACATACGGGTAAACGTTTCCCAATCATTAAGATAGAATTAACTAATTGTTTAGCTCTTCATAGAGAGAACACACAGAAAGAGACACTGTCCGATTATTAATATGGATTCGTTAATGAGATTCAATTCGGATAAATGTTTTTCTTTTTCTTCTTCTCTTTTTTTTTTATTTAGAATGACAACGCGCTTTCTCATATTCATTGTTTAAACAATATCTTTGCGCGAATTCCTGTTGTTTCTGGCGATCGATAGGACCGATTTGGGATTCGTAGCCGTCCCAATGTTATTAGTTTAACATAATAGATCCTATTTATTCTAGAAAATTAAACGTACGCTTGCATTTTTCCACGAACGAAAAACGAGGCGTTTTACCTGGTGGAAATGAAAATAAACATAGGTGTTTGCATACTTGTTTAGTCAGCACGAATCCAGCGATTAAGGTTCGAGTTACAATGTGTAAATGACGTATATTCCTATCCTTTGTTCATGTGGATATTCTAGAAAAATAAAAACAAAAGTGTCTTATATTATGTTTTTATTTTCTATAGAATATCTACATGAACAATTGAAAGGATATTTTACATTAAAATTATATAGAACAAATATCTTAAATCTAAACAAATACAAATATTTGCTCTCATCATAATATATAGTGGCACAACAAAATGTTAAAAGCATATAGAAAAATTATTGAAAATTATATAAAGTTTAGGCTGGTTGGTTGGTTATCTTTTACGGCACATCAACCCATGTTAGGTTATTCAATACTGATTCAGTTTAACAGTCCAAATCTATACGGTACAAAATGTATCATTACAATCACCCGTAGAAGTTTAATTAAAAAAAATTGAAATAGATCAATAAGTAGGCCTGAGCCTATTCTAGTAGTGACCAGATTTGAATTCAGAGTTTTTCTTTTCCTAGACTGGTTGCCTAACCAAGGTTAAAGAGCCTAGTCTGCCCTACTATTTACCCTTAGCTGGGTGGATAATAGTTGGTTATTAACACTATGTGAACTGTGGCTTCGTCCAGGAATTGTTCACAAAGAGTAGAGACTTTGTTATGCAGTTTTCATCCCTATTGAAATCAGCAAGAATACTTAGAAGAGTTCAGAAAAACTAAGTCGACCTGCTGTCACTCATACTTCGGGGGAAAATGACCTGTTACTTAGACCTTGCCAAATAAATGAGGAAACTGTTGAACATGAGGGTGAAGGTGATACCAGTTGTAGTGGGTGCCTTTAGAATGGACCCCACGAGTTTGGAAAAAACTGCAGGAACTGGAAATCAAAAGAAGAATCGAGACCATCAAGACAACACATGGCTAAGATTGGCGAGTATTATCATAACAGTCTTGAGGGAACTTGTCATTCATACTTTATTGAAAGACTAGCTAATGATGGTGTGAAACATTCGCAATTAGTAATGAGAATAATAATGATGATATAGATAAGGGAAGGACTCGGACAGATCAGCTATTACACAAGAAAATTGATGACAATATACAAGTCTTTATTCCCGAGGAATGATATAAACTGTTTCGGATTAGCCTGGTGTACCTAGCGTAGAGAGTGGATGCGCTGGTCCATGACTATTTATACACGGCTGTCTGAGAGCATAGAGGTGATTACTGAAACTGCAAGGATTACGGAACCATTACACGAACCGGCTACCACGAGATCTTATCACTCTGTTGTGAGTTACTATATGTCTGGCGCACATGTAGTTTGAATGTACTAGTATACTGAATACTGTATGATCCAGTATACGACATAATCAAACTTTATATGTCAAGAAAAAAAGGAAGAATTGGACTCACCAATATTGAAAATGGTACGAATGGTATGAATACAGTAATTCAGGGACTCTTGAATATGCAAAAAAACAACAAAATAATCATTACAGCAGACATGAGTGGGTGGGAAAGGTGATTAATTGGGAATTGTACAAAAAACAAAGTTTAGAAATGCTTACAAATGGTATATGTACAAACCAGAATCTCTGGTAGAAAATAGAGGCATAAAGTTTTCTGGGACTTTGAAATACATACGAATCACCAAATCCTAGGCAAAAGACCAGACAAATTGTTAATCAACAAGAAAAAAAGAAATTTTCCTTTTGTGGATTTTGTCATTTTACCGGAATACAGAATGAAAATAAAATAAAACAAAAGGATAGACAGATAATCACAAATACAATTATAGGGTATCATGTATAATGGAACTATTACTTTTTAAACAATTGTATTTGACAGCTACTACAATCTCAGATGCGAGTGGGCATGGTAGTAACAGCAACAACAAAGAGTTGAAGGCATTTGTAGTGTAATAGTTATAGTCATGGGGAAGGGACAATGACTCGAATTCAAATCCTAAACAAAACTGTCTGCATTTTTGTGCTAATACCCCTGGGAGAGGTATGCATCCAACTATTCTCTCTCCATATAGTGATAAACAGTAGGAAAGACTGGGCTCTTTAACCCTGGTAAAGCTCTAGAACTAGAACCTCACCACCGGATATAGTTTAGTATCAGTGGATATTTAAAAAAAAAAATAGATTACGATGAAAAAAAAACGGTCCTCATCTTTTTAAAAATATTTTAAACCAACTCTTTCGCCATTAGCAAGATGCAACACATAGAAAATCTTTAAGCGGAGTACAACTGTTATGACCGTATTAAAGTTAGAAAAAACAGTCTCAACTACTATTTACTCATAGTTAGAGGAGATATGGATTGATGCCTTTCCCGCCTTATCCAGGATCTTCCACAAAATTAAACGAATGAACTTGGGATCTGCTCTCAGCCTATCGATGGGGCATGTAATGTAATTAGAACGGTCTATAAAAATGTTAAATTGAAAAGAAAACAGTAATCACATTTCCGGGTAAAGAGAAAGAAAAAAAAAAAAAAAAAAAATAAAATAAAGTTTTAGCGACTAAGAATCTAAGCACTCAATGTATTTCAGCCAGTGACCAATCAATGATCACTGAACTAAAAAAAATCGGCAGAGGAAAAAAATCAGCCTGGGACCACAAGCGGAAGTAAGGGAACTGATTCTGCCTTTTTTAGCTGGGTGTCTCATGAGGAGACAGACGTCGATTTTCGTGTTCCGCTGGGGGTTGAGTTTGACTGGTCGTAAGTCCTGAGATAGTGATAATGAATGGAATTTAGGACAGAGAAGTTTGACTTATTCTTCCTCTCTGAAAAAACAAAAACAACAAAAAAACACAAAAAAACACGGAGTGGGTGAGAAATAAGCAATCCCTTTCTACCTATTTGCAACCCACTATTCTTTCGTATGTTCTTTTTTTTTGGAATCCACTACCTATGAATGCTGCTGCTTGTGTGTGACCAACTAGGTGACCGGTCCTACTACTATACGACATAAGCCTTTTATGGCGCTGTGACTATGCTAAAGGGCATAGAATACGCTAACTATCCCCTCATAGGTGTAAGACCTCACCATAAAAAGGGTTGTCCTGAGTGTGACACTATATTGAATCTGATGGCGAGGCTACAGTTCTGGAGACATGGGGAGTATGGAATACCCATTCATTGGAATTACCTCCAGGTCCACTGTAAGTCAGTGTTAGTACCTTTTAGTGTCCCATGTATGGGTCAAATGGATCTGTTTAAAATCATTCGTATTCGATAGGGCCGTGTGCAAAAAAAATCTCTTTAGAAACAATTACACAAAAATATGAATATATAATGAATGCGATTATCTAACATCTTAGCGGAAAATAACCCTAGACGGGTTGTTATGCCGATAAAATCAATCAAACAATAAAAGAATAAATCAATCATTGGTTAGTGTTAGGGTTAGTGTTAAGCTACTTCGGGAGTTTCCGCACTCTAATGCTATTTATACGTAAAATGCGATTTTAATGATATTATCTCCTGCGCGATATTGTGCATTGAATAGCATGAATCGAATTTTGTTTTTCATTTCAATATAAACTACAATTGCATCTGTAAGGTTGTACTGATTAATTTTATGGGGATGTAAGGACAATCAAAACGTTCTAATACACTGTAATTGATAGGTAGATACTGATGAAGAGAATGAAAAAAAAAAGGATTTAAGAATAGAAAAATCAATAGATAGATATCTCAATTCAGGGGATTAAAAAGAGGCACCAGTTGCCTAACGGTTATCGTCGTAGGATGTGGACTTGGCTGCCCGAGTTCGAATCCTAAATGAGGCTATTTGCATTCCATATGGCACTATTACCTTTGGAAAAGGTATAAATCAAACTATTCTCCCTCCAGCTATAGGTAAAATAGTAGGACAGATAGGCTCTTTAACATTGGTATGGCAACCAGTCTGAGAGAAAGAAAACTGAATTCAAGCCAGTTGTAGTTTTAGAGAGCGATGGGCTCTGTCGGGCGATTCGTGTCCAAGTCACACTGCATGAACAGCGCCCCCTCAATAAATCAGGTTACGTTACCAATGATGATGATGATGATGATGATGATAATAAAAAAAGATTTGTAGATATATTTTATAGCAATGTCTGGACGTCCAGATCGAGACATTGTCACTATTTTTATGTAATCTGTAGGACTGTACATATTTCCCCAACATGTTGTTTTTTGTCAAACGCTCCCTCTAAATCATTTCCGCTTTCAGCTTGAAAAGATTTCACTTACTGCCCTTACTTTTACGTGAAATAATCCGAACGCTATTTTGAACGAAAATAACATTTTAAAAAAACCCCAAAAAAACAAAAAAACAAAAAACACCAAAAAATAAAAACAAATAAAAAACAAACCAAAAAAACTAAAAAACTAAAAAAACAAAACAAAACAAAAAACTCACCCACTCTTCTAGAAAGAAAAAAATATCTTAAATGGGCGGCAGCTGTTGCGAGACGCCCTTTTGCTTCAAGGCGCATGCTCAGTAGTAGAGGAAGTGGCCCATGCTAACGGAAGTGGATCATTTTTTCTTTTTATTTCCGTTTTCATTTTCACTGCTTTTTACTGTACGCCGAGTTTTGGAGTGTGTTAGCTTCTTCCTTTGTAGGATTGTTTAGCCTCGAGATGTGGTGAGCATGCAGTGGGGACACACAGTGTTATACAATTGCAATTTTCAGGTACATATGCACATACACGGACTACAAATACAAAAATGCATGCATATATGCATGTATATAGGTACATGATAATATATAAAGATATCTATAGACATAACAAAAACTCACTCTTTCACTTTGTCTCTTTGTCTCTAACCCTCTCTCTCTCTCTCTCTCTCGCCCTATCAATCTCTCTCTCTCTCTCTCTATCTCTCTCTCTATATATATATATATATATATATATATATATATGTAAATATATAATAGATAACAATATTGATATATGGAGTGAAATACGTACAGACAGACATATATACAATGGTAACTTGACTTACGTGTGCTCTAACGAGTTTTCTGAGTTACGAGCCGTCATTTTGTCAGTTTTTGGTTTTGTATTGAGAGCCAGAATTTGAGGTATAGGTGAGACGCCCATATTCCTATGTTAATAAATTCACTAAAAACATTTCCAATTTTTTACGCCAAAGGAAAATATTATTTATAAAAGAATAATACATAAAACATATTACATATTTCTTGCATTTTATTTTATGATGTTTTTATACAAAAAAGTGCTATATAATATGCAAATAAATTGGGTGTTTTTCTTTTTTTTTTGAGCGGTTGGAACGGATTAATGGAATTTCAGTTTATTTCAATGGAAAAATTGATTTGATATACGAGGAAATTGAATTACGAGCTGAACGAATTATACTACTATGTCACTGTACTAATATATATATATATATATGTGTGTATATATATATATATATATATATATATATGTATGTATGTGTGTGTGTGTGTGTGTGTGTGTGTGTGTAGATATAAAATCAGAGATGAAATATTATGGTGATAATTTTCTGTAAGTATAGTTTCATGCATATTATGCAATCTTCAGACGGTCAAATATTGAAATATTAAAATAGTAAAATATTAAAACGGTGGCTTGTTCAGTTTTTATATAACGTGAATTATGCTCACACAATTAATTAGTCATAAGACTAATATTTAAAAACATAAACATGCTTAGGTCTTAATGCATGCGGCGTCCAGATGAAAAAATAGATAAATAATTAAATAGATAAATAAATGAATAAATAAAAATAAAATTGAAATAGGTTTATTTGGTTTGTTTTGTTCGGTTACAAACACACACGCACACAATCTCCTTTATAATATATATATATATATATATATATATATATATATATATATATATATATATATATATATATATATATAAAAGTGTGTTTGTTTTGTTTTGTTTTACGGCATATCAACCTCAGTGGGTCATTTAATGCCGATAATGTTTTGAAATAAATCAATTCCTAATGGATAATACAATTTTTTTATAAATACCTTTTTCTATTTAACCCATAGATGGGACCCTAACAGGTACTACCACTCCGGGTCAGAGTGGACCAGGGAGCAATGGTGATGAATGGGGTGCTCCACAATCCCCAAACCTCAAAAACTTGAACCTCACCATCAGATAGAGTTTAACGTCATTCCCAGGACATGTAGACCCGCAGCCACCGCCTTCTAGCACCCATATGATAAAAACGGATTGGGGCAATAGGGTTGGGAAAATCATATAGGTGCTAGGGCTTGACGTGACCAGCCGATTGATCGGAGGAGGCCTCTCCGACCGCCCGTCTAGCCCAAGATAGGGCCAAAGTGGAGTATTGCATATCATGAACTGCTCATCCACCAGGGTTCGATCCTTAAGCATCACGGGTCGCCACCCACGGCCAACAGGTGGCCCCATTGGGGGAGTCTTACCCCTCTGCAGAGGCGCAGTCGGTGCTTTCTAACGCCCCAGCTGACAGGGCGGAAAATTGAAATAATCTTTTTTTCATTAATAGAGTGCGAAAAATATGGGGTTAATTAGGTTCAATTTTTTAAAACACATTTTAAAACTCATTTTTTTATCAATTTAACCCGGTCCTATCAAATACGTATAATATTTAAACAGAACTATTTGATATATAGATAGAACACTAATAGGTAATACCAAATCGAGTCAAAGGAAAATGGAATTAATGGCATTTTAATCTATTTTTATATATTAATTTATAAACTTGTACTGTTAATAAGTTAACTAACTTTTACATTTTGTTGGTATTTTTATAATTCATTCTAAACTTCTCAATAGAAAATAGTTTGTTTTATTTGACTGGTTAGTTGAATTTTTAATCTGATTTTCAATTTAACAATATTTTAGAAATTCTTGAAATAATTAGAAAAATATTTTTTCTATATTATTTATATTTTATATTAAAAATGTGTTAAATGACTTTTCGGTCAACTTTCATTTTATGATTTAAAAGACGACTTTATCTGAATAATTAGCAGTGAAAATTAAATTCTTGCTAGATAGAACAATTATGAAATTAGATTTTAAGTAGAAACCATCAGTTGCCATTGCATCTATATTCATTTTTATACTTAAGATATGCTAATTCTATCACCACCAGTTGTAGTTTAGTATCATACACAGGGCATCCCCTTTTTGGGTGGTGCTGCGGAGTTCTTACACCACTGCAGGTGTTACAGTCATCATATTCTAAACCCCAACAGAGTGGCAGATTCAGTTTGGTGGTCTACCCAGGTCACTATTTCCAATTAGAAACTTTGATTTCAGCGGTTGTGAGTCATGGTTTTATTTGGTTACTTTGTTCAATGGCATATCAACCTTTGTTGATGTAATATATCAGTGATTGAAACCCGATCGCTCGTGAAGAGAGACAATCTCCATAAAATATAAATAGAGGTACCGTGCGGTTAGAGGTGGGTGGAACTTCAAGCATGGCTTGGCCGGTGCATAATTGGTCATAAGCGTTCTGTCATTGTTCAAGACAGACTCTTGTCTTACGGATGATGACAATATTTTTATGTTTATTTTCTCTTAATAATTCGGTTGAATGAAACATATGCTTATTTTTTAAGTTGTCTTAATTCTTTCTTTATTTAGTGTATTAAAAATTATATCCTACCGGTTCAGAGGTCGAAGCCCCTAGACACCAGATAATCTATACATGAGTATATATACATGTGCTATAAAATATTAGTGGGTGAGAGGTATGTATTGCAGCAGCAGCAGCAGCAGCAGTGGCCATATTATTTATTGTCTACGTGAGAATTATAAAAATCATATCCCACCGGTCCAGAAGCCAAAACCTCCGGACACCATGTAATCTATACATGAGTATATATACAGGATTGGGATTTAAAATTGTTGTTGCGCATGTGCTATAAAATATTAGTGGGTGAGAGGTATGTATTGCAGCAGCAGCAGCTGCAGCAGCCATATTATTTAAATTGCAAACATCATGCATTTTTTGATAGAAACTTATTAAAAGATGGTTACAGTATCATTGCAGCTCATTTAATTATGTTATATATGATTAGAGAGACACTAGCGGTTGAAACCCGATCGCTTGTAAATGAGAATGGCAACCTCCATACACTATAAATAGATGTATCGTACTATTGAGAGGTAAAAGGAAGGAGAAAAAAAGATTTCAGTCATAGCTTGGCCGGTACATTATTGGTTGGAAACGTTCCGTCATTGTTCAAAACAGACTCGTGTGTTACGGGTGATAACAATATTTTTCTGTTTATCTTATTTTCTATTAATGTATAATTCGTTTGAATCAAACATATGCTTATTTTTAAGTTATCATTATTCTTTCTTTATTGTCCATCTGAACGTTTATAAAACCTAATGTTAAAACCATCATTGCTGAATAACATTAGTGTAACTATTTAATCCACAGATACCTTTTTCAGGAGTATTTATCCGAAAGTGAATCCATAGCTAGGGGGGGGTGAGGGGGTTCATACTTTTCCCAAGAGTATTAGTCCAAAAGTGAACGTAATATTGCTGAGAATTATAGAATCATTTATTAGTTATTTTTTATTTACATAATCATTCTGCCAAGATTACTGATATTTTCTATATCCAATTTAACTAAAAAAATAATTTAAAAATTCAAATATTTAAAACAATTATAAAAAATCAAGGAATTGTCCAATCTTAATGAAATGTTTAGCACTTTATTCATTAAGGAATTAATTTTATAATGAATAGCTTATTTTATTAAAAACAATTGAAAAATGTTTTTGTCAATTAATATTGTAGGAGGGTTTTTTACCATGTTACAGTCGAGCATGTTAGCCATTACGACATGTAGATCCCCACACTCGGTACTGAAGATCTTAAATGAAAATAAAGTCTTCTTAAAAAACATTTGACATTAAATAATCCACAAGAGTTGATATTTAAACCCAACAACCAGCCATACATCCAACATTTAAAAAAAAATTGAATATGTTTTTTAGTTTCTTTCCTAAAAAAGGAGATTTCAGCGGCTGCTTAATGACATGTAAACCTTTGTGGGTTATTTAATACAAAATCCATCCTTTTAGAAGAACAGTAGTGGTACTATTTATCATCCCCGTTGTAAGTTCTGAAAATCTTACATGAAATACAATTATCTAAAAATGGTTAAATATGTTCTTTAGTTTCTTTTCTAAAAATGAAAAATAGAATAATATAAAATAAATAATAAATAATAAAATAATTTAAGAGAAATTCAACGATATTTGTGAATTCGCGCCTTTTAGTTTAGACAGACGATTGTTCTTAACGTTTTTCTTTTCTTTTTTTCTTTTCTTTTTTGACTGGTTTCATATTCAAAAAGTATTGAACATAAACTAAAAGAAATTCAGAACAACTCAACGTTTTTGACATGAGTACAATACAATTGCAAAGTTATTTAAATATTCCCATCGTTTTTGACGATATGGGTAATGCAGTTGACACTAAAGATTAAATATTCGGAATATTCAATAAATTCATTCAAAATATTATACGTTACAATGTAAAAAAGATTTATATTTGAAATAATGACTTATATTCTGACGTAGTTATTTAAATTTCTATTCCTGTTCAGATACTTTCTAGCACCATATACCAACATACACCCCCCCCAAAAAAAAAAAAACGATTGTCTCACTACAACATATAGAAATGTTTTACTTAATAATACAAAAATACTTCATACTGCCAATAATATAAAAAAATAAAGATCTTTGAAACTCTGTATATAAGATTTAGACAACCCACTATTAATTGCATTAACTTTGAAACTAGTGAAAATATTCTAAAATGTTTAAAATAAATAGAACAATTTATATTCCAAAATGCTTAAAATAGATAGAATGAACAATTTTAATTCTAACGTTTGCCTAGCTTAATAGAAATATTCAAAACTGCTACTGCTGCTTAGCGTCACCTTGGTGACAAAAACAAAACAATAGTTTAGTTAAACATTAAATGTTTTTAATAATGATATACTCTACTTTGATAATGGTTCGGAAAAGAACCGAAAGTCTGCCAATAATGGTTCTTTTGGATAAATCATTAACGTCTTTCAAGATTGCATCATCAAAATAATTGTTAAGAAGCTTAAAATAAGAAAAAAAAAAATTAAAAATAGTAAGGATTCTGTTTTGCTTTATCAAATTGTTTGAATGAAAAGATGCTGCCTATATATTAACCACTCGACCCTCAGCAGGTACCAGTAAGAAGCAGAATTTTAACTGATAGAATTTTAACTGATAGGTACATACATAGGTATATATATATATATATTTTACGATCACTAGAGAGGTCAAATCCGTAATTTGTGAAATGTTTTTTGCTAAGTTTAGAAATCAGGTGGTGGATTTCAATTTCTTTTCAACATGTCCACTATTGAGTTTACCAACGAATACTCCTTTTTTATAAGGAATATGTCACCTTTCAAAAAGCAAGTGCTGGATTTGTTTAACAAAGCTTTGTATGAACAGTTGGTAAACAATAAATTGTAACTGAGCACGTCTCTCAGTCTTTTTGTTGTTGTTGTTCTATTCAAAATCAATGTCTGTGCAGCTGTTACAATATGGAGGACATTTTCCTGGGTTTCAGGAAACATCATATCTCTATTACTGATTTATGCCAATAACCTTTCAAATTCATTTGAAAGGTTATTGACTTTGGAGCGCCATTTCATGAATCTAGGCTGGATGACCCAAGATAGTCCTCCTCATCAGACAAAATCTATGGGGTTACCGGTTTAGTCGCCGATGATTCAGGTAGTACTGGGTTATGTAGTACCAGTAACGCATTGAGCAACCTGACACAGAAAATCTGCGTTAAACTGAGTATCTTCCCCAATATGGATGCGGGGTTTGGGAACCGCTTATGAATTTTCTATTCCCTAGTTTCTCCTTCCATGAATTTACCACAGGTAAATTCGTTGGATGTAACCGGCTCAACCGACCCAGTTGACACTTACGGCAGGCCAGGGGCTATGGCACATCTTTTCTGCATCTCTCTGCATTCGCTGCACTGCTTTCTCTGGCCGTTATCTGTGTCGTCTGCCAGCTACTTTTAGGACCTCTACACGTTGTGATTGTGATAAAGCACCCCAGTGGATCCCCTACCGTAAGGTATACAATCAATAATAAAAGAAAAAAAAAGACAAGACAAGACAAAGTTAGGTGAACACATAAAAATGGCAGAGAGGTACATAGTGCTTGCATTGCTTCTTCCAGTCATTCCATCTCCTGTTATTTCATTCTACCATGTTTGCCGAGATGAGAGGGGGCAAAATGCTCCTCTTGTGCCTTTAAAGGACTTCTGCCCCTTTCTACTGGACAAGTCTAAGGTTGATCTGTCCCGTTCGCTGCCCAAAAACTAACTGACTAACTTTTTCAAATCCCCCAGCACCCTTCAATTCTCGCTATCAACTCTCGTCCACACGAGATTTCCATCCACCCCCGTGTGATTTCAATTTTCTATGTGTATAACTGGGTCAAACTTTATTGCTGCTCTGAACTCCAATAAACACTAAATCTTGCTCAAAAGCCAGGCCTCCGTCTAGCCAATGGCCCTTATCACACTTTTTTATCTATTCTAAATCCTTGAACTATTGACACCTACACACAATACACCCACTTACACATATAATATATGTATACACAAACATATATGTATATATATACACATACACATACACTTGATCCACACTGAATACTACTTATACTGGTCTGGCTACTACATATTCAATATAACTAACTACTACGTATTCGATATAACTAGCCATAGAACCACATACACATGCACACAACTGCACCGATGCAATTGTGCCACACCAGGGTGAATGCCTTCACAGAAACAGATCGTAGAACCAGTTCATGAAACCAAACTAAACAAACATATTTACCTATAAACTATTTGCTTATAAATCATTTAATAGATGGCATATCATTTTTGGAATTTTTCAGAATTATCCAACCAAAATATGACATAAAGAATAATGGCTCAGTAACATCGAAAATTTGATTTCTTTTTAATTATTCAGTTGTAGATACTCCGTTGATCTGATGATATTTTTCAGACAGAGAACAAAATAGGATATTAAAGGTACTTTAATTTAGTATAATGTACATTATTATATCTAGTTTAAACATTTTTGTCCACATTAAATATGAAATCATTTCACTTTTTTAAATACCAAGAAGATTAAAACAAAAACATAACAAAAAGAAATCTTAAAGTAAAACCATTTATAAAACATCTGCCACCCTTGATTAATATTTTTTAATAGTATTACTATTTGTTAATTAACCCTCATCTAGAATGTACTGTATCCTTTTGATAGAAAATTCATTATTCTATCTGGTCTAAACAAGGTTGGGGTCTTATTTGTTAATAATTCCTCGTACTTCAATTTAAGATAATATTCATTATTCTATATGGTCTAAAAAGGTTTGGGTCTTATTTGTTAATAATTCCTCGTACTTCAATTTTAGATAATATTCATTATTCTATGGTCTAAACAAGGTTGGGTCTTATTTGTCTTATTCTATCTGGTCTTCTTATTTGTTAATAATTCCTCGTACTTCAATTTAAGATAATATTCATTATTCTATATGGTCTAAACAAGGTTGGGGTCTTATTTGTTAATAATTCCTCGTACTTCAATTTAAGATAATATTCATTATTCTATATGGTCTAAACAAGGTTGGGGTCTTATTTGTTAATAATTCCTCGTACTTCAATTTAAGATAATATTCATTATTCTATATGGTCTAAACAAGGTTTGGGTCTTATTTGTTAATAATTCCTCGTACTTCAATTTTAGATAATATTCATTATTCTATATGGTCTAAACAAGGTTGGGGTCTTATTTGTTAATAATTCCGTACTTCAATTTAAGATAATATTCATTATTCTATATGGTCTAAACAAGGTTGGGGTCTTATTTGTTAATAATTCCTCGTACTTCAATTTAAGATAATATTCATTATTCTATATGGTCTAAACCTGATTGTGATCTTCGTACTTTAATTTAGTACAATATCAATTACTCTATCTGGTCTAAACATTATTGGGGACTTATTTTTTAATAGGCCATCGTACTTTAATTTAGTACAATATACATTATTCTATCTAGTTTAAACATTTTTGTCCATCTCTAGTTTTTGGGTCATCCTTTTTAGAATACTAGTGTTGACTGGGTAGAGGTGGGGGGTAAAAAGTTAGTCTCGCAGATCCATTATTACTGAATCGCGAGTTATATCCTCACTGGATGCCCCATAAAAATCCCCATGTAAAAAGACTCTGTGTTAAATCGGCCTGGTGTTAGTGAATATGTATATATATTTACTTTGTCATTAATTGTTTTATTTTCCTAGTTTCTTCCGGACATACATACACGCATACACATAACTGCCCTTTATATATGTATAGATTACAGCAGTATTCTATTTATGGGGAAACAATTATGAATGTTATTATAATCGATAAACTGTGATCACCTTCTCGAATTAATGTTTAATAACGGAGAAAATTAAAGAAAAAAATAAACATGGAAACTGTAATTGATCAAATATATTAATATTTATTAGCAGGAATTGTGGATATACCACAGTATGATAATTTGATTATTGCAACGTTTGATATGTTTACTTAAGAGCCATTTCTAAATAGTTCAATAAGTAAAAAGTATAATAATCTTGATTTAATTTTCTCTCACACTTTTTTCTTTCTTTCTTTCTTTCCATCTTTTCATTATGTTCGATTGAAACAGATTAGCGTTATCGCTTCCACGCTCTCACAGCCTCTCTATCTTTTTCCTACTCTCTTTCTTTCTTTCTTTTTTCTTTCTTTTTATTATATTTTTCTGTGTAGTATTTTCTTTTTTCTTCCCTTTCTTCTTTTAAAATAAAAACGGAATGGTCCATTATTTAGCTGAGGTGGCGAGAGTCATAAGAAGTAAAAATTCGGCGGATAAACAGCACCATACAATCAGGATTTAAATTTTTATTACTTCTTGGACGATTTGGACGGCCTCATTTTTAACCAGAGAATGTTGCAAGATGATGACGGTCGTACTTTTAAGGAACATGAGTATTAATTTGTAGATTAACTTCTAGAAAAAACAAAAGTGAATCGAGTTGTATTTATATACCACATGAAATAAAATAATAAGAGCACTATATATTTGGGTAATGCTGAAGATATCTGATCATCTATACATATATAAAGTGCAGTTTTGTGTATGTATGTCTGAGGAAACTACAAAAATAAAACAGTTAACGACATATGCTCCTGAAAATAGCCATATCACAAATATATATGTATGCATATGCATATATATATATATATATATATATATATATATATACATTCACTGTTACTGAGTCTAGCTTTTTATGCGCCGGGTTGTTGCTTTTAGTATATTATATATGTCAATAAATGAATATAATATTTATGAACAACAGTAACACATAATCATTCATATAAAAAGTGTATACTTAAATTTAGCCGGATACTATATAACCCTAGCAATGCTGGTTACATGCATCTAGTATTCTATGAATTAGAAACAAACTATTTGGGGGCATAATTTTGCAACCCTGTCGACAGAGGGGTAACATCCTAATAATGTGGCCAACTGTTGGCCGTGAGTGGCGACCCTTCATATTTAAAGACGGAATCCCGAAAAGTATCTTCTGGTTAAGTTCTCTTAGATTGCTTTTTTGCCTATGGTGAAGGCACCTGGCTAATGAGTTTTTATTAGGTTTGGAAGTGGTTCATTTTAAGTTAGACTAAGTAACCAGCAGCTTATGTATCTATTCAATAGATAAATTTACCTTAAGCCATCACCTATGATAAAAAGGGTTGGGGCTTATCATAAGGGCAATAGGGTTGTGACAATCATTATGGAATCTGTGGGATATTCAAACATGGAGGTTGTAATAATAATGTACTTAAAAGAATAGGCGTACGTCTAAGCTTTATCGAACTCTAAAGGCAGAGTAGATATCTACTCTACGGGTAGGATGTGTCACGCTTATGGAGTAGAATTCGCTACTCAGTGAGATTAAAAACAGAGTGTAGTGAACTATATTCGCTGGGACGGCTCCAATAAAAGGGAGGATAGAAGATTATACCAAATAATTACTTTTTGTACTCATAAAGAATCGATTGATTTTTAATCATCAAACTACACCCCTTAATCAGTAAAAAATCAAACACTACATTTTGTGCATTTTCTCATAATCATTAAAGTGTACGCGAGATTTTAAT
>CM042174.1:13210565-13315565 GCA_023376005.1 Doryteuthis pealeii
CAAATTCAGACATTTATAATAATTTTGGTAACAATATTATTCTCTTTCTAGGACAATGTAAAGGTGTGAAAATATATCGGTATATACTACACAAAATTAATCTTAAGAATTCACGGCGAGAATTACCATGACAGAAATCCAATTCAACTTACATTCTGATCTGATCATTGAACTTAAACAATTACAGATTCATGTCTGTCTTCTATGTATTCATTGTATGAGGAGAGATAGTTCTTTCTCATTGATGACTATTGTAAGGGACTTTAATATATTTTGTATTTGCTCTTGTGGCGATATTTGGTCACAATTTCATTTCTTTGATTAAATAGTTTCTTTCTGTCATTATATTTTACAATTTGTATTTCTTCCTTCAGGCATAAATTGAATGGAGGATTATAAAATGATCTACAACACCAAGCAGCTTGGATGGCGGATGTAATCTATACCTGGAGGAAAAAAATACAAATTATAAAATAAAAGTACCATTAATTAAAATAATTAATCTAGTTCGTTTAAATAATATTTATGGGTGATACTTAAGGACAGAATCTTGGTGACTGACCTATCCATGACATACATCATTCGACTTTGACTCTTACTTTGGCTCTTACTTAGGCTAGACGGGCAGTCAGAGAGACCCCCCTCCGATCAATGAACCAGAAGCCCCCTACCCCTTGCACGGTCTAAATTTGGCTCTTATATCGAGTTAATATCATTTAGAATATAGTGTGAAAAGATGTGAATTTTTCCCTAGATCTATATAATTTTGGATATAACTAAATCTTTATCCATATATGTTTTTAAAATTTTTTTTTATTTGTAAATCTTAACTCTTTACCTACCAAATTTCCCCCAAGGCTGTACTAAATTTTCTTGATATCTTTTTTACCTGTATGATGAGATATTACAAAGTTCACTATCTATTCACCTCTGAACTCATTATATTCAAATAAAAAACCTATCACTATTGTAATCTGAGTCCTGCTCAATTATGATGAATCAGCCATCTGGGAGAGCAGCTGTGAGCGGTTTAAAGTAGGCAAAGAGTTAAATGCCTCACAGCAATTAACATCTGCCTATTATTTTTATCAATGAAATCTCTATCCTGAACCTTTCTGCTATATTATGTTTCTAATAATCACACTAAATTGGAGTATCTATTGGTTAACCTTAGCAATACGTCATGAGGCGGGGAGGAGGGGGATGAGTCCCTCCTACCCAACCCCCAGTCCCCTTTATTATGCCTCACTTTCCTGCTGTCATCTATAAGATCACCTGCAGTTTAGAGATTTGTATCAACACTGCCATTCAGAAATAAAATATCTTCAGACTGTTGACATGTTGTTTTATGAATGAAATAAATAACTATAAAATATGACCTTAAGGCACCCCTTTTACGATTTCAATTTGTGGGGACATTTTTTCCATTTACACCGTCAAAATCTGGTTAATTGTTTACAGACGATTTTTAGTTTTTTTAATTATAAAGCTTACCTCTAATCCCTAACGCTAACCCCTAACCCTAACCCCTAACAAACAACCGAATTTTTACGGTGTAAATGAGAAAAGTGTCCCCACGAGTCGAGGTCGCGGAAGGAGTGCCTTAAGGTCATATGGTCCAAATATGACATTTTTGCGTTTTACCTGTTATTAGTTTATTTACTGAAAACAAAAAAATAGATATTACCCTAACAGGTACTACCATTCCAGGCAGAGAACTTAAGAGTAATGGCACTGAAAGGGTACTTCACACGCCGAAGATATCTAGAAACGCATCATCATCACAAGATGCAATTAGTGTCATACACAGAAACAACCTTTCGATGGGAGGGTTTTATCTCTCTACAGTCAACATACTCTAAGGCCCACTGACGGAACGATAAGGACTCGAATGAGTTGTATTCAAAAGTTATGGCGAAGGAATAATCTAGATAAAATCAATAATAATAATAATAATAATAATAATAATAATAATAATAATAATGAAATGCACAAAATTCTATGGGACTGAGATAAAGACGGATCACCTTATCCTAGTCAGAAGACCAGACCTAGCATTGATTAACAAGAAAAAGAGAACTTGTCAACTGGTAGATTTTACAGTTCTAGCAGATGACCGGGTGAAGATGAAAGAAAACGAAAAGATAGACAAATACCTGAACCTTGCAGGAGAATTGAAAAAGCTGTGAAATATGAGGTGAAAGTGATATCAATTGTAGTTGGCGCGCTTAGAACGGTTCCCAAAAGCTTGGAAAAAAGACTGGAGGAATTGGATATCAGAGGAAGAATTGAGACCATCGAGACTACTGCATTGTTGAAATCAGCTCAAATACTTTAGAGAGTCCAGGAGACATGAGGAGACTTGTTGTCACTGAAATTCCACTGAAAAACCATCAGCTAACACTGGTATGAAAAACTCTCTAATAATAATCCAAAACAGCGAATAAATAATGAAAGTATTTTTCATACTGTCATAGAAGACTCTTCGACAACATTCTATATTCATATAAGAGGAAGGCATTTGAAGAAAAGGCAAAATCAAGCGAGAAATTTCTCAATATTCGAAGATGGCATCCATTGATGTTGTCTTAACATTCTTATGTGATAGAAATGGCGGGAATATAAGCTGATTTGGCGCCATCTTGTTTTTGCTTTCGTTAATCCTTTGCGGAAAAATTGATGTTTGAAAATATCCATTAAGTGGTTGCTAAATAGGAAAAAAAAAATATTAAAATGTCACTCAGGGGATTTATTTGTTTGAACATAAATGTATTTCCAATGTTTTCTCTCTCTCTCTCTCTCTCTCTCTCTCTCTCTCTCTATATATATATATATATATATATATATATATATATAAAATACGTACAGACATATATATGTATATATATAGTTACATACGTACATACATATATTATATATATGTGTGTGTGTGTGTGTGTGTGTATACTTAGTTACATGCGTACATGTATATATATATATGTATATATATGTATATAGTTACATACATACATACATATATATATATGTGTATATATATATATATATATAATTACATACGCGCACACACACACACACACACACACACACACACACACATATATATATATATATATGGTATTTAGAAAAGTATATTTTTGCTGATGGCCAGTTGACATATAGGAGTACAATATATGCATGTAAGAATGTGGACGTAGTTATTTCTGGACATTTCTGCACCCTTCCTCGGTGAAAACACTTTATATATATATATATATATATATATATATATATATATATATATATAATACCCTTACGCAATTCCCTTGAGAAAGGTATAAATCCAATTCTCCCTCCAGCTATGGGTGAATAGCAGGGCAGACTAGGCTTTTTAACCATGACTAGGTAAACAGTCCAGGAGGAGAAAAACTTCGAATTCAAACCTGCTAAACTGCGCTTAAGAAAGTGACCTTGTGTCACATCCTGCTCGTGCGGAGGGGTTGGTAATATATATATATATATATATATACATATATATAATTTCGAATGCATATTACGACACAACGTTTTCAAATAGAATGCTAAGATTTGTCTCTTCTTTCTTTCCATATTTACATTGAATATTATTAAAAAGTTACACCACACACTAACAATGCCCTAATGATGGTTTAATATAAAAACCGAAACGTTTAACGTTTATTAGTATTTTAAGTATAATAAAATTGTCCTCTGTATACCTTGTCTTTCATATTTTCTATATTTAAATTTGTGTAGGCCTTTTCAAGTTGGTCTTGTGGATTCTTTTCGCGTAGAGTTGTGTATTATGATACGGTCCGAAAGACTTATTCATATTGAAAGTCCACACAGTCACATTAACATTGAAAGTCCATATATATATATATATAATATATATATATATATATATATATATATATCAGCATAAAACGTCCACCTATTCTCCTTGCCCTCTCTCTCACACACACACCCACACACACACAAACACACACACACATAATATAATAATATTTTATACATATATTTATCAAAATAGGTTGATTTTGAATAACTAATACCCTGGTGTTTATTCATGTTTTATATATTCATATTTACGTAGACCTTTTCAAGTTGGTCTCGTGGATTCCTCTCGCGTGGAGTTGTGTAATAATAAGGTCCAAAAAGACATATTAATATAGAAAGACCACACAGACACACACAGGCACAGACACACACAGACGCACACACAGATACACAAATACACACACACATATACTCATATATATATGTATCAGTATAAAATGTTCTCCGATGCTTCTTACACATTCACACTCGCACACACACACACACACCCTCACACACACACACACTCACACACACACACACACACGCTCGCACGCACTCACACAAACACACGCACACACTCATATATATTTCACCGATGCTCCTTACACACTCACACTCGCACACACATTCACTTACACGCTCACACTCACATTCGCACACACACTCGCTCACACACTCACACACGCACGCACTCATACTCACACACGCACACACTTACACATAAATAATCTAATAATATTTTATACATATATTTATCAAACTACGTTGATTTTGAATAAATAATACCCAGGTCATTACTTGAAAAAAAAAATGGACATCATTATGGATGGGACAACAATTATGCGAAAAAGAATTGTTTTTATTCATGAGAATCCCGTTAAGATGAGAATTTACGAGATTTGGAAAATTGCACTGAAATTTCCAATATTTATTCAGTCAAAATCAGGAAGAATTAAATAGGTTTGCACAGTAGAAGTGATTATTAAAAACAATATTAACTGTAATTTACTAAACTCAGTCTAGTTTGGCACAAGGTCAGAAGTATAGTCACTCAGCTGGGGATGTAGAATAAACAAGGTCGCAAGTATGGGGCATACAGCGAGGATCGAACTTGCTATTCAGTAGTAATGTGATCTGCGAGATTAGCTAGCTAACCAGTACACCGCTATGGGACATCCCAGTAGTAATGTGATCTGTGAGACTAGCTTGCTAACCATCACAACACGATGGGACCTCTCAGTAGTATTACGAGACTAAATACTAATGATTACATCATAGGGGACGGCTTCTATCCAACCCGTTCGCCACTGGGACGACGCTATTCAGTAGTATTAGATCTGCGATACTAGCTTGTTAACCATTACACCGTGATGAGACGGCATTCTACCCAACGCATTCGCCACCGGTAGAATATGACACAAGTTCGTAAGTTTGGGCCATTTAGCGAGGATCGAACTGGCTATTCAGTAGTATTGTGATCTGCGAGACTAGCTTGCTAACCAGTTATATCATGATGGGACACCCAGTAGTAATAGATATGCTTGCTAACCATCACACCACGATGAGACTTCCCAGAAATAATGGATCTGCGAGACTAGCTTGCTAAACATTACACCACGAAGTGATGCTACAGTAGTAATGGATCTACGAGACTAGCTTGCTAACCATTACACCACGATGGGACGATTTTACATTTGCCACTGAGGGGATGAGACACAAGCTCACAAGTATGGGGATCTAGCAAGGATCGAACTCGCCGTTCAGCAGTAATGGATTTTGCTAACCATTATACTACATAGACACACCTTTTTACCCAACCCGCTCGCGAAGGTCGCAAGGATTGCTAACCATTACACCACGATGGCACGTCCAGACTGACGGTCCGCGTAGGTCACAGTCAAAGAGAACTAAAAGTTTAGACAAAAATAAATTTTGTAACATCTTTCTCAAACCAGTTCATTTTTAAAGGTGTGGAGTGATTTTATGAGTAAGAGTGCATTCACCACAAGATTATAACAAAGTCTACAAGATTTAAATGATCGGAATGCAAGAAGCCAAACTTCTGTAACTAAGATGGACTTATTTATAAGATTAATATTAGAAATTATCAGAAATTGTGTATATCTCAGATTTCCCTTTAAGGAAAGTAAATATCAAGCTTATTTATCAGATAAAGATGATAAAATAATTTGGTCAAAGTCTGATTCCTCTACCCACAAGAACGGCACCATCTTCATCCTCTGTCCTAATACATTGCCAATGATTTTATCAAAGTTGTGTCCCTTGGGCACACTAGTAGTAGATAATTATCAAATGATAATAACGCAGTGAATAACCTTGAAATGTAAATTAATCATTGGGAAGAGGTTTGTCTGCTTTATTTACACAGTCAAACAGTTTCATTACGTATTTATGCTATTTGAACAAAGAGAAGATAACCCTGTCGGCCAAGTTTGTAGACTGCACCGACTGCACCTCTGCAGAGGTATAGGACCTCCATCACAACAGAGTCATCTGTTAGCCGTGGGTGGGGCCCTGTGATGCTTAAGGACGGAATCCTAGTAACTGAGCTGTCCATACCATGCAGAACTCCATTTTTGTCCTTACTTAGACTAGACGGGCGGTCGAAGAGGCCTTATCCGATCAATCGACTGGTCACATCAAACCCTAGCATCTATATAATTGTCCCAACCCTATTGCTGTTATGGCAAACCCCCAACATTTTTTAAATATATATGGGAATAAGTCTTGTGCCAGTAAAAATGGAGAGATATAAAAACACAACTACTTGGAAGTACAGAGAGAGACTTTATTAACAAGCCGTTACCAAGAACTTGAGTTTTTTCTGCGCATGCCCGGAAGGCTCTTCCTGTCCTGATGTCTCTGGGAGATTGTTATTTTTGTGTCTTTTTTATTTATTTATTTAATTTAATTTTATTTTACTTTTGTTTTATTTATTTGTTATTTTATTAATCCCCACATATATGTGCTAGAAGGCGGTGGCTGAGCGTCTTAGTATCCTCGGGATGACGTTAAACTGCATTTAGTCGTGAAGTTCCAATTCTGGAAGTCTGGAGAGTGTGGAGTACTCCTTCATTGCCATTACTCCCAGGTCCACCTTGATACGGGGTGGAAGTACTTGTTAGGGGGTCCTATCTATGAAATAAATAATTGTTTATAAAAAGGACTTTAAAATTTAATACCCAACAAGAATAAATAAAACAAAAACGTTTCTATGAATTTTTGAGATGAGGCTTGATAATTAGTATTATTTCTATTATTCGGACTAATGTCCTCATCTTCATTGTTATTTGTACAATGTTTCAGCCACATAGCCTAGTGGATAAATGAGTTAGGTTAAGACAGTTCTAAGCGACAGTTATCTCTAGACTGCTGGTTTAATCCTGGTCATGGGCAGCAGTAACATAGAATAATAATTGACACAACTTAATACTTGTACCCCAGCTATGGTTAGCGGAATGAGTAAAGAATGCCCTCGTGAACTGAATAGAGGGTTAGGTTCAAAGTTCCGTGATGGCTCCCGATTACGACAAAAAGTTTCCAAATTACGACAAAAAGGTTCTCGAGTCCGAGAAGGTTCCCGAGTGTGACAAGAAATACCTGAAGAAGGCCGGAGAGCACATTGGCCGAAACGTTGTACAAATAACAATGAAGATGAGGACAATAGTCCGAATAATACAAATAATACTAAAACAAAAACGTCTGCGACATAAAATAACCCAACAGTTGACATGCCGTAAAATCCAACCAACCAGCCAACCAAACCAACCAACCAACCAACCATTTTAACATAAAAATGTGTTTCTCATGAGAAAAGGAGCTAATCTCATGACAACACAAGCATAGTCATCTCGGTGCGTGTCGGCTCTTTATTCTCTTCTTAACTACTGAACTCCGCTTAAGAAATCTGTCACTTTCTATTTGTCCAGATGGTTGGTAAATATTCATTACACAAAAAGATAACGTCAGTTCAACTCAACCTCCTGTTATATTTTTTGCTGGTTGCTTGTTTTATTTCATAATTCATTTCAGTATCAATCTTTTATCAGAATAGCTGAAGACTTCTCTGCAATATTACGCAACATTTAGTTAAAAACTCGTTACGATAATTTGTTAAATTGTTCGTAATAGTATAATTCTGATTCATATTGTCTTAAGGAAAGTTAATGTATTTTTGAATTTTGAGATCTTTGAAAAGTATTGTGGATGCGCAATTACACACACACACACACACGCACACACACACGCACACACAACACACACACACACACACACACACACACACATATATATATATATATATATATATATATATATATATATATATATTAGTTAGGGGTGCGTTGCATAATTGTTAGAGTCGTAGAAAATGGACTCGTCAACCCGAGTTCAAATCCTATACAAGGCTGTTTGTATTCCACATACCGCTACCCTTGGGAAAAGTTGTGAATCCATATATTCTCCCTCCAGCTATGGGTAAATACTAGGGCAGACTGGGCTCTTCAACCTTGGATAGGTAACTCTGAATTTGAAAAACATGAAGCCAGTTGTTGATTGGGTTTGTGGCATTCTTTGTGCACCAATTCTTTTCTTATCGACTGTGCCAAAAAATGCGGATGGTTCAACACAAGCCTTCACCGCTATAAACAAAACACTGTGTTGCTTGTTCACTGGATGAACAGTCCTGCGTCGGAATCGACGAGAGAGTCCATTAGTTAGGGTAACTGACGGTTTGAATGTCAATTACCTAGTGCCATTGACTTCATGACCAGTCTACCTTAACGTAGATGTACATGCTCTGTCAATGATATTGAACACTATCTTATAAATATAGCACACACACACACACACATACATACATACACACACTATATATATATATATTAATAAGTCATCCACAGACACGTGTTTCGGCGTTTCACGCCTCTTCAGTGTGGCTAGACACAACTATCTTTGGCTAGGGTCGAACTCAGACTGACCGTATGGTAGCCCGATATTTTATCCTCTCGTCCACTGACAGCCGTAGCGGGGACTGGTGTTTTTAAACTATTAAGTACATAGGTGTGTTTATGTATTTTACGGTCACTGAGAGATCAAATTTCCGGGGAAACGATCATTGCTTATATATATATATATATATAACTATATAACACTTACATATATATCAAGGCTTACACACACACACACACACACATATATATATATATATATATATATATAACACATATATATTAACACTTATATATATATATATATATATATATATATATATATATATATATATATATATATATCAACACTTACACACGAGCAGGATGCGATACGATGTCAATTTCTTAAGCGGAGTTTAGTTGGTTTGAATTCATAATTTTCCTTCTCCGAGACCAGTTGCCTAACCAAGGTTAACGAGCCCAGTCGGCTCTACTATTTACCCATAACTAGAGGGAGAACAGTTGCATGCATACGTTTCTGAATGATACTAGCGCTATGTGAAATGCAAACAACCCCGTACACAATTTGAACTCGGATTGCTGACGCATGCATCAGGAATGTGTATATAGTGACTAGTAAGTTTCTTATTTCTTTTTGTTTTAAATGTAAATTAAAAAAAAAAAGAAATCGATGTGAAAATATCTTTGATTGACTTTGTCGTCTAGTGATTCGTCAGTTGATTCGTCTGTTCAATTTAGAAGAAATCAAAGAGTTTTAAAAAAGTTGCAGAGAAAGTGCAGAGTTGAACATTCGAAGGAAAAGAAAAATGAAAAAAAAAAAAAGAAAAATGTCTTTTTTCCTGAACTGATTGAACTTTTGAGTCGGCGATCAAATTCAATTGAGCCAAGGTCAAACCTAATGATTTGAGGGTGGATGAAATCGTGGCAATTCACGACATTTGATGTCTGCAATCATTAGGGAAGGGAAAGAAAAAGGAAAAGAACAAAAATGAAGGGTGAAGGGGTGGGGGTGGGGGTAGAGATAGTTTGAAATTAGCATAGAAGGAAAGGGAAAGGAGAGGGTGGGTGGGTGGAAAGAAAGAAGAAAAAGGAAATATCATTTAAGATTATTTATGATAATGAATTTATAACGGATGCAGCACTTAAGTTTTCTTCTTTTTCCTTCATTTCATAACTTCCTCTCTCTCTCTCTCTCTCTCTCTCCTCTCTCTCTCTCTCTCTCTCTTTCTTCTTTCTTTCTTTTAATTCAGGATTTTCTGTTTTTCTTTCTTCTTTTTAATTCATTTCACACCTTATCACTTTCCTCTTCTATTTTTATTCTGTATCCTTCTTTCTTTCTTTTCTTTCTTTCTCTCTTTCTTTCTTTGCATTCAGGGTTTTCTGTGTTTTTAGTTTCTTTTTCCTTTCCTTTTTTCTTTATCATTTCTTTCTATTTTCTTTTTTTGTCGTTTTTTTCCTTTTCTTTCTTTCCCTTTCAAGAAACGGAAGGGTAAGGATTTACGAAATAAAGAAAATGTAAGAAACTAGGAATGCAATGAATGCATGAAAGAAAGAAATCAAGAAAAAAAAATGGAGAATGAACTGAAATATGTAATTAATGAAAAGGAAGAAAAAGAAAACTATGCATTCAAAGAAAGAAAGAAAGAAAGGAAGAAAGAAAGAAAAGAGAGGACACTAAAGAATGGAAATTGCAGATGGAAGAGGTGAATGATAAAATGAAGGAAAGGAAGAGAAATGAAACAAAACAAAACAAGTCTGAGGTGAGAAAAAAGAAAGAAAGAAAAAAGAAAGAAAATAAGAAAAAAAGAAAGAAAGAGAAAAGAAAAAGAAAAAGAAAGAAAGAAAGAAAAGAGAAAGATAATGAATGTATGTAAATGTTGTGTCCTTAAAAGGGATACAATCAGAGAAGGTTGTAGTCGAGTGGAAGGACCAGTCAACACGTTCGTAGATTTAAGATAGAGGGTTTTGTTGCAGAGAGATACAATAAGACAGACAAGGAATATGGAGGTACGCTACTGATCCTCGAAGCCAGCCCAGCATAATACCGTGCTCGCTATATATATAGTCAGAGCACGTGGGTTAGAGAGAGTGTGGAATATTTCATTACAACAGTAATGAAGGAAAAGGAAAAAAGAAAGAGAACATCCGAACGTCAATAAATCTGTACCGAGAGACTCAGTTAATGCAATGACGAACGTGCATTTATCAGCACGTGCTTGTATCCCATATTGGATTTCTACACGCGCAATTGAATCTTTCGGTAGCAATATCTCATCTACTGAAAGCGATGTCAACATACGTATCGTCAAAGCATGGACTGCTATTGGCAGGTTATCAACAATATGGAAATTTGATCTATCTAATAAAATAAAACGGGAATTCTTTGAAGCTGTAGCAGTGTCAGTACTTCTGTATGGATACACCACTTAGATGTAAACGAAACGCTTGGAGAAAAAGCAAGATGGGAATTACACAAGGATGTTGCATACGATTTTGAAAAAGATCTTATAAAAGAGCAACTGTGCGGCCACTTACTCCCATCTTAAAACAATTCAAGTAAGACGAGCGAGTCATGCTTGCCACTGATGGAGAAGTAAGGATGGACTCATAAGCGATGGACTTCTACATATGGACACACCACCAAAAACTTACATCCAGCAGTTCCGTGCGGAGACTAGGTGCCATCTTGAGCTGTGGTTCCCAAGCCCTTTTTTTAACCCATGGACCCTTTTTCCTGTTAAGTTTTTGCGAACTTCCAAAGCCATTCCACAGAAAAAGCTTTCTCTTATATGAAAATAATAATAATAATAATAATAATAATAATAATAATATCACACCACCAAAAACTTACACCCAACAGCTCCGTGCGGACACTGGGTGCCATTTTGAACTGTGGTTCCCAAACCGTTTTTTAACCCATGACCCCCTTTCCTCTTAATTTGTGAACTTCCATTCCACAGAAAAAAGCTTTCACTAATATGAAAATAAAGGAATTGTATAAACATTAAAGAAATAGTAAATTATTATACTTATTTGGAAGGTTTAGTGTCGAGTGTAAGGCAGCCAATTTACTATTTCTCTGAATGTTTGAGATGAAGTTTGATGATTAGTATTATCTGCGTTATTCGGACTATCCTCATCTTCATTGTTATCTGTACAATGTTTCGGCCGATATGCCCTCCAGCCTCTTTTCTTCAGGGATTTCTTGTCAGACTCGGGAACATAACATCAGCTATAAGAAATCAGGATCGCAAGACAGAGGATGATACCCGAAAACTTACCACAGTCTGTCTACCCTATGTCAAAGGCTTGGCTGAAAAGATTCAAAAGATATGTAATCCTTATGACATCAGTAAAACATTCAGGAGTGCCTCGACACTTCGTAAACATCTCCTCCGATATATACATACTAACTCCTCGTCTCATCTGTCTAACAGCTATTTATCAGACAGATGCAACCATTATTTTATGGTATCGAGGAGAGGTAGCTAAACCTACACAATAGAAGGAAAACTGATTTATTACAAATAAACATATCTAACAATCCAATTCTATAGAACATCTATGTACACTAGCAAATAATTCATAATAAAACATTTTAAGATTTTAGGCCTAAGTGAGTAATTAAGAAAAAAAAGTATTCACTGAGATCCCTGTGGTTGATGCTGCTCTGCGAGGTTTTTAAAAAAATTTGGCTCCATCAATGTTAATGATAGTCAAAGATCCCCATTTTTCATGATGACGCTCATTGAAAACACCTTGTACCAACCTAGCTCGTTAGGCATAATATTACGATAGGGTGCGTATCAATTGTGGATAGGCCTAGAATACAAGGCAGTCAAAGAAAGGAAGAAATTAGGGAAAAAAATCAATAAATTGACAAAAACTAAAAGAAGAGAAAAAGAAAATAATAATAATATGAACGTAAATTCTGAGTAAAAACTTTTATGTTCTTTTCTGGGTGACTAGATAATATTCCCATTGAAAAGAGAAATTAGTCAGTAATTTATGAAAATCCATCCGGGCTATAGATTCATCATTGTGTTGAAATAAAAGGCGTATAGGGGAACAGAGAGAGAGAAGAGAGAGAGAGAGAGAGAGAGAGAGAGAGAGAGAGAGAGAGAGAGGGGGGAGGGGCGTGTTTACGTGTGTGTGTTTGTGAAAGGAAGGAGCGTTTGTGTATATGAGAGTGTGTGTGAAATACAGAGAGAGGGGAGAGAGTGTGTGGGAGAGAGTGAGTGAGTGTGTGTGTATGTGTGTGTGTGTGAGAGAGTGAAAGAGAGAGATAGAGGGAGAGAGAGAGAGAAAGTGTGTTTGTGAGTGGAAGAGAGTATAGGTGTGAGAAAGACAGTGTAAGAGTGCGTGTATATATATATGACAGAAAGAACGTGTGAGACAAAGGGGGAAAGGGTGTGTTTGTTTGAGTGTGTGTGTGTGAGTGTGTGTGTGTATGAGATAATGAGAGAGAGAGAGAGAGAGAGAGAGTGAGAGAGAGGGGACGAGTGTGTGCGTTGGAAGGAGAGGGAGAGACAGAGAGTGTGTGTGAGAGTTTATGTGTTGTGGTGTGTGTGAGTGAGGGTGTGCGTGAGAGGGGGAGAGAGTGTATTTGAAATAGACAAAATGTTGTGTGTGTGTGTCTGTTGTGTGTGTGTGTGTGTGTGTGTGTGTGTGTGAGAGAGGAGAGAGAGAGAGAGAGAAAGAGAGAGAGTGTGTGTGTGTGTGTGTGTGTGTGTGTGTGTGAGAGAGAGAGAGAGAGAGAGAGAGAGAGAGAGAGAGAGAGAGAGAATAATTACCTCTCAGTATTAACAAATGAATTGCGTCTAAATGTTAGATAGACATAACGTAGAATCGATTTTGCTATCTGAATATAAAATCGAAGGCGTTGATAAATGAAGCAGGAAAAAGTATTATTATTATTATTATTATTAGTAGTAGTAGTAGTAGTTGTAGTAGAGGCAGCATTTTATTAAGCTTAATACAGTATGGTACAAGGTCAGAAGTATTGGGTGCTCAGTGAGTATCGAACTTACTATCAATTATCTGTGAGCCTAAACATTATTCTCTCTGTGGTTATCTACTAACCTTTGATTAGGCCTGGCACAAGGCCGGTTGTATGAGGCACCCGGTGAGACTCAAAGTCACTAGTTATGCTTTACCAGTCTAGGTCGTTACACCACGAGAGATGTGGTGCTCACAAAATGTATGTATCCCCCCCCCACAATCAGGATGCGACAGAAGGTCAATCTCTAGAGGACCACAGCAGGTTTCAATTCAGAGTTTTTTTCTCCTAGACTGGTTGCCTAATCAAGACTAAAAAAAATTCTTCTTATTCACCCATAGCTGGAGGGAGAACAAAGGGATGCATACTTTTCCGAATAGACAGGGCGTTTCATCGAGGTGTAATGGTTAGCAAGCTAGTCTCGCAGATCCATTTTATTGACTACCGAATTCGTTCTTCGCTGGATGCTAGTCTCGCAAATTCATTAATTCTATCGGCAAGTTATCAACAATACAGAAATCTGATTTGTCTAATAAAATCAAACAGGAATTCTTCCAATCTGAAGCCGTGTCAGTACTACTGTATAGTTGCACCACTAAGACTTAAACGAAACGTCTAGATAAAAAAACAAGATGGGAATTACACAAGGACACTGCATGCTGTTTTGATTCAATCCTTTAAAACAGCAGCTATACGACCACTTACCTCCCATCTCAATCCAAGTAAGATGAGCAAGACATTGCTGTATATTTCTGAGGAAGTAAGGATGATCTCATAAGCGACGTTCTCCGATGGATTTCTATACATGGACACGTCAGCGTTGGCCGACCAGTAAAATCTTACATCTTATCTCTGGTGGACACTGGGTGCCATCTAGAGTACAGGTTCTCAACCATTTTAAGACCCATGCACCCTAAATTTTTTTGTAGACTCTCATAACCATTCCACAGAAAAAAGCTTATATTTTTCACTAATAAAGATATTAATGCTCCATGGTTGTAAACTTGTGTCACATCCTACTCATGGCGAACTTTCCCTTGGGCACTGTCGTTTAGTGAGACAGAAAGAGTTTTGTCTAGGATTCGAACTCGGATCGTTTTGTTTCTTTGGTTTAGTGGCGTATGAACATTCGTGGTTTATTTAATGCCAAGTCATCCTTGTAGGAGAACAGTTGTGGGGTGATGGGGGGGGGTTCAAAACTTTTTCCAAGGGTATTAGTCCGAAAGTGAACGCAATACCGCGACTGGAGTTCGAACTCGCTTATTCCGATGTCGCAGTCAAGCACATTTGCCACTATCCCACGGGGATTCCTCCAAACTGAGTTCGTCGATTCCATTTTGTACGACAATAACCATTATACAAGTGCGTCCCCAAAGAATTGTAGTAATAATTTTCTAAGTTTAGCTTAGTCTGGCACAAGGTCAAAAGTATGGAGCATCTTTGTAAGATTTGCGTGGTATAATAGTTAACGAGCTAGGCTAGCAGTTGGATTCTCACTAGGTTTCGGCACATCTGTCCTTGTGTCAAACTATGTTGAGCTTATAGATTGATCTATTGATTTTAACGGCATGTAGCGTTATTTTATGCTATGGTTAGGGAATTGCATTCTTTGTACATCCATATTTATATTTTTTGTGTTTCTTATGAATTCTTTTTGCACACGGTCCAATCAAAAGCGAATAATTTTAACCAGATCTATTTGATGGAACCCTAACAGGTACTACTACTCCAGTCCTGAGAGTAATGACAATGAAGGGGTTACTTCACACTCCCTAGGGGCCCAGAACTGGGGCATCACCATCAGGACACACTGCAGCAGATACAATCAGCGTATTCTAATCCCACTGATAGGGCTGTATGTTAAGCTTAGTAATTGGTAGAAGTATAGTCTACCCGGTGAGTATCGAACCCTCTATCAATTATCCCGCCATTATATAACGCGAGGTGTCCACAAAGAGTAGTAGTAGTAGTAGTAGTAGTTATTTAATAGGTTTTACGAACCTAGCTAGCAAAACAATACATCACGCCAAGTATTTAAAGAACTGTCGGTGATGAAAAAAATAAAATATTGGATATTTATCGTTCACTTTGTCAGGACATAAAAAAGATTCCAAAAATGTTATTTATATATACGGCGAATGTTCATAATATTAGGGACACTTACACCTTCAAAATATTTACTAGTATACGGGGTTTAGAATACGACGAATGTCTCTCCTGTAGAGGGATAAGAACCCCCTGAAAAGAGCCCTGAAAGAGTATCCTAGGTAGGAGATTAAACTGCATCCGATGGTGAGGTTCCGACTCTGGATATCTGGAGAGTATGTTTTCTTTAAAGACCCGCTCTGACCCAGAGTGATGGTACGTGTTAGGGTCTCATTTATGGCTCAAATAGATGTGTATAAAAATATTCGATAGTACCGTGTCAAAAAAATCTTAAGAAACAATAATACAAAGAATATACATATGAAAGGGCCGGTTTAGCTCAGTCGGTAGGGCGTTCGGCTAGGAATCACAAGGATCCTGGTTCGATACTGACCCTCGCCAACTCAGCGTATGAGTAGCACAGGGATATGTGCGGTAAAGTAAGGAACTGATGGTAGGTGTGGCGCTCCACCTCAACGCTAAAATAATATCCTTGGTCTAGCGCTAGTGAAAAGGGGATAGACTCCCTCGCTGTCTGGCTGATACCGACATTAGGCCGTGCCGATGACTTTACTTTACTCATACATACAAATGTAAAATGTAATCTCTAGGCATGAAATAACCCTAGATGGGTTGAAATGCTACTGAAACCAACCAATCAATCAATATAAAGATCTTGAAAATTATTATTATTAGATAGGAATACTTGAAACCATTTAGGAAACACTTTTAGAGAAATGGTTATAATCATAGGATATGGAATCAGCAATCTGAGTTCAAATCCTGAATCCACTCTGACCCGGAGTGGTAGTCCCATCTATGGGTAAATGAGAAAAATGTGTTTATAAAAAAATTGAGTATCCATTAAGAATGCATTTATTTCTAAACTTTATCGGCATTAAATGACCCACTGAGGCTGATTTGTGCATAGTGGAGAGGTTGAGTAAATATGTACTTAAAACCCTAAGTGTAGAAATTATGAGTCCTAAGAGGCGTTACTTGAAATTATTCCATTCTATCGGATGGGGTTGCAGAATATGCCGATTACGTATCTGCAGAGGGGTTAGACCCCACCCGAATGGGGCCACCAGTTGGTCGTGGATGGTGATCCGTAATGCTTAAGGACAGGATTGGGGTGACAGAGCGGTTCCATAACATACAGTACTCCATTTGGACTCTGACTTGAGCTATCAATCAGTTGGTCATGCCAATCCCTACCATCTAGATGATTATCCCCGTATTCTTTCAAATTGCCATTATAGCAAACACCAACCCCTTTTTATCATATAGGTGATAGTAGGCGGTGACTGAGGGTCAACCACTAGTATTTATTAATACACATGAAGCCAATGAAAATTAATTCTTAAATAGATCATATGTTTAAAAAAGATTTGGTATTAAACCAAACGAGCAACAAACTGAAGCTTACAAAGGATTATTATCATTAGTTACTTGAATTCATATGTAAATCTGTCAATAAAATGCCACTGCAGAGGGGTAAAATCCTTCCAATAGAGCCACCTGTTGGCCTTGGTGGTTACCTGTGATACTTAAGGGCGGAATCATGGTGGCTGAGCAGTCCATGATGCCACATTCAACTTTGGCCTTTACTTGGTCTCGGGGCGGCTGGAGGGACCCCTCAAACTAATCGCCTGGTCAAGCCTTAGCACTTATATGATTGTCCCGGTCCTATTGCCGTAATGACAAATTCCTAACCCTTTTTATCATAATAGATGCTAGAGGCAGTGGCTGAGTGTCAGTGTTCCTGCTGTATGACGTTACACTGTATCTAGTAGTGATATTCTAATTTTAAAGCTCTGGGGAGTGTGGAGTACCCTTCATCATCATTACTCCCAATTCGACTCTGACCCGAAGCGGTAGTACCTATTAGGGTCTCATCTATGGGTTAAATAGATAAAAATGAGATTAAAAAATTGAACGAATAAAACAAAAACGTCTTCGGATTAAAATAACCCAAGGATTGACGTGCCGTAAAATTCAACCAGACAACAATTTTGTTTTTATATCAAATCAATTTCGGAACCTTTATTTTATATGAGATGATTGTTTGATTTACCTAACAGATACTCGATAACTCATCAAGTGAAATAATATTATATAAAGGGGGTTCAAAAAATCTTGTCATAGTTTTAAAATTGACAATTGAATAACTCACAAGCTTTTAGCCATATATATATATATATATATATATATATATATATATATATATAAGTTAATCCACAGACACGTGTTTCGAGGTTTCACCTCTAATCAGCGTGGCTCACTTTAACAGCTACCCATAGTCGGGATCGAGACCTGATTGAATTTTCGTCCGCCAAGTCTCTTACCCATACGGCTATTTGCGGCTGTCAAATTTAGGAGAATATTTAATTGATACATTTCTAAGCTGAAATGAATTCATGAGAGTCCTCTAACTTTGTAAACAAAGTGAGGGTTAGCTCTACGCCAGGCGGTGAATTTACAATTAAATCCCTATTTAGAGAACTCAACCATTTGCGAGTATATATATAAATAAGTTAATCCACAGACATGTGTTTCGAGGTTTCACCTCTCATCAGTGTGGCTACACTTTTTTATATTTTATTCTTAATGCACTTTTTATTATCACACTTCAACATAATTACCATCTTTGTAGATAAATTCAAAAGCTTTGCAGAACTTTATGAACACCATATATATATATATATATATATATATATATATATATATATATATGATTAACCGTTTCCTCTTTGTCACCACACATCATATACTTGGTATACTCTTGCGTTTTATCTATTTTCGCTTTGATATAATTTGACCTAATGTAATTAATTTGTGCTACAATTGTAAGAGTAAGTTTCTCTTTTCAGGTTTCCTTTTCTTAGCCATGACTATATCTTTTCGTATTCGATCTCTCTAGTTTACCTCTTAAAGTATCTATATAGTTGTTTTTCTTCCATTCTGTTTTTGTAGTTTTTCTGTTTGTCCATATGTTGCAATTTCTCTCATTGGCTGTTGTAATTAGTATTTACTTACTCTTTTTAGTGTATTCTTCGAGTGCTCGGATTGTTACGTCTACACAGTCTTCAATGCTGGCAAGACCTCTTCTTTTTTTTTTGATACATATAGTTTGTCTATGTCGTCTCTCGGTTGTAATGCTTTGTGGATTGTTATAAGTTTCCTTGTCTTTTTATCCATCTATCGGATTAATTAGGATTTATTTGCTCGTTTTAGTGTAAATGAACAGAGAGATCGAGATCTTTAGGTTTTCAGATAGGCAAACAAGTTTAGGAGATGGAAATATACTAAATTGTAAACCCCGAGCAATATTTGGACTCGGCAGGGCGACATGCTGTCTTAGGTCATTTCAGGGATCATTTAAGTCAATAATCGTTTCTTGGTATTGGTACCATGTAACCTAGTTCAAGCTGTCACGATTTACCAGGAGAGAACCAGTGCTTAGTGTTACTGAAACAACGGAATTTCTCACTATAAAGAGATCCCATTTTGTAAACGATATATATATATATATATATATATATATATATATATATATATATATATATATATATATATATATATATATATATATATATATATATTACAGAATCCGGGCACCTCACGTAGTGTAATGGTTAGCAAGCAAGATTCGCAGACCATTGTTAGTGAGTTAGATTTCACGGGGCGTCTCATACTTCTGTGCCGCATCAAAGCTAAGCTTAGTAAATAACTATATTAGAGAACTATGGAGGCGCGTGGTCTAATGGTTAGAGTCGTAGGAAATGGACACGTCAACGCGAGTTCAATTCCTGACGAAGCTGTTGGCATTTCACATAGCGCTAACACCTTTGGCAAAGGTATTAATCCAATTCTCCCTCCAGCTATGGGTAAATAGCAGGGCAGACTGGACTCATTAACCATGGCTAGGTAACCAGTATAGGAGAAGGAAAACTCTGAATTCAAACCTGTTAAACTCCACTTAAGAAATTGACCTTGTGTCGCATCCTGCTCGTGCGGAGGGGTTGGTAAATATATGTATTAGAGAACTCTAGAAATAAACAACAAATACACTGCCATGACAATGGTCACACAGACCGAAATGTTGGTAGATTTCACTTAAAATTTTCCGAATATTCTTTTCTTTATTTTTGGATTTTATGGCATGTCATCCCTATATATATATATATATATATATATATATATATATATATATATATATATATATATATATAGTCACAATATGTGGCTATATTTTGAGTTGAGTCAGATCTGAAATCGATGATTGTTTAAGTCGAGTCAGGTATCGTTCCTTGCTACCTTGGAGAGAATATGGACATCGTTAAGAAACCTTCTGAGAGAATCCATTATGGAGAATTACACTGTATAGCGACTCGAATACCCAGAAACCTGAAAAAGTTGATAGGGTTATTAACAATGTAACTATGACTGTTAAAATAGTGATACTAAAACCTACATGGACCTTATGACCTTGCCACCCACAGGAGGATTGCTTCTAGCGCAGTAACCCACATTAAACAGACCTCATATCACATTTTATTCTCGTGGGGAGTCAAATAAATATCCGATTCTGACAATGTCTTTGTAGACAATAACAATTCAGTTCTTCTACGAGGGCCCCCATGTCTTTGTCCCTGTGATGAGAGCATTAAATCCTAATTCGTTGGCTAATTGAAATCACGTGGTTACTGACAGTTTATCTATCTCAATTTGTTCATAACTATCTCCCGTTAGATCATTGCAATTAAGCAGTGATGACGCTGTTCAATACTTAGTTGGGTGATCACTTAAGCAAGAGTAGGTACTGTAAGCAAGCTGAGTCGTTTGTTTATAAAAATGACTTGATTCGGCATTAAAAGATCTAAAAAGGGCTGATATGCCGAGAAAACAAACAAGCATCTATCTATCTATCTATCTATCTATCTATCTCATTCTGTTCATATCTATCTATCTACCTATCTTAATCGGTTTTATATGTAACAGTCTATTCATATCTATCTATCTATCTATCTCAGTCTATTCATATCTATCTATCTATCTATCTATCTATCTATCTATCTATCTATCTTTCTCAGTTGATTCATATCAATCAGTCTATTCATGTCTATCTATCTATCTCAGTCTGTTCATATCTATTTATCTATCTCAGCCTGTTTATAACTATCTATCTATCCCAGTCTGTTCATATTTATCTATCTATTTATCTCATATCTATCTATCTATCTATTATCTCTCAGCTATTCATATCTATCAATCAATCTATCTCAGCCTATTCGTATCTATCAATCAATCTATCTATCTTTCTTTCTTTCTTTCTATTTATGTATCTATCTTAATTTTTTCATATCTATCTATCAAATCTATCTATATATATATATCAGCCTGTTCCTATCTATCTATCTATCTATCTATCTATCTTTCTTTCTTTCTTTCTTTCTTTCTTTCTATCCATGTACCTATCTTAGTCTGGTCATATCTATCTATCTATCTATCTATCTATCTATCTTTAGTTCGTTTATATCTATCTATCTATGTTAGTTTGTTTATCTATCTATCTATCTATCTTCGTATTTATTTTTAAAGCAACTATAACAGCTTAGTAAATAACTATTATTGGAACACGATCTACTTTAGTGTCAATGTGAAAGAATAATAATAGTTTTGATGTGACAGAGCAGGACGAATAGAGAACCCACTTCTTTCATGATCTCCCTATATATGTTGTTTTTTTCTGTGGAAATAAATAGGAGGACATTACTTCCAGATTCCTAATTCGATACCGGCCCACGCCAGCTCAGCGTATCTCTCGTCTGAACGCAGCATCTTTTAAAAAAAATAGAATAAGGGAGGGGGAGGGGGAGGAGGAGCAACTTTCAAAGTAGTTTTTTGACAAACGATAAGAGATCCCCTTTGCTTTGAATCCTGAGTTTTCCTTCTCTTATATCGATTGTGATACTAAGGTTAAAGAGTCTAGTACTATTTAACCATAACTGAATGGAAAAATAGTTGTCTCTGGTAAGAGACAGATTGGTCGCCCCCCCCCAGTTGCGATTTAAGTAGGTTAGTATCATTGGGTTAATATATACAGACGTACATTTTGAGGTTTAAGGGAGACGGCACCCCGACCATTAGGGGGAGCTACAATTTATGAAAGAATGAATCTTTTCCTGCATCAACTTACTCCCCCCCCAACTTTTTTGAGACAAGTCCAAAAAGAACTTGTAACAGTTTCTAAAAGAAAAAAAATAGAAAAAAAAAAAAAAAATAAAGTCGTAATCATGACGAGAAATTATCCAACCCTGATTGAAAATATTTCCTTAGTTGTTGTTTTTGTTGTTTTAGTTTTTGTTGTTGTCGGTGTTTCAAAACTTTCTGGGTTCCCCATGCATAGAGGAAACTTTGTTTGAGTAAAACAAAAAAAAAAAAAAATAAAAATAAAAATAAAATAAAACAAGACCCCCCCAAAAAAAACAAAAACAAAAACAACAACACACACACAAAAAAATTCGCAACAAAACAAAAGTAAAATAGCAACAAATAACAAAACCAACAAACTCCAAACAAAGGAGAGCAGTAGTAAAATGAGTCAGGGAGAGTTTTGCATTAAGAAATGTCTCGTAAAGATAACCAATCTTGTTTCTCTCTTTTGGTTTACTGCCATTTTGTTTTTTGTTGGTTATTTTACGCGCCTTTTTTTATTATTGTATTTAGATCTAATTCGTTTTTCCTGTGTAATTTTCTCTCTTCATGTCTTTCCTCATTTCCCGCTCTTTCCTCCTTTCTCTCCATCAGTGAACTTTCTTTTTCGTATTTTGAATTTATTTATGACTACTTTATTGTCTCCCCTTTAATTTCGGTTCCTTTTTTTTCTTTCAGGCCCTCTTCCATTTTTCCCTACTTACACGATTTCCATCTTTCTTTCACTTCTTATTTTCCCCCTCCACAGATTCCCGCCTTCCATCCCTTCTTTCTTCCACTCATTACTACCTTCTTTCATTTTTCATTCTTCGTTCACTCCTTCGTTACTTACTTCCTTCACTTTTTCTTACCTTATTTCCCCTTTTCCTTCATTGGTTCTACTCATTCCCGTCCTCTTTCTTCAACTACTCCCTACCATATTTCACTTTTTCTTTCCTTCTACCGCTCATTCCCATCATCCTTCTTTCACTCAATACTCTTCTTCCACTCATTCACGCCTTCCTTCTTTCTTACTTCCATTCATTCCTGTCTTATTTCCACTTTTCATTCCCTCTTTCATTAATCCAACCTTCTTTCTTCCACTTTCCTTCCTTCTTCCACTTTTTCCCTCTTTCTTCCACTCATTCTCCATTTATTCCTTTATTCATTCCTGCCTTCTTTCATTCTTTTTCCTTCATTCTTTCTCGTTTCTTCCTTTTCTACTTTCATTCCTTCCTTCCTACTTTCTTTCACTAATTTCAGTCTTCCTTTTTCAATCACCGCTCCCCCTCTTCAACCCATTCCTATCGTCCTTCCTTTTTTCACGCATTCCTACTTTTGTTTTTCCTTTCTTCTCTCACTCATTCTCCATCTTCCTTTTCCACATTCCTTCTGTCCTTACTTCTTCCTTACATTTCTTCTCATCTTCTTGCACTTCTTCCTACCTCATTTCACTTTTTCTTCCTTTATTCACTAATGACAAATTTCCTTCTTTCATTCATTTTTTTCTTTTTCTTCAATTAATTCCTACTTACTTTCCTTCTTTTTTGAACTCATTCCCATCCTTTTTTACTTCCTTCGTCCACTTTTTCTTCCAATACCCACGTTTCTTTCCTTTTCTTCTTCCTACCCTTTTCTACATTTTCCCGAGAAGAAGAAGCAAATTAAAGGAAGGATAGTGGTACGATTGAGTGGTTCTTCAACTCATTCGCACCATCACCTTCGCAAAAGGAATATTTCACTTTTTCATTCCTTCTCCGCTCATTCCCATCATCCTTTCTTTCCTTCTTACTTCCACTCATTCCTGTCTTATTTCCCTTTTCATTCCTCTTTCATTCATTCCAACCTTCTTTCTTCCACTTCCCCCTACCTTCTTCCACTTCTTACCTTATTCTACTTTTTCCTTCCTTCTTCCCCTAATTTCCACCTTCTTTTTGCGAAGGTGATGGTGCTTTTATTCTTCCACTCATTCGCACCATGATCATTCCCCTCATTCGCTCATTCATTCATCCACTTTTTCTTTCCTTCTTTCACTTCTCTCTTTCTTTCATTCTATCCTTTCCATTTTGATTCCATTCATTTTTTTTCTTTTTACGTTTCCTTTGTTTTGTTTTGTTTGTTATTCTTTCTTCACTCAGTGGGGTGGGGGTGGGTTAGCTCAAAATGGCAAAAAGCTACCAGAGTGGGTCACCCAGTGCTAATCAAACTCACTATGCTGTAGTTAATGCTTCAGTAGTTTCTACTCTACAACGTCAACATGGCACGCGTGTTGTAATTGTTAGCAAGTTTGGCAAGTAGACAATTACAAGTGAGTTCGAATCTCATTAGGTGCCCCACACTTCCGGCCTTGTGAAAAAGTATGGTAAACTTAGCAAATGGCTACGGCACCACATCAAGTCGTCCATTAGCTAAAATCCGCACAAGATTAAAAGTGCGGTCCGACTAAATTAGCTGTATAACCATTTTTCATTCTTCTTTCTTTCCTGTTTTTCCAGCGTTCATGTGGTGTTACTCTTCTTTCTTTCTTCTTTCTTTCTTTCTTTCTTTCTTTCTTACGAGTGTTCTTGTGAAGTTACTCTTCTCTCTCTCTTTTTTATTTCTTCCTTTCTTTCTTTACCAGCGCTCGTGTGGTATTTTCTATATTTCTTTCTTTCTTTCTTCTTTCTTTTATTCCTGAGCTCACGTGATGTCCTTTCTTTCTTTCTTTCTTTTCTATTCTCGTATTCCTGTGGTGTTTCTTCTTTTCTTTCTTTCTTTCTTTCTTTCTTTCTTTCTTCTTTTCGCACGCACCTGATTGTTAATCTTTCTTTTGTTCTTTCTTTCCATCTTTCTTTTTTTCCCCACACTTATTGTTTTTCTTTCTTTCTTTCCTTCTTTCTTTTTTCTTTTTTCACACACACCTGGCTGTTAATCTTTCTTTCTTTTTTCTTTTCTCACACTCCTAATCGTTGTCTGTTTGTTTCTTTCTTTCTCTCTTCTTTCTTTTTTCACACTCATTTTCTTTCTTTTCTTTCTTTCTTTCTTTCTTTCTTTTCTCACGTTCCTGGCTGTTAATCCGTCTTCCTTCCTTCTTTCCCTCCGTTCTTCCTTTTTTCCTCTCTTTGATTTTTCTCTCTCCTCTCTCTCTCTCTCTCTCTCTCTCTCTCTCTCTCTCTCTTTCTTTTGATCTATTTTCTCTTCAACTTTTCTTCAACTTGTCCTTTCTTCTACAAAAGGCACACTTCAGCGAATCCAATTTCGCTTCCGAATGAAATCTGTAATTTAGATATTTGCAAGAAGACTTAAAGAAGAAACGTATCGAAAAGACGTCCATCTAGGGCAGCAAGGAGGGACTAATGCATATCGATTAGGGTATTGATCTCACTACCTGCTTTACCGCTACGTATCTCCATTCCGTTACCGCTCTATCAAAAGTCCCACAACATTTTTATTGGACCTTTAAAGTCAACCAGAGATCGGATTTCCGCACAATAAAACAAACAGAGAAAAGAGAGGAGCGTTGCCAGTTGTTTGGCTCTGGAAATCTAGAATTGCTATCAGCAGCTGAGACCAATTTATCTATGTTGCTGAGTGTACAATGGTTTGATTGGGGACCTAAGTAGATTAATGTACGTGAAATGCAAATATGGAAGTCTTACAGTTGTCATTCTGCCGAGTCTCTTTTTTTGTGGCAGAACGTTAATACGATTTTCAATAAAAAAAAACTAACCCCCTCCCAAATAAAACAAAAAAGCAGGAAAAGAAAAAAAAGACTTCTCTATCTATCTATCTATCTATCTATCAATCTATCTATCTATCTATCCATTTATCACAGTGCAATTCATACCTATCTCAGCCTTGTTCATATCTATCTATCTTAGTTATCTTAATATCTAGCTACAATCTCTGTGCTGTTTCTATCTATCTATCTATCTATCTATCTATCTCTCAGTGAAGTTCATATCTATCTATCTTCTCATATCTATCTATCTATCTATCTATCTATCTATCTATCTCAGTGAAGTTCTATTATCTAATCTATCTATCTATCTCAGTCAAGTATCTATCTATCTATCTATCTATCTATCTATATCTATCATCTATCTTATCTTCTATCTATCTATCTATCTATTCTATCCTATCTATCTATCTATCTATCTATCTAATATTATCTATCTATCTATCTATCTATCTATCTATCTTAGCCATCTTTACATCTATCTATAATTTATTTGCGGTTTATATCTATCTATCTATCTATCTATCTTAGTCAAGTTGATATCTATCTATCTTAGTCATCTTCACATCTATCTATAATCTCTGTGCTGTTTATATCTATCTATCAATCTATTTATCTATCTCAGTCAAGTTCATATCTATCTATCTAATTTAGTCATTTTCATATGTATGTATCATCTCTGTGCTGTTTATATGTATGTATGTATGTATGTATGTATGTATGCATCTATCTATCAATCTATCAATCTATCTATCTATCTATCTATCTTACCTGTTTCTGTGCGGGTACGTGAGATAAAATAAATCACCAAAAAGGGAAAAGGGTCAGGAATATTGACCGGTGACCGAGGCGCCTCTCATGAGGATTGCCGGCGGGAACACGCATTTTTGTACACTGGCCATTGCATCATCTTCAATTTGTGATATATATATATATATATATATATATATATATATATATATATATATATATATATATATATATATATGGCAAGCAAAGAAGTTTTCTTTTTTCATTTTTTGCATTAAACCCTGATAACATTAACATATTTATCTCGGTTCTGCTTATTCAATTGTGTGTGGGCATCTTCGTGGCGTAGTGACTAACATGCTGAAGGAAGAACAATACAGAGAGAAAGAAAAAGAGGAAAGGGTGGGAAAAAGATTAAAAAAAGTCCGGGTGTCAAAGTCGAAGTTAAAATGGCCATGTCCCCGGAACATGAAACAATATATACAATTGATACATCATTGCAAATAAAAAAGGGGGGGGGAGAAAAGAGGGTAAATAGATAAAAATGCATCGAAAATGGATGAAAAATATTTGGAAGTATGGATGTATGACAGGGAAATAAAATGTTTTAATTTTTATTCTTATTGTTAATCTTAATATTATTCCCACGGAATTTATATATTTTTGGCAAACTGGGTGCAACTATGAAAAAAAGAAAGTTATTTGAGGATGTGGTTGGAATGAGAGATAATAGTAGATTCAGAAAGACAGCGAAGATTTTTACCAGAGAGTTTTCCTTCTCCTCGACTGGTTGATATAACTAAAAAGCCCAGAATGTCCTGACTATTGTAATTGGCTACTAGGAGGAAATATAAAATTATGTCTTTCCAAATATTTTTCATTCTCCTCGACTGGGTGCTATGCCTAAAGAGCCCAGTATGCCTTACTTTTCCCTTAGTTGGGTCACTCCTAGATATAACACCAGATGGTTTGACTCCAGTTTTTGTGATTGGAGAGTGTGGAGTAACTCTCCACTGGCATTGCTCCTAGGTTCACAGGATCTCATCTATTATTCAGCCAGAAAACTCTTCAGAAACAATGTAGAGGCGCATGGTGTAATGGTTATCGTTGTAGAAAATGGACACGGTGATACAAGTTCAATTCCTGGACAAGGCTGTTAGCATTTCACATGGTCCTTGTGAAAGGTATGAATCTAACTATTCTTCCTCTAGATATGGGTAAATAGCAGACAGACTGGGCTTTTGACCTTAGTACAACAACCAGTATAGGAGAAGGAAAGCTCTAAATTCAAACCTATTCAACTCCCCTCAAAAAATTGATCTCATGTCACATTCTACTTGTGCGGAGAGGTTGGTAAATATGTAAACTTTATATGCCGTTAAATTCAATCAATCACAAATGTATCTCCCGAGATAATTAGATATTACGATCAAATCACGTTTACTAAATCCTAGAAGTTAAGCAGTGATGAGCTTGTTCAATATTTTTTTGGGTGACCACTTAAGCAAAAGCAAGCACTGTAAGCAACCTGGTCCTTTGTTTATAAAAATGACGATTCGGCATTAAATGACCCGAAAAGGGTTGATGTGCAGTAAAAAACAAACAATCAACTTGAGCATTAGTTAAACACGAACATATTCGTCCAGGATTTGAACTCAGCTCGTCAAGTCCATTTCCTATGACGATAACCATTACACCACGTACACTTCTCTTCATTAGAGGAGGCGCGTGGTGTAATGGTTACCATCCTAATCGTTATATGACGAGACGAGTTTAAATTCTGGGCGCGGCTGTTTGCATTTCCCATAGCACTAATTCTCTCGTGAAAGGTATGACTCCAATTATTCTCCCTCTAGTTATGGGGAAATAGTAGGGCAGACTGAGCTCTTTAAACTTGGTATGGCAACTGGTGTAACACAATGAAAACTCTGAATTCAAACCAAAGGGGCTCTATTTTCATTAGTCAAAAAAGAAACCACACCTAGATTAATTGTTTTCATAATGTAGGGTTTTCAGGATCAGGTCACCAATAGGTACCCCAGCCGAGATCAGATTTGAAAGGACATAATTTTTCTTTTCCCCGGTTTTAATAAACAAAATCAACAGACGAGTTTTACCATGTGCCTCTACAGATAGTTAATAAAAAAAATAGTTATTTCATGTTGTTGTGAGCATATGTTAAAAATTAATTTTCAACTAACAATAAACTAAAATTGTTATTGACATTATAACAATATAGGAATCCTCGTAGGGACACATGGAAATTGAATTAAAAAAAATTGTGTAATACCATTTCTGAACAACAGTGCGATAACTACGGTCGGAATTTGAACCCTGTCTGCCTGTTCCGTGATATGTGCTGATAACCGTTAAGCCACTGCAGTTTCACTGGAATCTGGATGACGTCTTTAAAACCCGCCAACTTCAATAGGATAAATAAAACATTGTGTATTCCATCATCAGGCTCCGTCCAATAGAATTTGTCTGCTGAGATCCAAAGGAGAGAAATTCAATTTAAATTTTCATCAACAACAAAAAGCCGCTAGTTATGTTCGGAATATTTATTCATTGAATTTGTTCGACGTCGTTTATACAAGAGGTATGCTGAAAAGTTCTCAGTCTCACCAACAAGCTCTCGTATATTCATATCTATCTATCTATCTATCTATATATATATATATATCTATCGATCGATCGATCAATCAATCTTTCTTAGTCTGTTCACATCTATCTATCTATCTATCTATCTATATCTATCTATCATCTAAGTTTCATAACTATCTTGTTCATATCCGTCTATCATATCTATCCACACACATATGTATGTGTCGTAGTCTGTTCATATCTCTCAATCTACCTTAGTCAATTCTTATATATATATATATATATATAGAGAGAGAGAGATAGATAGATAGATTAGATATAGATATATATGTTTGCATATATATGTATATATATTTATATAGTTATATATATATATGTATGCGTATATAGAGATAGATAGATAGATAGATAGATATATAGGTTTGCGTATAGTTATAGATATAGATAGATATGTTTGTGTGTGTATATATATATAGTTATATATATATAGATATGTTTATGTTTTATATATATATATATATATATATGTTGTTGGCTGTCAACTCGTGTTCGAGTAAGACCATTTCCTGTTTTTTTAATTTTTTTTATATACGTATATATATATACAAGGAAGTTTTATAAACTTTTTTAAAAAAATCATGAAAGTGTCATATACCAGCCATTAGAGCAGGATAAAACCTAAAATGGATTGATGTTTATTCCCCACCCCCCTCAGTGAATGCCTCATAAGTGTCACTTACATGTATCTTTTAATACATAAAACTGACAGTTATGCGGAGGACAAAGAGGGATGTGTAAAATTCATATATATATATATATATATATATATATATATATATATATATATAGGGGTGTCAAGGGGGTGGGTAAATACATAAGAAATGTTGTTAAAATGGATTTCTAGATTTTATAATTGCTACTTTCTTAGTGTCTTTCTGACAGTTGGATCGGCGTATTTACTCGTGTAATATCCACAAGGAGTGTACCCGTGGCGTAGTGGCTAACGTGTTGGACTGCGACATCAAGTAAAGCGAATTTGAAGTCCAGTCGCGGCTATATATTATATATATATATATATATATATATATATATATATATACCAACCCCTTCGCACGAGCAGGATGTGACACAAGGTCAATTTCTTAAGCGGAGTTCAACAGGTTTCAATTCAGAGTTTTCCTTCTCCTAGACCAGTTGCCTAATCAAGGTTAAAGAGCCCAGTCTGCCCTACTATTTATCCATAGCTAGAGGGAGAGTAGGATTCATACCTTTCCCAAGGTATTAGCGCTAAGTGAAATGCAATTACCACATCCAGGATTTGAACTCGAGTCGACGTGTCCATTTCCCATGACTTTAACCATTACACCACGCGCTTCCACAGTCCAGTCGCGCTATAACATTCATTTTGGGCTAATAATCTTGATTCCTCTTATCTCCCCTGTAATGGGTTAATAGTACCACTACTGTTCTTCTACAAGAATGGCTTTGGCATTAAATTATCCACGAAGGTTTATATGTCATTAAACAAAGAAGCTATACCATATATAATCTTTTAAAAATCATCCAGCCAATCATTGCATTTGCTCCGGTATAAAATTGACAAAATATGTAAATGCATCATCAAAGCCAATTCCTAGATCACTTTCCTCATTTCTTTTGAAAAAATTTCCCTGTTACTTAATTCATATTTCACTTCGGTTTGCAACGACGACGATCTTCAACGCTTCCTCAACGACATTACGGCGAGCTGGTATAACAAAGGTATACAAATACACCCACAATGACAAGAAAAATGCATCAACCGAAACGGCGATTACGTAGAAAAATAGATACATGTTCAAAGTTTAAAATGATATCAACATCATTAACAATAAACAATAAAAGAATTTGTAATTGTTGGATTTTGTGTAAAGTATTCAACTCTGTTACAAGATGAATGCAAGACTAAAACTAGAGTTTGGTAGGTGGCTTATATGGAGCTTTGGATTGTTCCATTATGAACTCAGGCAGGTTCATTTCCTGAGTTCTGATTGGCTGTTGGATTCCACTCTTCAGCCATCACTTTGCATTATGCCAGCAGCATGCAAGGACTGTATTTAAGTTACAGCTTGCCTGTTGTTTTTGTCTACTAACTCGACGGTAGTTAGAACCCCACTGCGACGGTGAGTATCATATTGTTTCTATATCTGGAGGATAACTTCTACAATGATTTGTAAATATTTTGGAAACCTTACCTTTCGGGTTACCCTCGTAGTATTTTATAACACCAGAGCAGTGTTAAGGAGTGGCTGGCGATATCAGATTAGATACTTAAAAACAAAACAATTGAGTCTAGAGTTTTACAAGCGACTGATATCAGAATACCAGTCAATTGGAGGAGGGTAATGTCAACACAGGATGATAAATTAATTACTCTAATACAAAGAAATTCTAATGGCTAAAAGTCGGTTGATGGTTGATATAACACAAATGACTTTTTGTTTATACAAATGTTTTCATATAAATATATATTATCATTCTTGTAGCGTCGACACAAGATAGGAAATAATTTTGAACAAAGGAAATTCTAATGGCAGAAATCAGTTGATGTAAAAGGAATGGCTGCTGACATATCCATATCTATTATTGTTCTTGTGGGGACTGTGTAAGATAAGGACATTTATTTAGCAAAAACAGTTTAAAGATTAAATCTTTAAAATGTTGATTAGTTAAGAATCTCAATTCGCCCGGGTGGTCTTAGGTCAATTTCTGGGAATTATCATAGCAACAGACAAGACCATTTATACAATAACAAAAATATTATCAGGTGCCTCACCAGTCAAGAAACCGGGGTGGAGACTTGTTGACCCCCCCCCCCAAGATGTGTAACCCAAGGCCATGATTTCGATTGGCCGTCCAATCAAATGCGACCGCGTGGGTGGTTTTGTACACCTCCTGATGTTTACACTGTAGGGCCATTGGTCCGGCATTTCTATTGGCTGGCCAATCAGAGCCCTGGATTCAGGGGTTTGGAAACCATAAAAGAAGTCCCAAAAGGGTCCCAGGCAGATTGGAGAGCTGGTACTTGACCAGAGTGGAAAGCTGGTCCTTGACCAGATCGGACAGCTGGTTCTTGACCAGATTGGACAACTGCTTCCCTAGCAAATTGATAGCTCCGTCTCATGGCCCTTGTCACCGTCTTTGCTTTGTCATCTTGTTACTCAAAGTCCTGAATTTGAATCAGAACCCAGCATATATCGCCAGTCAGTCCACAAAATACCGACTCAACTTCAACTGGATACCCCTTTGTGGTTGTACATGATTTTTAATCACTGTATGATTAATAAAGGTCTTTTATTGTTAAAAACGCGTTCGTATTAATTGTGGAACAACATTGGTGAATTTGGTCACTTTCAGGTACAGCCCGGAACAAGCACTTCAACTTTCCTGTGGGTCAAAGAACACCCATCGCATTAGATTCGACGCCGCGACAGCATAGTATTACATTTGGTCCCGTGACCAGATCATAGTATTACATTTGGCACCCCGACCAACATCGTATTACAATTTGTCATCAGAGCAATTTGAAGAATACTGTCGGGACAAACATATAGGCGCTAGGACTTGACATGACCAGCTGATTGATCTGTTCGAGCCTCTTCGATTGCCCATCTTGTACAAACATGGGCCGAAGTGGAGTGATGCTGGTCACGTACTACTTAGTCATAATAATTCTGTCCTCGCCACCGACAGCCAACAGACTGCCCTATTGATGGGGAGGGGTTTACCGTTCTGTAGAAGGGTAATCCCTTCCCCATTAATAGGGCCGACAGAGGTTGGAATGAGTTTTAAAAGATGTAACTTTATAACATTTTTTTGATAGCTGCTCATGTAATAAAAGTTTAGCAGTAATTAGTACAATAGTTATCGCTTGATACATTGAAAACTAATCGATTACTGAAATGTGTTGGACTGAAGGTAGAGACAAAGGGTTTAATAATAGCTGTACAGAACCAGAACCTACTAATTAGAAACTATCAGGCAAACATTAACCGACTTGTCTACTAGTTATATAATAGGTTAGGCCATTTTTATATTAGATGATTGTAGCTCCAAACACCTATGATTGGCCAGCTAATGAGAACCCAGCTTTCATCTATTATTAAGATGATTGGGCTTCGTATCACATTAAAGCTACAATACTCCAATCTCGAGCCTTTTTTGTTTGACAACTGACAATCATGTCAAAGAATTGTCAACTAGTGTTATTCTTCTCTCCTACAAATCAAGTCCACACCTGGAACTCCTGACAGTTTTTATAAACATATCTTATTATAATGGAGATTGTGCGTTTTTAATAGCTTGAAATTAACTTTTGATTGCAACTGCAAACACAGTGAATATTTTGGTTTTGATATTTTCTATTTTTAACAAAATCATTTCGGCTGACTAACAAAAATAAATTTTTACACTTTTCCTTTCCCGTCAAAAATTGGAAAATGTCACCAGAATACCCAGCCGTATCACATAAACATCTACCGAAACCAATTACAGGAACCAAAGAATTTTCCATTCTCTGGAACTTTGCTATCTAAACTGAAATAGAAAAATAAAAAGCCATAATTAAAATGGTCAAAATACCATATACTGATTTGAAACCTAAAATCAATAGATTCCTTCATACAAAATGGCAACAACACTGGAATAACAACATCCACAATAAACTCTTCCTAATCAAATCCGCTTTGGGAGGCTGGAGACCAACTTTAAGGAAGTCTAGAAAGGAACAAGTCATTGTGTCCCGATTACGCATTGGTCACACAAGACTAACGCACTCCTATATACTCAAAGAAGAACAACAGCCACATGTGGAACATGTCAAACACCTTTGACAGTTAAACACTTATTCATGGAATGCAGGTTTCTTGCTCATATCAGAAACCGTTATTCTAAAGCAAACAATATGAAGGATCTGTTTGAAAATGTCAACATGGAGGATATTCTCTCTTTTTTTAGGGAAATAAAATTATACCATAGAATATAGACATGAAACAAATCAATACTATACAACATAATCCCCAATAATGCCAACATATTGTTAAAACCAATTACTAAAAAGTATAAATATGAATAGACAATATGTATAACTTCCTAATCGTTAGGCATGACATAACCCCAGACGGGTTGATATGCCGTTAAAGTCAATAAACAAACAAACTTAAAATGGTCAAGGACTATAAAACAAAATATTGATATGTCAGTGTCAACATATATCTCGAGAAAATATGGTGATCCTCTTAAAATGTGACTGATCAGGAAAAGTAAAAAAAGAAGAAGCAACACATTGAGTTGCAAAAAATATTGCCGTTTGTACCGCGACGTCGCATACGTCTAGTATCTTGTAACAGTAATTGTTTGACAAAAGGTAGCAAGAGAGAGACATAATATCTCCTTTATATACTTCAGAGGTCATGTGACAGTTTGTTACATGACTACTCTCTCTCTCTCTCTCTCTCTCTCTCTCTCTCTCTCTCCATCTATCTATGCCCTGTCGGGTAAAAAAAAGTAAAGTCGACGGGGCGGCCTAAAGTCGGTATCAGCAAGTCAGCGAGGGAGTCTATCCCCTTTTCAATAGTGCTAGACCAAGGAGATTGTTTTTAACATCTGAGGTGGTGCGCCACACCTTCCATCAGCTCCTTACTTTACCGCACAGATCCCTGTGCTACTCATACGCTGAGTTGGTGGGGACCGGTATCGAACTAGGAACCTTGAGGTTTCTGGCTGAACGCTCTACCAACTGAGCTAACCCGGCCCCTTGTCGGGTAGTGCTGTAGAATACACCAAGTGCACCTCTATAGAGGGGAAAACTGAAAGCCAGTAGAAATATAACAACATTTCGTAGAACCTCCTTCTTTCCCTACCTGAACAGTCAATTTCTCCATGGATAATAACATATCAATCAAGGACTATGATAATACTAGCCAAGCTAATAATATTTACTTATCAGGACCTGTGAATATACCACAGTATGATAATTAAATTATTACAACGTTTGATTTGTTTACTTAAGAGCTAGTGTAAAATAGTTTAATATATAAAAATGTTACTAATCTTTATTTAACTTTCACTTTTTTGTCTTTCCTTCTTTTCATCTTTTCCTTATGTTCAATTGAAACAGATTAGCGTCATCACTTCCGCGCTTTACCCCTTCTCGCTATCTTTCTGCTACTCTTTTTCTTTCTTATCATATTTTTTGTATAGCGTGTCATTTTTCTTCCCAGTCTTTTTATAATAAAAACGGAATGGTCATTATTTAGTTGAGGTGACGACACTTATAAAAAATAAGAATTCGATGGATGAGCAACACCAGATGATCAGGATTTACATTTTTGTATTTCATCTTTGACGATTGGACGATCTCATTTTTAATCGGAGGGTGTTGCAATATGATAACGGTCTTACAATTAAGGAACCCGAATATTAACGTATAGATAATAAGCGTAACTAGCAATATTAGACTTAAATTGAATGATTTTATCTTGAAGGTAGACCTGTTGCAAAGAATTAAAAAGGAAGCGTTGCATTCTTGTCGTGATAAGCGTTAGAAACCATCTTAAATATTATCACTTGACGATATATTGTATTCAGAAAGAAAAAAGCTGCCAGGTATTCGAGACTGTGTTGTCATCCCTTAATAAAGAAAGTAGGTTTCGGTTTGTGTCAGATTGAACTCCCCTCTCCCCCTGAGGCTACAGGGGGATTTTCTGACTAACCTAGTGGAAGGTAACTGCTGTCTATGAAAGATAACAAGCAAGCTAGTTACTGCTTTTGTTGTTGTTCGGTCGGCGTATGTCGTGGCCAGCGGGAACTTCGTTGTATTTACTGTGTGCATACTATCATCCGGACTTTGGGCGAATTAAATGTTTGTGTATTGTCTGTATATATACAATCGAAAACGTGCCGTCTCAATCATACACGTAGCCACCCACCTAGATAGGCAATTTCTTATAGCGATTCTCTTTAAATCTGTCGCTGTATAGCCAGCTCTCTATATACATCTTACCAGCTTTGTGGTCTGTCTGTTTGTCTGTCCGTCTGTCTGTCTCTTTCCACCTATTTTGCTCAAGTTCTCTATGCAAATACTCGCTATATATATATATATATATATATATATTATATATATATATATATATATTAGAAAAATGTGACCCATTACCCATTGAGCACCCATTGTGAGTTTGCAAAGCAAATTAATTTACGAAAACGAAATAGGATAATTTTTAAAAAAATCATTAAAATCATTTTGTAAGATTTCTAAGAAACAGAAAGTTCGACCAAATTTCAATTTAAATGGACCTGATTCTTGAAATTCTATAAATGGAAATTGATAGATAAGAAAATAAGTGAGAGATGCGCTGCTTTGGGAGTTAATTGCAAATTACTGCTTAATAAAACGATGAAAATTATTCATTTTTACAACAATTCAATCCCACAAGTAAGGAATATTTTAGTATTCAATTTTAGTCATTAAACTAAACAGTAAAAAAGACTCTGGGAAACAAACATTGATTCGCTCAGCTTTAGTATAATAATAGATATATAACACGCACTATCTGTGTATCTCTCTCTCTTTTGAGCTCTTATCCATGTCTTTTTATATATCTCCGCCAGGCTTTCCTCTTCACACTGTCTCTCTCTGCAAATAAATCTTGTCCTTTAGTGGTCTCTCTCTCTCTCTCTCTTCGCCCTGTCGGATAGCGCTGTAGAATCCACCGATCGCACCTCTACAGAGGAGTAAAATTCTCTGAATGGGGCCACCCGTTGAACGAGGATGGCGACCCGTGATGCTTAAGGACGGAATCCTGGTGGTTGATCAGTCCATGACTTACAACACTCCACTTTAGGATAAACGGGCGGTCGACGTAGGGGCCTCCGACCAATCGGCTGGTCACGCCAAGCCCTAGCACCTATATGATTGTCCGAACCCTATTGCCGTTATGGCAAACAAACTTTAAAAAAATCAAATATGTGTTAGAAGGCGTTGGCTGAGTGTTTTAGTGTCCTCCGTACGATTTTAAACTTATCGCCATCACTCCTAGGTCAACTGTGACACAGAGTGGTAGTACTTTTTATCTATGGGTTAAATAGATAAAAAAAGGAGTATTAAATGTGTTTAAAAATTGAGTTTGAAAAAAATTGAATAACCAATAAGAATGAATAAAGCAAAATGTCTTTGGCATAAAATAACCCAACAAGGTTGACATGCCGTAAAATCCATCCACCCACAACCAAACCAACAAACTCTATTTATTCTCTATCACTCAATTCTCTATCATATTTTTTAATAAAAATTCCTCGGTCTTTCTCTCCTCTCCCTGGTATAATCTGTCCTTTGAAATCTTCCTCCCTCCCCTCTCTCTCCTAGGCATAAATCTTGCTATCATTGATCTCTCTTTCTCTCTCCCTCTCCCCTCTTTATCTATCTATATCAGAATATGTTCATCTCTCTCTCTCTCTCTCTCTCTCTCTCTCTATCTATCAGAATATGTTCATATCTATCTATCTATCTATCTATCTATCTCTTATGAACAATATCACCTTAAATAAGTACACCATGACAATCTTTATAATAAAAAACTATTTATCACCAGAATTTTATTATTTAGTTGGATTTATCGTTTCAAAACGAATGTTAGTATTAACTATTGCCAAACTTTACACCAATGAAACGTTGTAACCAGACATTTATTTATATATCAATACGCTCTGTCGTTACCTCAAATAAATAATGGGCTATTCCATTTTGATTCATAAAATATGAATGCATGTGGTCGGTCAAATGTTACACCCTGTCATCACCTTAAATAAATAATGGACCATTCTGTTCGGATTGCGACAAAGAAATGGAAGAAAAACGCGCTCCACGTCAGAGGGGAAAAGAAAGAAAGATGAAAGAGAGGAAGCGATAGCACTTATCATCTGCAGCAATAGAAATTCCCATGGTTTTCTTTAAAACATTTACATAAAACTTTCCCAATCTTATCAAGGGTTCCACGTTTATTAAATCAAGACTATTATCCTTTTTATATATTGAACTATTTGCAATAGCTCTTAAATATACGAATCAAATGTTGTAATAATTTAATTATGATACCGTGGTATATACACGGCTCCCACGAGTTTATATAAATATCTATATATATTAACCAACCCATCCATAGGAGCGGGATGTGACACAAGGTCAATGTCTTAAGCGGAGTTTAACAGGTTTAAATTCAGAATTTCCTTCTCCTATACTGGTTACCCAGTCATGGTTAAAGGGTCCAATCAGAGAGAGAGAGAGAGAGAAGAGAGAGAGAGAGAGAGAGAGAGAGAGAGAGAGAGAGAGAGAGAGAAGGAGAGAGATCAATAAATGGCAATAAGTATGTCCAGAGAGAGAGGAGAGAAAGGCAGAGAGAGAGAGAGAGAGAGAGAGAGAGAGAGAGAGAGAGAGAGAGAGAGAGAGAGAGAGGGGGGAGAGAGAGAGAGGGAAAGAGATAGAAAGAGAGAAGGATATCCGTGCTGTCGACACCACTTTATGATGATGATGATGATCTCTTAAAGTTTCATTGTGGACCCTTTACCAAGAAACTGTATCTTCTAATTTTCTTCAACATATTGTCTCATTAACATTTTTCTCGCCTCCATACAAAAATGTCTGAAGATGTTCATAATCTACGAGTAACTAATCAACTTCATCACGAAACTGAAAACTGACTTAACAGCTGGATGACAATTCAGAGGAGAAGTCAAAATAAAAAAAAGCGATATCTTTCAGAGTGACACTTTGCCTCACCCAACTGCTAATTCGTGAGCGCAATGATACCGCAAAACCACACCCCAAGAAAATGCAATGAACGTTATAAATTCACAAGAATACAAGAAAATAATAAACAACCTCATGTTCATAGATTATGTCAAACTTTTACTAAACGATACTAATACAATCATAATCTCCAGCCAAACGGAGTACAGCTGGTTTACAGAGGCCAGTTGAGCTCAGTCGGTAGGGCATCCGGCTAGTAATCCAAGGTTTCGAGTTCGATATCGGTCCCCGTCAATTCAGCTTATAAGTTGCACAGCTTGAGTAATCTGATCTGTACGGTAAGGTGGGAAGTTGTCGGTAGATCTGTCACTCCATATCAGCACAAACAATCTTCATTGTCTAGCTCTTGCGTAAAGGGTATAGACCCCCTCGATGGTTTACAGGGGCCAATTTAGTTCAGTCGATAGAGCATCCGGCTAGTAATTACAAAGTTTCGGGTTCGATACTGGTCCCCGCCAATTGAGCATATAAGTAGCACAGCTTGGGTAATCTGATCTGTACGTTAAAGTGGGAAGCTGACGGTAGATGTGCCGCTCCATACCAGCAAAATCTCCCTGGTATAACTCTGGCGAAAATGGGAGAGACTCTCTCGCTGTCCGATTGATTCCGACAATAGGCCACTGCACCAACTTTACTTAATTTACAGCTTGTTTGGACTAAAAGTTTTCCTTCTCCTTGACTGGTTACCGTGCCAAGGTTAAAAAGTACAGCCTATCCTACTATTTACCCATACCTGGCCGGGGAGAAAATAAATAGATTCACCTTTTACTGTTCCATTCGGTAATTTCACCTATTTATCGTACTTATCTGCTTCAGGGTGGGTAAGTGACATATATATATATATATTATATATATATATATATATATAATATATATTATATATATTGTGTGTGTGTGTGTGTGTGTGTGTGTGTGTGTGTGTGAAGAAAGGAAGCGAATCCGACGGTATGTAGTATATTAAGAAAAATGAAAAAACACAGGTTTAAATGGGTTAAGTGGTGAGTTTATTGGTCGACGCTGCAGTGTTTCGATCTATTAATTAGATCATCTTCAGGGCATTTGTTGGTATGTGGAAGGTGATAAGAAATTATTTATCACAGAATAACGAGAAAAACGAGTGCTATTCCTTGTCATTCAGTCTGTTTAAAAATTTTTGAGGTTTGAAAAAGGAGACGGTTTTGAAATATGACATCAAATATTCTATTTTATGGCGTGGGTATGGGACGCTGTAAGTGTGTGTATCGAAAGGAAACATTGTGCATTTTTTAGGTATGTGGTTGTGTGTGTATAAATTTTTTCTGTTGCGATAAACGACAGCGGAAGTAAACCTCAAGGTTGTGTGTGTGTGTGTGTGTGTGTGTGTGTGTGTGTATTGGTAAGGGGTAGGGGAGAGATGTCATTGGATCTCAAAAGAAATCACCTCAATCAACAACTCACACATTTCCAAGCTAAAAGATAAATTACGTTCCCTTTGCAATAATAGCACATGGAAAGAGATTGGCAGATCCAATCTTATCCACAACATATCTGACACCGAACTCAAACCTGTAGAATATGAAGCTCTCCAATTCGGCCTCAAATTCGCTACTGGGTTAAACAAACACAACCTAACCAGATTAATAAATATAAATTACAGACACAGTGATTCGGATTTCCAAAAAGGTTTCATACAGGGATTAATCACCGCATCCACCACTTGTGACACCGATGACCCAGTTCTCCCCCGGAGATACATCACCGCCCTAAAAAACCTGTCAAACAATCAAGAAATTCTCATCACATCTTCAGACAAAGGTGGAGGCGTTGTCATTATGAACTCCACAAACTACAACGACAAAATGCTAGAACTACTGTCTGACCAAAACACCTATGAACAAATCACCCTACAAACCATCACACAAATTCTTTTAACAAATCGTACAAAAAATTAGTTAAACATGCAAACAAATCTTGGTCCTCCATAATCGAATACCACCCCACAATCCCCACAATCTATGGTCTACCTAAGACACACAAACCCGGTTTTCCACTAAGACCAATAATTTCTGGTATCGGAACGGCTCCCCACAACATAGCGAAATCTATAACCAAATTACTAACCCCACTTTTAGGCACCATTAGCAATTCCCATATAAGAAACTCAAATGATCTAATAAACAAAATCAGCAACATAAACATGCATAACAAACTTTTAAGTAGTCTTGACATCAAATCATTATACACTAATATTCCTGTTAACAAATGCATCACACGCCTTGAAAATCATCTCAAAAAATCTAACATCAGCTTACCCCTACCAACCCAAACAATTATAAAAATATGCAAATTATGTACTCAAAATTGTTTTTTCCAATACAACGGCTCATTTTACAGACAGAAATTTGGTTTACCTATGGGATCGCCCCTCAGCGGCGTCCTTGCATGTCTTTTTCTTGAATTCTTAGAATCTGGTCCTTTCACATACATTTTACCTACAGACTCTCATTACTTCCGTTACATCGACGACATTCTATTTATATACCCACTTAATCATAACATATCACAAATAATAGACCGTCTAAATAATGTCGAACCAACTATCAATTTCACACACGAATTAGAACACAAAAACACCTTACCTTTCCTAGACGTATTACTAATAAATAACAACAATCACTTAGATTTCAAAGTATACCACAAACCCACCAATAAGAATGACCATATCCACTTCTACTCACATCACAATACCAAAATCAAAAGTGGTTTGGTTATAGGTTTCTACCTTAGAGCCCTTAGAATCTGTACCAAGAAATTTTTGGACGAAGAATTTGAATACATAGATAAATCCTTTACTCAACTACAATACCCTCAACCTTTCATCCAACGTGCCAGAAAAAAAAGCCATCAAAATCCATAACCGCAAACACCTCCCCTCCAATCCAACAAACAATACCCCCACCAACAACTATATAAATAGATACATCATTCTCCCCAACAACTCAGCTACAACCATTATTGAAAAAAAAACCTTAATAATTTAGGAATAAAAACGGTATCAAATTCCTCTAAAACCATAAAAAATATTATTAATAACCAAAAAACAACACTCACACAAAGTCCAATGCGGTGTGTATACCATTCAATGTTTGGATTGCGACAAACAATACATAGGAGAGACGTCCAGACATATTGACCAACGAATCCGAGAACACAAGAGAGATATCAGAAATGGTCAAATGAACAATGCACTCACAAAACACATCTCAGAAACTAACCATTCCTTCAATTTTAAAGAATCCAAGTTGTTAATTAGAATTCACAATAAAAAAGAAAGAAAAATTGTAGAATCTAGCGCCATCTCCATTTTCAATACAATCAAACAGAGACCCGGATTTTTCCTTCTATCGCCTTACCTGTCCAAGGTTGTTCTCAAGAATTATAAAATTCCCTACATCTGACAATATCTCATTTTATTTTCTACATATTAACTCTCCTCATTTATTACTGAATGAACACCAACAATTTTTCTTAGATCACACACTTATTTAGTAACATGATAATTTCCATTTGATCTCAACACACAACAGATTATCACACTTTACCTATTTAACCAACATTTTTCAACAATAATAATATATTTTTGATAATAATTATATATAACAATATTTCCCCTTAACCCCCCACACACATTTATACTCCCTATTGACACCATTCATTTTTTCACCACCCTCATACTTTCATATTTTTCCAGAAAAAACTCCACAATAACCATATATGTGGATTTTTATGTAAATGCATACCAGACAATTAATATATGCACAATTACAATATAACTACTGATAAAAATAATAATCAAAAACATACATCCTTATTAACCAATAATTATTTCACATAATTATAACCACACTAACACTATTTGCATAAACATTCACTAGCACACAATTGTCATCAGAATAATGATAATAATAATATAATAATAATAACAATAATAACAATAATTTAATAATAAAAATTATAATAACAATAACAATAATATAATAATAATATAATAATAATAATAATAATAATAATAATAATAATATTGATAATAAATAATAATTATAATAACAATATTGATAATAAAATAATAATAATAATATAAATTACAATAACAATAATATTAATAATTATAATAAAAATAATAATTACAATAACAATAATAACAAAATTACAATAAAAATTATAATAAAAATATAAATTACAATAACAATAATAACAAAATTACAATAAAAATTATAATAAAATAATAAATATAATAATAATATAACAATAATTATATTATACAATAATATTTAAAAATATATATAAAATTATACAATAATGTAATTAAAAAATAAATATAAAATTATAACAATAATGTAATAAAAAATAAATATAAAAACTATAACAATAATAATAATAATAATAATAATAATAATAATAATAATAATAATAATTCATTCACTTATACATAATTGTAATATTAATATATATTAATCGTCAAATAATCAGTTCCAACAATAAAACAACAATACAGGACTCTTTCTAAAAAAAAAAAAAAAAAAAAAATTTATATCTCCCCCCACACAAACTTCCTTCTCTTCTCTTAATATAAAACATAAAAATTTCTTTTGAGACCCAATGACATCTCTCCCCTACCCCTTACCAATACACATACACAAACACACACACACACACACACACACACACACACAACCTTGAGGTTTACTTCCGCTGTCGTTTATCGCAACAGAAAAAATTATACACACACAACCACATACCTAAAAAAATGCACAGTGTTTCCTTTCGATACACACACTTACAGCGTCCCAAAAATAGAATATTTGATGTCATATTTCAAAACCGTCTCCTTTTTCAAACCTCAAATTTTTTTAAACAGACTGAATGACAAGGACTAGCACTCGCTTTTCTCGTTATTCTGTGATAAATAATTTCTTATCACCTTCCACATACCAACAAATGCCCTGAAGATGATCTAATTAATAGATCGAAACACTGCAGCGTCGGCCAATAAACTCACCACTTAACCCATTTAAACCTGTGTTTTTAAATTTTTCTTAATATATATATATATATATATATATATATAATATATATATAAGAAAGCTGAGATAATCACCTTTTGTTGCCTAAAGGCTTTTTTCCTGGTTAGTTTAATGACTCAAATTTCATATTAAAATATACCTTGGTTTTAGGATTTCGTTATGTTTGAAAAAAATATCCCATTTTAATTGGTTCTAATTAGTCGTGATTAGCAAATAAGTATAAAAAAAACTGACCACTCTCTTACTTTACTTATTGTCTATCACTTTTTCCCTCTATGCATCTCTTGATTACCTTCTCCGTATATAAATATTAGTCTCTCCGCGTGAGTAAGCGGGAGTGGGAGAGTAATTGTGATAGAGAGATATAACGACTGAATTTATTTGCATACCAAGATTCAACGACAACCCGTTGGTTAATAAAATTCTATGATCCATTTCAATTGTCCCACTCTCTTTAATTGTTAACATTCCAAACCCATAACTGATAATTGCTATCAGCATTTCTTACTATAAGTAAAAATAGACGGTCTTAAATTAAAAAAAAAGGTACAAGTTCTAAATCAACTTATTTTGTTATAAAATCAATATTTGTGATGTTTTGGGATTAAACACTGTACTAATTAAATGAGGAAAAAACCCAACCTTTTTATAGTAACAAAGTTTTTGTCGGTAATGTTAATATATATGTCTTATTTTACATTATTTTTATGTTTCCTAAAGTTTTTAATACAAAACAATGAATCAAGAGTTTATTAGAAAATAAGTTGATTAAAATTAAATTTTCAGCTACCAGTTGTATTGTCTCACTAATAATTTCATTTACTTATTCTTTTAGTAAATAAATTGTTTTTCGTTTACTTTAATTTCCATTTCCATTTAACTCCACTTAAATTTATTTACATTTTAAAAATTATCTGGCCATATTTCTTCTTTATTAAATTGTACTGCCAAAATGTTGGCGCATATCGCATAAATGCGTCCTGGCCTCCTGTCTTAAAAAACGCTAAGCGATGCCTGCTGAAAATCCGACCTCAACTACTTATGAACTCCCTAACTGTTTGAAGGTGTTTTTGCCGAAAAGTTAATGCGACACTTGGTCGTATTTGTTTGGAAAATTTGTGACAGTTGTTTCGAATTAAAGTAAAATGAAAATACCGAAAAAATAAAAAGATATTTTCAATGAGGTGGGGGGGGGTATATACATTTGCTTGTCGATAAAAAAAACCCCTAGAGGTGGCTTACGTTTTTAACGCCTTCAAACCACTTAAAAAGTTATTTGTCGATAAAAACGCCTTCAAACCGCTAAAAATATTTTAAAGAGGGTGTGTGTGTAAAATATTTACATTTACTTCTCAAGAAAAGACTTGGGGTGCAAAATATCGCTTTCATATCGAATTAACTTTTCGTGAAAACGCCTTCAAACAGCTTGGGATTTCATAAGTAGCACAGGTCGGATTTTCAGCAGGCACCGCTTAGCGTTTTTTTAAACAGGAGGCCAGGAGCCTTTTATGTGATATGCACCAAAATGTTGGCTCATTTTCAATGTAAAAACGAACTAAAATGATTTAAATCCATTATATAAGGTCAGATTTTTGTTTTAGTTGAAAAGTAGTAACATAATAGGCATCTGTAAAAAAATAAATAAAATTACATATCTAATTTTTTTAATACACTTTTAAACAATTAAATTTGTCCCAAAAGGCGTTTTTACTGTTTAAGTTAATGACCCCTAAACAACTGTCGCACAATCTTTTTTAAGAAAAATCAGAGCTGAGACCGACTCTTTTTTATTTGCTTCCAGTAACTTTTTATAGTCTGCTGTAAATAAATAAGAAAAATCGTTAGTAAAAAATAAAAAAATAAAAAATTGGATAAACAAAAATTCGGAAAACATGTCTGATTTAACATGATTATTAAACTTACTTCTTTTTAAATAGATTAGATAAATCTTTAATCAAAAATATTTCATGTTGAGTAAAAGTAGTTACTGGGTTTTTCTAGATATTTAAAAATTATGGGATTTTATTAAAATGAACAAACGTTGACTCCCCCCACCCTTTAAGTGAAAAAAGTTTTCTTCCAAGCAATATTTGTATCATTGCTACTGTACGACTGCACCATTTATAGCGCCTAGAGAATAAGCTAGATAGAATGCAGTATGTAATTTTAAACAAGTTGTGAAAGCAAAACCCCACGAGAAAGCAGCTGTATGGCCACTTGCCACTTATCACACAAACCATCCGAGTAAGATGAACAAGACATGCTGGACACTGCTGGAGGATCAAGGACAACATCGTCAGTGACCTTTTTCTCTGGCAACCAGCACACAGGCACACCAGTGTGGACCGTTGAGCAATGACGTACATTGACCAATTCTGCGCAGATACTGGATGCTGTGCAAGAGGACCTCCTGAGAGCAATACATGATAGGGTAAGATTGGCGAGAGATTGTCATGGATACCCATGATTAAAATCCTAATTACCTGTAATTATAAATTAACTAAGTGACCCTTCTCTTGTTTTTCCTTTGTTCAAATGAAAATAATTACTCCAAGTTAAATAACTTATTTTGACAGTTTGGAAAAACTGTAAATTAGCGAAATGATATTATCATGGGATTTTTCAAACAATATAACCGGAGCTCAATGGGTGACCCAACGGTTTAGTATACAAAGAAATAGCGACCTTCGTCGGAGTAAATCCTTATTGTTTTAATTGAAAACGGTTGAAATACGCAGAATTGCCGAGATGTTCGAAAAAAAAACTTTTTGTAATCGCTTGAAGAAAATGTTCTAACGCGATGGAGAAAACAGTTATGATGACGTCATTTTCGCATGCGACGGATTTTGAAACGGAGAGAAGATGGCTGGAGAATATAAGAAGGTCGCTATTTCTTGGTGTACTAAACATTTCTGTAGTTTAATTGTTTTAATCTATTTTGTATTTAAAATAATAATAGATAGAATACATGTATACATAGATAAACTCCTAGCCAAAACATGTATCAGTAAAATATAATAAAATAAATCCTATTTTATCCATTCAACATTTTCTTTCCTTTATTTTTCATTTCAGCATACCGTCGGATTCGCTTCCATTTTCAACTTACACACACACACACACACATATATATATATATATGTATAATTACATATATGTATGTATATATGAATAACTGCATATATACATATATATGATGAATATATATAATCGTATTTTTTGGTTATAATATATATATATATATATATATATATAATATATATATTATATATATATATATGTATAATTACATATATGTATGTATATATGAATAACTGCATATAACATATAATGATTGAATATATATAATCGTATTTTTTGGTTATATATATATATATATATATATGTATAATTACATATATGTATGTATATATGAATAACTGCATATATACATATATATGATTGAATATATATAATCGTATTTTTTGTTATATATATATATATATATATATATATATATATATATTATATATATGGTGTGTGTGTGTGTGTGTGGTTGTGTGTGTTTGCGTGTGTGTGTGTGTGCAATTATAATATATAGATTGAAGAGGGAGAATGACTAAAACAAATGAGTCACAATTATGACTGTCAGGAAAATAAAAATAAACCGAATGAGTCGAAATAACAACGAATATTCTAAAGTTCTTAATACATACATAGAGCCGGTTTAGAGAACAGAATTGTTTACAGAACTATTCAGGTTTCACCGAGAAGATTCGCTTTTATAACTCGACTGTTATATATATATATAATATATATAGGTATATGTAAAAACAAAATTTTTTTGCGATGAAACAAAGAAAATATAGTGCTCAATCACAGTTTGTAAGAGCTAATATTTATTTATTTTACAATGTTTTCACAGATCAATGTTCATTATTAACAGCGAACTCCAACAAACACCATAGGATCTTGCTCCACAGCCTGATGATTGCTATTTAGCATGAAACCGCGGTCGCTGTTAATAAGGAACATTGATCTGTGAAAACATTGTAAAATAAATATAATATAATATAATATATATTATATATATATATAATATATGTTGTGTGTATGTGTGTGTGTGTGTGTGTGTGTGTGTGTGTGTGTATATACGGTGGTCAGTAAAAAGTAATGTCATTTTTTAGAACAGGTATAATTACCAGCATAGGAACATGTATGATACATCAAAATAACTCGTCACGAGAATAGTGTTTGCCTATCAAACTCCCGTTCATGTAGCCGAAGAGATGATAGTCTGCAGCAAACATTATTCCAGTTATAAGGAAGTGAAATTTGTAGTGAAGAACTGGCTCAAAGAAGAGTCAAAAGAATTTTACGGGGCAGAGATACATGCTCTAGTTCAAAGGTGGAACATTGCTATTGAGAGAAACGGTGACTATGTGGAAAAGTAGGCATGGGATCCACATAGGACCAGCTTCATTTGAGGTATGATACATGTCCCTTTTTGACTCAAACTGCTATATTTATATATATATTTTCTATATAGTATAATATATATATTGTCTGGTATTATATTCTGGTGATTATTAACATATATAAGTTCAAGTCTAAGAAAGGCTGTTTTGATTTCGCATAAAAACTTAGTTCTGTAACATGACCCGATGAATATATATATATAAGAAGAATCCGCACGAGCGCAATATACAACGGTCCGACATGCCATCACGAAAAATCCCGAACATTTCAAATATCTTAATAACAAAAGATACGCCGGCGCCGAGGGATGAGTGCTTAAAAAATGGATGATGAGAAATTTTCTCGAAATATTTAGGTAAATAAACAATCATTTAACACTATTACATTGCATTGTAAATTGCTTTCAATTATTATAATATATATATATATATTTGATAATATTGTATGCTAAATTTATATGTAAAAGTGTTTAATATCATTTATGGAGCATGTATATCTAAGAATAGCGTGGATTTTCAGCACTTGGTCTGAAAATAGGCATAGGCGAGAACTGTCATTTACCAAGTATTCATGTCGGGCTACACTAACTTATATATATATATATATATATATATATATATATTGTATATATATATACATATGCTTGTGAGTGTGTGTATATATGTGTCTAGTTGCTGTGTATTTAAATAAATTTCCAAGACTATTTTTGTTGCAATGTTTTGGAAGCGACATTGTCTTTGAGAAAAAAGCATTGGCATTATCAAAAAGCAGAGGAAAGAAAAATATTCATCAGAAGAATTTCTTTCATTCGTGAACTTGACATTTTATTTCTTATCTAACTGCTGTTTTAGTTGCCATTCAAATCTTTTTGATGTCAATGTAAAATTCCCAGTTGAACTAGAGATGATCTATTTTTATTCCATGTTCACCTGATGGGGACATATGGAACGCACACCAAACACACCTATACACACACACACACACACATATAGTCACACACATATGTACCACTACACACACACACATAATATATATTATGTATGTACTACACACAACACACATATATTAATAGTGTGTAACACAGCACACATCCATATATATAATATATATTGTACACACACACATAAGATCTATAATATATGTGTACACACACAACACACACAAATGATATATGAATATGGTTACATCACACACTATATATATATGTTAACACACACACAACACACACTTAATAGTATAGTGTACAGTATAATATGTATAATAATGATATATATCTATTATAATGAGTTGTTGCTGTTTGTTTTGTCTGTTAACCGAAACTAAATCAACTATTCAAGTCACAATCCCTAGTTATCTGACGTCACGTTTACATGAATTTCCTTTTTAAACCTCAATATTGATATAATTGTTATACTTATTAATATCTGTGAACCAATATCTACGTTACTAATAACATGCAATTGATTTATATATACAAAAAAAAGCGGTTTACAGTGTGAACGAGGAAGGCTAATTTGCATATTGATATTTAAAATGAATTTTAATAAATATATGCTTATATTATGATTTCTAATTGTTTGGTATTCTCTTAACGAATCTGGAGCAAGATCTCGGGTAATTAAAAGAATCCATAAACATGACGAAAGAACTGTAATTTATTAAATACTTCATAATTTAACTAATATGATACATTAGGAAAAGAGGAGTGAAAAAAATGATGGAAGAGTTAATTCTAAGCTGTCTATTTTGTAGATTATACCCCTCAATTTATCATTTTCTAAAATAGTTTATATTTGATACATATTTATATAATCAAAACCTAAAATACTTGGCACCCGAAGGGTCATATATTTGCTAGTATTATAATATATATATATATATATATATATAATATATAATATATATATATAATATATATATATGAATGAAGATAGAAAACAAAGTATTCAAAAGATAAATTATTCTATATGAAAAGTCAAGTTTCAATCGCTTCGGTTTTCTTTAACCTTCATCAGGAAAATTAAGATGAAAAGATGTCTGAAATGTGTATGGGCAGTACGTATATATAAATAATAAATATGATATATATAATATATATATAAGCTGGTTATGCGTGCATATGACGGGCGTACATGCGTGTGCGGACGCATATATGTAAGGTATAGAATGTACATACTACATTAGGGCATATAAATGTGCGAGTTATCGGTGTGGATCGATATACGACTATGTAACGGAGGGAGAGGAAAAAGCAGTATAAAGAGCGAGTGAGGGAAAAAGTACGCATACTATGTACACATAGACATGTATTATTGTGTGATGTTAAATATGAAACGGTGATATATCAATACGTAAACTAGCGGGAAGAGAGAAAGACTGCGATAAAAAAAAACGAAGAAAAATTAAGCACTCAACAATCGAAGCCAGAAAGAAAGAGAGAAAAGATATAGCGAAAAGAAACGAACGCACTACTTGTGTTTTTAATGCACGCTAAAATACAACATCAGCAGAGGGGATACAAGAAGCTGTCTCATATAGTAGGGACATACTATAACAATGANATATTTCAGTCTCGCACATCGTAATTTTTCTCTCTCTATTGTTACGCAGGGATTTAAAGATTAAGGACCGATATTCTTTTACAATCTCCCTCACATCAGAAATGTCGGATCATACGTAAAATACAAGTTATTTATAGAAGTTACACACGCACACACACACACACCACACACACACACAGTATAGTATATATATATATATACTATATATATTTGGGTGGTGTATATATAATATGAGAGTGAAGGAATGAATAAATCGACCAAATGTGGTTGAAAATAGAGGAAAAAGTGGATATAACAACACAGCAACTAAATTCAATTAATATTCGTCTCGCTGTTTAGTTGAGGCTTCTTTAAAATTTATTGAGACACTTGTCTAAATAAATATTGTTTTAGGGCTGTGTTGTTCATCCACTTTTCCCTCTATTTTCAACCATATATATTATATATATATATATATATATATATATAATATATATAGTTATATATTTACTAACCCCTCCCCACGAGTAGGCATATGACACAAGGTCAATTTCTTAAAGCGGAGTTTAACAGGTTTGAATTCAGAGTTTTCCTTCTCCTAGACCAGTTGCCTAACTAAGGTTAAAGAGCCCAGTCTGCCCTACTATTACCCATAGCTGGAGGAGAGTAGGATTCATACCTTTCCCAATATTGCGTAAGTGAAATGCAATTACAACGTTCAGGATTGAACTCGGGGCGACAAGTCCATTCCCATGACTTTAACCATTACACCACGCGCTTCTATTATATATATATATATAAATATATAGTATTATATATATATATATATATTATATATTATTATATATATATATATACATTAATATATATATAGCATTATATATATATATACAATACATTATATATATAATATATATACATACATATATAGATATATATTACATACATATATATATACATACAATATATAATATACATACATATATATATATATATATATATATATATATAGGAAGAGATGAGAGAGAGAGAGAAAGATAGTTCTCATTACTAATAAATAGGTTTATAATATATAATATATATATATATAATATATATATATATATAAACAATAAAGTAATTAATATTAAAACCATGATTAATTCCACTAAATTTGGCCGACAATGTAATAATAACAAGAACAACATATGCTACCAACAAATAAAACCAACTGACACATTCACTAGCTCAACCAAAAGGACCTTCAAAATTTACTACGAATCAAATTGGAGAAGTAAAAATGTAATCTATTAACTAGATGTCATGAAAAGCAACAAGCAATATGTTGGTAAATCTGAATGGCCTTTCTACTTTCGTCTTAACAATTATAGGCATCGAATAAAATTCATGGATCACAGCAAGTTAATACCGGTGAAACAATATTTTTGGTCAGATTTTAACAGAGATGCAAAATTCATCATCATCGAAAGAATCCCAAAAAGACGCCAACATTAAATCTGTAATCGAAAACCATGAATACAGATAGATAAAAAGATAAAGAAAGTTTTCATCCATTCGGTCTTAACAAGAAACTTGATACCCTGCCCTGGCTATAAAGATGTGGTGATGAAAAATGTGAGGGTCAGTAACACCTAAAAAAACAAACAAACACTGACCACCACCACTTCAACTAAAAGACTCCCAAACCTAATAGAAAATCCAGCAACCAGGCACCCAGTACCGACACACACACATACATGTATATATATACATATATGTATATATATATATGTACATATATGGATATATATAACTTCTAAACAAACATTCCTCACATATGTAAATAAGAACATTTCAAACGAATTCAACTCAAATAAGTTTTTTTCACAGAGCAGATGGACTCGCCACTTCTAACACACATCTTTGCTCGGATTATAGTGGCTTGTCAAACATTTAAAAAAATACTATTAATGATTTTTGAAAACTTTTATAAACAATTTATTTAACAAGAAATGTTCTCCTTGCGACGACTTAAGGTCGAAACTAGTTGAGAAAAATAAACATAAAAGAAATATTCCTGTTTGTCTTATCACTTTTTGTTCAATTTATATATAAGTGACATATGTATATATATATACATATGGTAGTAATCTACACACACACACGCACAGACACACACATATATATATACATATACATATAGCAGTAATATATATATATATATATATATATATATATATATATATATATATATATATGTAGTATTGTAAGAAATTTGAAAAACACAGGGTTTAAATAAAATAAGTGGTAAGATATGTGCATGGTAATATACATATATACATAGTAATAATTATATATATAATATATTATATATATATATAATTATGCATAGTAATATATGATATATATAGAATATATGTATATATAGTATATATATAATATATATATATGCATAGTAATATACATAATACATAGTAATATATATATATGCATAGTAATAATATACATATATACATAGTAATATATATATATAATATATATATATATATTATTATAGTAATAGTTATAGTGGAAAATTGAGATATTTTAATATCGAAAAAAAAAGTTTATCTTAGTTTAAATAAGTTGTGGTATCAACTTAGTCAAGTATAAGGTAGGGTCCTGATGAGATCCTTTAGATCGAAACCATGGTAGACCCATAACTCCATTCCATATTACTATTACTACTATTATTATTGCTCTATGTTTTATTTTATATTGAACACTTTTGGATAATTTACTTATTTGTCTGTAACCGAAACTACGTCACTGATTACGTCACATTACCTAGAATCGTCAATACATAGAATAAATACACTAAAAATTTGAGCATGCAGCCTTAGATAATCCTCATTGTTTTTTAAAACCAGTTGAAATAAATATATGCTCGGTATTATATATTTATATAGAGTTTGTTTTATTTCAATATTTAAAGTTATCAGAACTAAGTTTACATTTCAAATTGTTTTATTTATTTATCTTTTTACTCCTTTAATAAGATTGATGATATTACTTACTTATGGCACAAACTCTCTGACATTGAATTCTTAACTCCCACCCCCTCAGGCAATATCTTTAAAAAATTAATTTTTACACCACCCGAAAGATGTTTTTTGCTAGTATATATATATATATTACTAAAAAAGTGTTTTGCTTGAGGGAGGGCATTTATCCTCTCTGTGCCCCCCCCCGAATTGGGTTAGGTTCTTCTGATCCCCTCCCCAATGATAAAGCATTACCGTCTGGATAGTTAAAACTTTTGACGATGTTTAATCAATGCCAGGATATCAGCACCCCTGCCTCCTCCCTAAAGACAAATCAGATTTGGGAATGAAAGGTTTTCGCTTTTAGTTCCGAGATCGCCTACTTGAAACTACCAGATTTTAATCAGTGCATCTAGTTCCTTGTAAAATCCTCTAGAGAACCGATTCTCTCAACACCGTCTCCTCATATTTTGTTCTTAACTTGACAATCTTGTTTAATCTACAAAGCTTTGGCCCTCTTCATTCTGGCAAAGAGCTTGGCTTTAATCGCCGGTTACTTCCGAGCAATGCTCTCTCTCTCTCTTAATCTGAATTTTACTGGCCTTGTGCCATATCTAAGCTGAGCTTAGTAAATAACTAATCTGAATTTAAAGTGTTTACATTTGCAAAGTTTCCTGGGCTTCCTAACCTTAACCTTCCCTGGGATTCCTAAACTTAACCTTCCCTGCGGAGGAAGTTCTAGTAACATGTAACAACAAAACATGTGACATGTAACAAAAAGTAACATGTAACAATAAAACATATAACATGTAACAACATGCAAATATTAACATACAACAAGAAAATATGTAACATATAACAAAAACTAACTTGCAACAAGAACATTTATAAGATGTAACAAACAGTAACATATAACAGCAAAACATGTAACGTATAACAACATGCAAATAGTAACACGTAACAACAAAACTTGTAACACGTAACGAAAAGTAACATGTAACAACAAAACATGTAACAACATGCCAATAATAATATGTAACAGCAAAACATGTGACATGTAACAAAAAGTAACATGTAATATATAAAATCATGCAAATAGTAATATGTTACAACAAAACAAGTAACAAAAAGTAACATGTAACATGTAACAAGACGCAAATAGGAACACAAACAGTAAAACATGTAACATGTAACTACATGCAAATAGTAATATGTAACGGCAAAACGATCCGTTACCAGTTCTGCTAAATCCTGTTTCAGTGTGAAGACGGTTATAGTAACCAAGTAGCCTCTCATTAAGATTCGGAGGCTAATGGTTATCCTCGTAATAAATAGACAAGGCGATACGAGTTCAAATCCTTGACGGGACGAGTGGTATTTCACATAGCGCTAATATACTTGGGAAAAGTATGAATCCAAATATCTCCCTCCAACTATGGGTAAATCGTTGGACAGACTGGACTTTTAAACTTGGTAGGGTAACTAGTCTAGGAGAAGGAAAATTCTAAATTCAATCCTGTTAAACTTAAAATTGGCCTTGTGTCACATCCTACTCGTGCGGAAGGGGTTGGTAAATATATACATTAAGTTTTGTGAAACATGTGGAGTTGTCATGTTAATTTTTCCAATAAGATTTCTCCGCACACTGGTAACAAACTCTCAGGCCAAGGGCAGATAAGTATTCTCTTCAAACTCATCATTATCATCATGTCGTGCTTTCAGCGCGGATATCCATGACAATCTCTCTCCATCCGTCCCTATCGCTCATCATTCTCGGGAGGTCCTCTATGCAACATCCTGCATCCGCACAGAGCTGATCAATGTACGTATTTGCTGGTCGGCCCACACTGGCTTGTCCATGTGCTGGCTTCCACAGGAGGACGTCGCTTATGAATTCGTCCTTGCTTCTCCAGCAGTGTCCCACGTGTCTTGTCCGTCTTACTCTGATGGTTTGTGTGATATGTGGCAGGTGGCCGTACAGCTGTTTTCTCGTAGGGTGTTGTTTCCATGTCTTGTTCAGGATCACCCGCAGCATTCTTGTGCAGCTGCCATCTAGTTTATTCTCTAGTCGCTTAGTTAGGGTCTAGGTGGTGCAGCCATACAGCAGTACTGATATGACAACGGCCTGGAAGAACCGTCTCTTTAACTTGTCTGCGAGGTTGGATTTCCATATGATCGATAGTTTATTTATAGCGGCCCATGCTTTTCCTATACGTGCACTAACGTCATTTTCTGTGGAGGAGATGTTACTGCCTAAGTATCTAAATTGTTCTACAGAGTTTAGGAGTTTGCCGTTTGAACAGGATCGAGTTCGAACCCTCTATTTAATCCATTGGAGTATATTGTTCCCGTTCTGTTAACCCCCTACCCCAATACTTAAATAAAGTTCGAAGTTCCGTGAAGGCTCCTGATTCCGACATAAAGGCTCCCGAATTCATAAAAAAAGACTACCGAGTTCGACAAGGAATCGGAAGACACATCGACAGAAGTGTTATGTATATAATGGATAAAGATGAGGACAACAGTCCGAAAAATCTAAATAATATAAATATGGTAACTAATAATACATTATTTTCAAAGAGTTCAGAAATGAAAAACTACTTCCGATTTTTATTTTTATTTTAGGCAAAGTTTTATACAGACTCGTTAATTTTTCTGTCATAAATAAATGTTATATAAGGAAGACATATAATAAATTGATTATGTCTAGACGTCGAGACATCGTTTAAAAAAGTCAGTGCCTCTTTAACAGAAATTTATGATGTGGATCCCGATATTATTTAAAACGCACACACACACACACACCACACACACACACACACACACACACACAAACTCTTCGTCTTGAATTTCTCTTACACCAACATGCACATACACACACATGCATACATCTTTTGTTAATGTTGGTATCAGTTATACACATACACACACTCTCACACAGAAAATACACCAGCCCAGTCGGTGGGGTTTAGAATATGCTGACTGTATCTTCTGCAGAATGGTAAGACCTCAATGAAAGAGGTATCCTGGGTATCATATTAAACTGCATCAGGTAGTGAAGCTTCAGTTCTGGAGTGTGGAGTACATCTTTATTGCCATTATTCTTCGGTCAACTCTGACCCAGAGTGGGCCAAATAGATTTAATCAAAATTATTTGTATGTGATATGAATACTTGAAACCATGTGTAAGCATATTATCATTATTATTTAAATAATTATTAATGTTAGATCAGAGTACTTGAAAACGCTTAATTGTATGCAAATTCGAAAATACAATAGTTTATTATGGAATATTATTGTTATTTCACTCCCTGTGAAATTTCTGCACCAGAGTAAGCTGGTGGTACCCAGGACTCTTCTGAGTATTCTCGCCGATTACACCAATGCTGTTATTTGGATTGTTTCAATTCTTCCCCTGATTTCCGGAGAGCGTTCCAAAAGCACCAACTACATATTATTATTATTATTATTATTATTATTATTATTATTATTATTATTATCATCGAGTTGTTTTTACACCTGCCGTAGCTGGTGATTCATTGGAGGCTGAGTGACAGCAAGTGTGCTCAGGTCTCAAGGACTCTTCTGAGTATTCTAGCCGATCTTAAGAGTGCTGTAATTTGGATGGTTTTAATTCTTACGCTGATTTCCAATTCATCCAAATTCTTCACTATTATACAAATATGAACTGATTGTATTTGATAAGAATAATTTATATTGTACATATACATTTACCAACCCTTTCGTACGATCAGGATGTGACACAATGTCACTTTGATAAGCGGAGTTTAACAGGTTTGAATAGACTGGTTGCTTAAAAAGATCTGTCTGCCCAACTATTTACATATAGCTGGAGGGAGAATAGTCGGATTCATACTTTTCCCAAAGGTATTAACGCTATGAGAAATGCAAACAACCTCGCTCAGGATTTGAACTCGTCTCGCCGAGTCCATTACCTACGTGCCTTTACACCGTTACACCACGCACCTCCAATTATATTATATATATATTTACCAACTCCTCCGCACGAGCAGGTGCGACACAAAGTCAATTTCTTAAGCGGAGTTTAACTGGTTTGAATTCAGAATTTTCCTTTATCCTAGCCTTGGTTAAAGAGCCCAGTCTGCCCTGCTATTTACCCATAGCTGGAAGGAGAATTGGATTCATACCTTTCCCAAGGGTATTAGCGCCATGTGAAATGCCAACAGCTTCATCCAGAAATTGAACTCGGGTTGACGAGTCCATTTTCTATGACTCTAATCATTAGACCACGCACCTCCAATTATATTATATAACTGAGCAAAATGGTACACAAAAAATCCAAGTAAGACAAGACATGCTGGAAACTGCTGAAAAAGCTAAGACGAACTCATAAGTGACGTTCTTCTATGGACATCTACATATTGACACACCTACATTATTCAGCTCTGTGCGGATTATGAATGCTGTGTAGAAGATCTTCAAGGGGTGATGACTGATAGGGATGAGTGGTTAGAGAGTGTGTTGGGAATTCGTGCTGTCAGCATAGCCTGATTATGATGATGATGATGATTCTTCAGTACAAAAGACAATTAAAAAATGCACCAACAATGCATTGTTGGGTAACAGTAATCCCCAATATTCATAGTAATCCCAAATATGCACTACATGCCAAGACATATACTGCTAGAATGTGTAGACTTTGATCTAGAGCGAACAAAATACTACCAAACAAATAATTTGAAAAACTTTTCACGAAATTAAGACTATCCAGGATTTTACATTTTCTTAAAGAAATGGGATTGGACTAAAAAATAAGAGTAATTGAAGAATAGTTAAATATATACATTTGTTTTCTACCAAACTATCGTTATGAATCCAAACTTAGTCGGCATTAAATGACCCACCGAGGTTGATATGCCGTAAAAACAACAACAAACAAACAAGCATAGTTGGGTGAGTTAAGTTTTGCTTGTGCAGAAATGTTTGTTACGATTTTCGTGATCTAAACCATGTCGTTTGGGATACAAACGACATAGAATCTGAACGAAATACAAAAACCCAAAAAAACAAAAACAAAAAAAAGTAAACTAAAAAACAAACAAAAGAAACACAGAAAAAACAAACAAAACAAAATAAAATGGTCTTAATTTCTATACAGGAACTTAGATATATACAAAACATTCATTAGGATCTTGTCAAAAACAGAAACCTTGCTGGGGGGTTAGACGATCTTCTTACGTGCACTATCACGAAAAGTATCAAACAAGACAAAAAAGTCGATAAATAAATAAATGAAAATAAATAAATAAGAATTGCTGCCGACTTTCAGCGACACGAAAGATATGTTTCTAAACTAAAGAATTCTTGTATTTTTAGATTTTTAAGAATGTCTTCCTCTTCATTGTTATACACACAGCGTTTCTGTTGATGTTCCCTCCGGCCCTTTTCAGGTGTTTCTTGTTGAACTTTGGAATATTCTCGTCAAAGAAGACCGGTGGACATATCGGCAGAAACGTTGATAACGTATATAACAATAAAGATGAGGACAACAGTCGGAAAAATCTAAATTATACAAATTATTAAGTCTCATTTCAAAAATTCAAACAAGAAAGACCTGAAAAGGCCAGAGGTCACATTGACCGAAACGTTGTGTACATAACGATAAAGATGAGGACAATAGTCCGAAAAATCTAAATTACCCAAATTATCAAGCCTTATCTCAAAAATCAGACAAACAAAAAATGTTTTATTGATCTGTTCCCTAACCTTCTTAAAGAATGAATTCTATGTGGAATTTCACAAATAAGACGATAGTCTAATAATGAAAAAAAACAACATTTATTTAACAAAACAAACACTTAACATTTGTCTCAATTTTTGAGAAAAAAAAAACATCACAATATGAGTAAAAGTAAAAAAAAAAACAAAAAAAAACATACGCAATACGTATAAATGTAGCCCTGTCAGTGGGGCTTTATAATACACCGACTGCACCTCTGCAGAGGTGTAAGACTCTGCCAACGGGGCCACATGTTAGTGGCACCCCATGACGCTTAAGAACGGAATCGCGGTGGCTGGGCAGTCCATTAAATACAACACTCCACTTTGGCCCTTACTTAGGCCAGAAGGGCGGTCGGAGAGGCCCCCTTCGATCAATCGGCTGACCATGTTAAGCCCTATCACCTATATGATTTCCCCGACCCTATTGCCTTTATGGAATCCCCCAAACCCTTTTTATCACAAGGGTTCCAGAAAGCAGTGGCCGAGAGTCCTAGAAATGACGTTAAACTATCTGATGGTGAGGTTCCACTTCTGGTGGTCTGGGGGCATGTGGAGCACCCCTTCATCACCATTGTTCCCTGGTCTACTCTGACTCGGAGTGGTAGTACCTGTACGGGTTCCCTCTATGGGTTAAATAATAAAATGTGTTATAAAAAATTGAGTATTCATGAAGACTGAATTTATTTCTAGACTTTGTCGGCATTAAACTTAGGTTGAAGAAAAAAGAAGACACTGGTTTATTTTCTCACATTACACAATATAAAGAATGTCGCATGAAACAAAACAAAACAAAAACAAAAAAATGTAACGCTGGTTGTTGTAGTAATGTGTAGAGGATAATTACTAATCAGGATTGAACCTATTCTAGCAGTGACCACCTCATTGTTTTTTTTTTGTTTATTTTTACATAGTTTGGAAGTTTATTATAAGTTTATACGTATTAAGGCTGATATGCCGTAAAACAAAACAAAGAAACATTGTATACCTGTAAAATTCTAGGGTGAAAGAGCTTATAGGTTCCAAAAATAAACTCTGGATTGTCCAGTTGAAGACATGGTGCAATTTATATACGGGTTGATGTTTTATACTGTTGTAAGTGACAATCATCTGTATGTTGCAGGTCCAATCCTGACTACACATGAAAATAACATAAAATACATAACACAGATTAACACTCGGACCCGGTCGTGGTAAACAATTTCCCTCAATGGGTTCGATAAAGGGCCCGGTTCGAGGTTCTATGAAGAAGGTCAGAGGGCACATCGTTAGCAATGTTGTGTATATAACAATAAAAATGACGAAAACAGAAATATTTAAATAATACAAACACTTATAAGTTTAGCAGATAACTTGTTAGTGATGCGCAGTAATTAATTCTAGTGTGAGTCAGAAGTTTGATATTTTGGACCATATTACCTTTAGGCACACATTTTTAATGTCGATTAAGAAAGGACATATTTTTCATCTGTACCGTCAATATCCGGTTGTTTGTTAGGGGTTAGAGTTAGAGGTTAGGTATCGTCTATTAAAACAACCGCATATTGATGGTGTAAATGAAAAACATTGTCTTTCTTAATCGAGATCAAAAAGGGGTGCCTAAAGGTCATATGGTCCGCTATTTTAGTAACGTAATGTAGAATTCAGCAGTCCTATTTGCCAAAGTTGTGATGGTGATAAACAGCACTGGAATCTGAAATGCCTAGTTCATCTCATAATATTTAATTCACAGTAATAACACATCATTCAATAAGTCTCGGGCCTGACATATACATGCCACCTCTAAAAAAAGCGCCACAATTGAAGGAAAAAATGCTCTTTCACCAAGACAACGCACCCTGTCACAAGTCGATCGCAACGATGGCAAAACTACATGAATTGCACTTCGAATTGCTTCCGCACCCACCCTATTCTCTAGATCTGGCCCCCGGTGACTTCTGGCTGTTTGTAGACCTCAAAATAATGCTCCAGGGAAAGAGATTTGGCTTCAATGAAGAAGTGATATCAGAAACCATCTCCAATGACTCTAGCCATCACACCACGCACCTCCATAGTGCCTGCTGTATGCAGTGTGTGTGTGTGTGTGTGTGTGTGTGTGTGTGTGTGAGAGAGAGAGAAAGAGAGAGAGAGGGGGGGAAGAAAGATGAAGTGATATATATAAGTATACGTGGATAAGACCTGAAGAGAGAGAAATAGTTTGCCACGAGTAGGATGGGAGAAGTATGGAGCAACCAGTGAGAACCGCTCGTTATTCAATTGTAATGGATCTGCGATGCTAGTTTGCTGACCATTACAATACGATAGGACACCCCTCTCTACCAATCCCGTCTACCAGGGTTAGGATGTGACACAAAGTAGCATGTTGAAGGTATCCAGCGAGGATTCAAGTCACTATTCAATAGTAATGGATCTGCGAAATTAACTTACTAATCATTACTCCACGATATGACGCCCTTTTCCCCCATCCTGTTCGCCACAGTTAGGGTGTGGCACAAAGTTGCAAGTATGAGTCATCTATCGTGGATCGAAGTCGCTATTCAATAGTAATGGATCTGCAAGACTAGCTTTCGCACCATTACGCCACGATGCGACGACCATGTTTATCTTTGTCGTATTGATAATGTTAGAAGAGCTCTTAATCTTATTAGGGCATAGTTTCCCGTCGCAGAATTCAGTTTTCAAAGATCCAGTTCCGTAGACATCTAACTGTCTTTTATGGCTCAATTTCGTTCCTTCTTTCGCTCTCTGCGATTCTTGATGTTAGAATAGGTGCCTATTATTTGATAAGACACTATTAAATTGCTCGCATGACATATGCTTCGACATCCGCTCGAATTGTTCAAAGAAAAAAATGACCTTTTTTTTCGGGAAAAAAAAGGAAAAAAGGAAATAGAATTTCTGGGAATAAAAAAAAAAGGAATGAACAAAAAATAACAGAAAAAAAAGGAAAATGTCCTTAAATTAAGAATCTACTTTTGGAAAAACCTATGGAGTTTTCGGTATGTTCCAGAGGTTATTATTGTACGATGAATATCTGTTAGATTCGTTTAAGTGCATTCACTTTTTGTTGGGTTGATCAAGATTGAAAAAAGATTTTCGTTCACAATTTCTTCTTTCATTCTTTCCTTCGTTCTTTTTTTCTTTCGTTCTTTCTTTTCCTGCATTCCTTTCTTGCTTTTCTTTTCCTGTTCTCTTGTGGCGTTTCTCTTTCTTTCGTTCTTTCTTTCTTTCTATCTTTCTTTCTTTCTTTCTTTCTTTCTTTCTTTCGTTTCTCTTTTGTCTATAATTCTTTCTTTCTTTCTACCCTTTTTTCTTTCACATTTACCCTTCTTCTTTTTCTTTCTTTCTTTCTTTCTTCTTTCTTTCTTTCTTTATCTTCCAGTTCTTCTGAGGTGTTACTCTTTATTTCTTTCTTTCTGTTTTTCTTTCTTTCTTTTGTTTCTCTTTTGTCTATAATCATTTCTTTCTATCCCTCTTTTCTTTCACAATTTTCTCTTTCTTTCTTTCTTTCTTTTCCTACCAAATTTGTAGTTTCGTTTTCATTCTTGTATTGATTGATTAATTGATTTCTTTCTTTCTTTCGTTTATTTTATCTTCTTATTTTATTCTCAATTTATCAATATATCTAATAAGTGATACTGCAATTTTTTTTTCTTTCTTTCTTTCTTTCATTTCCCTTTGCCATTTATATTTTTCGTTTATATTTCTTCCTTATTTTCCTACCGAAGTAATGGTTTCAGTTTTCATTCTTTCGGTCCTTCATTCATAGATTTCTTTTTTCTTCTTTTTTTTTCTTCTTGCCACGCCCCTGACGGTTAATATTTTTCGTTTCTTCATTTCCAGCCCTCTATGATGCTGCCCATCCTTTCTTTCTTTCTTCTCCTTCCTTCTTTCTTTTCTTTTCTTTTCCCCTTGATTGTTTCAGTGTTTCTTTTTATTTATTTTATTTTTTAATATCAACTTCGAACATCAAACATGGCATTAAGCGATTGGAAGTGAGCTTAACCCTCTTCTTGTGCCCCACAGTATAACTATGTTCAAATTCAAATTGAGTCATCTCGCATGCTGTGATATTTAGCAAGCACACCAAACATATTAGGGAGTATGATTCTCACTAAATGCCCACCATTTGTCAATCTCAAAAGTGTTGTAATGGAATATTCCACACTCTCTCTCACCCATGTGATCTGACTATAAGTAAGCACGGCATTATACTGGACTGGCTTCGAGTATTAGTAGCGTGTCTCAATATTCATTGTCTGTCTTATTGTCTTTCTCTGCAATAAAAGCCTATATGTTAAATTTACGTGTTGACTGGTTCTTCTCTGATTGTATCCTTTTTAAGGACAAAAGGAAAAGTAAACAAATCAATACACCAGTCGATGCTGGGTGGCCGCTTCTAGAAAAGAATAAAGAATAAAATGTGAAATATTTCTTATTTATTCTATTTGCTCATAATTATGTATTTTCTACCAATTCTGTTGGTTCTCTTCTTCTTTCTTAATTAACAGTAGGTATGCTCTTCTGGCTGGGATTAGGTGGTATTTACAAATGATGTATATACGTGTGTGCATGTAAGTGGAAGTCAACAGAAAGAGTATGTGTGTGTGTGTGTGTAAGTTTGTGTGTGTGTGTACACGCGTGTACATATTTACCAACCCCTCCGCACGAGCAGGATGTGACACAAAGTCAATTTTTATGCGGAGTTTAACAGGTTTGAATATAGAGTTTTCCATCTCCTAGACTGGTTGCCTAACCAAGGTCAAAGAGCCCGATCTGTCCTGCTATTTACACAAGGTCACAAGTATGGAGCATCCAACGAGGATCGAAATTGCTTTTCAGTAGTAACGGATCTGTGAGACTAGGTTGCTTAAACCACGACAGGATGTCTTACAACACGAAAAATAACCTTTTAATTATGTTTTCATCTTTTTTTTTTTTTTAGGTACGTTTGAGTTGATATCGTTCTTCACTTTCTTTTTTTTTCCTTCATTCAAGTTTTATTGTCTTGTACTCATTTTTTTTTCGGAGTAGGAGATTCCTCGTGGACTGTGTCATCATAGTAAGCGAGTTGGAAATCTAGTCGCACTATTACATTCACTTTCGAACTAATACCTTTGAGAAAGATATGGATTCCTCATCCCCCAGCTATGGTTAAAATAGAAACCAAACCAAAAAGAAAATTGCAAAGATGACTCGTTTAAAAGGGACCGGGGTGTCCCCGTGGCGTAGTGGCTAGGGAAAGGTATATATTTTCCCGGCCTCTCACTCTTGGGAAAGATATGAACCTTCTCATCCCCTAGCAATGGGTTAGATAGTACTACTATTAAACAAGCATTGCTTTAGAATTAAATAACCCACGAAGGTTGATATACCATTTTTAGTGTAAGTTGTTCCTTTTGTAGATTATTCCACATTTTTGTCGTCATCGATTAAGAATTAGTTTCTTTCACTATTCGTAGTGTAATTGTTAGGAAGCTAGATTAGCAGTCCATTGTTAGTGAGTTCGATTCTCAATAGATTCTCTTTCCTTTTTTTCTTTCTGTCTTTCTTTTTCTGTTCTTTCTTTCTTTCTTTCTTTCTTTCTTTCTTTCTTTCCAGTGTTTCTGTGAAGTTTCTGTTCTTTCTCTCTTTCTTTTTTACCAGCGCTGCTGTAGAATTTTCTGTATTTTTTTTATTCCTTCTTTTCATTCCTGCGCTACTGTGGTGTCTTTCTTTCTTTCTTTCTTTCTTTCTTTTTTGTAAATCATTCCTTCTTTCTATCCCCCTTTTATTTCACATTTCCCCTTCTTTCTTTCTTTCTTTTTCCACGTTCAAGCTGCTCATCTTTTTGCTTTCTTTCTTTCTTTTTTCTTTCCTTCCCTTTGTTTTCTTCCTTTCTTTTTTTTTATTTCTGTCTTTCAATATTCCAATGTGTTCTTTTCTTTTTAAATATTTATTCCTTCTTTTCTTTCTCTTGTCTCATATACGGTATTATTTCTTTGTTTATTTCCTTTTTTTTCTCTTTTTTTTTCCCTCCCATTCAAATCATGCTTTCTTTCTTTTCTTCCTTCTATCATTCCTTTTTCTTCCACTCTTCAATTCCATTTAGTCTTCTTCTTCTTCTTCTTCTTCTTCTTCTTCTTCTTCTTCTTCTTCTTCTTCTTCTTCTATCGACCCCCTTTTTTATTTCATATTTGATACTCCTGCTGGACAAATACATTCTTTTATCTTGAACCTTGTAAAATCACCCACCACGCCCACCCACTCCCACTATCAGTTGAAACAGTTATGATCAAATAATCTCTCGATTTCCTACAGCATGAGGATATCATTAACTCTTTGTGATTAGCCGTTCACGCAAATAGCAAAAAGTAGAGGAAGAATGGATGATAACACTGGAAATGAAATAAAAAAGTACCCCCCCCCCAAAAAACAAAAGCAAACAAAAACAATATGAAACAGAAACAAACATTTTGTTTGTTACCCCCAAACAAACGGTATACACATGACTAAACTGAGTACAGAGATTTCAAGTTCATCTTCAAAATCGTACTGGATGCCCTGTCGGAGGAGCTTAGAATACGCTTGACTGCATCGGATGGTGAGGCTCCTGTTCTGGAGATCTAGGGAGTGTAGAATAGAGTAAGTCGATTTTGGAGCTGTAATATCTCCCATGTAATGAAAGTTGCAAATTAACAAAAATAATTACCACACAAAATATTTTTTCTCAAAACTTTGCCTTCGTTTGAGGAAATAGATATCAATCTTTTAAAATGTTATCGCTGTTACAGCTTAATTATTAGGTAAAAAGCAGCATATTGGAGGTGTCTGTGGGGTTTGGGGCATACTTTCAATTGGAATTCTAGGTATAATATTGTATTCATTTCGTTTAAAATGTTTTAGATATTGAAATTGCCAAATTTTCCGACCATATGACCTTTAGACACCCCTTTTGCCATCTCGTTTCATAGGGACATTTTCTTTCGTTTACACCGTCAAAATCCGGTTGTTGGGTTAGGGGTTAAGGTTAGGGGTTAGTGTTAGTGTTAGAGTTAGGAGTTAGCTTTATAATTAAAAAAAAACCCTCTAAAAATCATGTTAACAAACAACCGGATGTTGACGGTGTAAATGAAAAAATGTCCTTATGAATCGAGATCGCAAAAGGGGTGTCTAAAGGTCATATGGTCCGAAAATTTGGCAATTTTAATATCAATAAAGGTCATATGGTCTAAATTTTCTAACAAATTTCTAAGCTAAATGTTGCAAAAACTAGGAATCTTGGTGCATTTTAGCAGACGATGTTTAATGCTATTTCCTTAAACAATATTGTAAGAAAGCAATCTAATTTTTGGTATCAGTATTTATTATACCAACACACAACCTTCGCTGTTTGAGAGAATTTAATATCTAAAAAAAAGTTAGTTACCCTAGTGTACAGTTCAGGAGAAGGAAAACTTTGAACCTAAACTCCTCCTCTAAAGTCCTCCATCTCCCTCTTTCAGTTAACCCTTCATTGCCATTATTGTCAGGTCGATTGTTTTGTTTGTTTGTTTATTGATTTTAACGGCATATCAACCCGTATGGGATTATATCATGCCTAAAGGTTAGGAAATGATACATATCGTGCATTTATATTTATAATTTTTAGTAATTGGTTTTAACAATGTGTTAGCATTATTGGGGATTATGTTGTATGCTATTGATTTGTTTCATGTCTATATTCTATGGTATAATTTTATTTCCCCCCAAAAAGTGAGAATATCCTCCATGTTGACATTTTCAGACACATCTTTCATATTGTTTGCGTTAAAATAACGGTTTCTGATGTAAGCAAAAAACAAAAAAACAAAACAAAAAAAAAACTGCATTCCATGAATAAGTGTTTAAGTCTCATCCAGAGTAGTAGTACCTTTTACAGTCCCACACGTGAGAGTCAAATAATTCTATTTGCAAGTTAATGTAAATTATTTCTACCAGTTGATACACATGAAGTTAACGAAAAGCCTAACATAAAAAACAACTATTTCTACCAGTTTATTAATGTACTTACGCGAGTCGTGGTTGGATATCAAATTAGGTTAGCATGGACCTGGAGATTTTTCAAACTTGTTTTGAAAAATCACATAGGCGAGAAACTGTCAGTATCCAAGCGCCGTTGACTCCATGTTCACTGGTCTAGTGCTAGTGAAAAGGGTATAGGTTCCTACGCCTTCCGGTTGATACCGATAGTAGGCCACTCCACCGAATTATCTAATGCCAAATCACACACACAACACACACACATACACACACACTTATAATATATATATATATATATATATATATATATATATATATATGCAAATCCTATTAGTAAACCCACCCGGTAAGAAAAAAAGGCAAATAATTTGTTAGTAAACATAAACTACAATATATATTTATATATATATATATATATTCTTTGGCATTAAATAACCCACAAGAGTCGATATGCAATTAAACATTAACCAACCTACCAACCGTTCATGCAAATAGCAAAAAGTAGAAAAACAATTGGCAATAACACGGGGAAAACAACAACAACAACAACAGCAACAACAAACAAACAAACAAAAATAAAACAAAAGCAAAAAAAATGACTTATTAAAACACAAATAACTTTTAGAGTTATAATATACATTGAAAACATGTAATATTTTAAAAATCTATATATTGCTATCTATAGGGTCTCCAATATCTATGCAAATGAATATGTTCAAGTTAAATCCAGTATCTATCTATCTATCTATCTATCTATCTATCTATCTCAGTTCATATCTATTAACTATATCTTCAGTTCATACTATCTCTATCTATCTATCTCAGTTCTATCTATCTATCTATCTATCTTATTCATATCTATCTATCTATCTATCTATCTATCTATCTATCTCAATTCATATCTATCTATCTATCTATCTATCTATCTCAATTCATATCTATCTATCTATCTATCTATCTATCAGTTAAATCTATCTATCTATCTCAGTTCATATCAATCTATCTATCTCAATTCATATCTATCTATCTATCTATCTATCTATCTATCTATCTATCTATCTCAATTCATATCTATCTATCTATCTATCTCAAATCATATCTATCTATCTATCTATCTATATCCATCTACTATCTCAGTTCATATCTATCTAAGTCGAGAAGTAAGACAAATAAACCTAATACAAACTAGTATATTTCCTCAGTATCGTAAACAGGGGTGACCTGCTGCATAAGGGACTGTCGGTCTTCCATCGAAACTTACCCAGGCCGATATTGTGGGGGGGGGGTCAGATCCAAGTCGCACGAAACTGGTGAATCCCATGAAAACATCCGGATTTGGATAATCTATATATTAATACGCGAGTAGCTATCTACCCACTTACGTGTGCCACACTTTAACACCCCTGACCCAGAGACACTTCGTAATTAGGGAGTTCATAGGTGAGAGGTAGGGTTGTCGTCATAATAGACCATTGTGTTTTTATTGCGAAAGGAAGAAATGGAAGAAAAATGACACGCTACTCACCAGAAAAACAAAGCAAGAAAGAAAGAAATAAAGAGTGGAACAAAGAAAGAAACAGGGGGAACGAGAGCGTGGAATCGAAAATGCTAATCTGTTTCAATGAAATGGAAGGAAAAGAAGGAAACAAAGAAAGAGTAGGTCAGTAAGTTTGTGTGTGTGTGTGTGTGTGTGTGTGTGTGTGTGTGAGAGAGAGAGAGAGAGAGAGAGAGAGAGAGAGAGAGAGAGAGAGAGAGAGAGAGAGTTAAATCAAGATTATTATAGTTACATATTGAACTAAATAGCAATAGCTCTTAAATATACATATCAAACGTTGTAATAGATTATCAAACTGTGGTATGTCCACTGGCCTGCTAGCATCTATAAATTGTGATAAAATCAATAATTTCATTGCATATAAAATAGGAAAAATATTTTGTTATAAATTTAACAATTTTTCAAAAAATCTCACGTTCTCTGATTGGCTAGATTTTACCTAAATCTTCAACTACATCCTAGCCTTGTGCGGATGGGGGTTGTAGCTTAGAATACGCTGACTGTATTCCTTGTAGTGGTGACACCCCCTAAAAAGGGTTGTCCTCGTATGAAACTAAACTGTAACTGGTGGACAGGCTTTAATTCTGGATCTCTAGGCATGTGAACAACCCTTACATGTCAGAAAAAAAGAAACAGAAATTTCAGAAAATATTATTTCGCTCCCGTGTTTAATACTCCATTAATCTGGCTAGTATTTATGTTTTAATGTAATAAGATATGTATACCCAGAGGTGGTATAATCAAAAAACAAGAACAACTGAAACTTGCTCTTCTATCACTCCCGCTTTTATTGCTAAATTTTCCTAATTCAACTATTTAGTTAAAATAGGAAGTAAAGAATAAAATTAGTTATTTTTTCTTGTTAATGATTTTATTTAGAATTAATCACCGAGATTTTTGCTCATATTGATTAAGATAAAACCAAACAATTAGAAATCAATGATATTAAGCACATATTTATTAAAATCAAATTTTTAAGATCAATATGCAAATTACCTTTCACATTCACACTGTAAATTTATTCTTAACGAGCAGCGGCTACCCGGCATCGCCTGGGTAGACGGGGATTTTTCAAAGTTAGCCCGCAGATCCATTATTACTTAATCGTGAATTGAATCCTCGTAAGATGCCCCATTTAAATCCCCATGTAAAAAAAAATAGACATTGCATTGATCCAGCAACTCTGAAAAGAAATGTTAATGTCTACTATCTAAAATAGTAGATGAAAAAGATCCATACTGTTATCATTTAAATTTTATTTTTTAATTATCTTCACGAATATAAATAAAATCTCTATTATTTTTGCTCAAAAACCAAGCCCTGGTGATATTTAATGTGTATATATATTTACTTTGTCATTATTTGTCATTATGTTTTATTTTCAAAGTTTCCTCCGGACATACATATACACACATTTTGCTGTATAAATAAATACAATTGCATGTTATTAGATGTGGTTAACAGTATTAATAACATAAAACAATTATATTAATAATTGAGGTTTAAATAAGAAATATAATCATGGAGAATGTGACGTAAATAAAAAAGGGAATTGTGACTTGAGTAGTGATATAGTTTCGGTTAGAGAAAAACACATGATCTCCATTATGATAAGATTTCTGTGAAAAGTATGTGTCACTTCAATTGTGACTACTTTGAAATCCCAGGGCACCAAGAAAATACTGTATTCAAATCCTGGGGATTATTTCATTCATGTTAAAGATCTGTAATCAACGGCATTGAAGGAATACTGTAACAGGGTGATATGTGTCGCATAGGCCAACTCAAGTTGTAGTAGCAGTCGTCGTTATTAGTAGCCGATACATCAGAAACAACATACACGCATGTTGTATAGTCACAAGGGGCTTTGTAATTATTTCTAGGCTCGTGGGCTCTTTTTCAGAGAGGAGGAAAGACAGAGAGAAAGAGAGGAAGTATCGTCAAATTATCCTATCTTCATTGTATCGTGCTTTATACCGCTGTCCCACACCCAAACGAGTGACCAGGAACCTCGTCTGACTCCTACTACGACTGAAAGGAAAAAGAGACAGATTTTATTTTCTCCGTTTCTCGTACCGGCGTCACATCCGGTTGCGGTCAACATCCAGAACTTCCGTTTTTATTTTTATTTCTATTTCTGGGTCATTCGTCGGTCAAATTACTGGCACCCCGCTTAGGGTTTAGTCTTCCAAATTTTAACCTTTGTTTGCTCTTATTTCTTCTTCCTCTCTTTCCCTGCCAATACCCAAATTCTCCGTAGACCATAATAATTACACAACAGTACTCATCACACCCCAGAGCCCCAGAACTGGAACCTCACCATCAAAAAAGTTTAGATACTTCATTTTTTGTGCCCAGGTTCGCGGTAGCATCACTGTAACCCCCTTTTTTGTAAATAAATGCCAACGGCGATTTTACGAGGGGATCGGTTGCAGTGGCGCAACCAACAACCAAATAAACTCCCTTTTTCGGAGGTCTTAATCTTCGGTAGTGTACAGTCAAAGGATTCTATGCCCCACCGACAGGGCGTTAGAACGTTGAAAGTATAGTCATGATTATGATCAAATTTACAAATAAATCACATTTCTGCATTAAATAACCCATAAAGTGTTGATATGCCGTTAAATAAACTGAACCAAATATCAACGACATGCTCACGTGCTGAGATAAAAAGAGGAGTGTCCCCATGGCGTAGGGGACAACGTACTGAACTACGACATTCAGTCGCGTTATTACATTCACTTTCGGACTAATACTCTTGGGAAAGGTGTGAACCCCCTAATCTCTCCAGCAATGGGATAAATAGGACAATTACTGTTCTTCTGTAATGATGGTTTTGGCATTAGATAATCCACGAATGTTGATATGCCATTAAACAAAGAAATCAAACCAAACTGAGAAGAAATCGATCTTAGTAGTGTCACGTGTGTGTCACAACCGATTAGAGCAAGACTATCAATCATGGTATTGATCAGGAACTGAAAACGAGGCTGGGATCGATATTCATCTGCACGTATTACATCAAAGTATTTTCTCTTTCTTTCAATTTGTTTTCCTTTTTCTGTTTACGACCGGAAGTCATCCGCTCAAAAAAACATGTTACTTTAAGGGAGGTCTCATTGTTGTGAAATTATATTATCCATAATTCTGCCTAAATCATTTTTAAGAAGCCTCTAATCCCAAAATACAAAGGGAAATTATTCATGAATCGTTAATTTTGACATTAAGGTCATGTAAGAGACTCAGAAAGGTTTTTATTATGAAAATTAAAATACAATAGAACCTGGACTTACGCAGATTTTACAATCACCGATTTCATTATTAGCGAGTTTTCCATCTGTATATTAATTCCATTGTAATTATGCATCTGCATTCATCCCTAGGATGGACTAGCCCTGTCGGTGGGGCTTAGAATATGCTGATTTTACATAATGAATTGGCAAAGCTTATCATTTTTGGAAAGAAGTGTAGTGTATATGCTAAAATTAACGGTATTATCGGTATCACCCGGACAGCGAGGGAGTCAATCTCCTTTTCACTTGCACTAGACCAGGGTTAGATTATTTAAATTAATGCTACATTGACCAACTATGTGAGGATGATGGTTGCTGCACAGAAGAACTTCCAGGGACAATGAATGATAGGGAAGGTTGGTGGGAGATTGTCATGGAGATCCGTGCTACTTGCGCGACATGATGATGATGATGATTTATTTCTTTGCTGTTTGCTTCAATTTTTTTCATTATTATATAATCAATGCATTTCGCTTGAGCCAAAAAGTAAACAAGAATATCATTGTTGCAAGTTGTCTGGCCTATTTATTCATTTATTTTATTTGTATGTATAACGTTTACCTACATTGATTATTGTATGTTATAATAATTTTATAGATATGAAATTTATTGAGGAAATATCTAAGTATAAAATATTATCAATGATTTTAGTTTTGGACATTCCAGATATCATAAAACTATCATTTGTACAATTATTAATCTGTTGTTCTTCTTTAGTAGTGAATTTATTTTTATGTATTCTAATTTGGAAAGGTCTTTTCAATGTAGAACCGGGTAAAGAGATAAAAATATAAATAAATGAGCAATGTGTGGAATAACCTCCCCCTATCCAAAGTTTGAAAATGGAACATTCAATCAAAACTAAATTGAAATAAAATAGCATGAAACTAGTTTATTTAATCTAATCATTCAAATCCGTTTTCTCTCGCTAAAATTTTCAATGTGTTTCCCAATTTAAAAGTTTTCAGAGTTACAAACTATTACTCGGTTGATTTTTTGCTTTATGTATAGAGCTATTTTTTTTTTTGGTACAAGTGAGCTTCAGATACGCTTAAGTTAGTTCACTAAAGACATTTAAGTTTACAAATTTATTACGCCAAAGAAAAATATTATTTATAAAAAATAAAGAATAATCATTGAAATATATTACAGCACATAATTCATTACATTTTATTCTATTATGTTTTTATACAATACAGTGCTAGGAACAAAAATCAGGCTGTTTGGAAAGGATGGAACGGATTAATTGCATTTCAGTTTATTTCAATGGGGAAAATTAATTTCATATACAAGGAAATTGAGTTACGAGCGAATCGAATTAAACTTGTAAGTCAAGGTATCACTGTATATTGATATTCCTTTTAAACGCCCCCGATTGAATTGTAGTGGGGGTGAACTCATGGTTTTACCGTGTATGACGACGTTCTTTGTTGTATGACGGTGTAAACAAGAGGTCATTGCTACAGTTTAGGTGCAATTTATATTGAACCTAAATAAATTTGTAATAAGTTTGTAAATAAACATATCATTTGTAGGATATACTAGCACAACTAGCAAATATGTGCACACTACGGGTGCAACTATTTAAGTTTTAATATAATAAAATATTATATTAATTAGAAAGGCTAATGAAACTAAATAAGAATGCAAATAAAAAGATTTGAAACAGAGGTGGGTATAATCGAAAAATATAAGAACTGAAACTTACTCTTCCATCACTCCTGTCTTTCATTGCTAAATATTCCTAATTTAACTATTTACTTAAAAATAGGAAGTAAAGAATAAAATGACAGTTATTTTTTCTTGTTAATTGATTTCTTTAATATTTATTCACAAGATTTTGCTTATATCCATTCAAATAATCAGAACAATTAGAAATCAATAATACCAAGCACATATTTATTAAAATCAATCTTTTTATATCAATATGCAAATTAGCCTTCCCGTTCACACTGTAATCCACTATTTTCTTGTATATATAAATACAATTGCATGTTATTAGTACGTATTTATGATCAACAGTACTAATAATGTAAAACTATTTTTACTAATAATTGAGGTTTAAATAAAAATAAAATCGTGACGTAAATAACTAAGGGAATTGTGACTTGAGTTGTAATATAGTTTCGGTTACAGACAGAAAAAAACCCAACAAACTCTATTACAATAAGATTTGGGACGATTTAATAAGAATAAAACATTCATTTGCTGAGAAAAACTTAGAGAAGAAAATAACAAGTAGTATAATTTATACATTGTGTTTAAGGGAAAAGTTTGAAATACGTAGTTATGTTTCTGTTGGTAAGTTAAAGAAAGTAAAGTCTTTGTATTAGAATGTTCCAGGAGTTTTGGGTAAGAAAGACATACTTTTGACTTACAGGTTGAAATGGAGTTCTTCTGTGAGTGTTATAAAAAGTTGTGGCGGCAAGTAGCCCCCCCCCTCCCTTCCACCGTCAAGTCGACAGGAGAAAGTAAATGTGTGTGTTACATTTTTTCGAGCGAACTGTAGGAAGAGAAAACATTTGGTTTTCACGCTTCCATCTTCTAATTCTGCCTGACGTGCCACCTAGCGGCCAACTGGAAAAACACGGGAGGTAACCGTGAAAGTAAAGAATGTAATTCTACACATTTTTCCTCCAGGTGTCGTTGTAATTGGAAGGTATTTGATAATCCAGTGGTGTTCTCCTTTCATGACTATAGAAATTACCTTTTACGCTTTTTACCTTCTTTAATCTTTTATTGTTAATTTCTATTTTATTTATTTCAATCCTCTTATTATGGTGTAAGTATGTAGAGGCACTCTTTGGGTAACGGCTATCTTCATACGAAGAGGAAACGGCAATTGTGGATTTTACAAATATGTATTTACTTAACACCTCCACCACAGACACGATGTAACACATGGACTATTTTTATGTGAAATAAAAGTTTTGAATTTAGAGGCTTGAATTCCTTCACCTTGGCTATATATATATATATATATATATATATATATATATATATATATATATATTATGTGTGTGTGTGTGTGTGTGTGTGTGTGTGTGTGAGAATGGGAAATGAATCCGACAATATGAGGAAAAATGAGTAAAGAAAAGAAATGTAGATGGATAAAAATGAATTTTATCGATATCACTTTTAATCGATATCACTTACACATGTGTTTCGGTCTGTTTATCAAAATGTATATTTACTTTATTATTATTATTAAAATAATCAGATGGAGTTGAAATGATGATGATAATAATAATAGGAAAAATGCATAAAATGTTCCGTACACAGATTTTGCCAACCTTCATCAGAGTAGTATTTTTATATTTTGAGTTGGAGACAAGAATAGAATTTCAAAAAATTCGAAAAAGAATATTTTTAAAAATGTTTATGAAACGCAGACGCCGTTAGGGACGGTTAAAATGTTTACATGTAAACACATCTCATTCAAACATCAACAAGTTTTATGATTACTAATAACATTTCAATCTTTGCAATACAAATTATACCCCTCCACCAGAACTTTCAAAATCTTTAACCGTCCCTAACGGCGTCAAGGATTTTTATAAATCCCTAAAGAGTGCTCAATGTATAATAATCAATGAATCAGATTATATACAGAGTAGTATCGAACTTTCAAAGAAAGAAAAACTTAACAAGCCATTATCCCGTTATATTTTATTTCAACCAGAAACTCAAAAACTTTTTTTGAGTTCTAGCCTCATCAAATGGGTATTTTGTCAAACCTGTTTGATGAGGCTAGAACTAAAAACAATTTTTTGAGTTTCTGGTTGAAATAAAATATAACGGGATGACGGTTTGTTAAGGTTTTCTTTTTTGAAAGTTATATACACACACACACACACACACACATATATATATATATATATATATGGGGTGGATGGGGGTGTTTGTGTGTGTGTGTGCGTGTGTGTGTGTGTGTAAAATAATACAAATAACTAGTAAGTTGGGGATGATACTATATGGGATCATCAAAATCTAACTGTACACCTACACTATATGCTCATTTACGTGCAAACTTATAGATTCATCCAATGATTTTTATAAATCCCAAAGAGAGCTCAATGTATAATAACTAGTAAATTAATTATATAGAGCAATATTTACCGTTCAAAGAAAGAAAAACTTAATACACCGTCATTTGACTATAATAAATTTATTTTGAACAGAAACTCAATATGAGTTTCGTCTCATCAGATAATATTTACAAAATACTGAGAAAATCGAATTAGTCTTTTTAATTAGTTAAAATTTAATCTTAAAAGAAAGCAGACTAGACTTAGAAAGAAACTAAAATTCATACAGCCTAATTAAAATAACAGAAAGAGAAATAAAAATAATACCAAACCAGACAAGTATATATAAAATATAGCTACCTATAATTATTCGTTCTCCTGAAGAAGGTGTATCTTGAACACCGAAACCGTACTAGAGAGAAAACCCTTTTTTACAACTATATATATATATATATATATATATAATATATATATATATATATATATAGGGTGTTCAGGATAAATTTGACAGTTTCATAAGGAAAAAGAAAAAGTGCTTGGTAAATACAAAATTTAATGGATTGTAAAGAAATTCAACAGGAACGGAAATTACACTACTGTCAACAAGTTTCAACCCCAGGCGGTCGGGAGCATATATAGTCATCCACAGACACGTGTTTCTTCAGTGTGACTAGACATTAGTAAACTACCTACAGCAGGGATTGAAATCCGATCGGTCCCGCATCTGTCAGACACCTTAACCGCTAGGCTATAGTCACCCACAGAATGCGAAGGGAATTTTTATTAGTTGGAATAGATGTTTTGTGAGCTGGATATTTTTGGTCATTTCGGAAAAATGTCTACTTATTGGTCTGTTCGTATGTTGGAACGTTCATGACTTGAATGTTCGTAAATCGATTAGTCAGTACGCATTTCTCGGTGGGTGTATCGATGTGTATCGAATTCACAATCACGCTTGACGTGTCAAGTATTGTTCCATTATAGAAACGATCGACTTGGATATAGTGTGACTTATTGATCTCTACTCTGCTCATTGTCCATACTAAGACAAAAAAAGGAAAGGAAAGAAAATAAATAAATAAATAAAAGACACAACTTTCCGAAAAAAATGTCACAGTTTCCAAGAAGGAAAAAAAGGGGGGAAGGGTAGGGATGTTTAACAGGAAATCGAACAATTGAACTTGGAGTCATCGAAGTGTGACGAACAAATTGTATACATGGTGATTAATGATCGGCAATGAGGATAGAACATTTCCGCTTCATTGCTTCCTTTTACCTGTGAGGCACATAGACCTGACTGCATGCATGACATTCGTGACCGTCGATTTTACATCAATATATATTTACCAACCCCTCCACACGAGCAGGATATGCCACAAGGTCATTTTCTTAAGCGGAGTTTAATAGGTTTGAAATCAGAGTTTTCCTTCTCCTAGACTGGTTAATAGCCAAGGTTAATAAGCCCAGTCTGCCCTACTATATGAAATGCAAATAGCCTCGTCCAGCATTTGAACTCTGGTCAACGAGTCCATTTCGTACGCCTCTAACCATTACACCACGCATCTCCAATTTAAGAAGAGACGTGATACGTCGAAACTCGGTGTCTGTGGATTATATATATATATATATATATATATATATATATATATATATATATATATATATATAATGGCTGACCTTGTAAGAATATAATTTCCTACTATATCGATCGTCAGCCGTGTTACTTTTTTGTTGATAACAATTTAATATTGCCATTAATAACGCTAATGGAAAGAAACCCAGGTGGAATATTTTCTCTCGGCTATTCTTATACTAATGGGTAATTATAGTGTTTACATTTCTACCTAAGTGGCTAATTGTTTCAATGAACTAAAATGCAATTACTCTGAAATATTTATTGTACTTTGGTCGAGAAGAAAATTAATATTTTATAAAAAATGGTAGCGGTATACTTACTTGTGGCTGATAGTATCTCTCTCTCTCTCTCTCTCTCTAAGAGAGAGAGAGAGAGAGAGAGAGAGAGAGAGAGAGACACACACAACACACACACACAGAGAGAGAGAGAGAGAGAGAGAGAGAGAGACAGAGAGAGAGACAGATATATATATATATATATATAATATATATATATATATATATATAACGTATGCCTAATGAGTATACATTGGGTTTACTTTTTGTATTGAGCACTTTAGTATATTTAACTTAGTCAACTCTTACAGTATTTTTTCTTTTGGCCATTTTAATAGTACCATCTGATTATTCTCGGGATGTGCATATGATTTGGTTATTTCTTTTTATAATTTTTCCCCAGGCGAAAGTTTGAATTGTGTAATTACAGACTATAAAGCCGGGATTTTTAAAATCTTGTCGGAGTTATATATATATATATATATATATATATATATATATATATATATAAATTGTGTGTGTGTGTGTGTGTATGTATGTGTGTGTGTGTGTGTGTGTGTGCGCGCGTGTGTTATGAAGTGTTTCCGTGATAACATTCAACCAAAATGTTGAACTCAAACGTACATATAAAGATTTGCGTATATTTTTTCACATATTCAAACTATCATAGATAAATAAATATATTAGTACTTTAGTTCATCAGATATAAATATGAATTTATTAACGAAAAAAATACAAAAGACTAAACATCCATGATAGAATAGGAAAAATAGACCTTAAAAGTGCATACATAAAAATTAAAGACCATAAACAGAATTATATCATTATTGAATTATATTTCATCATTTATAAATAATAAACAAGTAAGACTAATCAACTTTACAAAAACTGATTGGGATTAAATTCTGGAAACATTATTAAAATGCTGTCCCTAAATTAAAAGAAAATTAAAGAATATAATCTATGGACCAACTCATAAGATACCATTGAATGGTTTTTCAAAATCAAGAATAAAAACTTCACTTATATAATTTGACATTATTGGATTTTGTGCATCTATTTCTAAAAACAACCTAATTGAAGCCTGAAATGTTGCCAAGACCAATAAGAAATATAACCAACGAACAAATAGATTTAATACTTGCATGCAGGAAAAAACTACTTATAGATGACAACAAAGACATATGGACCAAATGCATCATTGGCATTTCAGTCTCGGAAGACTATAATGTAGTTTTTGTGCCCAGCGCCTCTTGTGACTGTGAAGTCCAATGTTCGAAAAACATTCTCGACCACAGATGTCTCATGTGAAAGCTGTCCCTGAAGATGTTTATGTGCCGGTGCTTTGTTGCCGTCTCTTTCTTCTGGATCTCTTGGCTTCATGGTGTTGTGCCAGGAGGCTTCAGACATGAACAATCCTCTATGGAGAGCCTGCCGCCACCGAAGGTGGTCCTGAGCCAAATCTTTTCAGCTGGAAGGGGTAATGCAAAGCACCTGAGATCATTCTTGCAGACATCCTTGAAACGCAGCTGGAGGCGACCAATCTGTCTTTTACCAGATGAAAGCTCTGCATAGAGGATGTCCTTCGGGATTCGTCCATCATCCATCCGGCGGATATGGCCCAGTCATCAGAGGCGACGCTATCTCAGTAGAGAACACAAGCTGAGAAATTGAGCTTCCTCTAGAACTGCTGTGTTAGTGATTCTGTCCCTCTAGGTGATGCGATGCCCAGTATACGTCTAAGGCAGCGAATCTAGAAGCTATTTAGCCGCCACTCTATAGCTCCAAACAAAACATATATTACCGTAACCAGATGCACCCTAACTATAAACTGGACGAAACTGCGTTAAAAAATTAATACGTAACAATGTTTCTTCCACTGACACCAACAGAAAAGTCAAACTAATTATCTACTACCAAAAGTTTAAAACCGCCAATCTCGTCACATGCAACAATTCCTCCCCCAAAACTACTCGTCTTAATGAGACCAATCTCATGTACGAACTTAAATGTCCAGTAGGAGACTGCATCTCCAAAGTTAATAACACGTATATTGGCCACACGACGACCACATTATCACGCAGATTAACGATACATCTATCTGATATGAGCTCTATTAATCAACACCTTCAAACACATTCATACCCCCTCTACCTACCGTACAATTTTAATAGAAAATAAACTCACACTACACATATTCATGTTTCAATTTTGACGTATCGAAAAGAAACAACTGATTCTAATGAAAAACTTTATTGGAATCTATCCCACATTAAATCTACTCAAACATTATCCTCATTCCAATTTTCGGTGAACGAGGAGGACACTATTAGAAAGGCAGTCATAACGTATCTTTAGTGGACATAATTAAAAACGAGATACCTCCCCTAATCACCCCATCCCCGCAAAAAAACACCAACCCCACAAAGTCCCACAAAAATGTCTTCAAGTAATATTTCACCAATACCTACTCATCACTCAACATACAAAAATATATAAATTACCGTCCACTCTACAATTTAAGATTTATCCAATCCGTTATAACAATTTCTTTAGATACCACTTATTAGTTATGCTTTAGTAAATATTTTTTCAAATTACATTCTAATCAAAATCAAAGGTTTTTTCAATATTAACTACCGTACTTTCTGAACCGAAAGCCAGTAACTGACTAGATCCTCTATAAATCTTAAATTATCACACAATCGAAACGAAATCGGTAATTCAATTGTATTTCATTAATATTAATCCTTTCGTATTTTTATATAGTGAAAAATTGAAAAAACACAAGTTCATAAAACGAGTGATGTTTATTTGCCAAAGCTGCAGTGTTTCGATCTGTTTCAATAAATCTTCATCACACACACACACACACACAGACACACACACACACACACACACACACACACACACAGTGTAAGAGAGCGTCTATGTCACATTACAACCGTTGTCTTAGCATTCCTCATAACTTCAAACATCCAAAGAACGCTAGTTTTTCATTCAACATTTTTTTTAAATAGATTGACCGACAAAACAAAAGATTCTTCTTATTCACTTTGATCAATTTATTTTTCCTCAAATTAACAAAATCCCTGATGAAGATCTATTGAAACAAATCGAAACACATAAGCGTTGGTTAGCGAAATAAACATCACTCGTTTTATGAACTTGTGTTTTTTTCAATTTTTCACTATATTACATACAGTCGGATTCACTTCCATGTTCTCTTCATATATATATATATATATATATATTTATATATATAACTGTGTATCTGTATGTGTGTGCATGTGTGTGTGTGTGTGTGTGTGTGTGTGTGTGTGTGTGTGTGTGTGCGTGTACGTGCGTGTGAGCATTGCCACATCTTTACAGATAAGAACCACCTTTATCCTCAAAATTCTAATTCAAACATTCCGATCAATAACGATTCACGAGATCTCAAGTGACCCTTAAGCTGAGCTGTTGACTTAAAAGACTTAAGGCAAATATAAAAAACGTGGCTTGAATTTTGTAAAGATTTAATAGGAATTTTATGAATTTTCATGTGTCATTTTTATCCAGCGCTTGATCTACTAAAAACGATACATGTATTACCATGGGAACGAGGTGGCAACTAAAGTTTTATATTATATATATATATATATATATATATATATATATATATATATATATATATTGTAGAAATTTAATTGTAAATGGTGTAGGGGAGATAATTTACGGGGAACAAATACGCAGAGAGACAAATTGGGCGCGAAGTTAAAAGGAACAAGCTTACGACGAAAAATGGTGCTACAACTTTTATAATATATATATTTACCAACCCCTTCGCACGAGCAGGATGCGACACAAGGCCAATTTATTAAGCGGATTTTAATAGGGTTTAATTCAGAGTTTTCCTTCTCCTAGACTTATTACCTATCCATGGTTAAAGAGCCCAGTCTGCCCTGCTATTTCCCCATAGCTGGAGGGAGAATTGGATTCATACCTTTCGCAAGGGAATTAGTGCCATGAGAAATGCAAACAGCCTCGTCCATGAATTGAGCTCGGGTCGACGAGTCCTTTTCCTACAACTCTAACCATTACAACACGCTTCTCACCAATATATATTAAACCAAAAAAAAAAAAGGGGAAAATGTACAACAATGCATACAATATACACATTATAACAAAGTGGTTAGTGATAATGTTCATTTCAATGTTCTTTAGGTTAGGTCATATAAACTACCGGTGATATGTTTGGTTAGGGGTCTTCAAAAGATCGTGAGGTTTAGCTAGTAGTTTAGTTGAATAGTAGTCAAATTGCAAGAGTTAATCCTGCGAGAGTCACTGAAAGACTCCAAAGTATCAAAGGTTGTATGGCGGGTAGCTATATCTGAAGGTTATTGTAAATTGACGAAGGCTCCTTAAAATTCTCCTGTGCGGAAATGATAGGCAGTTTTATCCGACCGTCAAGGGCTTTTTGATAATGTCTCTAACCGCAATTCAAAGGGAATGAATCAGAATTCCTTCAAGGGTTTAATATTCTTTGACTATTATGACCTTAAAATGGACTATCAGAGAAAGAATACCATGAATACACTTACCCACGTATCCGTTATGGGGAAACGGTGAACAGACAGTTTATCCACTAATGTGTAAAAGAGACTATGGTGTTAAAGAGACTGAGGGGCAAGCAGTGAACGCTTTTATGGGCAACATCACGTGATCATAAGGGGCTGGGCATAGCTGCTTGCTAGTCTTTACCGGTGAAACCGGTCGTTTTTACATGAAATAATCTGAAGTAAGAAGTAAAACGTAACAATACAGACTTTATTGTCTGAGAACATGGACGAATAAAGAAACAGATAGGACTAAAGTCCTTTTGAAGTAAAAAAAGAGTTCATGAAGAAGTCACTTACTGATAGCTGGGGGAAAAGCCCCCCTCCAACTTAAGGGACAGAGACACCAAGCATCTAGCCCATGTTTAGTAGTTTCTAGACCAAGAGAAAGAGAATGAAAATTCCCGGGCTACTGTCTACATACGCAGTCACTTATTTGCAGTAAAGGAAGATAACATTTTTGGAACCAAATCTATCCCTGCAGGGACAGACAATCGTTACAAAGGAAACTCGGAAAGTCTTGCAGGAGATTGCGCAATTAGCTGGAGGTACTGGTCGAAGCCAATGGTGATTTCTTTGAATGAATTTAAGCTATAGCATTTCAAGATATCTAAACGTAAAATTGGTATATATATATATATATATATATATATATATATATATATATGTGTGTGTGTGTGATAAATCGGGATGTCATCGTCACTTTCATTTTTGCATGTTTTAGACAACAATTTACACATCGCACCCTATAATAATTCATATTAGAAAACATTTTGAAAATCAAATTTACATGTTTCATTAAGGATTTATCGTCATCAGAATATTTGGCTGGTTTGAATTAAGACTTATTTCCATTCTTCTAGACCGGTTGCCTTACCAAGGCCTAAGAGTCTAGACTGCTTTGTTTATTCATACCAGGGAGAAGAAAAGATGAATCTCTTTCTTTTCCCAAGGGCAAAGTGAAACGCAAAGAACATAATCCAGGATTTGAACTCGGGTCACCGATCTCCACTACGCTAGGCGCAGCTCCACGAAAATCTCGTCAGAAAATTGTAGTTGTGTAGTAGCTAACGTGTTGGACAACTACATTGTATTAAGCGTGTTCGAACTCTTGTCATACGATCATGTTCAGACTAATACTCTTGGAAAAAGCTATCAACCCCCATTCACACAGCTATAGGTTAAATAGTACCACTACTGTTCTTCTACAAGGATATTTTGGCATTAGATAACCTACGAACGTTGACAGGCCATTAAACAAAGAAACCAAAACCAAAAAGAAGATTTTAGAATTGACTCGTGACGTAGTGGCTAACATGGTGGACGGGGACATCGCAGTAAGCGAGTTCAAACTTCAGCCTTTCACTTTCGAACTAATACCCTAGGGAAAGGCATTTATTTTCCTGAACTCCCGTTACCATTAGGAAAGGTATGAACCTTCTCATCGTCCCAGCTATGGGCTAAATAGTACTAATACTGTTATTCTATTAGGATGTATTTGGTATTAAATGACCCACGAAGGTTTATATACCATTAAGCAAAGTAACCAAGCCAATGTGTCCCCGTGGTGTAGGGACTAAAGCATTTTTAAAAAATTGAAAAAGATCACTAAGTAGGCCTAAGCCTATTCTAGTAGTAACCAGATTTGAATTCAGAGTTTTTATTCTCCTTGTTGCCTAACCAAGGTTAATGAGCACAGTCTATTTACCCATACATTAAGGGAGAATAGTTAGATTCGTATCTTTCCCAGGGTATTAGTGTTATGTGAACTGTGGTTTCGTCCAGCAATCGAATTCGGGTCGACGATTCCATTTCTTGCTGTTCCAGCCAGTACACCACTGCGCTTAATATGCTGGACTGAGATATCGTAGTAAGCAAGTTTGAACTCCAGTCGTAATAATATGTTCATTTTCAGACTCGAGGAAATATATATTTTTTCCTAAACTCCCTGCAGTGAGAGAATTTACACCGGTTCTCACTATAAATAGTGAGACACCGAGTGGAAAGGTTGTACTGTTCCCGTTAACGACAAGCTAGTCGTACATGTACCATGATTGTAAATACACTTGTCTTATTTTACCCTATCTCGACTTGACTTCTTTTTACTGTTGGGACTAACATCACAACACTCCCATTGCCATTGGGAAAGGTAAGTACCTTATAACCCTCCAGCTATGGGTTAAATCGTACCAATATTGTTATTATACAACTGTGCCTTTGGTATTACATAACCACGAAGGTTTATATACCATTAAGCAATTAAAAACAACAACAAGCCAATGTGTCATGGGGGAGTTCCTCTGGCGTAGTAGCTAACATACTGGACTGAGACATCGTAGTAAGCGAATTCGAACTCCAGTCTCGCTATTAAGTTCAGTTTCGGATCATTATAGGGCAAGTTTAGCTTAGTCGGTAGAGCGTTCAGCTAGGAATCACAAGATTCCTAGTTCGATAACGACCATCGCCAACTCAGAATATCAGTAGCAGAGGGATCTGTGCGGCAAAGTGATGGTAGGTGTGGCGCTACACCTCAGACACTAATATAATCTCCTTGGTTTAGCGCTAGTGAAAAGGGGATAGAATCCCTTGCTGTCTGGCTGATACCGACTTTAGGCCACCCCGACGACTTGACTTTAGAAAGACATGAATCTTAATATCCCCCAGCTATGGGATAAATAGTACCACTAGTGTTCTTTCAGAGGATAGCTTTGACATTAAATAACCCACGAAATTTGATGTGCCATTAAACAAAGAAACCCAACCCAACCAATCAATTGAGACCATATTCTGGGCATGTGCCCGTCTTTTTGTATTCATAACATAGCATTTGCCAACTCGTAATTATTGCATCACTGAACACCGTTAAACACAGCAACTCATATAAAAGTAGCGAGGATATAAAATAACTGTATTCCATATCGGTATCACTGTGATATATTGCTATGCATCTTTATCAATAATTTTTGACAAGTTTTATACTTTGTCTAGATGACAGTAATACCAATAATAGTCGGAAACCTTGGCACAATCCCAAGAAACCTTGAAAACAAACCGGGGGAACTGGATATCCGGTGGGGGAGACAATCTGGACAACTGCACTGCTGACATCGGCTGGAATACTCAGGAACGTAACTGGAGAGTTGAGGAGACATGCTATCACTTAGATTTTAATAAAAGTCACCAGTTACTACTGGTTTGAAAATTCCACTATATTAAGGTTGGTATGTTGGTTGGATTTTACGGCATGTCAACTCTTGGTTATTTTATGCCGAAGACGTTGGTTTTATTCATTGTTGCAGAGTATTCAATTTTCAAAAGCTCATTTTTAAAACATTTTCTAAAATTCACTTTTTAATCTATTTAAATCATAGATGGGACCCTAACAGGTATTACGACTCTGGGTCAGAATGGACCTGGGATAATAGGGATAAAGGGATACTCTATACTCCACACCTCACAAAGGTCCAGATTTGGAACTTCACCACTAGATGCAGTTTAACATCATATCCAGGACAATAAGACCCTCAGCCACCGTATTCTAACACATATATGATAAAGGGGTAGGGTTTTGCTATAAAGGTAATACGGTTGGGACAATAATATAGGTGCTAGGGCTTTAATGATATAATTGGTTGGTGCTGTAGAATATAATATAGCCGGTTGCACCTCTGCAGAGTGGTAAGAAATGTTCCAATGGGACCACCATGAGTGACGACCAATAAAGTTTAAGACGGAATTTGGTGGCTGAGCAGTCCATTGCATGAACCACTCCAACCCGTCTTTACCAAGGATAGACGGTCGGCACCCTCTGATCAATCGGCTGGTCACGTCATTAAATTCCGGAATGGTTAATAATAAGGTTTGTCCGCTTGGGAACCACAAGGTCCTAGTTCAATACCGGTCCTCGCCAACTCAGCATATGAGTATCACAAGGATCTGTGAGGTAATGTAAAGAGCTGATGATAGGTGTGGCGCTCCACCACAGACGCATAAACAATTTCCTTGGTCCAGCGCTAGTGAAAAGGGGATAGACTTCATCGCTGTCTGGCTGATACCGTCTTTAGGCCACCCGAAGACTTACTTTACAACATATTTTATACAGGGAAATATAAGAAGAATAAGAATCAAAGGCGCAATTCTTCAAAGCAGTAACACATAACCTGTCGTTAGAAAGTCTAGCGATGAATAGTTATTTACTAAGCTTAGCTTAGATGTAGCACAAGGCCAGAAATATGGAACACCCAATGAGAATCGAACTCACCAACAATAGTTTGCTAATTCAACTTGCTAACCATTACACCACGTAAGGTGCCCATAGTTATTTACTAAGCTTAGCTTAGATGTAGCACAAGGCCAGAAATGGGGGCGCCAAGTGAGAAATGAACTCCCTATCAATGGTCTGCGAATCTTGCTTGCTGAACATTACAACACGTTAGGTGCCCAATCTAGCTACGAATAGTTATTTACTAAGCTTAGCTTAGATGTTGCACAAGACTAGAAGAATGGGGCACCCAGTGAGAATCGAACTCACTAACAATGGTCTGCGAACTTAGCATGCTAACCATTATGCTACGTGAAGTGTCTTAGTTATTTACTAAGCTTAGCTTACTTGTGACACAAGGCCAGAGATATGACGATCACAATTAGAATCGAACTCACTAACAAAGGCTTGCGAAGCGAGCTTGCTAACCTTTATACCACGTGAGGTACCCAATCTAACTACGAATAATCTCGTATAATCCGTATCTTGATATTTATGTCTTTCGTTGGACGAGTTTAAATTCTTGTAGGTAAATTATTCTCCCTGGCAATAATATTCAAATTCCAAAACTGAAGAAAATACATAAAATAAAATATTACCTGTGTTTCATAATAGTTGTTAGATTTACTGTACGGAATTCATATACAAATGTAACTACTAGTGGCCGGTTTAGCTCAGTTGGTAGAGTGTCAGCCTGGAAACCACAAGGTTCCTGGTTTGATACCGGCCCTCGCCAACTCAGCGTAAGTAGTAGCACATGGATCTGTGCGGTAAAGTAAGGAGCTGGTGGTAATTGTGGCGCCCACTTCAGATGCAACAACAATCTCCTTAGTCTAGCACCAGTGAAAAGGGGATAGATTTTTTTCAGTCTTCTGAGAATCTATAAAGAATAAAAGACAATAAAACAAATATATAGAAATGTAATTTTTATCAATCACTATATAAATATGGAGAAAAGATTTTAAAAGGTTTTTGAATCCCGGACAACATCAGGTAGCCCTGATAGTGTGTAATGATATATATTTTTGTTACGGATATTATATATTTGTATATATCAATATAACTTATGCTGTGTCTAAGGTGTGTTTCTATATTTTCATTTTAGGCGAACAAATGAGTTTTAATATGCAAAAGAACACAACAGATATTCTTAATAATGCATGTTCCAGGAAACAATCCTTTTATTCATTGATAGAAACAGGTGTTTGTTTAATGATAAAAATATTAAATGCAAGTCAGCTGGATGTAAGAAATATTCAACACACACACACACCACACACACACACACACACACACACACACACACACACACACACACACACACACACACATATATATATATATATATATATATATATATAGAGAGAGAGAGATAGATAGATAGACAGATAGATAGATTTAAATATATAGATATATTTAAATATATAGATAGATACATGTATATATATGTATATATAAAATATATATACATATATATAAATATATACATATATATATACATATATATATACATATATATATAAATAAATATACATATATATATACATATGCATACACAAATATTTACACACAAACATACACGCACACACACATATATATATATATATATATATATATATATATATATATGCATATAAATTAAGATACAGATGTGCAGATATATAGATATATCAATATATATACATGTATATATATATGCATATATATATATACACACATATATATGTGCATATATATATATATATATATATATATATATATATACATATGTATACATATGCATATATATATATATATATATATATACATATGTATACATATGCATATATATATATATATATATATATATATATATATATATATATATATATATATATATATATATACATACATTTTCTCACCCCCGCCAAAATTTTAAAAATATCTATCTATCTATCTCTCTCTCTCTCTCTCTCTCTCTCTCTCTATATATATATATATATATATATATATATATATATATATATATATATATATATATATATATATATAAGGCAAATAGAAATAAAGAGGGAAAACATTGTTTACTTTAAAAGATTCTCTTCCGTCGAAGTATCCCTCAAAAGAAATTAGATATAAAGAAGCAAAAGCAAAACACAAAGAAAGATACAAATTAATACAAACGTGGCACAAGGTCAGAAGCATGGGGCACCCTGTGAGAATCGAAATTACTAACGATGGTCTACGAAGCTTGCTTGTTAACTATTAGCTGATTTTGAGGAGACTTATTTGCATATGAATACACATTAAACATTGTATTCAGTTGAAGGAGCTGAACCAGAAGTGCCCCCCCCCCATTTTTTTTATCAATGCCGTTCTAATGGGATTATAGAAAAACCGAAATGGTTCAGTATCGAACGCTTTAGACAAAAACTAAATGGTTAAAATCACTTGAGTGAAAATTTTGGTAACCATAATATTTTGGTGAAAAAAAATTCGGACCATATGACCTTTAGGCACCCCTTTTGATCTCGATTAAGAAAGGACATGTTTTTCATTTACACCGTCAATATCCGGTTGTTTTTTAGAGGTTAGGGTTAGTTTTATAATTTAAAAAAAATCTAAAAATCGTCTGTTAAAACAACCGGATATTGACGGTGTAAATGAAAAACATGTCCTTTCTTAATCGAGATCAAAAAGGGTGCCTAAAGGTCATATGGTCCAAACATTCTTTCCCCCCTTTCACTCTCTGCGTTTGTCGCCCTAGCATGTCTATGATTGTTCCAGCCCTTTTGTCCTTGTGGCAATCCCCAACACTTTTTATCATATATGTGCTAGAAGGAGGTCGTTGAGGGTCTTAGTGTCCTGGGTATGATGTTAAACTCTGTCTCATGGTGAATATATTGGGGAATGTGGAGTACCCCTTCATCGCCATTGCTCCCAGGTCAACTCTGAGCCGAAGTGGTAGTACTTGATAGGGTCCCATCAATGTGATATATTGAAATTAGTTTAAAAGACATTTGTTAAAAAATAGAGTTTAACAAAAAATTGAATACTCACCAAGAATGAATAAGATGAAAACGTCTTTGGTATAAAATTACCCAATGGGTTGACATGCAGTAAAAACCAACCAACCAACCAACCAACTTTCTCTTTGTCGAAATAAACAGTAAATTACATTGTCCAAAATAAATAAATAAATAAATAATTAAAATTAAATGAAAAAGAATAAAAATAGATAGATAAAAAAAAAAGTGTGAAGAATGTGTATGTGTATTCATATATAAAAATAAATCTCCTCCTTGTAAATAGCAACAGGCTAAGTAAGTCGACAGTTTTGTGATGAATACTTATTAGTAAATCCTATTTTCAACAATATATATAAATGATGATATTTTTTCTCTATTGTAAAATATCTGAATTACATTCTAAAAAATTCGTAATCAGACGGTATTGTTCATTCTGATAAGTTCATACTGAGTTATATTGAATATTTCTATAATGTAGAATTCTTAGACAATAAAAGAAAACGGATATTGTCGATGGTTATTAAACCCAGTTTGATATAGAGATCAAAAAGATGCATTAAAAATGGATAAGATTAAAAGACACAGAGACAAGAAGAATATCAAATAAAGTTAAGGATAATATGGAGTAAATACAACTAAGACACCGGACATTTAAAACACAAAGGAACCATAACCGCTCTACAAAGTTTATTAACTTATCAATTATCACGAAGTAACAGCCCGGTGTTATTCGCTTGAAATCCTTTACAAAGAGCGGGTTTTTACCAAAAAAAGGAATACATGACTTATTGTATATAGATCAACACATTCTTAAAGAAGTTGAAAATAGGCGAAAAAATATTTCTATGGCATGGATTGACTACAGAAAAGCTTATGACATACTTTGATTTTAGAATGTTAAAAATGTACAACATATCCAACGACATCATAAACTTTATCAAAAAGCCATGGAAAACTGGAGAGTCCAATTAAAAGCAGGAGGCAATCCCTGACAGAAGTAATAATCCAAAGAGGTATTTTCCAAGGAGACTCGCTATCACAACTACTATTTATTATAGCAATGATGCCACTCAATCATATACTCAGAAAATTCACAGGTGGATACAAATTCACTAACTCTCAAGAAAAAATAAACCACCTTATGTACATGATGACATAAATTTATTTGCAAAAAATGAAAAAGAACTAGAAACCATGATACAAAACATCAGAATATATAGCCAAGATATAGAGATGGAATTCGGAATCGAAAATGTGCTATGCTAGTAATAAAAAAGGGAAGGAAATTAATGGACGGAATACAACTACCAAATCAGGACACTATAAAACAATTTGAAGAAAAAGAAAGTTACAAATACTTAGGAATTTTAGAAGCGGACAATATCAAACAAACAGAGATGAAAAAAATATTTAAAAAAGAATACCCCAGAAGAACAAGATAACTCCTAGAAACCAAGCAACAGCAGAAATCCTATCAAATGAATAAATACCTGGGCTGTCCCCATTATAAGATACTCTGGCCATTCTTAAAATGAACGAAATAACTCTGATTGTCCAAAGACTAGGAAATTAATGACAATGCACAAGGCTCTACACCATAGAGACGATAGAGATAGGCTATATGTATCAAGAAAAGAAGGTAGAAGAGGTCTTACCAACATAGAGTACTGCGTAGAGGCCACAATCCAAGAAGAATACACAAAAATGAGCAAAGAAAGATTACACCCTCCCAAATAAAAAAACAAAAACAAAAAAAAACAACGAAAACTGGAAAACAAAGAAGGAAAAACAATTATATGGACACTTCAAACGACAAATCGGGAGGTTGCACATGAAAAGACTTGAACTTGATTAAGAAAAGGAAACCTCAAGAGAGAAACTGAATCACTAATAATTGCTGCATCAAACAATGCCATAAGAACAAACTATATCTAAGCAAAAATTGATAAGGCGCAACAAAACAGTAAATGTAGATTGTGCGGTGACAGAGATGAAACTGTAAAACATGTATTAAGTGAATGTAGCAAACTAGCACCAAGGGAATAAAAAAACTAGGCCCAACTGGGTAGGGAAAGTGATCCAATGGAAATTATTAAAAAAAATTTTTTGACCACACAACAAAATGGCAATGCATAAACCAGAATCTGTTCTTGAGAAGGAAACGCATATAATTCTATGGGACTTGAGATTAAGACGAATCACCCTATCCCAGCCAGAAGACCAGGCCTAGTATTGATTAATAAAAAAAAGAGAACGTGTCAACTAGTGGACTTTGCGTTTCCAGCAGATAACAGGGTGAAGATGAAGGAAAACGAAAAGATGGACAAATAGCTGGACCTTGCCAGAGAATTCAAAAAGCCGTGGAATATGAGGGTCAAAGTTATACCAATTGTAGTTGGTGCACTTGGAACCCAAAACACTTGGAAAAAAGATTGTAGGATCTGGAAATCAGAGGAACTGAGACCATCCAAACTACTGCATTGCTGCAATCAGCTAGAATACTCAGAAGAGTCCTGGAGACCTTAGGAGACTTGTTGTCAGCTAACGCTGGCGTGAAAATCTCACAAGTAGTGAAAATAATAATGATAATAAAGTGACATACAAAAATCAACTAACTCCTTAAGACGTCAAGGTTAAAAAAAATTCTGAAGGCGGCACTCAAACCATAAAAGTAAATTTGACGTAGGCGGAATTAACGCAAACCTGTGTATTACTATAGTCAAATTCACACTGACTAAGCCAATCAAAAGAATCAGATAAAGTCCTTAAAATGTCAAGTTACTTAATACTAATTCACGATCAGTGGAATTGGTACCATTCTCTACAGACCTACTTAGACAGAATACGTCAGTCTGTAAATAGGCCAACTCTCCGCCCGATGAACTCCTTCCAATCACATAAAACATTCAAGTCAGACGAACAAGACATGTTTGACACTGCAGGAAAATGATGTAATAGGATAGATAGATGGATAGATAGATGGATATTGTAAAAGGCCATAGACCTAAGCCTATGATAAATACAAGGCGAATTTGACATAGGTCGAAATAATGCAAACCGGTGTATTACTAAGCGAATTAAAAGTATCAAATAAACTCCTTAAGACGTCAAGTTACCTAATACTAATTCCTGATCAATGGAATCTGTACCATTCTCTACAGACTTATCAGACGAGATGTTAAAGATTATTTTAAAAGGACTAAATAATCCCATGATTTCGGTGTGGCGCTTACGAGACAGAATACGTCAGTCTGTGAATAAGACCAACACTCCGCCCGATTCCCTACCCCTAGGGGAATTTATAAAGCTGGAATGTTTCCATTTTAATCATCTTCAAGAATTTCCCCATTGATCTCTCAGACCAGTTGAACAACACTCAATAGGAAATAAAATACACATAAAATGTAATCACCTTGGCGTATCGATCTTCCGCACAATCATTGGCCTGCTGAGCAGCAACAAAAAGAACGAATGAAAAACACAGACATGTTTGCGCATGCGCTAACACAGATACTTACAATATTGACCTTCTTGTGATATTTGTGTTTATTGGAGTTATGAGATCGAATTTGTGAATTGTACAGGGTTCCTAGTGCCTATTGAATCTGGTTGGTTGGGTTTTACGGCATGTTAACCCATTGGGTTATTTTATGCTGAAGACGTTTTTGTTATATTCATTCTTGATGATACTCAATTGTTTTTGTTTATTCATTCTTGATTGGTTTTGGTTGGTTGGTTGGGTTTTATGGCATGTCAACCCATTGGGTTATTTTATGCCGAAGACGTTTTTGTTATATTCATTCTTGAAAGATGCTGATTTTTTTAAATCAATTTTTTAAATCAATTTTTTAAACTCATTTTTAAAAATCTAGCCCATAGATGAGACCTTAACAAACACTACCATTTCGGGTCAGAGTGGACCTGGGAGTAATGATGAAGAAAGGGTAATTCTCATTCCCCAGAGCTCCACAATTGGAACTTCAGCATCTGATAAATTTTAACGTGATATCCAAGGGATTAAGGCTTTCTAGCACATGATGAAAATGGTTGGGATATTTCCATAAAGACAATAAGGTTGGGACAATCATATAGGCTCTTGAGTTTGACATAATCAACCGACTGATCAGAGGGGGCCTGTCCGACCGTCCATCTAGCCTAAGTAAGGACCAGAGTGGAGTATTGCATGTCATGGACCGCTCAGACACCAGTGTTCCATCCTTAAGCATCACGGGTTGCCATCCACGACAAACGGGTGGTCCCATTGGGGGCATTGAATCTGAAGCCGCTGTAATTACAAGGGCGAGTCAAAAGTTTTGCAATATTCTTGTAACCTGAGTCACGTAGATCCCGAATGAGATATTAATGAGATTCTTACTTGCTACTAGAAATAACTCTATCGAAAATCTGGATAACTTTGCAGGAGACAGGAAAAATAAGACAGGGTTGAATTTCTAAGATCCTGAGGCAAACAATGAGGGGACAAAGTTATGATAGACGCTTTTGTTTGTGTAATTGTAACAATATGACAATAAAGGCTAGAATCTCAAATATTGAATTTACAGAGCGCTTTCAACCAAGTTTTTACAGACTTGTATTTATCAGAGAAGAAAAATCAAACATGTTTCTCAACCAGTAATAGCAGTGTGAGTGTAACTATAGCAATGACGAAGAAATGAATCTTAACCCATCTCAAATGATTATTACGAACTGGCTAGGTAAATCACGTATAATGAGTGTTCTAAGATTATGTTAATAAATTTCAACGTCTTTTCTATTTATATAACAACCGAGTCAGTCAGTCAGTCTCAGTCTCTCTCTCTCTCTCTCTCTCTCTCTCTCTCTCTCTCTCTCTCTCTCTAGAGAAGTGCAATTTGGTTAGAGATTTGCTGAGATTTTGTTTCCTGAAAAGAAAAATAGTTTATATAAAATGGTTATATGTAAATACAGTTGGTATGCATAATTTGCATACAGGTTTTAAAAATCACGGTTTTATAAATAATTACTAGATTTTACATTATATATAGATTATTATTATTATTATTATTATTATGAAGTTTTTCAACCTGCCGTTTCTCTGACAAAGTCCAAGTGTTTGTTTATCTTTTCGCTTTCTTTCATTTTCATTCGGTGTTCGGCCGGGACGGCAAAATCCACGAGAAGACAGGATCTCTTCTTCTTATCGATCAATACGAGGTCCGGTCATCTGGCCGGGATTAGGTGATCCGTCTCTACTTCGAAGTCCCGAAAATTGTATGCCTCATCCTCCAGGATAGTTCAGGCTTGTGCATATACCATTTAATTGTATGGTGAAAATTGAATTTCTTGCACATTATTATTATTATTATTATTATTATTATTATTATTATTATTATTATTATCGAGTTTTCCACACCTGCCTTAGCCGGTGGTTCACTGGAGTCTGAGTGACAGCAAGTCTCCTATTCCGTAATTCACGATTTCAATATTACAAATAAAACAACCATGTAACTTTTTTCAATTCCTTATAATTTTACGTTGGGCATTTAAGCAACGCAAGACCAATTGGAATGTTTCATTTTTAAAATTGAGTGAAATAAAATGAGACAAATAAGAAATCTGCGATTAAGTGACACCAGATAATTTGGATTTCCATTTTTGCATTGCATCTTGAACAATTTGGACGGTCTCATTTTTAACCAGAGGGTGTTGCAGGATGATAACGGACGGAAGATTTAGGAACACATGTATTAATATATAGATTATTATTATTTACTCCTTTTGAGTTTTCACATTAGCATTAGCTGATGGTATTTCACTGGTGTCTGAGTGACAGCAAGTCTCCTCAGGTCTCCAGGACTCTTCTGAGTATTCTGGCAGATTGCAGCAGTGCAGTGTTCTGAATGGTTTCAATCCTTCCTCTGATTTCCAAACTTTCCAAACCCTTTTCTAATCCTTTTGGGACTGTTCCAAGTGCACCAACTACAATTGGTATCACTTTCACTTTCATATTCCATAACTTTTTCAGTTCTCTTACAAGGTCCAGATATTTGTCCATTTTTTCATTTTCCTTTAGCTTATTATTATTATATATTATTATTATTGCTGTTGTTGTAATTATTGCAACTAGATGCAAGGATGCTGCGAAATAACACCCCACAAAAAAGGCAGTGTACGGCCACTGCCACCCAACCAGATACCCCCCCAAGTAAGACGAACAAGACACGCCGGAGAAGTAGGAACGAACACATAAGTGACGTTATCCAGTGAACACCTACACAGTGACACACTAAAGTATGTATATCAGCAAAAACTTACATAGATCAGTTCTGTACGGATTCTGGATGTTAAGTGGAGAACTTGCCAGAAACGATGACTGATAGGGATGGTAGCGAGAAAGAGTCACAGGAATATGTGCTGAGTACGTGAAATTATATTATTATTATTATTATTATTATTATTATTATTATTAGCTACTTTAAATAATATATTTTCTTGCAAATTATTAGTGTTAGATAGGAATATTTGAATACATATAACTGTGTGGAAATAAGTGACTGTTATTAGAGAGGAATAGTTGCTTAAAACTATATAATCGTGTACGAATTATTAACAGTTCAAGGAGTACGATTCCCTAACCTCTAGGCATAAAATAACGCGATAAATAATCGAAGAATTAAAATAGAAAAATAAATAAAAAGTGCTATAAAAATTCAATGAAAAATGAAAATATAGTTACAATCAAACATTTACATACGAATAAATTTTTGGCATTATATAACCATCAGAAGTTGATATGCCTTAAAATAAACCAAATCAAGCATACAAAAAGATGTATTTCAAAAGTTCTTCGACCAATAATTGAACGGAATAAGTGCCATTAGGACGATTTGAAATAATTTCAACATTCAATTGTTCATTTCTCTTTTGGTAAATGCAGCTTCAATGTCGCTACTTTTTGAACGTTGTAATTTGAAAAAATTAATATTTCAGTCATTGTTCATTTCTATCTTGGTAAATACAGCTTCAGTGTCGATACTTTTAGAACACAGCTCGTATTTTGAAGAAAATGAACGTTTCCTTCATTGTTCATTTCTATCTTGGTAAATACAGCTTCAGTGTCGATATTTTTAGAACCCAACTCGTATGTTGAAGAAAATGAACGTTTAATTCATTGTTCATTTCTATCTTGGTAAATACAGCTTCAGTGTCGATACTTTTAGAATACAGGTAGTATTTTGAAGGAAATGAACGTTTCATTCATTGTTCATTTCTATCTTGGTAAATACAGCTTCAGTGTCGATACTTTTAGAATACAGCTCGTATTTTGAAGACAATGAATGTTTCATTCATTGTTCATTTCTATCTTGGTAAATACAGCTTCAGTCTCAATACGTTTAGTAAACAGCTCGTATTTTGAAGAAAATGAACGTTTCATTCATTGTTCATTTCTATCTTAGTAAATACAGCTTTAGTCTCAATACGTTTAGAACACAGCTCGTATTTTGAAGACAATGAACGTTTCATTCATTGTTCATTTCTATCTTGGTAAATACAGCTTCAGTGTCCATACTTTTAGAACTCAGCTCGTATTTTGAAGACAATGAACGTTTCATTCATTGTTCATTTCTATCTTGGTAAATACAGCTTCAGTGTCCATACTTTTAGAACTCAGCTCGTATTTTGAAGACAATGAACGTTTCATTCATTGTTCATTTCTATCTTGGTAAATACAGCTTCAGTGTCCATACTTTTAGAACTCAGCTCGTATTTGAAGACAATGAACGTTTCATTCATTGTTCATTCTATCTTGGTAAATACAGCTTCAGTGTCCATACTTTTAGAACTCAGCTCGTATTTTGAAGACAATGAACGTTTCATTCATTGTTCATTTCTATCTTGGTAAATACAGCTTCAGTGTCCATACTTTTAGAACTCAGCTCGTATTTTGAAGAAAATGAACGTTTCATTCATTGTTCATTTCTATCTTGGTAAATACAGCTTCAGTGTCGATACCTTTAGAACACACCTTGTGCATACAATCATTGTAATATTGATGGATATTGAGCGGCATACTTTCGATTTCTTTTTATCTGTAAAAGAATGAACTGAATGACACAGCATGAGTCTTCTTGGGTGTTTTTTTCATCATCTAAAAAAAATGAGACGATATTTTTTCCTCTTTTTTTATAGCATTTTTCTAGCACAGTATCTATATATATAATAAATATTTTGTTTATCTGTCTGTATGTATATGTATGTATTTGTTCAACGTCCAAGCGTACGTCATTTTATAAAGGAAAATTAGTGGACAACTGCAAAGACCAAAGTTCAATAAAATACACACGCTATTTTCTCCTAGTGGGTGTCAAAAACTTTTTCGATAGATCGATAGATAGATTGGTAGATAGATAGATAGATACATATGTATGTATGCATATATATATATATATATATATATATATATATATATATATATATATATATAATGTGTGTGTGTGTGTGTGTGTCTTTGTTTCTATATATGTATGCATGTAATCTTTTAATTTACCAGCCCATGTGGTAATTGTGTGCATACCTGACCGGTTGGAAGCATGCGGTTACATATGTATGCATTGGCAGTGGGAGACTTATCCTAACATGGCTGTTGACGAAGACTGACTCCGATGGGCACTTTGTATCTGAGCAGCCCTTTTGAAGAGATCACTGCTAACCCAAACTAATGGGATAATGCTAGCAAACGTGCACTAAGGGATGTCTCGATCCTGGTTGGTTTCCTGCGGCTAACGGTGGTTCATTTTTGAAAGGAAGGTTGTAAGGTTGTCAAGGACGGCAGTGATCTGCAAAGATTAGGCGGTTGCCACGTATGTATGCATGTATGTACGTGTCTATCTATCAATCTCATTTTTTTTTTATGTATGTATGCATGTATGGATTCTGCTTTCTAAGGTCGGATATGTCAATCATAGGAAATCTCATCAGGGACAATTCATGCACAGTCCAGGAACAAATAATGTGTCTTATGCAATCTGTAACAAAGTCGATAAGTCAGCTTCTGGTTTTAAGAGACATATGGTGGTGCATAAGCATCAAATTTTATCCTCTGATCCATCTGATACAACGGGAAGGGCGTCCTTCCTATGTCGTATTTGCATCAAACTTTGTGGATCTACTGCGGGTTTGATGAGTCATTTGAGGGCTCATGAAAGGAAAGGTTCTGGTGGTGGAGTTATAGGCTTATGAGGGATGGTAGTGATCTGTAAAGATTATGCTATTGCTATGTCTATCTAACACTCTCAGTCTTTTAATGTATGTATGCATGTATGTATGTATTTATCTATCAATGTCAGTTGTGTATGTATTTATGTATGTACGGACATATGTATGTATGTATGTATGTATGTATGTATCTATCTATCTATCTATCTATCTTGTATCTTTCACAGTCTGTTTATTATCTCTTCATCTATATTGTTTACATCTCACAAATGCGCCATATTCGTTAAGTAAAAAAATCAACTAGCTGCCTAGTTACATGACAGTTAAGAAAACGAATGAAACATTTAGTTATTTACCATTTGTACCAAAAGCCAGCGTTCGTCTCTCGACAAAAAAAAAAAAAAAAAAAAAAAAAATGCAATGCTGATTTTCTCGGTCGGCAAGCTATTTAAATTTTCGTGGGGATGTCCCCTTTTGCAAATTGCTGACTTTGATATCCCTATGCGGGGGGAACTGTTTTCAATGGAAAAAGAAATTAAAATATTATTTTATTTATTCCAAAAGCGGGTATAGTCTTAGTATATGCCTTTACCAACCCCTCCGCATCAGCAGATGTGGCACAAGGTCAATAATTTAAGCCGAGTATACCAGGTTTTAATTCAGATTTTTCTTTCTCCTAGACCAGTTGCCGTATCAAGGTTAATGAGCCCAGTCAGCCATACTATTTACGTATAGTAAAGTCTTAGTATAATTCACCAAAAGCTTTTTTGTCTGTATATTTATACTCACATAGCCCAGTGGGCAGAGGTGTGACCACATTTTAAGTGGTTTAGACTGTGGATATGGTGTTTGAAAAAAAGAGGAATTGGAGCCTCACCACCGAATACTATCATAACTAGGATACCCTTTTTTGTTTGTGTCTTGGAGTTTATTATACCTATGAAAAGAATGCAGTCAGTTCATTTTAAGCCCCACCGAAATGAGTAAGAAGAGAAGAAGAGACCAACTTGACAAATTCATTTCTAATTGAAAACGAAAAATGAGAAAGTATTTCAGAGAAACGTTCTTTTCCGTTAGCAGAACTCTATTTTAAAATTTGTGACGCAAATTGTGTTTGAAAAAAAAATATTTTTGAAATGTAACGCATTTTACTAAAAAATATAATAAAATAAATACATGTGATTCAAAGAAAACTAACTATTCAACTGATTTATATTTATTACTACATATGTTTATTAATTAATAATGAAGATTAGGTCTCCATATATCTGTAACCGAAACCATCAACACGTAGAATAAAGAACAACCTTGTATTATATACACTCGAAATTTGAGCATGCAACCTCAGACGGTCCTCATTGATTTTTAAAACAAGTTTTAATAAATACATGTCTGGTATGTTTTGTTTTATTTAAATATATATCTAAAGTTATCAGAACTAAGTTTCCATTTAAAATTGTTTTATTTTTTTAGTTCTTTAATAAATTTGATACTTATGATACAAAATTTTTAAACCCCCCGGAGTGTTTTTTTTTTTTTTTTGCTGGTTAATATAATTCATATTATTTATAACACATCGCCAAGGAAGACGCCATAAGTCTTTTATGATTAATTCCTGTTGTTTGTTTATGGAACATTATGTGTATTTAACTTGTTTGGGAAATGTGTATTCTGGAATTTTTTATTAACATGTTATGTCTATTAAGCATTCATAGGTACATTGTTCATATGAGTTAGTTGACTGTCTTTCTTTACTGAATGTGCACTGATAGTGTATCTTTGATAAACATATATATATATATATATATATATATATATATATATATATATATATATATATATATATATATATATATATATATATATATATATATATATATATATATATATATATATAGTTTCTGAACTTAAAAATATTAAGCAAACACTTATCAACAACGAATTCCCCAACCATTTTGTCGACGAACAAATCCGACAAACACTCTATAACATTAACCACAACGAAACCAATAGCAAACATAATAGCTCCTTCCAAAATATATACTATTGTAATCAAATGCATAAAAACTACAAACTTGATGAAATCATCCTAAAAAAATTAATTCGAAATAATGTTGCCTCCATTGATACTAACCGTAAATTAAAACTTATCATCTATTATAAAAAATTCAAAACTGCGAACCTTGTCACTTTCAATAATTCATCTCCTAAAACCACTCGTCTAAATAAGACCAATGTTGTATATGAGTTTACATGTCCCATAGGAGATTGCTTCTCCAATATCAGCAATACATATATTGGCCATACGACGACCACATTATCCCGCCGTTTAACAATGCACTTATCTGACACCAGCTCCATTAGTCAACACTTAAAGACACATTCATGCCCCCCCCTCAACCTACAGAAAAATTTTAACAGAAAACACACTCACACTCCATAAAGAAAAAAACAAACAAAAACTGCAAATAATGGAAGCACTCTAGATCAAATTAAAAAAACCTACCTTAAACAAAATAAACTTTCAAACCAGTAAACACGTCCTCCAATGCTTATAAAAATCCCACTCTAACCATTCCCCCTCCCTTCCTCACAATTCTGTATCCCCCTCAAAAACCCATTAATCCATTGTTTCGTACTAACTACCACCACCACTCTTATGCTACTACTCGTTCTTCTATAAAAACGAGGCACTTGAAAAACTTAACATCGTTTCCCCACCTGATGATGGCTGATAAACCAGCCGAAAGCGCTCGAAAAAAACAAGGATTTGGTGGACTATTACAACTTCTCCACCCAAACACGAAAAAGATCGCTAGGAAAATTGAAAGGACCATAAAAAAACTCCTCAGACTTGAATTGTCTGTGGCGTTTAACAGAACATGTCTAAAAGAAAAAATGCTGCCGCAGTATACATATTTATATATATATATATATACCAACCCCTCCGCGCGATCAGGATGTAATACAAAGTCATTTTCTTAAGCGGAGTTTAACAGGTTTGAATTTAGAGTTTTCCAAGGTTAGCTGCTCTACTATTTACCCATAGCTGGAGGGAGAGTAGTTGGATGCATACGTTTTCCAAGAATATACACAAATATATTATAAGGACTTAGCGTTGGTTATGAATTAATACCCACTAATTCTTATAATACTAATTTTGAAGAGAAATGTATTTATTTCATTTTAATAGTAGTTGCATTATTCTATCTTGTCAAAAACTTGTTTTATTGAATAGGAAACATTATTTATCAGTCAACAATATTAATTTTGAAGGGAAATAAATGTACTTTATTTCTATAACAACTGCATTATTCGATTTGGTTGGTTGGTTGGTTGGATTTTACAACATGTCAACCCTTGGTTTATTTAATACCAAATAGGTTTTTGTTTTATTCATTCTTGTTGGGTATTCAATCTTTTAAAAAAAATCATTTTTTTAATTTTTAAACAAATTTTAAAGCTTATTTTTAATCTATTTAACCCATAGATGGGACCCTAACAGGTATTACCACTCCGGGTCACAGTGGACCTGTGAGTAACGGTAATGAAAAGGTACTCCACATTTCCAGTGCATATGTGATAAAAAGTGTTGGGGTTGTCATATAGTACCTAGATAATTAGAATAGGATTGTCTATTTTCCCTATAAATAATGCCTGAACAAATCTCGGAAGAGAGAAACAATGAGATCTCACACACCATGGGCCACCACCCACGGTCAATCGGGGGCCCAATTACGGGGAGGGGGCTTACCCCTCTGTATAGGTGCAGTTGGTATATTCTACATCCGCAACCGCTAGGGTTATTGTATTTGGTCTAAAATTTCTTTTATAGGATTAGAAACAATATTTATCAATCACCAATTCTAATTTTGAAGAAAAATGAATTTATTTCATTTCAATACTAGTTTCATTATTTTACTTGGTCTAAAACTTGTTTTATGGGATTGGAGACCTTATTTATCAATCAACCCTCATAATTCATTTTGATACCAGTTTCATTATTCTATCTGGTCTAAAACTTTTTATAGGATTGGAGACCTTATTTATCAATCAACCCTCATAATTCATTTTGATACCAGTTTCATTATTCTATCTGGTCTAAAACTTGTTTTATAGGATTGGAGACCTTATTTATCAATCAACCCTCATAATTCATTTTGATACCAGTTTCATTATTCTATCTGGTCTAAAACTTCTTTTATAGGATTGGAGACCTTATTTATCAATCAACCCTCATAATTCCTTTTGATACCAGTTTCATTATTCTATCTGGTCTAAAGCTTGTTTTACAGAATTGGAGACCTTATTTATCAATCAACCCTCATAATTCATTTTGATACCAGTTTCATTATTCTATCTGGTCTAAAACTTGTTTTATAGAATTGGAGACCTTATTTATCAATCAACTATCATCATTCATTTTGATACCAGTTTCATTATTCTATCTGGTCTAAAACTTGTTTTATAGAATTGGAGACCTTATTTATCAATCAACTATCATCATTCATTTTGATACCAGTTTCATTATTCTATCTGTCTAAAACTTCTTTTATAGGATTGGAGACCTTATTTATCAATCAACCCTTATAATTCATTTTGATACCAGTTTCATTATTCTATCTGGTCTAAAACTTGTTTTAGGGGATTGGAGACCTTATTTATCAATCAACCCTCATAATTCATTTTGATACCAGTTTCATTATTCTATCTGGTCTAAAACTTGTTTTATAGGATTGGAGACCTTATTTATCAATCAACCCTCCATAATTCATTTTGATACCAGTTTCATTATTCTATCTGGTCTAAAACTTGTTTTATAGGATTGGAGACCTTATTTATCAATCAACCCTCCATAATTCATTTTGATACCAGTTTCATTATTCTATCTGGTCTAAAACTTGTCTTATAGGATTGGAGATTTATCAATCAACCCTTATGATTCATTTTGATACCAGTTTCATTATTCTATCTGGTCTAAAACTTGTTTTATAGGATTGGAGACCTTATTTATCAATCAACCCTCCATAATTCATTTTGATACCAGTTTCATTATTCTATCTGGTCTAAAACTTCTTTTATAGGATTGGAGACCTTATTTATCAATCAACCCTCATAATTCATTTTGATACCAGTTTCATTATTCTATCTGGTCTAAAACTTGTTTTACAGAATTGGAGACCTTATTTATCAATCAACCCTCATAATTCATTTTGATACCAGTTTCATTATTCTATCTGGTCTAAAACTTGTTTTATAGAATTGGAGACCTTATTTATC
>CM042174.1:13320565-13350565 GCA_023376005.1 Doryteuthis pealeii
TATATATATATATATATATATATATATATATATATATATTTACTACAAAAACTCATATAATCTTTGGCGAAATTTTGTTTACACTACGCCATAACAATTGATTATTATTTATTGTTTTTCAATGTAAGTAATTAGGTTGTGTATATCTCTCCCCCACCCAAACGACCAGTGTTGTTGTTGTCCAGTCGTTTAATGTATCTAATTTGTGCGCCAATGGTTCAGTACTTAGGCATTCATCTCGTAAAAACAAATACATATTATTTCGTCTGACCTAGAAAGAAATGTAAAACAGTAGCGATGAGCTGAAACAGATGGTGAGTTAGGAACTATTGTTTTCACTTTTGGCAGGCATTCATTAAAATATAACTCTCTCTCTCTCTCCCTCTCTCTCTCTCTCTCTCTCTCTCTCTTATTCTCATTACCATCTATCTATCTATCTATCTATCTCATTCTGTTCATATCAATCTATCTATTTCATTTTATTTGAATCTATCTATCTATCGATCGATCTATCGCTCATTTTGTTCATATCTATCTATCTAGCTAGCTATCTATCTCATTCTGTTCATATCTATCTCATTCTGTTCATATCAATATAGCTATCTCACCCTGTTTATATCTCTCTCTCTCTCTCTCTCTCTCTCTCTCTCTATATATATATATATATATATATATATATATATATATATATATATATAATTCTGTTCATATCTATCTATCTATCTATATCTATCTATCTATCTATATATATATATATATATATATATATATATATGTGTGTGTTGTGTGTGTGTGTGTGTGTGTGTGTGTGTAAGGTATCCAAAAACTGGTAGTAAGGGATGATTCTAAATGGGAACTTCAAAATCTCACTGTATATATATATATATATATATATATATATATATATATATATATATATATATATATATATATATCTATAATTCTGTCCATATCTATCTATCTACACAGGTCTGTCAATACCAATCTACCTCACTCTATGGACTTTAAGGGTTACTAAGCCAGATTAAGAGACCATTCATAGTAAGTTTGATACTCACTGGGTGCCTCATACTTCGGTCCATGTGCCACAACTAAGCTAAGCTTAGTAAATCTACTTCATCATCTCATACGTATGTAAACTGCATTTCACGCTTTATTGCAAGTCACATTTTTGTTGATATTTTGAATATTAGACATTAAAAAGTTTAAACTTGATACACTGAAAGATACTAAGTAGATAGGTATGAAGTGAACATTTTAGTCGTATTCATAATCTATATACAATGTTATGTTTTTTTAAATGTTTTTAATTGTGTCACACTTTAGTGCAGGTGTACAAGAATGCCACTGAAATGACATGTGACAATTACAGAAAAGACACGGATTGTTTCGGGTCTCATAGAAGGTTATCTTTGGGTGTATTGGCCAAATAGCTTGTTCAAGATGTAAGAACTTTGTAGTCATATGTGGAAAACCTCATAACCAAATCAAGACAAGATAAAGGAACGAGAAAAAGTATATCCCAGCGTGACAATCGGAAAATACGTAGACTACTGAGAAATGAGTTCGGTAGCACAAATGCTGCCATATTTTTACCTGTTGGGTTACCCTTTGAATAGAAACACCCGGTATAGGATTCTTAAAGAGAATACAAAAAGTGTTAAACCCATCGAGAGACATATACTAAACAAACCCCACAAAGAGTTTATTGCTTGGGCACAGAAATATAGGAGACCAATGTTTAAGGTGTTCTCTTGCCAGGGCTACACTGGATGACCCTTGGTGGGTAGGCAAACGTTTGGGTACTACTTAGAGCTTCTCGCCCGCATTGCATTCTTCGTCAACAAGGAGGTGGTGGTGGTGTTATGTTTTGAGCTGGGATCATAGGAAATGAACTTGTCAGGCAATTTTGGTAGAGAATTGTTCGGTATAGTTGGATGATTTGCCACTCTCATGTACACAGCGGTTGATTTTTATGCATGACAATGTTCCATCGTATTCAGCCAAAAATACCATTTCCTACCTCACAACTTTGGGATTTGAAGGATAAACATTAATAACGTGGCCCCTATCCTGTTCCCCAGACCTTACCCTATCGAGCTGCTCTGGTCAATCAGGAAAAGGAATATTTATGAATGAGATGTGCAATTTTCATTAAAGGATGGAAAAGATAGAAACTCTTGCTGGTTCCATAACATCTTCTATCCAAAGTACAACTTACAACCAAACATATCCTTCTAAATTGTAACAGTCTTAAACATATCCGCACTAATTACTATCAAGCAAGAAACCTGAGGGACATCTTTAAGAATACAAACCCTAAAAACATTATAAATTTTCTAAAAAAAATGTAACCTCTTCAACAAGGTATAACAGAACATAACCGAATATCTCCATAGAACCACTACTTTAAAGACTGAAATTCAAAATAACCTTTTTGGCATTAAATGACCCATAGAGATTGATATGCCGTTAAACAAAACTTAAATTCAAACTCAAATTAGTCGGGTAAGAGTTTCTGTGGAACAACGTCTGTTTAATTTCATTTCTAAACATGTAAATTACATAGACAAATAAAGTACATTACCAACAACCTAATTGTGGTTTTTCTAAATATTTTGCTTTCATTCTTTAGCCATGCGCTTCATTATTACAATAAAATGGTTTATATAAAGAGAGTAGCTTGTTTCATTACTTTAAATTGATGTTTTTGTACACCTACAATAAAGCGTAACATAGTTGAAAACACTTTAAAATATACAATTTAACATAACGTTGTACGTAGATTATCAATGCAACTGAAATTCTCACTGTATACTTACCTAGTTAGTATCTTTCAGTGTACCAAGCTTTATTTCTGGATAATGTTTGATATTCAAAATATGATTTGCAATAAAGCGGGAAACGCAGTTTATGTATGTTTGTAACCAACCCATCCGTCAAGGGCAGGATGTGACACAAGGTCAAATTTTAATGAGTAAAGCTGTTTTTTCACTTTTGGTATGTATTTATTAAAATGGAATTCCCTCAAATCATTTTTTAAAAACTTTTGTTTCTGAGTCCCAAACAGAATAAATAAAAATAAAAATGAATAGAAAACAAAAAATATAAATCCCTCCTCTCTCAAAAAAGCAAGACCCCCCCAACAAACAAGCACTTTTCCTCATATTTTGATTATTTCTTTGTTTCAATGCCATATCAACCTTCGTGCCAAAACCATCCTTGTATAACAACCGTTATAGTACTAATTAAGCAATGGTCAGAGGTATGTGAAATGCAACGATATTAGTTGGAAACTGAACGTAATAATGTGACTGTTTATGTTTACTTTGGTGTCTTTATTTAATGGCATATCAACCATAGCTGGGGTAGGTGTTAATATTTTTCTATATTACTGCCTCTACTCAGGTTAGCGGAATGAGAACAGGATACCCCCGTGGACTGAATAAAGGGTTAAGTTCGAAGTTCCGTGATGGCTCCCGATTACGACAAGAAAGTTCCCGAGTTTGAAAAGAAGGTTCCCGAGTCCGAAAAGAAGGTTCCCGAGTCCGAGAAGGTTCCCGTGTCCGACAAGAAATACCTGAAGAAGGCATACCTGAAGATATGCATCGGCCGAAACGTTGTACAAATAACAATGAAGATGGGGACAATAGTTCGAATAATGCAGATAATACTAATCATCAAGCCTCATCTGAAACATTAAGAGAAATTCAACCAATCTTTCTAAGAAATTAAAGCCGGGGTTCATTTCTCATTCGTTTTCTCTTCATGAATAACTTTTTTCTTTTAGACGAGACAAGTTTTCTTCCACTGGAATAAATCAACCACTGAATCTTACATGGTATAATTGATTAATGAACTTGGCTGCCACTAATTGGTATAATGGTTATTTTATTTCGTAGAAAATTGGCACGGCGAGACGTGTTCAAATTCAGTACGCGACTGTTTGCATTTCACATAGCTCTCGTGGAATTCCTTCCAGTTGTATAAAAAGTAAAGTTATTGGAGTGGCCAATTGTCGGTATCCATTCACTCTTCTTTCTTTTATGGTCTTTCTTTTTCCATATTTTGCTTCTTTCTTTTGTTTCATTCTCATTCGGGTATTTGTTTGTCTTAGTGCTTTGTTCATCAACTTACTGGTAGAATTTCCCTTCGTTATTTTGGAAAGTCTTATTTCGTTCTATACCGGTTCTGTCACTGGGAAAGGTATGGATCGAACTATTTTCTTTCCAGCTATGGGTGAATTGTTGGACAGACTTTAACTTTTGTTCGGCAACCGGTATACGAGAAGGGAAATTCTGAATCCAACCAAAAAGGTCTCTCTTCGCGTTAGTCTCGTTTGAGTGCTGCTCCGTTCTAGTGAATATAGTTAATGAAATTTATTCTTACGTGGTACTTAATATTTCTTGCCTTGTGCCAAACTAAGCTAAAATCAGTAAATTACTATAGACAGTGAGTTGTTGTTTTGTTTTTAAAGTCGCTATTCCGTTGGGCGAGTATTGAGATTCAACTTCGGTATCCATTTCATGTGAAGGTGTGAAAGGCTTATGATGGATAGGCTCATAGAACCGTGTTTTGCGTATTTTCACACTTATTTGGTCTACTATCTTTGCTGGAGACAAGTAATGTCATTGGAATGTTTAGCTTCAACAAGAACAAAAAAAAATACAAACAAAACAAAAAGATGCAAATATAAAATCATAGACTGACGAGATTCTGCGTTGGCCATAAATATACTCAACACACACGCACACACACACACACACACACACACACACACACATACACACACACACACACACACACACACACACACATATATATATATATATATATATATATATATATATGGGAAATAGACACTCGTGTTAAGTTTGACGTATGATGTCCCAACACTTCAGTTAAAGATGAGAACCGTTGGACTAACTACCTACACACGGGATTTGTTTATAGAGGTGAAAGCTTGTGTAGAACTAGCCATACACACACATACACACACACATATATATATATATAATCTCTCTCTCTCTCTCTCTCTTCTCTATATATATATATATATATATATATATATATATATATATATATTATATATATATATATATATATATAGCCATTAAATCAATAGTGAGAGCAATGATGCTCCAATTCTGGTGTTCTGGAGAGTGTGGAATAGCCCCTCCTGTGCTATTACTCTCAGATCACTCTGACTATTATACAGAAACACAGAAACACACACACACACACACACACACACACACACACACACACACACACACACACACACACATATATATATATATATATATATATATATATATATATATATATATATAGATTAACATTAATTCAATATCGAAAGCAATGAAGCTCCAGTTCTTACTTTCTGTGGAGTGGGAAGTAGTTATTTCATTGCTATTATACTCAGATCCACTATTAAACTCTGACTATTGTACACACACACACATACACAGACACACACACACACACACAGACACACACGGACATGAATGTATTTATGAGACGATCGTCGTGTGATAACTATCGTTGTTGGGAATGGACACGACGATCCTAGTTCAAATACTGGACGAAGCCATTTGCATTTTTCAAAGCGCCAATTCGTTTGTGAAATACAATCCAAATATTTGCGCACTGTTGTATGGTTTCAAGTATTCCTTTCAAATAGAAATAATTTGCACACTTTTGTATGGATTCAAGTATTCCTTTCAAATACAAATAATTTGCACACAGTTGTATGGTTGCAAGTTTATTATAATTCATATGATTATATATCATCATTATCAAGTCACTTCCTTGAATAATGTTTGCCTCTCTTCGCCCCCCCCCTGAAAGAGGGTTTGAGAGGCAAACATTATTCCAGTGACGAAGAAGTGAAATCCATTGTGAGGAAGTGGCTCAAAGAAGAGTTAACAGAATTTTACGGGGCAGGGATACATGCCCTCTTTCGAAGGTGGAACATTGCTATTTAGAGAAACGGTGATTATGTGGAGAAGTAGGGATGTGATCCACAAAGGACCAGCTTCATTTCGATGTATGATACATGTTCTGTGTTGGTAATTATATCTGTCCTAAACAAAATGACATTACTTGTTGACTCACCCTCGTAACACTGTCACAAAGTATTTCCGCTTAAACTTCAACTAATAAAACGACAAACCTTTTCTTCATTCAGTCATCGTAGCAGAAGAGCAAATAAAAGACAGAAAACCGATCCTTGTTTTGAAAAAAAGAAAATCCAGAAAAAATACGAAATAAATTGGAAAAGAAGTAGTTAATAAAAAAAAGTTCAATTTCAACGGAGGTTACGACTCGAGAAAATTGAGACGACAACATAAGTTGAAATAATTATTTCATTCAACAATTTATTTCAACACACGAGGAAAACGTGAAAATAAACAATACCATACAAAGTCCGTAAATGTTTGAGGAAAATTACTATTTGCTTTTTCCGGAGGTAAAAAAACAAACTCACTCCTCAATTCTTATGGAAGACGACTCTTTTTTTTTTTATACACACTAGTAACAGCAAAATAAATAAACATTAAACTCTAGAGAATGTTAATTTCGGTCTGAGGGAAAAAAATAAAATAAAATAACAAAAAAAATATACCCCCCCCAAAAAAAATATAAAAACAAAACCAAACAAAAAAAAAAACAAGAAAACCAAAAACAAAAAAAAACAAAAACAAAAAAAAAATTTTCTCTTCTGCAAAAAAAAAAAAAAAAAAAAATCCCGCCTCGAGATATCTTAAACTGGGGACATTTTCTCGACCCAATGTCTTCAAAAATCTTTGCCATTCTTTCTTCGTACCCCTCCCCCCAACCCCCACAACTTTGTCTTCGAAAATTGATCGTCTGCTTCAGTCAAATATTACCCCCTCCCCGAGCGTTCATTGTTTACTTGTGTTTCAAGGGACTCAACTCCCATTGGTCGGTCAATTTAAGAATAGATTTAAAACAATCATCATCACAATCATCATCATATCATGTTGACAGCATGGATTCCCCATCACTCTCTCTCGCCAAAAGTCCCTATTAGTTATCGCTCCATGCAGGTCTTCCGCACGGCATCCAGTATCCGTACAGAGCCGATTGGTCGGCCTACATTAGTGTCCATGTATAAATGTCCACAAGAGACGTCACATGAGTTCGTCCTTGCTTCTCCAGTTGTGTCCACCATTTTTTTTTTCATTTTATTTGGATGGTTTGTGTGATAGGAAGTAAGTGGCCGTACAGTAGCTTTTTGTGGGGTGTTGCTTTCAGGATTTGTTCAAGTCCACACGATTTTTGTGTGATTCCCATATAGTCATTGACTAGTACCTTACCATACAATTAGACCATACCTTACCTATGCTTATGCTGACATTATTTTCAGTAGATGAGATATTGATACCGAGGTATGCATTTCAATAAAATTAGGATCCACTTCTAAAAATAATATTCGATTTTTTGATTGGTCGTCATTTTCAAAATTATTGAGATGCATTTAAAATAAATAAATAAAATAAAAAAAATCAGAATTCCCCCATAGAAAAATAAAATAAACAAATAAAAAAATAAAAAAATAAAATCCTATTACTTTTACTTTCAGACTAATACTCTTGGGAAAGGTAGGATCCCCTCTCACCCCCAGCTACAGGTTAAATGATACCACTACTGTTCTTCTACAAAAATGTTCTCCTACAAGATTGAGTTTGCCATTAGATAACCCATGAAGGTTAATATGCCATTAAACAAAGAAACCCAACTAAACAAAATATATGTAAAACTACCTTTCAAACGTTTCTTCGGGGGAAACCACCAGATTTCTTTAAAGGCTGAATCAAAAGTTTGTCTTCCCGTTAGTCTACAATGAAAATGAAGGTGATTGCATTTTTGATCGGAGGGGGCTGTGAATCTGCCAGGCAAGGTGGCTAACGCGAGTTCGAAATCCAATCGTTCTATTACGTTGACTTTTGGACAAATACGCTTGGGAAAACTAATAACCCCTACATACCCCCAACTATCGGTTAGATAGAACCTCTTCTGTTTTTTTACAAGGATAGGTATTAGATAACCCATGAAGTTTGATATGCCACTAAACAAAGAAACAAAACCGAACAAAACCAACCTAAAAACAAAATTCCGCTTGTTTTTCATTCTGTAAGGGGGCGAGTTCCTGTGGCATAGAGTTCCTGTGGCGTAGTGGCTAGCGTGCTGGATTGTGACATCAAAGTAACTGAGTTCGAACTCCAGTCGCGCTATTACGTTCATTTTCGGACTAATACTCTTGGGAAAGGTATGAACCACATCGCCCCAAGCTATGGGGTAACTAGTATCACTACTGCTCTTCTTCAAGGATAGCTTTGCCATTAAATTACCCACGAAGGTTGATATGCCATTACACAGAAAAACCAAACCAAGCATTGTTAATTTAAGTTGGAATGCTATAAACTGATCTAGTATTTGGATGTTCAAATCCTGGACGAGGCTGTTTGCATTTCATATAGCGCTAATGCCCTCAGGAAATGTAGATGTTTACACAACCTGTTTGCCACGGATATGTGACCCAAGGTTGCATGTGTCCAGTGAAGATTGAACTCACTATTCAGTAGTAATGGATCTGTGAGACTAGCTTGCTAACCATTATACCACAATTGGATGCCCTTATTGGGAAAGGTATGCATCCAACTATTTTCCATTCAGCTATGGATAAATAGTAGGGCTAAGACTGGGCTCTTTAACCTTGGTATAGCAAACAGTCTAGAAGAAGGTAAAACCTCTGAATACAAACCTGTTAAATTTTCTTCATATCCTACTCATGTGGAGGGGTTGGCAAATACATGCTAGAAGGAGTCAAAAGTTTTACAGCATTTAGATATTTGGGGCGCAAATATCATGTGACTGAAACAGTTCAAGCCATGCAAGGTGGCAACTGGTGCGCTGACATGTTGTGCATTATTTTGTTACATGTGTGATTTGAAAGCTGCACAGATGACCATGCAACATAGTTTAAATCTATCATGGCTTAAGAAATTGTCCATCCTACTCGTGTGGAAGTGTGGTAAATATATGTTACTTTAATACCCGCAAAAAAAAAACTTGCAAGCTTCGCTTTGATTCGAAACCCAAACCGAAAATTTAAAGGGTTGTCTTTGCTGGACACTGCAATTCCTGTGTTATGGTCAATTAGACTAGGGTCTTGCTTGTTGACCAGAGTTCATGATTAATTTCCCCGGTGAAAAGTGATCTGTTTCTCACCACTTTTGGACACTACTTATCTAATATTTGGGACTGCCCGGTCGTATCTACCCGGGGTGCTGGGGGGAGTCTGGGGAATGAGCAGGTTGGATCAGCTGAATTGAACGGATTATTAAAATCGAACTCTAACCTGATTGAGCCAGTCGAATATGGAAAATTAATCAGACTCGAAAGAATGGTCAGATCAAAAGGCTGACCAATCCTGTTTGGGAAATGAAAGGATTTACAGCCAATGTGGACAATTCTACGTATTCACCATTCCTCGCCGGATTAACGATAAATCTATGCAGATTATCCTCCTGGGGATACTCCCTTGAAATATAATCCAGATGATGGATACGGAAAGCGGTTTCTAGCTCAATGGAAAAAGGATTTTCGGCTCTATTTGCTGCCGTATTGTGTCGCTATATGGTTTGGTCCATCGACAGTTCTGTATGAGTCAGTCAACAGAAAGTGGTAAGATAACAAATATCATAAGGTTTCTTCCTTACACACACACACACACACACACACACACACACACATATATATATATATATATATATATATATATATATATATATATATATATAATCACTGCGTTACTGATATTGATCACTCCACTAATCATACCACAAAACCTTGGTGAGCTGGTGATATCCATATACTATTACAATATATATATATATATATAAGTAAGTAAAGTCGTCGGGGTGGCCTAAAGTCGGTATCAGCCAATCAGCGAGGGGGTCAATCCACTTTTCATTTGCGCTAGACCAAGGAGATTGTTTTTTTGCGTCTGAGGTGGAGCGCCACACCTACTATCAGCTCCTTACTTTACCGCACAGATCCATGTGCTACTCATACGCTGAGTTGGCGAGGGCCGGTATCGAACTAGGAATATATATATATATATATATATATATATATCGAGGATATGACGTAAATAACTAAGGGAGTTGTGACATAGGTGGTACTGATAATTACTTTTGGGGAAGCGTCACTCGTAAGAATCCTTTATTTTATATTAAAAATTGATTCCTCTTTTAATTATTTTATTCTTGTGTTGTACCATAAATGCATGATACACACACACACACACACACACACACACACACACACACACACACATACATATATATATATATATATATATATATATATATATATATATATATGTTAACATTTGAAAGACACCCTGCACCTGCTTAAAAAATATCTTCGAAATAAAAAGCTCAGTAGCAGGCGACTATGACAGGGGAGATAATATAATGGTTTGTTGAAGACATCAATATAATTCTCCATAACAAATGAATGCGTATTCAGTTAATTTTTCGCCACTTTTTTTATAGCATATTAACTCTATTAAAATCCTTTTAAATTATTTATTAAAATTTGTTATTTTGACAAAAGTTTTTCACCAGACGATGACTTAAGGACGAAACTAGTTGAGAATAATAAAAAAAGAAATATTACTGCTGTTTGTCTCATCAATTTCCCCTCTTCTCTCTCTCCTTACCCACTCTTCTCCCTATATATATATATATATATATATATATATATATATGTATGTGTGTGTATGTATATATATATATGAGGTTAAGTAAACAAACAAATGTGTTTATATTTATATGGCTTTAAGCCGACAATTTTTGGAGGATATGTGCTTAATTGAAGTCATACCTAATTTGAAAATTAATTAGAGACTTCGCCTGTCAGCTTAACAGTCAAGGTTTCGAGTCACACAGGGAGCAGTCTCCCATGTCTATAACCTTGCTGATGAGACCTAATAGGTTGAAATGTACATTCAGGGATTGACATTTTCTCGATTTGCTTAGCCTTACATTTGAACATATATGCCCGCCTAAATTCATTAATTATTAACTAATTAATTTTCAAAATCAGGTATGACTTCGATTAAGCACATATCCTCCTATATATATATATATATATATATATATATATATATATATATATATATATATAAGTATAGATAAAAGTATATGAAAACACACAATTTTCTTTTCAACAAATATTTTATATCATATTTATAGTTAATATTGAACAATATTTGGATTTATAAAAATCATCATCAGAGCTTGTTATTAATCCGGACTCATTGAGAGAGAACAAGCTCTGATGATGATTTTTATAAATCCAAATATTGTTCAATATTAACTATAAATATGATATAAAATATTTTCATTTTAACAGCATTGTGTGTTTTCATATCCTTTTATCTATACTTATACCGTCGGATTCATTTCCTTATATATTATATATATATATATATATATATATAATATATATATATATATATTATATATATTGTAATGTTTGGTGTGATTGTGCGATCAGTGTTCATAGCAATGCTGCTTTGGTGACAAGATGAAACAAAAACTGACCGTAGTCATCATTTGATGAAGGTTCTGTTGATATATTTTCCAGCATATATATATATATATATATATATATATATATATATATATATATATATGAAGAATGCTGCTATTGCTGTGGAGGCCTGAAAGAATCTAGCTTGTAGACCTGGCTAGAGAGCCACCATCTACCGGTCTGTGAAAGAATTTGAGTCCAACCGAATTACACCAAAAATTGACGCGGTTATTAGAAAGGGTAATTTTCCGTCCGGCAATGCGGAGAAGTTCCAACATGTATTTTGTGTGGACGGGTATGTATCTCCAGAGCTGGCCTGGTGAGTTATCTGAGAAAACACAAGCATATAGTGTCAAATGCTACTGGCACTTAACAATAAAGAAAACAAACACAAAAAAAGAAATGGTCTTATTCGAGAACGAGTTGACAGCACCAATATATATATATATATATATATATATATATATATATATATATATATATATATATATATATATATATATATTTGTGTGTGTGTGTGTGTTTGTGTGTGTGTGAGTGTGTAATAGACATACCTGACGTTGTCCGGAATAAAATAACATCCTACAGCAGATTTTGTGTTCAAAGATTTTCTACTCCATTATTTTTAAAAGATTTTCTTTACACGTATTCACGTTATTCTTGTTATATTCAAAGGATACTTTGAAATCTCACCTCTAAATGAAAGTTTAATAAAATTAACAGAAATAAAATTGGCACATGTGAATTAAAATTGCCTAATTCATTTCGTATTGTTAATGTACATCGCATTCGTATTGTGCATGTAGTCACGCACTCATTGCAATTGGCTGAAGTTTCAACAATCAGTTTATGTTTCCGTCTAGAAATCGAGATGCTGAAATATTAGTCGGCACTAATGTCCTGATTGCTTAATTCTGTCATCTGATGATGGAAGATGATACAGCCTGTCGGGTGGGGCTGTAGAATATGCCAAATTCACCTCTGAAGACTCAGCAAATGGGGCCAAAAACTGAACCAAAACTGAACGTAAACAAAACTCTTGTCCGTCTATGCATTACTATATGTTATCATTGCAACACTAAGAGAAGTTCCGTTGTGTCGGCTGGGGCGTTAGAATACACTGAATGCACCTATGCAGAGGAGTAAGACTACCTGTTCGCCGTACTTGGTTACCCGTGATGCTTAAGGACAGAACCCAGGTGGTTGAGTAGTCCATCTCATGCAATACCCCACATTGGTCCTTACTTTGGCTTGACCTTGCGGTCGGAAAGGCCCCCTTCGATCAATCGTGGTCACGTCAAGCCCTAGTACCTATATGATTACCCCAACCCTATTTCCCTTATGGCAATGCCCAACCCCTTTTTATCATATGGGTGCTAGAAGGCGGTGACTGAGGGTCTTCATGTCCTGGGAATGACATTAAAATCTATTTGATGATGAGGTTCCAGTTCTGGAGGTTTTGGAAATGTGGAGCATCCCTTCATCACTATTGCTCCCTGGTCCACTCTGACCCGGAGTGGTAGTACTTGTTAGGGTCCCATATATGGGTTAAATAGAAAAACATGATTCATAAACAAAATATATTATCCATTGAGAATGAATTTATTCAAAACTTATTCGGCATTAAATAACCCACTAAGGTTGATATGCCGTAAAACAAACCAAACGAAATCAAACTGGAAATCTAACTAATGTACGGCAACTTTTAAAAAGATCAGAAAGTCGTTTCTAAATAGAATAATAATAATAAAGCAAATTACCTTTCATACCATAATTTGCTGACTATCGCTTCTTAGCTTTACCTATCAATAGTTTACTTTTTTTGCCAATAGAGGGCTCACCTACTGATATCTTGGTAGCAGTATTCATAATAATGTATTGCGGTATTAGCTGATATTATCTTTGAGAAGAAATGGGTTGGATTTAAAACGCTGAGATCAACATAAATAAACTTAGAATTGGCCCAGCTAAGGATTGAATTATTACAAGTTTCTTTTATACTGTTTCACGGCGTTGACAAAACTTGATCAGACATATTTGTCGTTCGAGAAAATACTTTAAACTCATTAAAACACAAAGCTAAGACCAAAGAAAACATTTTTTGCTTTTAAGAAGGTAATAATTTACGCTGGTGTATATGTATGTAGTTGGTTATGTGTATGTGTATATGTGGGTGTTTGTGTGTGAGTATGTGTGCATGTGTGTGTGTGTGTGTGTGTATCTATATATTTACCAAAACCCTCCGTACGAGCAGGATGCGACAAAAGATGAATTTCTTAAGCGGAGTCTAACAGATTTGAATTCAGAGTTTTCGTATTCCTAGACTGGTTGCCTACTATTTACTCATAGCTGGAAAAAGAAGAGTTGGATTCATACCTTTCCCAAGAGTATTAGCGCTATCTGAAATGTAAACATCATCCAGGATTTGAACTCGTCTCTTCATGTCCATTTTCTACGACGGTAACCATGACACCACACGCCTCCATATCATGTGTATGTATATGCATGCAACCCCCCCCTAACTCACGGTGGGTCCACACTGACACGGCATGGTAATACCTGTTAGGGTCCTATCTATGGGTTAAATAGAAGAAAATGAGTTGACAAAAATATGTTTAAAAATGAGTTCAAGAAAAGAATTTTCAATACTATCAAGAATGAATTCAAGAAAACGTCTTCGGCATAAATAACCTAACAAGGGTTAACATGCCGTAAAATAATAAAAAATAAAAAAAATAAAGAAAGACAACTTTTTAAAAGCTTTCATGAAAATTAAGGAAAGTGAGTGAGAGAGATATATAGATATAGAAATAGATAGATAGATAGACGGATATACATATAGATAATTAGCAAGACAAAAAAGCCTGCCATTTGGGGTGGTTGCTGTTTCAGCAAACCTAAGTGAAAGTGAAAGTGAAAGGGAAAGTAGTTGAAAAGCTGGACAAATACTTGGACCTTGCCAGAGAGCTACAAAAGCAATTGAACACGAGAGTGACTGTGGTACCAATCGTTATGTCCCTTGGAACAGTCTTCCAAAAACCTTGAAAAGAGACTCGATGGAGAGTAGAGGAAGAATTGAAACCATCCAGACCACACCACTACTACAATCGGTTAGGATAATTAGAATAGTCCTGGAGAGCCGAGGAGACTTGTTGTCACTTAGATTTATGTGAAAAAGCATCAGATAGTGCTGATGTGTAAAATTCCAATAGTAATGATTCCAATTCCTTCACATTCTTCTTCTTCTTCTTCTTCTTCTTCTTCTTCTTCTTCTTATTATTATTATTATTATTATTATTATTATTATTATTATTATTTACTCCTTTTGACTTTTCACATCAGCATTAGCTGATGGTATTTCACTAGAGTCTGAGTGACAGCAAGTCTCCTCAGGTCTCCAGGGCTCTTCTGAGTATTCTGGCAGTTTGTAGCAGTGCAGTGTTCTGAATGATTTCAATCCTTCCTTTGATTTCCAAACTTTCCAAACCCTTTTCCAATCCTTTTGGGACTGTTCCAAGTACACCAACTACAATTGGTATCACTTTCATTTTCATATTCTATAACTTTTTCAGTTCTCTTGCAAGGTCCAGATATTTGTCCATTTTTTCATTTTCCTTTAGCTTCAACCTGTGATCTGCTGGAACTGCAAAATCCACCAGTTGACAAGTTCTTTCTTTTTTGTTTATCAACACTAGGTCTAGTTTTCTTGCTGGGATAAGGTGATCCGTTTTTATTTCAAAGTCCCAGAGAATTTTATGCGTTTCGTTCTCAAGAACAGATTCTGGTTTATGCATATACCATTTTTTTGTATGGTCAAAATTTAATTTTTTGCATAATTCCCAGTGGATCACCTTCCCTACCCAGTCGTGTCTTGTTTTGTACTCCCGTTGTGCTAGTTTGCTACATTCGCCGAGTACATGGTTTACAGTCTCATCTCTATTACCGCAAAGTCTATATTTAATATTTTGTTGGGTCTTATCAATTTTCGCTTTGATATAGTTTGTCCTTATAGCATTATTTTGTGCAGCAATTATAAGTGATTCTATTTCTCTTTTGAGGTTTCCCTTTCTTAACCATGTCCAAGTCTTTTCATGTGCAACCTCCTCTATTTGTCGTGTGAAGCGTCCATATAATTGTTTTTCTTCCCATTTTTGTTTTCTAGTCTTTGTCGTTTTTCTGTTTGTCCATCTGCCGTTTCTACTATTGTTGGCCGCCATAAGTAGTTTGTCTTTGCTCTTGTGTAATCTCCAAGTTGTTGGATTGTGGTTTCTACGCATTCCTCTATGTTGGCAAGACCTCTTCCCCCTTCCTTTCTTGACACATATAATCTATCTCTATCATCTCTAGGGTGGAGAGCCTTGTGCATGGTCATTAATTTTCTCGTCCTTTGGTCTATTTGTCTGAGTTCTCCTTTTGTCCATTTTAAGAATGGTCCTGAGTATCTTATAATCGGGACAGCCCAGGTATTAATTCCTTTGATCAGATTTCTGCTGTTAAGTTTGGTTTCTAGAAGTTTCTAGTTCTCCTGAGATATTCTTTTTTAACTTTTCCTCTCTCACATTTTATTTAGTTTCTTATTGTTGTTGTTGTTGTTGTTGTGTTGTTGTTCTTCTCTTCTTCTTCTTCTTCTCTTCTTCTTCTTATTATTATTATTATTATATTATCATTCTTCGTCCTTCTTCTTTCTTCTTCTTCCTTCTTTTTTATTATTATTATTATTATTATTATTATTATTATTATTATTATTTTCTCACATTTTATTTAGTTCTTCTTCTTCTTCTTCTTCTTCTTCTTCTTCTTCTTATTATTATTATTATTATTATTATTATTATTATTATTATTATTATTATTATTATTTTCTCACATTTTATTTAGTTTCTTCATGTTGTTGTTGTTGTTGTTGTTGTTGTTGTTATTGTTCTTCTTCTTCTTCTTCTTATTATTATTATTATCATTCTTCGTCTTCTTCTTCTTCTTTTATTATATTATTATTATATTATTATTATTATTATTATTATTATATATTTCTCTCACATTTTATTTAGTTTCTCATGTTGTTGTTGTTTTTTGTTGTTGTGTTTCTTCTTCTTCTTCTTCTTCTCCTTTTTCTTATTCTTCTTCTTATTATTATTATTATCGTCTTCTTCTTCTTCTTCTTCTTCTTTTTATTATTATTATTATTATTATTATTATTATTATTATTATTATTATTATTCTCTCACATTTATTTAGTTTTTTTCATGTTGTTGTGTTTTGTTGTTGTTGTTGTTGTTGTTGTTGTTGTTCTTCTTCTTCTTCTTCTTCTTTATTATATTATTTCTCTCACATTTTATTTAGTTCCTTCATGTTGTTGTTGTTGTTGTTGTTGTTGTTGTTGTTCTTCTTCTTCTTCTTCTTATTATTATTTCTCTCACATTTTATTTAGTTTCTTCTTCTTCTTCTTCTTCTTCTTCTTCTTCTTCTTCTTATTATTATTATTATTATTATTATTTCTCTCACATTTATTTAGTTCTTCATGTTGTTGTTGTTTGTTGTTGTTGTTTTTCTTCTTCTTCTTCTTCTTCTTCTTCTTCTTCTTCTTCTTCTTCTTCTTCTTCTTATTATTATTATTATTATTATTATTATTATTATTATTATTATTATTATTATTTCTCTCACATTTTATTTAGTTTCTTCTAGTTCTTGTTCTTATCTTGTTCTTCGACATCATCATCATCATTATCATCATCACGAAATTCATAATATCATCATCATCATCATCATCATCATCATCATCATCATCATCATCTTTAACACCTATCTACATATGGCCACTTATTTGAAATGTTGGAGTTTGACACGTATCTTCCTGTTGGAATTCTTTATTAAAGACACGTTTCCCGCCATTATTGAAATCCCACCATTATTCACCTTCGCCATTAAAGTTCCGCCACTTGCCGCCAATACTTGGCAGCCTCCAAATGCAGGCTCCTTAATGAATACTAAATATCTTTTTCCTGTTTCATGCCCGAATATAACCCTATTTTCTTCCCTTCCCTCGCGGCTATCACCGATTCCATCATCTTCACCAAGTTTACATCAAGATTCTCTTGTGTTCCTGCTTGGAATCCGCCTTCATCATGTAAAACTTTTTTATTCTTCCCTTTTTATCCTTCATGGCACCGACTTGATACGCGTTTGAAATTAATTCGAAAAACCTAATGCTCCAGCACTGAAAAAAAAAAACACCTAACAAAGCAACAAAAATAAATAAATAAATAAATGAAAAAAGCTGAGTGAAAACTGAACCATTTTTTTTATTATGGTCACGAATGAAATTTCAGTAATATAAAAAAAATATCACTTCTATGTGTCTAACGCATCATCCTCATCAATTCGCACCGACAACACGGTTCTCTATGACTGTTCCTCGCCATCCATTCCTATCAGTCATTACTCTTGGTAGGTTCTCTGCACAGCATTCGGTATCCGTGCAGATCTGATCTATGTAGGTTTTGATGCTCAACTCACATTGGTGTGTCCCTGAGAAGATTCCATTGGAAAACATCACTTATGAGCTCGTCATTGCTTCTCCAGAATGTCCAGCATGTCTAACCCAAATGCTTTGTGTGATAGGAGGTAAGTAGCTATACAGTTCCTCTGTTGTTGGGTGCTGCTTCCAGGATTTGTTCAGGACAGTTCGCAGCATCTTTGATTAGTTCTAATCAAGCTTTTTTTCTAATCGTTTCATTAGTGTTCAAGTGGTGCAGCTGTATAGTGGCACTAACACGGCTAAAACTTGGAAAAATTATCAGTGAGATCAGATTTCCAAATGATCAATAATCTGTCCATGGCAGACCATAAATTTCTTTTGCATGCACTGATATCTCTCAGTAGATGAGATATTACTACCTAAGTATGTGACCTGGTTTACTAATTTCAGTACATGGCCGTCTAGTTCGAAGATATTTCCATCTTGGTTGCACATAAATTCTGTTTTATCTGAGTTCACGTAGAAGTCAATGGCTTATAAGTGAATATTTGTCTTAATTATTGTTTTCAAAGTTCACTTAGATGTTTCAGACAGTTGTGCTCATTTTTATTCAGGTAAATCGAACTTAACGGACCCACAAGTCAGTTAACTTTGAACCATGTATCTTTGAGGCGTAACACAGATTCTTAAAGATACATTGTTCAAAGTTAACTGAACTGAAAAATGTTAAAGTTTTTAAATAAAATAACTGGTGCATTATATCTTTTTATTCATTAATATATCAACACTGAAAATTTCATTAAATTTGGTTAATTCCCTGATTTTTGGTATATTTTTCCTTCGGCAGAGTGACATACGATGGTGGAATTTACATATTTTGATGAAACATCAACGGCTTAGCCACACATAGGAAGAAGTTATTTTTCTAGATTATTGTTATCAAAGATTACTTATTTGTAGCGAAAAGTCATCATTTTCATTTAAAAATTCTCAGAAATAACAAAAATAGGAAATTTCGGACCATATGATCTTAAGACACCCTTCCGCGATCTCGACTCGGTTGTTTGTTAAGAGTTAGGGTTAGGGGTTAGGGGTTAGGGTTAGGGGTTAGTGTTAGGGGTTAGTTTTATAATTTAAAAAAAATCTAAAAATCGTCTGTAAACAATTAACCGGATTTTGAGGGTGTAAATGGAAAAATGTCCCCCATGAATCGAAATCGCAAAAGGGGTGCCTTAAGATGGTGGAATTTAGGTCCGTTATGATCGATTTAACCTTTTATTCTTATATACACAGAGTTTCGGGTGAGTCTCACTCCGGCCTTCTTCATGTGTTTCTTGTCCAATTCGGAAACTTTATCAAACTCGGAATGTGAACAATCTACCCCATTGAATTAAAGGGTTCGGTTCGAAGTTCCGTGAAGACTCTTAATTACAACATGAAGACACTCTAGTTTAAAAAAAAGTTCCTGAAATCGACAAGAAATACCTGTAGAAGACCAGAGAACACACCGGCCGAAATGATGTGTATATAACTATAAAGATGAGGACAACAGTACGAAAAATCTAAATTATATTAATCTCATCTTAAAAATTCAGACTGATAAAGTTCTCTTTATTGTAGTGAAAAATCATTGTCTCTCACTCCTTTGAGTTGTGGAAGGAGGCTAACGAAGTCAATTAAAGGGAGTCTTTCCTCTTGCCTTCTCCCTCATTCAATTAATACCTGACTATAATTGAAAGTGAGAAAGTACGTTTTTATTATTTGAACTTGGTCAGTAATAGTATTTTTTCATTTCCCTTTAACAAAAATGTCTTTAGATTTGTATTCATTGGTTTTTAGTTGATGATAAAGAAATTAATCATTGCCTCATCATTTTGTTCTGTTAATATAAAAGGATTTAAAGACTTATTTGTCATGTGCAGCCCTCATTACATCTTATTATAATGGAGATTGTGTGCTTTTCAGTCTGTAACCGAAACTATATTCCTACTCAAGTCACAATTCTCTTAGTTATTGACATCACATTCTCCATGATTTTATTTTTATCTAAACCTCAATTATTAATAAAATTGTCTTACATTATTAATACTGTTAACTATGTCTCACATATTGACAACATGCAATTATAATTATATATACAACAAAAAAGCGGTTTACAGTGTGAAACGGGAAGGCTAATTTGCATATTAATATAAAAAATCGAATTTAATAAATATGTGCTTAGTAATAATTGATTTCTAACTTGTTGGTTTTATTTTAATGAATATAAGCAAAAATCTCTTCAATGAATCTTAAATGAAATCCATTAACAAGATAAAATAACTGTCATTTTATTCTTTACTTTCCTCTATAACTAAATACTTAAATTAGAAAAAATAACAATGAAAGACGAGAGTGATGGAAGAGTAAGTTCAGTTGTTCCATTTTTTATTATACTCCCTCTGTTTCAAATCTTTTATTATACTCCCTCTGTTTCAAATCTTTTTATCTGTATTCTTATTTAGTTTCATTAGCCTTTCTAATTTAATACAATATTTTATTACATTAAAACTTAAATACTTGCACCCGGAGGGTGCATATATTTGCTAGTACGTATAAAGAACTGAGCATAAATTATCATGTCAAACCAAGGAAAAGAAATTCTAAAAAATTTCTTATTTTTTGGTATTTTTGATAATTCTATTTCTTTAGAAAATTATAACATTTCTCTACAACGAGGGGAACTTTGACAACAATGATCAAGGAAAATAATCACTTCCAATGTTTGTATAAGCCATTTAACTTTTGTAAAAAATCATGTCAATGTTCCTTTACTTGTAGCGAACATTTATTAGCAAAAAAAAACTAATAAAAAATTAGGTTGTCAAATTAAAGAAAATTTTTAATGAAATGGGATGTGTAAAGAAAAAAATTCGAGTAAGATTAAAAAATCAAAATTTGCAAATCTCAACAAGAAAAAGTTATAAGAGACAAAATATAAAAAATTATTTTTAGAACATGAAAGCAAAATCATGTTTGACAAAATTTATATTAATAGTTAGGAAGATTTTGTTTGTCTGTTCTCTTAAGACAATCAAACAGTTTGATATAGAGCTACATAATTTGCATGAAAAAAAAAACAAACAAAAAAAAACGTGAAAAATTTAAACCATTTTAAAAATTATTTCTACATATTTTAATGAAACATCAACGGCTTAGGCACACATAGGAATGCTTATTTTTCTTGATTATTGTTATCAAATTTTCCTTAGTTGTAGCGAAAAGTCACAATTTTCATTTAAAAATTCTCAGAAATAACAAAAAATTCCACGATCTCGACTCGTGGGGACACTTTTCTCATTTACACCGTAAAAATCTGGTTTTTGTTAGGGGTTAGGGTTAGTTAGGGTTAGGGTTAGGGATTAGTTTTATAATAAAAAAAAACTCTAAAAATCGTCTGTAAAAAATTAACCGAATTTTGACGGTGTAAATGGGGTGCCTTGAGGTCATATGGTCCGTAATTTCTTGCCGATGTAGAATTTATTAATTTCTACCCTTTCTTGATTTAATAAAAACTGGATTATATAATCTTTATTGAATCGGAACTTGGTACAAATCATTTGTGAATTAACTGGAACTAAACCTTTTTCACAAGTTTATTTTCTGTATTTTATATTGTCGCTCAATATATCAGATGTTCCAACACCACAAGTGGTTAGTTTCCGCGGCCCAATGGCCTACGTACTGGACTAAAACATCACAGTAAGCGAGTTCAAACTCTAATTGCGCTATTACGTTGATTTACCAGTACAGTTCTTCTATAAGGATGGCTTTGGCATTGAATATCCCATGAAGGTTTATATATCATTAAACAAAGAAATCAAACTAAACCTAAACTATATATAAATGTTTGATGTTCTTTTACGGACGGGACAATCATATAGGTGCTAGACATTGACATGACCAGACATTGATAATTCCCTAGCTCTGGGTTAAACAATATTACCACTAATGTTCTTCCACAAGGATGGCTTTGGCATTAAATAACCAACGAATCTGGATATGTCATTAGAAAAAGAAATCAAATCCAACACTATGAGAAATCTGAATATACGAGGGTAATCCCAAAATTAAGGTCTCCATAGCACTTGGGGTGCAGGGGAACTATTCGTGTGCCTATTGGCAAAACTGATGTGTTTTTGTGCATGCACCTGCCTCAGCGAGTACCTCACTGCCACGCTAGAGCTCCCAATTAACGTCAAGTGTGAAGTTCACGCAGTTATTCGGCTTTTGAACGCAAAAGGCATATATATTATATAATATATATATATATATATATATATAAACTCTCCGCACGAGCAGGATATAACACAATGTCAATTTCTTAAGCAGGGTTAAGCAGGTTTGAATTCAGAGTTATCCTTCTCCTATACTGGTTGCCTAATCAAAGTTAAAGAGCCCAGTCTTGCCTGCTGTTTAAGCATAGCTAGAGTGAGAATAGTTGAATGCATTCCTTTCCCAGATGTATTACCGCTATCTAAAATGCAAATAGCCTAGTCCAGGATTTGAACTCGTCTCGCCGTGTCTATTTTCTACGACGGTACCTATTACACCCCACGCCTATATGCATGTTCAAATTTTAAAATGATGTAAACCTCATTGATAATTGTTGTATTTTAGTTTTGTAATTTTGTCTTCAAAGAAATATACTTCAGTGCAGTCAATTGAGTCCTTGTAATCAGCCACAGTAATCCCTTTCTTGCAACAGTTTTTCTTACACGGTAAATCCCTTTCCTGCAACAATCACTCAGTGGTTCTCCGATTACACGGTAATCTTTCTTGCAACAGCCTTTCTTACACGGTAATCCCTTTCTTGCAACAGTCTTTTCTTACACGGTAATCCCTTTTCTTGGCAACAGTCTTTCTTACACGGTAATCCCTTTCTTGCAACAGTCTTTCTTACACGGTAATCCCTTTCTGCAACAATCACTCAGTTGTTCTCCGTTGTGCCGAATTTTTGCCACAGCTCACATGCCACGACGAGCTTCTTTTATCCTGTCGTTCCCTTGGGAATAATTTGCATATGTGCCCCCACACTTCAGCTACGAACGAGACAGTACGAGACCGCACCCTATAAAGCCGCTCATCAATGGTGGCTATGTTTCTTTAGTTTGGCTCAAACAAAACCTGACAAGCCAAACGGATGTGCTTTGCCGGAGGTAAGTGGCCACAATAATAAACAATATATGTTTCTGTGATTTCTAAATATTTTAGAGGCCTTATCTTTGGGATTACTCTCGTAGAATTGCAATTAGCGTACTTGATTTTCAAGAACTAGAAATAGTCGCCAAGTGTCAATCGAATAACCTCAGAGAAATGATAGGAAGCAAAAACAGATTAAGGTATAAAATAATCTATAAACAAATCACAATAGAATCTACTAAATCATGTCAACCTACGCTGCAATCACCTTAGATTCACTAACCAATAATTTGAAGAAGATTCTCAGTCTCGATACACACCACATAATCATGTCGTAACTCTCTATCTATCGTTCATCGGTGTCACAGTTTTAAGTTATGAATATACGTACATCTATCTAAGGAATCTCAGGTAGTGTAATGCATAAGATTTTAGAAAAAATACTTTCTATATTTAACTTGTAACTAGTTTGGTTTAGTTGGTTGGGTTTTATTGCATGTCAACCCCTTGGGTTATTTTATGCCGAATACTTCTATTGGTAATTAGGTATTGAAAAAGGTATAGGGGTTTATTTGCTGTAATCAAGTTTTCTGGTGAGAATTTTAACAAGAGAGTGAGTGGGTGACTTTTGTAAGTCTGTGAACTTACATCCTTTATAAGAGGCCGGTTCTTTTCAAAAAGTTTAATATCCTCTTGGGATCTATTTTTCCAAATAGTTTGTCCATGCTATCAACCTTGTAGAAGTTTCTTCTAGTGTGGGAGAGGTGTGTGCATTCAATAAGAATATGTTTTATTGTTTATCGGTTTTCACATGAACATTTAGGTGGAGGTTCTTCCTTTAAAATGAAGGAGTGGGTTAATCTAGTGTGGTCAATGCGTAGCCGGGTGATAGTGGTTTCTTGTAACTTGTAACTGAATGCCTTGTGTAATTTTGTCCATTCTGAACATTTATAAAATGTGAAAGGTTTTTTTTTCATATTGACACTGTCATTTTTTAACTTAAAACTAATTAGCTATATGTATAATATTTGATTAAGGCTATATACTTTTTTTGTTTGTAATGTTAGTTGTATTTGTCATTTTTTCTTATTCTGTGAGGTGTCTTCAAAAAGTATCAAGACTGAAGCTGTTTTTAACCACGTCAAAACAGAGAATAAGTAAAATATATATTTTTAAAATCTAAGGAGGTTCAGGTAGTGTAGTGGTTAGTGAGCTAGACTAACAAATAATTCCTCCTAAGTTCGAGTCACATTAGGTGTTCCATACTTGTGCCACATTTAAGCTAAGCTTAGTAAATAACTGGACGTTAGCAAACTGGATAAGCAGACAGTTTCTAATGAGTTCGACCCACACTAGGTGCCCCATACTTCCGGCCTTGTACCACATCAAAGCTAAGCTTCGTAAATAGAAAGGGTATCCAATCGTAGTGTAATGGTTAATAAGCTAGTCTTGCAGATCAATTAGTACTGAATTACGAGTTCTATTCTCGCTGGATGTCCCATTCTTGCGACCTTGCGTCACATCCTACTCGTGGTGAATGAGTTGGGTAAATAAAGAGCGTCTTGTCATGGTGTAATAGTTACTTCGATCTTGGCTCGGTGCTCTATATTTGCGACCTTGTGTCAAGGCCTATCCACGGCGAATGGTTTAGCTTGGTTTTGTTGGATTTTACGGCATGTCAACTCTTGTTGGGTTATTCTATGCGAATACATTTTGTTTTATTCGTTCTTGTTGGTTATTCATTTTTTTAATATTGAGTATTTAACATTTTTAATATTCATTAAATCTATTTAACACATATATGGGCCTGGGGACTAATGGCGATAAAAGGGTACTCCACACTCCCCAGAACTGAAACTTCACCATTAGATGCAGTTTATCTAAGGAAACTTAGACCCGCCATCACCGATTTCTAACACATATATGATAAAAGGGTTAGGGGTTGCCATAAGGGCAATATGGTCGGGACAGTCATATATGTGCTAGGGCTTGACGTAACTAGCCGATTGATCGAAGAAGGAGCCTCTCCGACTGCCCGTCTAGCCTAAGTAAGGGCCAAAGTGGAGTGTTGCATGTCATAGACTACTCAGCCACCAAGAATCCGTCCTTAAGCATCACTGGTCACCACTCATGACAAACAGGTGAAGCCATTGGGAGGTGAAGTCAGCGTATTCTTCTACCCCAGCCAGAATGGTAAGGTGGAATGTTTGGAGAGAGATGAAGATACCGTACAAATATTAGATAAATCTGGACTTGTTATATTAACTTAGCGAAATAATTTCTTTCCATTATTCAGACATATTTATTTTAATATCACAGTTTATTATGCATTGATAATACAAGTTCATAACTGTTACAATAGTAATATGTCATCAGAGGATGATTTACATTTTGTTTAGGCCAGACGTGAAAGGAAGGAAGGAAGGAAGAAAGGAAAGAAGGAAAAGAAAGAAAAGAAAGGAAGGAAAGAAGAAAGGAAAATTTGAAAGAAAGGAAGAAAGCGAATAGTGGAATAAAGAAGTGAATAGTGAAAGAAAGTAAGAAAGCGATGAGTGAATGAATGAAAGGAAGTGAATAGTGAAGAAGGAAAAAAAAGAAAAATAAGGAAAGAAATGAAGAAGGAAATAGATTGTTAAGAAGCAAAGAAAGAAAGAAAGAAAGAAAGAAAGAAAGAAATCAAATTATGCAAGAAAGGAATGGACTGAAGAGTAAAAAAATAGGTGTGTGTGTGTGTGTGTGAGAGAGAGAGAGAGAGAGAGAGAGAGAGATAGAGAGAGAGAGAGAGAGAGAGAGAGAGAGAGAGAGAGAGAGTAAAAGGAAAGAAAAAGAAATAGAAGAAAAAATCTAAGGAGCAAAGAGTGACAGAATGGAAGGAAGTAATTAGTGGAAATAAATGAAGGAAACGAAGTGTTGAATGAACGGAAAAGAAAAGAAGAAAGGAAGAAGGAAATAATTTTTAAAGAAAAGAAGAAAAGAAGAAATCAAAGAGTTAAAGAAAGGAAAGAAGCGAAGATTAGAAAGAAAGGAAAAAAGGAAAGAATGACCGAATGAAAAAAAAGAAGAAAATATTAAGGCGAATGAAAGAAAGCGTGAAAGAAAGGTAAGAAGAAAATAGTGGAAAAAGGAAAAAAGCGAATAGTGAAAGAAATGAAAAAGGAAGTAGATTTTAAGGAAGTAAAGAAAGAAAGAAATAAAGTTCGAAAGAAATCAAAGAGTGAAAAATGGAAGAAATCGATGAGTAAAAACAAAAAACAAAAACGAACGAAAGAAAGGAAGAAGGATAAACATTTTTTTTAATTCTAAGAAGTGAAGAGTGAAAGAAGGAAAGAAAGAAAAAAGAAAGAAAGTGAAAGTGAATGAAAGGAAGGGGGAAATAGTGGAAAGAAATGAAAGAAACAGGAAGTAAAAAAAAAAAGAAAAAAAATGAAAAAAGGAAATAAATTTTGAAGAAGAAAAGAAATAAATAATCAAAGTGTGAAAAAAGGAAGGAATTGAAGAGTGAAAATGGAAGAAATAGAAGAGTAGAAAGAAGAAAAAAAAACGAAAGAGAGGAAGAAGGATGAAAAATATGAAAAAAATGAAAGAAATTAAAAAGTGAAAGAAAGGAAGAAAGCAAATAGGGGAAGTGAAGATTGAACGAATTGAAGAAATCGATGAGTGAATAAAAGCTGTGAAAAAAAAGGAAAAAGTGAAGAGTGAATAAAAAGAAAGAGCGAAGAGTGGAAGAAAGGAAGAAAGTAAAGAATGAAAGAAAGAAAGTGAACAGTGAATAGAATATTCCCCCATCGGTGGGACAGTAGAATATTCCGACTGCGCCTCTGCAGAGGATTAATACTTCCATAATGGGACCACATGTTGCCTGCAGGTGCCAACCCATAATGCATGAGGGCAGGATTGTGGTAGCTGAGCGGTTTGTCACCAAGATACTAAATTGTCCCGTGACCTGCAACATTCCACTTTGACCCTTACTTGGGCTAGGCTTGAGCGGTCGAAGAGGTCCAATAAGATCAATCGGCTGGTCAAGCCCTAGCACCTATACGATTGTCCCGACAGTATTCTCCAAATTGCACTTATGGCAAACCCCCAACCCTTTTTATCATATAGATACAAGAAGGCGGTGGCTGAGGGTCAACCATTAGTTTCTATCAATATATCAATATACAACAAGTTATTGAAATTTAGTTCTACCTGTTTATAAAAACAAAGTAAACAAAAATACCCACAAATTATTTTTCTTAAATATCTATTAATAATGCAGATTCGGTCTCTATTTGTCTGTAACCGAAACTTCGTCACTGCTTACGTCACATTACCCAAATTCGTCAAAACATAGAATAAAGAACAACCTTATATTATCAATACGTTTAAAATCCAGAAAATTGTGTTATATATCTTGAAGAAACGAATATTTACATAGTATATGGTGGAAATAATTTTGCATAATGATTTTAACAAAACTAGGTTTAATAAATAATTATTTGTTGTTACTGTTTCTAATAGTATCACGTTATCCTCAAACGCATTAACACCAATCCTATATATACTTTTATTTAGAAATCAATTAAAATAACAGTAAAATATGTGTAATATTTTTATTTTCGTTCTTATTTAGTTTCATTAGTCTTTCTAATTTAATATATTATATATATAATTTATTACATTAAAACATGAATACTTGCGTCCAGGGGGCGCATACATTTGCTAATATATACAATAAAAAAACACACACACACACACACACACACACATATATATATATATATATATATATACAAAAAACAACAAGGTTTGGCATTAGATAGCTCACAATGATTCATATGCCATTAAAGAAAATTACTAAGCATGTACATATTATTTAGGTTTAATTTCATTTCTTAGTTTAATGGCATATCAACCTTTGTAGGTTATTCAATGCTAACGCCATCCTTTTAGAAGAACAGTAGTGGTACTATTTAACCCACAGCTGGGGGATGATAGGGTTCATACCTTTCCCAATGGTATTAATCCGAAAGCGAACGTAATAATGTTACTGGATTTCGAACTCGTTTACTATGGTTTTGCAGTCCAGCACGTTAGCCACTACGCCTCCCTCGTAGTAGTGATACTATTTAACCCACAGCTGGGGGCTGATAGGGTTTATACCTTTCCCAATGGTATTAATCCGAAAGCGAACGTAATAACGTTACTGGATTTCGAACTCGTTTACTATGGTTTTGCAGTCCAGCACGTTAGCCACTACGCCTCCCTCGTAGTAGTGATACTATCTAACCCACAGCTGGGGGCTGATAGGGTTTATACCTTTCCCAATGGTATTAATCCGAAAGCGAACGTAATAACGTTACTGGATTTCGAACTCGTTTACTATGGTTTTGCGGTCCAGCACGTTAGCCACTACGCCTCCCTCGTAGAAACGAGGGATTCATATCTTTCCCAAAGGTATGAGTCCGATAATGAATAAATCGGACTGAAGTTCGAACTCACCCCAATGTCGCAATCAGTACGGTAGCCATTACCTAACCAGGACTTTATATATGGTTGAACAAACAAGGAATGTTTTTTTTAAAAACTTACGTAAACTTCTCAAATATGAGGGATAATCTCCGGTTATTTGAACTAATATCGGATTACCTGTCGAGTAAACTTTTAAAGACGCTGATTATTTATGATTATATGTTATGTCAGATTATAATCTCGCTTTAATTCTAAAAAATTATTTATGACTATTTTTCTTTTTCTTTTGTTGTTAAAAGAGTAAATACAATTTTGTGGAAAGTAAGTTTTAGAATTCCAACTAAGTAAATTATTTCTACTAGCAAAAAACAAAAAACAAAAAAAATAAAATAAAATAAAAGAACACCGGGCGCTGTAAAAATAATTTTTTGAAATATATAGTCTGACGTGGTGGAGTCTGAGTCTGTGCCGTAAGTATGTAAAATCATCAAATTTATTAAAGGATTTAAAAAACAAAACAATTTGAAATTGAAATTTAGTTCTGATAATTTTTAATATATATATAAAAAAACAAAAACTATATATAAATATATAAATACCGGGCCTGTATTTATTAAAATTTGTTACCCCCCCAAAAAAAAAAAAAAAAAAAAAACAAACATTGAGAACGTCTAAGTTTGCATGCTCAAAATTTGAGTGTATTTATTTTGTTATGACGATTTTGGGTGATATGACGTAAGCAGTGACGTAGTTTCGGTTACAGACAAATAGAGACCTAATCTCTATTATTAATAAATTTAACATATCTAACAAATACTGAAAACATTGACAATTTCTATTTGATGCTATTGATATTTGTGGAGGCGCTCGTAGTGTAACGGTTAACGTTGTAGAAAGTAAACTCGGATACCCAAGTTCAAATCCCGAACGTGGCCGTTTGCATTCTTCATGGCGCTAATAACCTTGGAAACGGCTTGGTTAACAAGCTAGCATTGCAGATCCATTACTACTTTATAGCAAGTTCAATCCTTGTTGGATGGCTCTTGCGTCACATCTTACCTATAGCGAACGGGTTGGGTAAATTCCATAATCTCGGAAAACCTATGGATCTTTTCTCTCTTCAGCTAAGTGTAAATAGTAAGGCAGACTAGGCTCTTTAAGCTTGGTAAGGCAACTGGTCTAGGAGAAGGACAATTCTGATTTCAAACCAATTGTAGACCTACCTAAGACAAGCTTCGTGTGTGGCGTTATGCCCTTATTTCAGA
>CM042174.1:13355565-13360784 GCA_023376005.1 Doryteuthis pealeii
ATTCTAGACTGACTGTCTTTATGCCTAAATTGTTAAGATTTTTGCTGATGTTGCTGTTGGTGTAGTTATTATGTAGAATTATGTATCTGTGTGGGGAGTTGGCCTGGGTGGGATTCTGGAGTTGGTTTCCGGTGTGGATTTTGAGAGCTTTGGCCTTAGCGTGTTGTATAAAGGGTGTGGGGTAATGGAGGTGTCGGAAGGTGTTCGTTATGTGGCTGATTTCATCATCTAAATGTTTGGGTGTGCAGATGCGGAGGGCTCCAAGGTGAAAACCTATTATAATGCCTCTTTTGGTGTGGCTGTCGTGTGTGAGTAGTAATGTATATGATCATTTTTAGCAGTGGGTTTGTGGTGGACTTAAATTCTAATGCTTGTTGTTTTTTTTATAAAATAAGATGTCTAAGGAAAGGTAGGAGTTGTTTAGATTCTAGTTTTCGTGTGTGAATTGTATGGTAGGTTCAATGTTGTTCAGTCTGTGATTTCGGTGATGTTTATTTCGCTCGGGTATATCATTAGTGTGTCGTCATAATTTCGGAAGTATTGAGCGTCTTTGGGGATTAATGTATTTGAAAGGACCTGCTTCTAAAAATCTAGATATAGAACATGCGAGTAGTCTGCTAAGTGGTGACGCCATGGGTAACCGAATTTTGTTTTGTAAAAGGTGTTGTGTTGGAAAAATAGCAAAGGATGTGCATAGATTCATTATTGAATTATTTTCTTGATTGGGGAACATGTTAGTTTGGTGATATTTGTGGTGAGATGTTTTTCTAGTCTGTTTGGCATTTGTCTAATGTTGTATTGTGTAAAGTGAATTATATTTTGGGCTAGCGGATTTGTTCTCATTTGGTGTGTGAGATATTTTTTGGAGAGTTCACCTGAGTTTTTTCATGTGGGCGTTTACTAATTGTGCCTAGAAAGAGGGGAGCATTTTTGCCAAGTATTTAGCAATCGTGTGGTGGGCCTATTCCGGAGATGATGGGTCTAGAGGTATAGTCGGGTCTGATGAGTTTGGGGAGGCCGTAGATTTGGAGATGGAGGAGATAGATAATGATTGAGGAAGGTTATATATTTGTCTTCCTTAGCATTAGTTTTTTGTAGGTTTTGTTAGAGATATAATGTTTTTTGTGTGTGTGTGGGGGGATTGTTTCATATGTGTTGTTGTCACTTAGTAGGTCAGATTTTTTGGTTGTAGGTGCTCTTGTCAGAGGGTGTGATGACAATGTCGTCGTTGGAGGCGAGGGTTTTTAGGGCCTGGATGTGTCTTCTCGGTAGGGATGTTCCTCTGTCTGGTGGTTGAGCGAGGCAGCAATTATGCCTGTGTGAAACCCTTGGTGAAGTCAGAATCCTGGTGTCTATAGTTTTTTGTCTATGAGTTTGCTGGTGTTTCGGTTATTTATACCGGTGGCAAATTTTAAACCAATGGCTTCAGTTTGTGTATTATTTAGTTGGGTCGAGGAAAGGTTGGTAACTAGTTGGTCGGCCGAGTTTGTGCCAGTGGCTTTTTTGTGAATGAAGGCAGCGGTAATTTGTGTTTGAGGCAGAATGTAACTGATGTAACCAAAATATTATAAAACTTTTGATCAACCCAGTATAGCAACTTATATGATGAAGTTTAGATGTCTATATTGCTGTATCGATTTCGACTAAACGAGTCACTTCACAGGTACTATTCAACTCCATTGCAGAAAGGGGGAGGAGGGGTTCATACCTTTTCCAAGAGTAAGTCCCGAAAGCGAAGAAATAAGAGCGAAATAGATTTCTAACTTGTTAACTACGATGTTTTAGACCAGCACTTGGCAGTTTCCTAGATACTTCAACCAATGGAAAACTCATGTTTTAACCAAAAGATACTAGGATTTTATCATCTCAAGGGAAATATTATACTATCAATTTCAGGTATTCATTCATTAGCATTCAATAAAACTTGTTTAGTTGTGTGGGCAGTATTCATGTAGTGTGCTTAGACAGGAATAGCCAGGTGGAATCCCATTCCTCTTTAGGTCTACATTCTCCTGGAATGGTTACCTAACCAAGATTAAAGAGGCCAGTCTGATATAATATTATATATATATATTATATAATATATAATATATATATATATAATATATAATATAATTTTTCTCCCGTTGGACCCATAACAACACCTTTTATATATATATAATATATATATATATATATATTATATAATAATAAAATAAATATTAAAGGGTTCACATATCTATTTATTTGGTGGACAAAGGAACATTTACGACCATATTGGTTTAATGCGAGGCAATCGTCAGGTGAAGATGTTACAAATGTTACAAATGATATATAATTATATATATATATATATATATATATATATATATATATGATAACCACTACATCACGAAACGAACGAAGACTTTTGAAGAAATTTAACATTTCGTTTGGTTGATTGGGTTTAATGGCGTGTAAACCTTTGTTGGTTATTTTATACCGAAAATATTTTGTAACAAATTGGTAGAAATAGTTTTTCATATCAATAAATTAGAAGAAACAGCTACATATAATATTAATAAACTGGGGGTTGGACCTCAGCCATCACCTTCTAGAACCTATATGATAAAAATGGTTGGGTGTTTGTCATTCGATCGATCTTTAAAGATACAGTCGGCACAATCATTTAGGTGCAACGGTTTGATATGACCAGCCGTTAATTGAACCGCTTATTTAGCTCAAGTAATGGCTGAGTAAGTGTTACATGTTTATCCCCTGCAGAAGGTGCAGTCGCTGTATACTACTGCACCTGTAAGCAGGGGATAAGTTAACATTTAATTTTATTATTCATTTCTGTTTTGGCAAATAAGCCTGTATATCACTTATAGTTTTTTTATTGCTTAGTTAGTTTATTAGTTTATTAGTTTTGTGTTGTATATAATAAGATTGAAGGGAAGTATATAGCAGGGTAAATACCTGGACCTATTCAGAGAACTGAAAAAAGGTGTGTAACGTGAAGGTGACAATGATAACCCAATCGTAGTTGGTGCCATTGAAAATAGTCCCCAAGACATGGAAAGACCTGAGTGAAATAGAGATCAGATGAAGAAATGAGTCAATCTGACCACAAGCCTGTCAAAATTGGTTAGAAATACTTAGAGATCCTGGAGATCCGAGCCAAACTTGCTGTTCACCCCTGACCAATGGAAGACCAACAATTAACGTTAGTTGAAAAATCACAATGAGTAAATGCAGAATGGCCAAAAAAAAACATTGAAAAATTTACAAAATTCATAACTTGTTGTTTTTAATTTCAATATTATTTTTTTTCAGATATCATACCCTAAACTTAAGTAAATTGAAAATGTAGAGTTAGCATGTGAAACAAAAAAATTAAAAATGATAAATTTTTATTCATTTTATTTAATTTGAAGGCTGTTTGCAACACAAAATAATTATCCAAGGTCCTTAATTAATTTATAATTTAAATAATTTAATACATAATTAATCAAATTAATAACCTTGGACATTCTTTTGGCATTTCTATATAGCCTTAACAAAATTAAATAAATAGATAAAATATATTACTATAACTTACGCAAATGATTCGAGCAATCTAATAACTTTTAAATATAGATTTTACTATTCACTGAGAGGTTTATAGTTTAAAGAAAATTAGTAGGCAGAATTATTTCAACGAATTCAGAAATTCAAATGCCTCTGCATTTGGCCTGCCTGAACTTCTTGTTGTGGGGGTTATTTAAAGAGTCTGTATATAGTTTTAAATAGCTTAAGAATAACTGCTACGATTAGAATAATATTCGTGGCACAGATAAGAGGATTTATCCCCATGAAACATTGACAGAATCAAATACAAGTGGTTTCGATTAAGGCCGCAACTTTGTAATCCATGAAAAATGGAGTCAATCTACATAGATTATCTTTTTTTCTCAAACAGGCTAAAGAATATATTTTAAATGACTCAAAAGACAAAATAATTAATTTTGTTTAATGTGGTCAGACGTGTCGGACAATTCAGATAAAGATGTGAACTGTTACACTGTTGAACACTTGTGATAAGTTTATAGGTTGATGAATATTGTATACAATCAGTTTTTCTTTTAATTGAGCTGTAACAAGAAGAAAGGTGCACAAGAGTGTTTATCTTAATTTCTTATCCAAGTATAAACTGGTTCCTCTAACCATTGTTAAGAACCACTCTGACTGTTCCGCCGTATCGTTTTTAAAATTGCTCCAAAATATGGTAACACCAAACCTTTTTATCATATGGGTACTAAGAACGCAGTTTATTAATTTTCCCAAAATTTGGAGCAAATTTGTAAAAGAATACGGTCGGAACAGTCAGAGTGGGTTCTTTAACATCGGTTAGAGGAACGTTCTTGGGATAAGAATAAAGTCACTCTTGTGCACCTTTCTCTTGTTATCAGGCTCAATAAAAGAAACTGATTGTATACAATATTCCATCACTATATTAACTTTATCAAAGTGTCACAGTGTAAACAGTTCCATACTTTATCTGTAATGTCCGACCGTTCTGACACATAAACATATTAATTATTTGTTCTTTTGAGTCCATAAAAATAATATTCTTTAGCTGTTTGAGAAAAAAAGAATAATCTGTAGATTGACTCCATCTTTCATGGATACAAATTTGCGCCTTAATTCGAAACACTTGTGTATGATTCTTGTCAATGTTTCTGGAATAAATCCTCTTATCTGTGCACGAATATTAATCTAAATCTGTAAACAAAGGTATCTTAAAGCTTATTTAAATATCCGACTCTTTTAAATAACCCCACACAAGATGATCAGGCGGCAAATGAAAATGAGGCCATTTGAATTCTGAAATTGTTGAAATAATTCTGCTACTAATTTCTTTAAACTATAACCTCTCAGTGAATAGTAAAATCCTATTATTTAAAGTGATTTTATGATTTGCATCGAATCATTGCGTAGAGGTATAGTAATATAATTTTATCTATTTATTTTAATTTTTTTAAGGCTATTAGAATGCAATAAGTATAATTGTCCAGTTTTATTAATTTGATAATTAATCGTATTATAAACTTTATTATAATTAATAAGACCTTGGATAATTACTTTTGTGTTGCAAACAGCCTTCAAATAAATAAATTGATAAATTTATCATTTTAAATTTTTTGTTTCACATTGTAAACCTCCTACATTTTCAATTTACTTATTAGGTATCGATATCTGAAAAATAATTATTGAAATTA
>CM042174.1:13360884-13378384 GCA_023376005.1 Doryteuthis pealeii
CGATATTGAAAGATTTGAGTCCAACCAAATTACACCCAAAAATACGCGGTTATAGAAGGAGTCTAATTTTCTGGTCCCTGCAACGCGGTAGAAGTTCCCAACATGATATTTTGTGTGACGGTATGATATCTCAGAGAGCTGGCCTAGGCTGATTATCTGACAAAACACAAGCAATATAGTGTCCCAAATGCTACTGCACGTTAAAATAAAGAAAACACAAAAAAAAGAAATGGTCTTATTCGAGAAACGAGTATACAGCCACCATACTATATATATATATATATATATATATATTATATCAATATATATATTTTGTGGGTGTGTGTGTGTGGTCGTGGTCTGTGTTTTTATGTATGTGTCTGATCTAGCTCGTAAAGTGTCTGAATAGGAAACATACCCTGACGCTTGCCCGAATAAATAACATTCCTACAGCAGATTTTTGTGTTCAAAGATTTTCATACCCATTATTTTTAAAAAGATTTTCTTTACACCGGATCATCACGTTATTCTTTTTATATCAAAGCACTTTAAAATCTCACCTCTAAAATGACAAGTTGTAAAATACAATTAACAGAAATAAAATTGCACATCGACACGCCATCTGTGTGTTGTGATTAATAATGCCTAATTCATTCCCGTATTGATTATGTATGTACCATCAGCATTTCCGTTAACTGATTGTTTGCATGAGTCAACGCATTCATTGCCAATTGGCCTGATGGTTTCAACCAATCAGTTTATGTTTCCGCTAGAAACGGATATGACTTGAATATGAGTCGCACATAATATTGTGTCCTCGATTGCTTAATTCTGTCATCTGATGACTGTTTAAGATGATTGATACAGCCTGCGGGTGGGCTGTAGAATATGCCAAATTCACCTCTGAAAGCTCAGCAAATCGTCGCAAAAACCATTGAACCAAAAATCTCCTCACTACACCGAGGTAAACACAATCTTGTCCGTTCTATGCATTACTATAGTTTATCAAAATTGCAACACTAAGAGAAGTTCGCGTTGTGTCGGCTGTGCGGCACAAGGGCGTTTCTAGAAACACCGAAACCGTAGCACTCCCATTTATGGGAGAGGACAGTTAAGACTCTACCGTTCGCCGTAACTCGTGCTTCACCCACGCGCCTGATTGCGCTTAAGGACAGAAACCTAGGGTCGCTTGAGCAGTCCATCTCATGCAATACACCTCCAACATTCGGTCCTCTTACTTGGCTAAGACCTTGCCCGGTCTGGAGAAGGCCCGCTTTCGATCCCACATCGTGCGAGTCACGTCGCCCTAGTACCTAAATATATGATCTTTATCCCTCAACCCTAAAGTTTCCCTGCTATGCAACCCCAAAACCCCTCCCTATTTTACATATGCGTGGTGCTTAGTAGAAGGCGAGATGACTGAGGGTCTTCTTCAGCTGTCCTTTCGGGCAATGAACATTTTAAAATCTATTTGATGATGAGGCTCCAGTGTCTGGCGAGATTCGTTTGGGGACAAAATGGAGGCATTCCTCTTCATCACAATGCTCCCTGGTCCACTCTGACCCGGAGCGTTCCTTACAGTTACCTGTTAGTGTCCCAATTATTGGTTAAATTAGAGAAAAACGATGAATTTCTCATAAACAACAATTAATTATCCATTGAGAATGAATCTTATTCCAAACTTATCCGCAATAAATGGACCAGCTAAGGCTTGAGTATTCCCGTCAGTAATCCGTAAAACAAACCAACAGCAATCAAGCTGGATAAAATCAGAAAAAACTTGGGGGAAAAAAACAAGTGTTAAACAGCAACTTTTAAAAAGTATTCAGAAAGTCGTTTCTAAAAGAAATATAATAATAAGTAATTTAATCAGAACGTAGTTTTAGCAAATAACCTTTTCGATACCATTAACTTTCCTGGAACTATCGTTCTTAGCGTTAACTATAGGTTTACTTTTTGCAAAGAGGGTTACCTACTGAATATCTGTTGTAGCCAGATATTTATAAAACATCGTTAATCTGCGGTATTAGCTGATATTATCTTTGAGAGAAATGGCAGTTTGGATTTAAACACAGCTGGATTCAACATAGTAAATAAGCTTAGTAATTGCCAAGCAAGGATTGCAATTATTGGCAAGTTCTTTATACTGGTCGTCACGGCGATTGACAAAACTTGATCAGACATATTTGGGATACGAAAATACTTAAATCATTAAAAACAACAAAGCTAAGACCAAAGAAAACATTTTTTGCTTTAAGAAGGTATAATTACGTGGTGTATATGGTATGCAGGTTGCGTTATGTGTATGTGTATATGTGGTGTTTGTGTGTGAGTTATGTGTGCATGTTGTGAAGACATGTGGCTGTTGTGATCTATATTATTTACCAAAACCCTCCGTACGAGCAGCGGATGGTGACAAAAAGGTGAATTTTCTTAAGCGGGTGTCTAACAATTAATCGAGTTCGTATTGCTAGACTCGGTTGCACCTCTAATTTACTCATCAGCTGGAAGGGAGAAAGAGTTGGTTCATACCTTTCCCAAAGAAGTATAGCGCTATCATTGAAATAGACAAAACATCAATCCAGAGATTTTTGAACTCGTCTCGTATGTCCTGTTTTAATGACGAACCATAACACCACACGCCTCAATAAATATCACGTTTGTATGATATAACATGCAACCCCACCCCCCTTAAAAAACGTATGGACTGACTGAGATTGAACAAAGATTTTTCATATATAATAACACAAATTTTTAAAGTGTCCTGGGTCTGATATTAATTGCATCTAATGGGGAAGTTCAAATTCTGGAGCTCCTGAGCTGTGGATACCCCTTCATCGCGTATTACTTCACGGGTGGGGGGGGCACACTGACACGGCATGGTAATACTGTTAGGTCCCATCTATGGGTTAAATAGAAGAAATGAGTGAAAAAAAAATATGTTTAAAAAATGAGGTTCAAGAAAAAGAATCTTTTCAATACCTATCAAAAATGAATTTCAAGAAAACGTTCTTCGGCATAAAATAATCTAACAAGGGTGTTTTAAACATGCCGTTTTAAAGAAATAAAAAATTATAAAAAAAAATACATAGAAGACTACTTGTTTAAAAGCTTTCATGAAATTATGGAAGTGTAGTTCAGAGAGAGTCCACTCATACTTGATATAGAGAGCTATAGTATAGATCTAGAGGGCAATATTATCACATAACTACACGGATTAACAACGATCATATAATAAGGGCCGCAATTTGGTTGGTGAGTTGCTGTTTCAGCAAACCTAAGAGTGAAAAGTGAAAGTGAAAAATTTGAAAAGCTGGAACAAATACTTGGACCTTGCTAGAGAGCTAGAAAAGCAATTAACACGAAAGTGACTTCCAATCGTATGTCCTTGGAACAATCTTCCAAAAACCTTGAAAGAGACTGATACGAGAGTAGAGAAGAAGTGAACCATCCAGACCACCAACCCACACTACAATCGTTAGGATACTTAGAATCTGGAGAGCCACCGATCTGGTGACTTCGTTCACTTAGATTTATGTGAAAAAGGTATCAGTAAGCTGCTATGTGTAAAATTCGAATAGTATGCATTCGAATTCTCTTCACATTCTCATCTTCTTCTTCTTCTTCCTCTTCTTCTTCTTACTCTTTATTATTTATATTCATTATTGATTCATATTATTACTAATTTATTATTTATTATTATTATTATTATTCCTTTGAGTTTTTCCATCAGTGTTAGCTGATTGGTCTTTCACTGGAGTCTGAGCTCTCCTCAAGATGTCTCCAGGACTTCTTCTTCTTTCTTCTGAGTCATTCTGCAGATTGCAGCAAGATGTGCAGTGTCCTGATATTGTTTCAATCCTTCCTCTGATAGGCCAAACTTTCCAAAACCTCTTTCTAATCCTTTTGGGACGTTCAAGATTCCACCAAACTTACAATTGGTATCACTTGTCACTTTCATATCCATAACTTTTTCAGTTCTCTGGGGTGATGGCAAGGTCAGATATTTTGTCAATTTTCTTCTTTTTCCTTAACTTCACCCTGTGATCCGCGGCTGGCACTGCCAAAACCCCACCAGCTTACAGAGTTCTTTCTTTTTTGCTTAATCTAGCGAATCCATACGGTCTTCTCTTGCTGGATAAGGTGATCCGTTCTTTAATTCAACAAGTCCCAAGAGATTTGTCGTTTTCGTTCTCCAAAGAACAGGATTCTGGTTATGCAACCTTATACCATTTTGTTGTGTGATGTCAAAATTTAATTTCTATGCAATCAATTCCCCGCTGATCACCTTCCAACCCATCGTGTCTGTTTTTATTACTCCGTTGCTGCTAGTTTGCTACATTTCGCCAGAGGTTATATGCGGGTAACAGTCTCCATCGTCATTATTACCGCAAGTCTAGCACAATTACTTCATTTTGCTTGGTCGTGGATTATCTTATCAATTTCGCTCTTGATTTTTTAGCTCCCTGCCTTATGGCTATTATTGTTGCAGCAATAAAGTGATTCTGTTTCTTACTTTTGAGGTTTCCCTTTCTTAACCGAGTGTCCAAGTCTTTCCATGTTGGCAACCTCATCGCTATTGTCGTTTGAAGCGTCAGATAATTGTTTTTCTTCCCATTTTGTTTTCTAGTCTGTGTCGTTTCTGTTTGTCCATCTGCCGTTTCTCTCATTGTGGCCGCCATAAAGTATTTGTTTTGCTCTCCTTGGAATCTTCAAGTTGTTGAGATTGTGGTTTTCTACGCATTCCTCTATGTTGGCAAAACCTTCTTCCACCTTCCTTCTTGACACATACAATCTATCTCTATTCATCTTCTAGGGTGGAGACCTTATATATTATTATATATTATTATTTATCCTTTTGATTTCTATTATTATTATTATTATATCATTTTTATTATTTCACTCCTTTTGACTTGTTCACATCAGCATATAGCTGATGGTTTCACTGGAAGGTCTCGAGTGACAGCAAGTGCTTCTCAGGTCTTCCAGACCTTCTAGGTTATTCTGGCAGATATGCAGCAGTGCAGTGCTCTGAATGGTCTTCATCCTTCCTCTGATTTCCAAAACTTTCCAAACACTATTTTCCAATCCTTTTGGATGTTCCAAAGTACGACCAACTACAATTGTATCACTGTCACATTCATATTCCATAATTTTCCATTCTCTTGCAAGGTTCAATATTGTCCATTTTTTCATTTCTTTAGCTTCACCTGTGATCTGCTGGGAACTGCAAAATCCAACCTGTTGACAAGTTCTTTCTTTTTTTGTTTATTCAACACTAAGGTCTTGGTCTTCTTGCTGGCGATATAGGTGATCCGCCTTTTTATTCAATAGGTCCCAGAGAGATTTTAGTAACTGCTTTTCGTTCTCAAGAACAGATTCTGGTTAGTTACTACCAACTAACATTTTTTTGGATAGTCAACAATTAATTGTTACTATAATCCAGTGGCATCACCTTCCCTACCCAGTCATGTCTAATTTTGCTACTCCCGTTGTGCTAGTTGATACATTGCGACGAATACATGGTTTCAGTCTCACTCTCTATTTACCGCAAAGTCACATTTTACTATTTCTGTTGGTCTTATCGAATTTTCGCTTTGATAATTCTAGTATTGTCCTTATAGCATATATTTGTTGCAGCAATTATAGTGATTCAGTTTCTCTTTTTAGGTTTTCTTTTTCTTAACCATTTATCATTTAAAGTGTCCATATAATTGTTTTCTTCCATTTTTTTCTAGTATTTGTTGTTTTCTGTGTTGTCCATCTGTCATATCTACTAGTGTGCCAGCCAAAGTAATTTGTATTATTATTATTTCTCTCATTATTTTATTTAGTTCTTCCTTCTTCTTCTTCTTCTTCCTTATTATTATTATTATTATTATTATTATTATTATTATTATTATTAATTATATTATATTTCTCTCACATTTTATTTAGTTTCTTCTTCTTCTTCTTTCTTCTTCTTCGTATTATTATTATTATTATAGTATATTATTATTATTCATTATTAATTAATATTATTATTATAATTTATTCATTTTTCTTCTTTCTTCTTCTTCTTCTTCTTCTTAATGATTATCATTATGATTATTATTATTATTATTATATATCATTCTTCTTCTTCTTCTTATTATTTATTATTATTTATTATTATTATTATTATATCAGTTACTTATTTCTCGTCACTATTTTATTTAGTTTCGTCTTGCTTCTGTTCTTATCCTTGTTTTCTTGTTCTTTTTGTCTTCATATCATCATCATCATATCATCATCACAAAATTCATTAATATCTCATCATCTATCATCATCATCAACATATCATCATCATAATCATCATCATCATCTTTGTAACACCTATCGTACATATGCCACATGAAATGTTGGAGTTGCACGTATCTTCCTGTTGGAACTTCCTTTATTAAGACACGTTTCCCGCATTATGAAATCCCACCATTATTCACCTTCTCGCCATTAATTCCGCACTGGGCCGCCAATACTGGCAGCCTCCCAAATGCAGGCTTCCTTAATGAATACTAATATCTTTTTGCTGTTTCGATGCCCGAATATAAACCCTATTTTCTTCCTTCCCTCGCTGCTATCACGATTCCATCAATCTTCACCAAGTTTACCCCCGCCTTAAGATTCTTTGTGTTCCTGCCTTGGATCGCGCCTTCATCATGTAAAAATTTTTATTCTGCCCTTTTTACCTTCATATCACCGACTTGATACGCGTTTTAAATTATTCGAAAAACCTAATGCTCCAGCATGAAAAAAAAAACAAAAAAAACACCAACAAAAACAGCAAACATCACAGAAAATAAATAATAAATGAAAAAAAGCTGAGTGTAAAACTGAAACATTTTTTTCATTATAGTCACGAATGAAATTTCAAAATAAAAAAAAAAATCACTTTCTATTGTCTAACGCATCATCCTCATCAGTTCGCCACCGACAACACGTTCTCTATGACTGTTCTCGCCATCCATTTCCTATCAGTCATTCTCTTGTAGGTTCTCTGCACAGCATTCTGGTATCCGTGCAAGTCTATCTATGTAGGTTTTTGATGTCAACTCGATGTTGATGTGCTCCTTGAAGAGTATTCCATTGGAGAACATCACTATAAGCTCTCATTGCTTCACCAGAGTAAGTGTCAGCATTGTCTTGTTCGTCTACACCCAAATTATTGTGGCTAATAGGATGCAAGTAGCTGTACGTTCCTCTATTGTGGTCTGCTTGAGTTATTTGTTAAGGACAGTTCGCAGCATCTTTGATTAGTTCTCATTAAGCTTTTTCTAATCATTTCATTAGTGTTCAGTGGTGCAGCTGTATAGTGGCACTAACACTTGCTAAAAACTTGGAAAATTACTCAGTGGGATCAGATTTCCAAATGAGTCAATAATCTGTCCCATGCAGACCATAAATTTCTTTGGCATTGCATGATATCACTCTCAGTAGATGAGATATTACTACCTAATTATTGAACTGGTTTTACTATTTCAGTATTTCTGCTCTTAGTGCGAAGATATCTCCATCTTGGTTGCACATACATTCTGTTTATCTTGAGTTCACGTAGAAGTCAGATGGGCTCGTAAGTGAATATGCCTTTAATTATCTGTTTTCAAAGTTCACTTAGGATGTTTCAGACGTTCGTGCTCCATTTTTATTCAGGTAAATCAAATTTAACGGACGTCCACAGGTCAGTACTTTGAACCAGTATCTTTGAGGCGTAAACACAGTTCTCAAAATACATGTCAAAGTTAACTTAAACTGAAAAAATGTTAAATTTTTAAAATAAAAAACTGGAGCATTATATATTTTTATTTCATAAGTATAACACACTGAAGAATTTCATTTAAATCATTGGTAATTTCCCTGATTTTTGGTATATTTTTCCTCGCAGAGTGGACATACGATTGGTGGAATTTACATATTTTGATGGAAACATTCAACGGCTTAGCCAGCACATAGGAAGAAGTTATTTTTCTAGATTATTGTTACAAAGATACTTATTTGTAGCGAAAAGTTTTCATCATTTTCATTTAAAATCTCAGAATAACAAAAATAGAAATTTCGGACCATATTGATCTTAAGACACCCTTCCCGATCTCGATCGTTGTGTTTGTTAAGAGTTGCTTGGAGTTAGGGTTAGGTTAGGGTTCAGTGTTAGGGTTAGTTTTATAATTTAAAAAAAATCTAAAAATCGTCTGTAAACAATAAACCGGATTTTGAGGCCGTGTAATGGAAAATGTCCCCAAGAATCGAAATCGCAAAAGAGGTGCCTTAAGATGGTGGAATTTAGGTCCGTTATATCGTTTAACCTTTTATCTTATATACACAGCGTTTCGGTGAGTCTCACTCCGCCCTCATTCATGTGGTTCTTGTCCAATTCGGAAACTGTTATCAAACTGAATGTGAACAATCTACCCCCCTTTGAATTTAAAGGGTTCGGTTCGAAGTTTCCGCTGAAGACTCTTAATACCAACATGAAGGACACTCTAGTTTAAAAAAAAGTTCCTGAAATAGACAAGAAATACATGAGAAGACCACGAGGACACACCGGCCGATAATGATGTGATATAACTATAAAGATGGAGACAAACAGTACGAAAATCTTAAATTATATTAATCAATCAAATCTCATCTTAACAAATTCAAGACTGATAAAGTTCTAGTCTTTATTGTAGTGAAAAAAGTCATTGTCTGTCGACCCTCCTTTGAATTGTGTGAAGGAGGCTAACGAAGCATGAAAGGGTTAGTCTTTCCTCTTCCGCTGTCTCCCGATATTCAATCAAAGCCACGCTGACTATAATTGAAAGTTGAGAAAGTACGTTTTTTATTATTTTGAACTTGGTCCAGTAAATTAGTATTTTTTCGTTTCCTTTAACAAAAATGTCTCTTAGATTTTATTCATTGAGCTTTTTAGTTGATGCATGAAAGAAATTTAATCATTGCCTCATCATGTTTTCTTGTTAATAATAAAAGGATTGTAAAGACTTTATTTCGTCATTGCAGCCCTCATTACATCTTATAATAATGGAGATTGTGTTGCTTTTCAGTCATGTGAAGCCGCAAATATATCCTACTCAAGTCACATTCTCTTATATTGACATCACATTCTCCATGATTTTATTTTTACCTAACCTCAATTATTAATAAAAATTGTCTTACATTTATTAATACTGTTAAAGCTATGTCCACATATTGACAACATGCAATTAATTATATATACAACAATAATAGCGTCTTACAATGTGAACGGGAGCTAGTATTGCTATTAATATTAAAAAATCGAATTTAAAAATATGTGCCTTAGTTTATGATTTCTACTGTTGGTTTTTATTTTAATGCTCTCTTCAATGAATCTTAAATGAAATCCATTAAAACAAGACTAGAATACACTGTTTAATTTATATTCTTTTACTTCCTCTTAAACTAAATACTGAAAATTATTGGAAAAAAATAACAATGAAAGACGAGAGTTGATGGAAGAGTAAGTTTCAGTTGTTCCATTTTATTATACTCCCTCTGTTTCCAAATCTTTTATTTATACTCCCTCTTGTTTTCAAATCTTTTTATCTATCTTATTTAGTTTCATTAGCCGTTTCTAATTTATACATATTTTATTACATTAAAACTTAAATACTTCCACCCGGAGGGTTCATATCATTTGCTAGTAGTATAAATTAACTGAGCATAAGATTATCATGTCAAACCAAGGAAAAAGATAATTCTTACAAAACAATGTCTTATTTTTTTGGTATTTTGATTAATTCTATTTCTTGAAATGGGTGTGTGTATAACATTCTCTACAACGTGGAGAACTTTGACAACAATAATCAAGGAAAATAATCATTCCAATGTTTGTATAAGCCATTTAACGTTTTGAAAAAATTCATGTCAATCCTTTATTTGTAGCGAACATTATATTATGCAAAACAACTAATAAAAAATTAGGTTGGTCAAATTAAAGAAAAATTTTAATGAAATGTGGGATGTGTAAAGAATAAAATCTTCGAGAGTACAGATTTAAAATCAAAAATTTGCAAATCTCAACATGAAAAAGTTATTAGAGGCCAAAATATAAAAAATTTATTTCTTAGAACATGAAAGCAAATCATGTTGACAAAATTTATATAATAGTTAGGAAGATTTTGTTGTCATTTCTCTGTAAACAATCAAACAGTCTTGATTATTAGAGCTACATAATTTGCATGAAAAAAATAAAATCTGTGAAAAAAAATTTAAAAACCATTTTAAAATTATTTCTACATATTTTAATGAAACATCAATACGCTTAGGCACACACTAGGGAAAATGCTTATTTTTCTTATTATTGTTATCAAAGTTTCCTGACTTGTTAGCGAGAAAGTCACAATTTTCATTTAAAATTCTCAGAAAAATAACAAAAATTTCCACGATCTCACTCGTGGGACCACTTTTCTCATTTTACACCGGAAAAATACGTGTGTTAGGGTTAGGGTAGGGTTAGGAGTTAGTATTAGGGGTTAAGGTTAGGTTAGGGAATTAGTTTTATAATAAAAAAACTCTAAAATCGTCTGTAAAACAATTACCGGAATTTTGACGGTTGTAAAGAAAATGTCACCACGAATCGAATTCGCCAAAAGGGGTTCCTTGAGTTCATAATGTCCGTAATGTTCTTGCCGATGTTAGAATTTATTAATTCTACCTTTCTTGATTTTATAAAAACTGGATGATATATCTTTATTGATGGATTCGAACTGGTACAGAATCATGTTGGAATTAACTGGAACTAAAACCTTTTTCAACAAGTTATTTTTTCTGATTTTATAGTTGTTCGCTCAAATATATCGATGTTCCAACACCACAAGTGGTTAGTTTCCGCGCCCAAGCCTACGTACTGGACTAAAACATCATAGTAGCGAGTTCAAACTCTATTGCGCTATTCGTTGATTTACCAGTACAGTTCTTCTATAAGGATGGCTTTGGCATTTGAATATCCCATGAAGTTCATATATCTATTAAACAAAGAAATCAACTAAACCTAACTATATATAAATGTTTGATGTTCTTTTACGGACGGACAATCATATAGGTTGCTAGACATTGACATGACCAGGCCATTGATAATTCCTAGCTCTGGTTAAATAATATTACCACTAATGTTTCTTCCACAAGGATGGCGTTTGTTAAATAACCAACGAATCTGGAGATGTCATTTAGAAAAGAAATCAAATCCAGACACTATGAAAATCTGAATATACGAGGGTAATCCCAAAATTAAAGGTCTCCATAGCATTGAGGTTACAGGGAACCTATTCGGTGCCTATGGCAAAATCTGATGTGTTTTGTGCATGCACCTGCACTGCCTCAGCGAGTACCTCACTGCCACGCTAAGCTCCCAATTACGTCAATGTTTTTTTTTGAAAAGTTTTCCCCCCACGCAGTTATTCGCTTGAACGCAAAGACCATATATATATATATTATATAATATATATATATATATATTATATATATATATATAATTATATATATAACTCTCCGCACGAAGCCAGGATACTAACACAATGTCAATTTGCTTAAGGCAGGTTAAGCAGGTGTTGAATTCAGAGTTATCCTTCTCCTATACGGGTGCCTAATCAAAGTTAAAGAGCCCAGTCTTGCCTGCCTGTTTAAGCATAGCTAGAGTGAGAATAGTCTTGAGCATTCCTTTCCCAGATGTATTACGCATTTAAAAGCAAATAGGCCTAGTCCAGGATTGAACGGCGTCTTCGCCCGTGTCTATTTTCTACGAACGTAACCTATTAACCCCACGCCTATATGCATGTTTCCCAAATTTTAAAATTGATGTAAACCTCTTGATAATGTTGTCATTTTAGTTTTTAATTTGTCTTCAAAGAAATATACTTCAGTGCAGTCAATTGAGGTCCTTGTAATCAGCCACAGTAATCCCTCTTCTTGCAACAGTCTTTCTTACACGGTAATCCGTCCTGCAACAGTCTTTCGTTACACGGTAAGTCTCTTTCTTGCACCAATCACGCAGTTGTTCTCCGTGTGCCGAAATTTTTGCCACAGCTCACATGTCACGACGAAGCTTCTTTATCCTGTCGTTCTCTTGGGCATAATCATAGTGCCCCCACACTCACGCTAACGAACGAAAGACAGAACGAGACCGCACCATATAAAGTCGCTCATCAATGGTGGCGTATGTTTCTTTAGTTTTGGCTCAAACAAAACCTGACAAGCCAAACGGAGGACGCTTTGCCGGAGGTAGTGACCACAATAATAAAACAATATAGTGTTTTGTGATTTCAAAATTTCTGGAGACCTTATCTTTCGGGATTACTCTCCATAGAATTGCCAATTAGCGTATTGATTTTCAAAAAACTAGAAATCAGTCGCCGGAATAACCTCAGAAAAGGATAGGAAAGCAAAAACAGATTAAACAGGTAAAATAATCTGATAAACAAAATGCCACAATAGAATCTACTAAAATCATGTCAACCTACGCTGCAATCACCTAGATTCACTAACCAATAATTTGAAGAAAGATCTCAGTCTCGATACACACCACATAATCATGTCGTAACTCTCTATCTATCGTTCATCGGTGTCACAGTTTTACAGTTATGAATATACATTACATCTATCTAAGGAATCTCAGGTAGTGTAATGCATAAGATTTTAGAAAAACTACACTTTCATATTTAACTTGTAACTGGTTTGTTTTAGTTGGTTGGGTTTATTGCATGTCAACCCTTGGGTTATTTCTATGCCGAATACTTCTATTGGTAATTAGGTATTCAAAAATGTATAGGGGTTTATTTGCTGTAATCAAGTTTTCTGGTGAAAATTTTAACAAGAGAGTGAGTGGGTGACTTTTTTAAGTCTGTGAAACTTACATCTTTGATAAGAGGCCGGTTCTTTTCAAAAAGTTTAATATCCTCTTGGGATCTATTTTTCCAAATAGTTTGTCCATGCTGTCAACATTGTAGAAGTTTCTTAGAGTGTGGGAGAGGTGTGTGCATTCAATCAGAATATTTTTTATTGTGTATCGGTTTCCATATGAACATTTAGTCGGAGGTTCTTCCTTTAAAATGAAGGAGTGGCTTAATCTAGTGTGGTCAATGCTTAGCCGGGTGATAGTGGTTTCTTCTTGTAACTTGTAACTGAATGCCTTGTGTAATTTTGTCCATTCTGAATATTTATAAAATGTGAAAGGGTTTTTTCATATTGACATTTTTTAACTTAAAAAATAATTAGCTATATGTATAATATTTAATTAAGGCTATGTGCTTTTTTGTTTGTAATGTTAGCTGTATTTGTCATTTTTTCTTAATCTGTGAATCTTCAAAAAGTATCAAGACTGAAGCTGTTTTTTACCTCGTCAAAACTAAGAATAAGTAAAATATATATTTAAAAAATCTAAGGAGCTTCAGGTAGTGTGTGGTTAGTGAGCTAGACTAACAAATAATTTCCTCCTAAGTTCGAGTCACATTAGGTGTTCCATACTTGTGCCACATTTAAGCTAAGCTTAGTAAATAACTGGACGTTAGCAAACTGGATAAGCAGACAGTTTCTAATGAGTTCGACCCACACTAGGTGCCCCATACTTCCGGCCTTGTACCACATCAAAGCTAAGCTTCGTAAATAGAAAGGGTATCCAATCGTAGTGTAATGGTTAATAAGCTAGTCTTGCAGATCAATTAGTACTGAATTACGAGTTCTATTCTCGCTGGATGTCCCATTCTTGCGACCTTGTGTCACATCCTACTCGTGGTGAATGAGTTGGGTAAATAAAGAGCGTCTTGTCATGGTGTAATAGTTACTTCGATCTTGGCTCGGTGCTCTATATTTGCGACCTTGTGTCAAGGCCTATCCACGGCGAATGGTTTAGCTTGGTTTGTTGGATTTTACGGCATGTCAACTCTTGTTGGGTTATTCTATGCCGAATACATTTTGTTTTATTCGTTCTTGTTGGTTATTCATTTTTTTAATATTGAGTATTTAACATTTTTAATATTCATTAAAATCTATTTAACACATATATGGGCCTGGGACTAATGGCGATAAAAGGGTACTCCACACTCCCCAGAGTTCCAGAACTGAAACTTCACCATTAGATGCAGTTTATCGTCATACCCAGGACACTTAGACTCGCCACCACCGATTTCTAACACATATATGACAAAAGGGTTAGGGGTTGCCATAAGGGCAATATGGTCGGGACAGTCATATATGTGCTAGGGCTTGACGTAACTAGCCGATTGATCGAAGAAGGAGCCTCTCCGACTGCCCGTCTAGCCTAAGTAAGGGCCAAAGTGGAGTGTTGCAAGTCATAGACTACTCAGCCACCAAGAATCCGTCCTTAAGCATCACTGGTCACCACTCATGACAAACAGGTGAAGCCATTGGGAGGTGATGTCAGCGTATTCTTCTACCCCAGCCAAAATGGGAAGGTGGAATGTTTGTAGAGAGAAGAAGATGAAGATACCGTACAAATATTAGATAAATCTGGACTTGTTATATTAACTTAGCGAAATAATTTCTTTCCATTATTCAGACATATTTATTTTAATATCACAGTTTATTATGCATTGATAATACAAGTTCATAACTGTTACAATAGTAATATGTCATCAGAGGATGATTTACATTTTGTTTAGACCAGACGTGAAAGGAAGGAAGGAAGGAAGGAAGAAAGGAAAGAAGGGAAAGAAGGAAAAGAAAGGAAGGAAAGAAGAAAGGAAAATTTGAAAGAAAGGAAGAAAGTGAATAGTGGAATAAAGAAGTGAATAGTGAAAGAAAGTAAGAAAGCGATGAGTGAATGAATGAAAGGAAGTGAATAGTGAAGAAGGAAAAAAAGAAAAATAAGGAAAGAAATGAAGAAGGAAATACATTTTTAAGAAGCAAAGAAGCAAAGAAAGAAAGAAAGAAAGAAAGAAAGAAAGAAAGAAAGAAATCAAATTATGCAAGAAAGGAATGGACTGAAAGTAAAAAATAGGTAAGAGAGAGAGAGAGAGAGAGAGAGAGAGAGAGAGAGAGAGAGAGAGAGAGAGAGAGAGAGAGGGAGAGAGAGAGAGAGAGAGAGAAAAGAAGAAAAATCTAAAGAGCAAAGAGTGAAAGAATGGAAGGAAGCAAATAGTGGAAATAAATGAAGGAAACGAAGAGTTGAATGAACGGAAACGAAAAGAAGAAAGGAAGAAGGAAATAATTTTTAAAGAAACAAAAAAAAAGAAGAAACCAAAGAGTTAAAGAAAGGAAAGAAGCGAAGAGAAAAGAAAAGTAAGCGAAGAGTAGAAATAAAGAAAAAAGGAAAGAATGACTGAATGAAAAAAGATAGAAAACATTTAGAAGAATGAAAGAAAGCGTGAAAGAAAGGAAGGAAGGGAAGAGTGGAAGAAAGAAAAAGAATGGAAGAAACGAAAAAGGAAGTTGATTTTAAGGAAGTAAATAAATAAATAAATCAAATAGTGAAATAAAGGAAAGAATTGAAGAGTGAAAAAATGAAAGAAATCGAAGAGTTAAAAAAAAAAAAAAAAAACGAACCAAAGAAAGGAAGAAGGAATTTTTAATTCTAAGGAGTGAAGAGTGAAAGGAAGAAAGAAAGAAAGAAAGAAAGTGAGAGTGAAAGAAAAGAAGGGAGAAATAGACGAAATAAATGAAGGAAACAACAAGTAAAAAGAAAGAAAAAATGAAAGAAAAGAAAAAGGAATATTTTTTTAAAGAAGCAAAGAAAGAAAGAAAGAAAGAAAGAAAGAAAAAAAGAAAGAAAGAAATCAAAGTGTGAAAGAAAGGAAGGAATTGAAGAGTAAAAATGGAAGAAATCGAAGAGTAGAAAGAAAGAAAAAAGAACGAAAGAAAGGAAGAAGGATGGAAAATATTCAAAAGAAAGAAAAAAATATGAAAGAAATTAAAAAGTGAAAGAAAGGAAGCAAGCAAATAGGGGAAGAAATAAGTAAGCGAAGAGTGAAAGAATTGAAGAAAGCGATGAGTGAATGAAAGGAAGGAAAAGGTGTGAAAAAAAAAAGAAAAGGTGATGAGTGAATGAAAGAAAAGAACGAAGAGTGAAAGAAAGGAAGAAAGTAAAGAATGAAAGAAAGAAAGTGAACAGTGAATTAAATATTCCCCCATCGGCTGGGGCAGTAGAATATTCCGACTGCACCTCTGCAGAGGATTAATACTTCCATAATGGGACCACATGTTGCCTGCAGGTGTCAACCCATAATGCATGAGGGCAGGATTGTGGTAGCTGAGTGGTTTGTCGCCAAGATACTAAATTGTCCCATGACATGCAAGAGTGCACTTTGATCCTTACTTGGGCAAGGCATGAGCGGTCGGAGAAGCCCAATAAGATCAATCAGCTGGTCAAGCCCTAGCACCTATACGATTGTCCCGACAGTATTCTCCAAATTTCTCTTACGGCAAACACCCAACCCTTTTTATCATATAGATGCATAGATGCAAGAAGGCGGTGGCTGAGGGTCAACCATTAGTTTCTATCAATTTATCAATACACAACAAGTTAATGAAATTTAGTTCTACCTGTTTATAAAAACAAAGTAAACAAAAATACCCACAAATTATTTTTCTTAAATATCTATTAATAATGCAGATTCGGTCTCTATTTGTCTGTAACCGAAACTTGGTCACTGCTTACGTCACATTACCCAAATTCGTCAATACATACAAGAAAGAACAACCTTATATTATCAATACGTTTAAAATCCAGAAAATTGTGTTATATATCTTGAAGAAACGAATATTTACATAGTATATGGTGGAAATAATTTTGCATAATGATTTTAACAAAACTAGGTTTAATAAATAATTATTTGTTGTTACTGTTTCTAATAGTATCACGTTATCCTCAAACGCATTAACACCAATCCTATATATACTTTTATTTATAAATCAATTAAAATAACAGTAAAATATGTGTAATATTTTATATTCGTTCTTATTTAGTTTCGTTAGTCTTTCTAATTTAATATAATATATTATTACATTAAAACTTAAATACTTGCACCCAAGGGGCGCATACTTTTGCTAGTATACACAGTCAAAATTATATATATACAAAAAACAACAAGATTTGGCATTAGATAGCCCACAATGATTCATATGTCATTAAACAAAATAACTAAGCATGTATATATTGTTTAGGTTTAGTTTCGTTTCTTTATTCAATGGCATATCAACCTTTGTAGGTTATTCAATGCCAACGCCATCCTTTTAGAAGAACAGTCGTGATACTATTTAACCCACATATGGGGGCTGATAGGGTTCATACCTTTCCCAATGGTATTATTGCGAAAGTGAACGTAATAACGTTACTGGATTTCGAACTCGTTTACTAGGTTTTTGCAGTCCAGCACGTTAGCCACTACGCCTCCCTCGTAGAAACGAGGGATTCATATCTTTCCCAAAGGTATAAGTCCGATAATGAATGAATCGGACTGGAGTTCGAACTCACCCCAATGTCGCAATCAGTACGGTAGCCATTACCTAACCAGGACTTTATATATTGTTGAACAAACAA
>CM042174.1:13383384-13403384 GCA_023376005.1 Doryteuthis pealeii
AATTAATGTGTTCATATCTATCTGCCTATCTATCTTTAGTTTGTTATCATATGTCTATCTTTTAGTCGACCCGTCTGCAATCAGTCTGTCTGCCTATCTTTAGTCTGTTACTGTATCTGCATCTATCTATCCGTTTGTCTTAAATTTGGTAATATCTATCTTTGTATTTATCTGTCTGTTAATTTGTTAATGCTTATCTTTATATCTATCTTGAGTGTATTCATATCTGTCTATCTATCTGTTTACATTTAGTCTGATTATCTGTCAGTCCATATATCTATCTTCAATCTATATGATGAATGGTGGATCCCTTTCTTTTATATAAAGTGTTGTGAGTGTTTGTGTGTGTGTGTTTTTTTTATTAACGTTGTTATGGTTATGTGTGTGTGTGTTGTTGTTATTACTGATTTTATGCTAAGTGTTGTCTTGTTGTCTGTTTGGTCTGTAGCTATTTATGATGGTTTTGCCTAGGTGTGAGGAAATCTTGAAGAAGCTGGATCTAGAATTGATGTTAGGTATGTTACAAATGGCACTGGCTTCGAATATTTGTCGTAATCTTTTGTTGTGTATGTATGCGATCATAGATGCATTGCTGAAATTAAATCTGCGTTGTGTTTTAGATATGTGTTGGAATAGACAGTTGTTGCTGTCACCGAATTTTATGTTGCGTTTGTGCTCGTATAGATGTTTTTTTTAATTTCTGGAGGTTTCACCTATGTATTTCTTGTAGCAGTCTGCACAAGGAATCATGTATACGCCAGCTTCTGATTTTACATGTTGTCGGGAGTTTTTGTTTAGTATGTTGTGTATAGTTTTGGATTCTAGACTGACTGTCTTTATGCCTAGATTGTTAAGATTTTTGCTGATGTTGCTGTTGGTGTAGTTATTATGTAGAATTATGTATCTGTGTGGGGAGTTGGCCTGGGTGGGATTCTGGAGTTGGTTTCCGGTGTGGATTTTGAGAGCTTTGGCCTTAGCGTGTTGTATAAAGGGTGTGGGGTAATAGAGGTTTTGGAAGGTATTCGTTATGTGGGTGAATTCATCATCTAAATGTTTGGGTGTGCAGATGCGGAGGGCTCTAAGGTGAAAACCTATTATAATGCCTCTTTTGGTGTGGGTATCATAGTGTGAGTAGTAATGTATGTGATAATTTTTAGCAGTGGGTTTGTGGTGGACTTTAAATTCTAATGCGTTGTTGTTTTTTTATAAGTAAGATGTCTAGGAAAGGTAGGGAGTTGTTAGATTCTAGTTCGTGTGTGAATTGTATGTGGGGTTCAATGTTGTTCAGTCTGTGATTTCGGTGATGTTTATTTCGCTCGGGTATATGATTAGTGTGTCGTCAATACATCGGAAGTATTGAGCGTCTTTGGGGATTATGTATTTGAAAGGACCTGCTTCTAAAAACTCTAGATATAGACATGCGAGTAGTCCGCTAAGTGGTGACCCCATGGGTAAACCGAATTTTTGTTTGTAAAAGGTGTTGTTGTGTTGGAAATAGCAATGGGATGTGCATAGTCTACATATTTTGATTATTTTCTGGATAGTGAGGGGACATGTTAGTAGGGTGCTATTTGTGGTGAGATGTTTTTCTAGTTTGTTTAGGCATTTGTCAACTGGTATGTTTGTGTAAAGGGATTTTATATCTAGGCTAGCTAAGGATTTGTTCTCCATATTGGTGTGTGTGATTTTTCTGAGGAGTTCACCTGAGTTTTTCATGTGAGCGTTACTAATTGTGCCTAGAAGAGGGGATAGCATTTTTGCCAAGTATTTAGCAATCGTGTGGGTGACAGAGCCTATTCCGGAGATGATGGGTCTAAGAGGTATGTCGGGTTTGTAAGTTTTGGGGAGGCCGTAGATTTTGGGGATGGTGGGGTGGTAATTGATTAAGGAAGGCCATATTTTGTCTTCCTTAGCAATTAGTGTTTTGTAGGTTTTGTTGAAAGATTCAATGTTTTTTGTGATGATGTGTGGGGGGATTGTTTCATATGTGTTGTTGTCACTTAGTAGGTCCATGATTTTTTGGTTGTAGGCTGCTCTTGTCAGAGGGTGTGATGACAATGTCGTCGTTGGAGGCGAGGGTTTTTAGGGCCTGGATGTGTCTTCTCGGTAGGGTATGTTACTCTGTCTGGTGGTTGAGCGAGGCAGCAATTATGCCCTGTGTGAAACCCTTGGTGAAGTCAGAATCCTGTTGTCTATAGTTTTTGTCTATGAGTTTGCTGGTGTTTCGGTTATTTATACCTGTGGCAAATTTTAAACCAATGGCTTCAGTTTGTGTATTATTTAGTTGGGTCGAGGAAAGGTTGGTAACTAAGTCTGGTCGGCCGAGTTTGTGCCAGTGGCTTTTGTGAATGAGGCAGCGTAATTTGTGTTTGAGGGCAGAATTGTAACTGATGTAACCAAAATATTATAAAACTTTTGATCAATCCAAGTATAAGCAACTTATATGATGAAGTTTAGATGTCTATATTGCTGTATCGATTTCGACTAAACGAGTCACTTCCACAGGTACTATTCAATCCATTGCAGAAAGGGGGAGGAGGGGTTCATACCTTTTCCAAGAGTATTAGTCCGAAAGCGAACGAAATAGAGCGAAATAGATTTCTAACTTGTTAACTACGATGTTTTAGACCAGCACGTTGGCAAGTTTCCTAGATACTTCAACCAATGGAAAACTCATGTTTTAAACCAAAAGATACTAGGATTTTATCATCTCAAGGGAAATATTATACTATCAAATTTCAGGTATTCATTCATTAGCATTCATAAAACTTAGTTTAGTTGTGTGGGCAGTATTCTTTTAGTGTGGCTTAGACAGGAATAGCCAGGTGAATCCCATTCCTCTTTAGGTCTACATTCTCCTAGAATGGTTACCTAACCAAGATTAAAGAGGCCAGTCTGATATATATATATATATATATATATATATATATATATATATATAATATTTAATTTTCTCCCGTTGGACCCATAACAACACCTTTATATATATATATATATATATATATATATATATATATATATATATATAATAAAATAAATATATAAAGGGTTCACATATCTATTTATTTGGTGACAAAGGAACATTTACGACCATATTGGTTTAATGCGAGGCAATCGTCAGGTGAAGATGTTACAAATGTTACAAATGATATATATATATATATATATATATATATATATATATATATATATATATATATATATATATGATAACCACTACATCACGAAACGAACGAAGAACTTTTGAAGAAATTTAACATTTCGTTTGGTTGATTGGGTTTAATGGCGTGTAAACCTTTGTTGGGTTATTTTATACCGAAAATATTTTGTAACAAATTGGTAGAAATAGTTTTCATATCAATAAATTAGAAGAAACAGCTACATATATATTAATAAACTGGGGGTTGAACCTCAGCCATCACCTTCTAGAACCTATATGATAAAAATAGTTGGGTGTTTGTCATTCGATCAATTTAAAGAATACAGTCGGCACAATCATTTAAGTGCAAGGGTTTGATATGACCAGCCGATTAATTGAACCGCTTATTTAGCTCAAGTAATGGCTGAAGTAGTGTTACATGTTTTATCCCCCTGCAGAGGTGCAATCGCTGTATACTACTGCACCTGTAAGCAGGGATAAGTTAACATTTATTTTATTATTCATTTCTGTTTTGGCAAATAAAGCCTGTATATCAATTATAGTTTTTTTATTGCTTAGTTAGTTTATTAGTTTATTAGTTGTGGTTGTATATAATAAGATTGAAGGGAAGTATATAGCAGGGTAAATACCTGGACCTATTCAGAGAACTGAAAAAGGTGTGTAACGTGAAGGTGACAATGATACCATCGTAGTTGGTGCCATTGAAATAGTCCCCAAGAACATGGAAAGACTGAGTGAAATAGAGATCAGATGAAGAAATGAGTCAATCTAGACCACAGCACTGTCAAAATTGGTTAAAATACTTAGAAGATCCTGGAGATCCGAGCCAACTTGCTGTCACTCTGACCCAAATGGAAGACCAACAATTAGACGTAGTGTGAAAAATCACAATGAGTAAATGCAGAATGGCCCAAAAAAAACATTGAAAAATTTACAAAATTCATAACTTTGTTGTTTTTAATTTCAATATTATTTTTCAGATATCATACCTAACTTAAGTAAATTGAAAATGTAGAGTTACAATGTGAAACAAAAAATTAAAATGATAAATTTTATTCATTTATTTATTTGAAGGCTGTTGCAACACAAAAGTAATTATCCAAGGTCTTATTAATTTATAATTTATAATTTATAATTTATAATACGATAATTTATCAAATTAATAAAACCTTGGACAATTACTTTTGCATTCTAATAGCCTTAAAAAAATTAAATAAATAGATAAAATATATTACTATACCTTACGCAATGATTCAAGCAAATCATAAAATACTTTTAAAATAATAGGATTTTACTATTCAACTGAGAGGTTTATAGTTTAAAGAAATTAGTAGCAGAATTATTTCAACGAATTCAGAATTCAAATGGCCTCATCATTTGCCTGCCTGACTTCTTGTTGTGGGGTTATTTAAAAGAGTCTGTATATTTAAATAAGCTTAAGATACTGCTACAGATTTAGAATAATATTCGTGCACAGATAAGAGGATTTATCCCAGAAACATTGACAAGAATCATACAAAGTGTTCGAATTAAGGCGCAACTTTGTATCCATGAAAATGGAGTCAATCTACAAGATATCTTTTTTTCTCAAACAGCTAAAGAATATATTTTATGACTCAAAAGACAAAATAATTAATTATGTTTATGTGTCAGAACGTGTCGGACAATTCAGATAAAGATGTGAACTGTTACACTGTTGACACTTGTGATAAGTTTATAGTGATGGAATATTGTATACAATCAGTTTTCTTTTATTGAGCTGATAACAAGAAGAAAGGTGCACAAGAGTGTTACTTATTTCTTATCCAAGAACTGTTCCTCTAACCATTGTTAAAGAACCCACTCTGACTGTTCCGACCGTATTGTTTTTACAAATTGCTCCAAATATGGTAAACACCAAACCCTTTTTATCATATGGGTACTAGAACGCAGTTTATTAATTTTCCCAATCTATAATACGCATGAAGTTAATGACAATTATTTTTACCAGTTCATAAAACCAAACCAAAACAAAATATTTTTTGTTTTACGGCATATCAACCTCAGTGGGTCATTTAATGTAGACAAAGTTTTGAAATTAATTCTTAGTGGATACTCAATATTTTTTATAAACTCATGTTTTTCTATTGAACGCATACATGGGACCCTAACATGTACTACCACTCCGGGTCAGAGTGGACCTGGGAGCAATTGTAATAAAGGGGTGCTCCACATTCCCCAAACCTCTCCATCAGATAGATTTTAACGTCATACTCAAGACATGAAGACCCTCAGTCACCGGTTTCTAGCACTCATATGATAAGAATGGTTGGCGGCTTGCCATAAGGGCAATAAGATCGGGACCATCATATAGGTGCTAGGGCTTGACATGGCCAGCTGATTGATCGGAGGGGGGCTCTCCGACTGTTCGTCTAGCCTAAGTAAAGGCCAAAGTGGGGTGTTGCAGGTCATAGGATGCTCAGTACAAGGATTCCGTCCTTAAGTATCACGGGACACTTTCAATGGTCAACAGGTTTGACTTTGGGAGGGGCCAAAATATTTACCTACAAACTATTCCCTTAAAAATCGTATAAACAATTAAAAAAAAGATTTGACCAGTTAACAAACCAATAACCTCTAAAATAGGGAACTCCCCGTGACGTAGTGTTTAACGTGTTGGACTTCAACATCGAAGTAAGCGAGTTCGAACTCAGTCACGGTATTACGTTGACTTTCGGAATAACATCCTTGGGAAATATTATGAACCTCCGCATTCCTCAGCTATGAATTAAATAACACCACTAGTGTTTTGGTTGATATGCTATTAATAATGTAGATTCGCTTCCGGTTTTTGTCTGTAACAAAAATGGCGTCACTGCTTACGTCACATTATCCAAAATCGTCATAACATAGAATAAATACACTCAAAATTTGGACATGCAACATTAGACAGTCCTCATTGTTTTTTAAAACAAGTTTTAATAAATACATGACTGGTATTATATATCTATATATAGTTTGTTTTATTTTAATACATATTTAAAGTTTACATTTCAAATTGTTTTATTTTTTAATCCTTTAATGAATTTAATGATTTTACTTACTTAGGGTACAAACTCGCTGACATTGAATTTTTTATTCTCACTCCTCAGGTAATATGTTTCAAAAATCTATATTTACATCGCCCGGAGTGTGTTTTTTATTTTGTACTAGTGCTATTTAATAAGTAAACCAAACCAAATCTGGAAAAGAAATTGGGGGAATTGGAGATTTGAGGAAGAATCGAGACCTTGCAGAACACAACACTATTGAAATTTACTAGGATACTCAGGAGAGTCCTGGATATCTGGAGAGACTTGCTGTCATACAAACACCAGTAAGAAACCATCAGTTAAAGCTGTTTGAAAACTTTTATGGAAAGTGTGTGACATTTAACACAAACTCTATTCCTCAGTTGTGATTCGGTGCACGAGGAAAGATTAAGAATTCATACGTGAAGAAAATTCCAGGAAATCCAAATTGAAGTACAAAAGATCGGCCTAATGAACACTGCTCACATATTTCGAAAAAGAAAAAAAAGACTCTCAGTTTCTTATACGCAGTAACTTCCTTAGAAATAAGCTTCATTTACCTGAGGTATCAGGTGAAAGACTTGCTAAATGAGTCTATAAAAGAGGAAATCAAGTATGAAGAAGAAGAAGAAGAAGAAGAAGAAGAAGAAGAAGAAGAAGAAGAAGAAGAAGAATGGTGAAAATGATGATTATGAAAACGTGGAGAAAGAAGAAAAAATTCCCTCTCCTTTCTCTTTTTCGTTATCGTTTTTCCACCATTCTTCTTCTTCTTCTTCTTCTTCTTCTTCTTCTTCTTCTTCTTCTTCTTCTTCTTCTTCTTCTTCTTCTTCAGATTTTTCTCCTTCTTCTTCCTCCTCCTTCCTCTACTTCCTCCATTTTCTTTCTCTGAAGCGGTGAGGTGGGAAGAAGAAGAAGAAGAAGAAGAAGAAGAAGAAGAAGAAGAAGAAGAAGAAGAAGAAGAAGAAGAAGAAGAAGAAGAAATACTTATGAGAGAGAAGTTCTAGAAAGTCTTTTGATGTGTACATGAAATAAGTTTTGGAAAAACGTCTAAAGAGGATATCATTTTAACACACACACACACACACACACACACACACACACACACACACACACACACACACACACTCTCTCTCTGTCTCTGTCTCTCTCTCTATATATATATATTAGAATATCTCACAACTAATAATAGATAAATAAAGTATCATTTTTGATGGAGCTGTACTTATAACGAAATATTAATTTATTTTTGGTATTTTATCTATTCTCTCTCTCTCTTTCTTTCTCTCTCTCTCTCTCTCTCTCTCTCTCTCTCTCTCTCTATATATATATATATATATATATATATATCTATATATATATCTGTAGGTCGCAGTGTTTGTCTGTGTCTCTAACACATATTCAATATTTCTAACACACACACACTCTTTCTCAAACACACAGATATGTACGTGTGTTTGCTTGTATATATATATATATATATATATATATATATGTGTGTGTGTGTGTGTGTGTGTGTGTGTGTGTCAGTGTGTGTGTAATTTGATAACATTTTCCTGTGAATATATATATATATATACATACACCACTTTTCAGTACTTTTCGGTATTCGTTGTTATTGCGACTTATTCGGTTTCTTTTTTTCCGACGAAGTCAGTATTTAGACTGTCTTGCTTTTTTTTCTTTTTCTTTCTGCTGGGTCATTTTCTTAAAATAAATTATGACACACACACACACACACACACACACACACACACACACACACATATATATATATATATGATATATCATTATATATATATATATATATATATATATATATAAAAGAAAATAATTGTAATCAATAACAATTGGTTTGTCAGTAATTGCAATCGATTTGATAGGATTCTTTCTTAGTAATTGATTCCCCAAAAAGTTTGTGTTTATATATAGACTTCTCCCCCCCCCATTTAGTACTGAACCGAACACGTGTAATCGGAGTGAGTGAAATGGAGACATCTACCTCCATCGAGATTAATTTCTCACATTACTTTTTGCATTCTTACAACCACCAATAATTATGTATAACCATATTCTTATTGAATTACTAGAGTGGTGTAATGTTTAGAGTCATAAGAAATGGATTCGTCGACCCGAGTTCAATTCCTGGACAAGACTATTTGCATTTCACATAACGCTAATAACATTGGGTAAGGTATGCATCCAAATACTCTCTCCACCTATGGGTAAATAGTAGGGCGGTCTGGGCTCTTTAGCCGTGGCTAGGTAACCAGCCTAGGAGAAGGAAGACATTGAATTCAAACCTGTAAACTCCGCTTAATAAATTTACTTTGTGTCACATCCTGTTCTGTTGATTGTTCTTTGAGTCACTTCTTTACTACAGATTACTCACTAGATTTAGCGCCTTCCGATTTATCATCTCCTGGCCCCATGAAAGAGGGTTTGAAGGGCAAACATTATTCCAGTGACGAGGAAGTGAAATATGTAGTGAAGAAGTGACTGAACAGTCGACAAAATTTTACGGGCAGGGATATATGCTCTTATTTGAAGGTGGAACATTACTATTGAGAGAAATGGTGACTATTGTGGAGAAGTAGGGATGTGATCCATAGAAGAGCAGTTTCCTTTTGATGTATGATACATGTTCCTGTGTTGGCAATTATACCTGTCCTAAACAAAATGGCATTACCTTGTTAACTCACCCTCGTATATTTTTAGGTTTGGTTTGGTTTCTTTGCTGAAGAACAGTAGTGCTACTATTCAACCCATCGCTGGGAAATGGAGGCTTCATACCTTTCCAAAAGGTATTAATCTGATCGTGAACATAATAGTGTGACCTGAGATCAAACTGGCTTACTACGATGTCCAGTCCTGTCGTCTGGGGCTTTAGAATACACCTATTACACCTCTGCAGACGGGTAAGACCCCACTTCAATGGTGCCACCTGTTATCCGCGGGTGACGACCCATGATACTTACGGACAGAATCCTGGTGGATGAGCAGTCCATGACATACAACGTCCCATTTTGGTCCTTACTTAGGACTTGACGTGTGGTCGGATAGGCCACCTCCGATCAATCGGCTGGTCACGTCAAGCCCTACTACATATATGATTGTACCGACCCTATTGCCCTTATTATCATATGGATGCTAGAATGTGGTGACTGTGGGTAATCTTGTCCAATGTATGACATTAAACTCTAACTGATGCTGAGGTTCCAGTTCTGGAGGTCTAGGGAATGTAGAGCATCCCTTCATTACCATTACTTCCAGGTCCACTCTGACTCGGAGTGGTTGTATCTCTTTGGGTCTCATCTGTGGGTTAAGTAGAAAACTCGTTTACAAAAAAATGAGTTTAAAAGATTATCTTCCAAATTATCGAAACGAATCTTTCAAAACTTTCCAGCATTAAATGACCCACCGAGGTTGATATGCCTTAAAACAAAGTAAACAATTACTACGATATCATAGTCCAGCACGTTAATCAGTACGCCACGGAGAATCCTCCCTGACACATTTGTTTGGGTTCTTTGTGTAATGGAATATCAACTTTTGTGGGTTATCTAAACCATCCTTGTAGAAGAACAGTAGTAGTACTATTCAACTCCTAAATGGGGAGAAGTTGAGGGTGGGGTAATAGTTTTCACAAGAGTATTCGTTCAAACGTGAACGTAATCGCTTACTACGAGGACACAGTCCAGCATGTTAGCCACTACGCCACGGGGACTCCCATGAAAATGTGACTAATCATCAAGAAAAAGAAAAGCAAAAATTCAATAATGGACAGAAGAAGAAGAAGAAGAAGAAGAAGAAGAAGAAGAAGAAGAAGAAGAAGTTTATGGGTATGAAAAAGATGAAAAGTAGCAGAGGCAGAAGAGAAGGAAGAGGAGGGAAAGAAAGAAAAACGCTAAAAAGGAGAAAGAAAGGGGAAGAGGAAAATAATAAAAGCTGAAAAGGGTGATGATGATAATGATAATGATGATGATGATGAGAAGGAGGATGATGGTCATAGTAGTGATGATGATGATGAGAAGAAGAAGAAGAAGAAGAAGAAGAAGAAGAAGAAGAAGAAGAAGAAGAAGAAGAAGAAGAAGAAGAAGAAGAAGAAATGAAATAAAAACAAAGAAGAACAAGAAAAGATTAAAAGAATGATGATGATGATGAGGAGGAGGATTAAGAAGAAGAAGAAGAAGAAGAAGAAGAAAGGGGATAAAAGGGAGAAGGTCGGGGAAGAAGAAGGGGGAGGAGGAAAAAGTGGTCAGGTGGAAATGAAGAAGAAGAAGAAGAACAACAACAACAACAACAAAAAGAAAGGGAAGTTAAAAAGAGGAAAGCAAAAAGAAACATTTGGAGAAAAAGGTTAAAGGCTGAAAAGGATGATGATGGTGATAGTAATGATGGTGATGTTGATGATGAAAAGTAAGAAAAAGAAGAAAAAAACAAATAATAATAATAATAATAATATAATAATAATAAGAAGAAGAAGAAGAAGAAGTCTGTAATGTAGAGAATGATAACAAGGGCTGTGTAAGAAGACGATTTCTTGAAAACTTTGTTATGATTGTTTGGGAAAAGCATAAGTAGTACAGCTCTTCAGACACGACCTGTGACCTTACGGCTTTCAGTTGGCTGATCTAACAGGAAATGTAATTGCTTCTTGAAAGCTGTAGATGAGACGTCATGACTATCAGGAAGCTTATTAGAAACTATCATCTCGAACTTTCCGTCTTTTCGAGTAAAAATGACCAACTTGAAGCCACTCACTTCAAGGTCATATTTCGACTGTCTGTCTCTTCGGGCTGAATCAAGCGCTTAAAAACAGATTAGATGGAAATAAAACTAGCGATGTATTGTTTGTACTAGAATCTCTTATTCCCGTAATACGCAGAAAAAGACATTCAGATCTCAAAGATTCCATCGTCAAAGACTTAATGGCAGCAATTAAATTATACGAAGTCTTATAAAAAAAGCTTTATTTTTTTATTGTAAGAATTAGAATTGAAAATTTAGAAGCAGATTTTTTCCCTTTAGATATCAAGACTTTTGTCTAGACAGGTCAGTGCCATTAAAAAAATTAAGTCGGTCTCAATAGGTTTTGAAGAAGAGTATTTAGCAAAACACAGGGAATTGAGAGGGTTAGGATGAGACGCGAGTAGTATAAGGGGTATTGTTATATATTTACCAACCCCTCCACACGAGCAGGATGGGACATAGGTCAATTTCTTAAGCGGAGTTTAACAGGTTTGAATTCAGAGTTTTCCTTCTCCTAGACCGGTTGACTAACCAAGGTAAAAGAGTCCAGTCTGCCCTACTATTTACCCATAGCTGGAGGGAGAGTAGAATTCGTACCTTTCCCAAGGGTATTAGCGCTAAGTGAAATGCAATTGTCACGTCCAGGATTTGAACTCGGGGCGAAAGTTAATTTCCTTTGACTTTAACCATTATACCACGCACTTCCTATTGAGTTCGATTCTCACAGGGTACCCTTGTAGCTAAGCTTAGTAAATGACTACGCCTAGAGGTTAGTCACGTAGTTTTTATTTACTTATTTAGCAGTAAATGAACTTGAGCCAGATAAGACTCTGAACTTTCAGGCTTCCTAAAATATTTCTTAGACAAACTAGATTAAATTATTTTAATTAATGATATGATTTTTAAAAATTCTATGCAGATTGGTTTGATTTGGTTTGTTTTACGGCATATCAACCTCAGTGGATCATTTAATGCCGATAAAGTTTTGAAATAAATCAATTCTTAATGGATAATACAATTTTTTTATAAATACATTTTTCTATTTAACCCATAGATGGGACCCTAACAGGTACTACCACTCCGGGTCACAGTGGACCAGGGAGCAATGGTGATGAAGGGTGCTCCACATTCCCCAAACCTCCAAAACTGGAACCTCACCATCAGATAGAGTTTAACGTCATTCCCAGGACATGTAGACCCTCAGTCACCGCCTTCTAGCAACCATATGATAAAAGGGGTTGGGGCTTGCCATAAGGGCAATAGGGTTGGGAAAATCATATAGGTGCTAGGGCTTGACGTGACCAGCCGATTGATCGGAGGGGGCCTCTCCGACCGCCCGTCTAGTCCAAGATAGGGCCAAAGTGGAGTATTGCAAGTCATGAACTGCTCATCCACCTGGGTTCTATCCTTAAGCATCACGGGTCGCCACCCACGGCCAATCTAGTTTGTCTAAGAAATATTTTAGGAAGCCTGAAAGTTCAGAGTCTTATCTGGCTCAAGTTCATTTACTGCTAAATAAGTAAATAAAAACTACGTGACTAACCTCTAGGCGTAGTCATTGGGGGAGTCTGCAGAGGTGCAGTCGGTGCATTCTAATGCCCCACCGACAGGGCAGACTATGCAGATTAATATATTATGAAATAACCAATATTGAGAGAAAAAAAGATAAAATTGATTAACAACAAATTAGAACTAATTCTCATTCATCTCTCATCGTGCTTTTATGAAAGACTTCATTCTTTCAGGCATGGATTTAAATAACCTAAAACAATATTCGGACCATATTACATTTAGGCACCCCGTTTTGATATCGATTAAGAAAGGACATGTTTTTCATTTACACCGTCAATATCCGGTTGTTTGTTAGGGGTTAGGTTTAGGGGTTAGGGATTAGTTTTTAAAAATAAGATATTTTTTTTTAAATCTAAAAACCGGATATTGACGGTGTAATTGAAAAATATGTCCTTTCTTAATCGAGATCAAAAAGGGGTGCCTAAAGGTCATATGGTCCGAATATTCTTTATCAAAATGGTTCCAACTTTCCTGGATGACAGCTAATACCTCTTCATTGGTGTATAGAGTCTTCTCTTTGACCATGTTTTAATTCTACCATAAATTTTCAATGGGATTTAGATCCAGACTGTTCTCTGTCCATTAGGGTAGGTCAATTTTGGAATTGGAATGTCTCCAATGTGATGAAAGTCGCAAATTAACACAAAGAATTAACTCACAAAATATTTGCAAATTAACATAAAGAATTACCCCAGAAAATATTTTTCTTCAAAACTTTTCCTTCGTTTGAGGAAATAGATTTCAATCTTTTAAAATGTTATCACTGTTACAGCTTAAATTATGTAGGTAAAAAGCATCATATCAGAGGTGTCAGAGGTGATGGGAGACATATCTTCAATTTGAATTCTAGTAACAATATTTTTTTCGTTTTGTAAAAGATGACAAGTTTTTCTCTTTTGAATATAGAAATTGCTAAATTTTCTAACCAATTTCTAGGCTAAATGTTGCGAAAACGAGGATTTTTGGTGCATTTTAATAGACGATATTTGATGCTATTTCCTCAAAAAATTGTGCAAGTAGCAGATCGAGTTTTTATTATCAGAATTCCAACACACAACTTTTACTATTTGAGAGAACTTGATATTTTAAAAAAGAGAAAAATCAACCTATCCTACTCCCCATCGCATTGATTCTATATGTCCCTCCTGGAGAAAACTTTTAACTATTTGCTTACTGCTCACAGCGGTTTTCCTACCACACCAAAGTAAAGTACAAAAAACTGATGGCTATTTTCACTATAACTGAGCAGAAGGACTCATATTGCAATAATAGGACTTAAATATTAATAGAATGAGTGCTGAGGTGAATAGATAGCGAACTTTGAAATATCATACAGGGAAAAATACCAAGAAACTGGTACAACCGTGGGGGATATTTGAAAGGCAAAGAGTTAATGCTTTTCGCTCTGTGACAACATGCATTATCGTCCTGAGAATTTCCTTTATCATCGTCAAACCAATTTTTGTACAGGTGAGATAATTATCCATTAACTGCCAGGTGACAAATCTGAGAGGAGATATCTAGTTTCATGCCTTCATATTAGCCCTCTTCCTCATCCTCATCATCATGTTGCGCGATTAGCACGGATATCCATGGCAATCTCACGGCAGCCTAATCTATCGTTCATTGTCCTCGGGAGATCCTCTGCACAGCATCCAGTATCCACGCAGAACCGGTCAATGTAGGTTCTTGTTGGGTGGCCCACATTAGCATGTCCATGTGCTGGTTTCCACAGGAGAATGTTGCTGATGAGTTCTTTCTTGCTTCTCCAGCAGTAGACAGCATGTCTTGTTCGTCTCACTCGGGTGGTCTGTGAGATAAGGGGTAAGTGGCCGTACAGCTGCTTCTTTGTGGGTTTTTTTTTTCCACGACTTGTTCAAGACGCACGCACCATTTTTGTGCAGCTCCCATCTAGCTCCGGTCCAAATGGTGTAGCCATACATCAGTACTGACACAACCACAGCTTGTCGTTTTAATTTGTCACTGAGCTCATTGCATGCATATTATCTTTTTAGAAGTTTCCACTTGATTTTACGTTCTTTGTTACACTTAATCTTCTTCTTTATTTCAGTTTATTTTTCTTTCTATATTCTAACACTTTTCTTAATTCCATATTATTCCTCTTTTATTTCTATCTTTTCATTCTCCAAACAAATGTCCGCCCTGTCGGCTGGGTTTACAGAATACGCCAACTGAACCTCTGCAGACGGGTACCCCCCCCATTCAATGGGTTACCTGTTGGCCATGGGTGGTGACCCGTGATGCTTAAGGACGGGTTTCTGGTGGCTGATCAGTCCATGACATGTAACCATCCACTTTGGTCCATACCTAGGCTGGATGGGTGTTTGGAGAGGCCCCCTCTGATCAATTGGCTGGTCATTTCAAGCCCTAACACCTAAGTGATTGCCCTGCGTCTAGAGGTGGAGTTCCAATTCTGAAGCTCTTGGGGTGTGGAGTAACCCTTCATTGTTATTACTCCCAGATCCACTCTGACCCGGAGTGGTAGTACATGTTAAGACCCCATCTATGGGTTAAATAGATAAAAAATGAGTTTTGAAAAAGTTAAATAGCCAACAAGAATGAATAAAACAAAACGTCTTCGACATAAAATAACCCAACAAGGGTTGACATGCCGTAAAAATCAACCAACCAACCAACCAACCAACCAATGAAACAAAGTTTCTTTCTTTCTTTCTTTAAGATATTATTACTAGCAAATATCTGCACCCTCAACCGGGTGTAAGTATTTAAGTTTTAATGTAATAAAATATCGTATTAAATTAGAAAGATTAATAAAACTAAATGAGAATGCAGATAAAAAGATTTGAAAAAGAGGGGGGGGTAATCGAAAAATAGAACAACTTAAACCTACTCTTCCATCACTCCTGTCTTTCATAGCTGAATTTTCCTAATTTAACTATTTAGTTAAAATAGGAAGTAAAGAATAAAATCACAGTCATTTCTTATTAATAAATTTATTTTCAGATTTATCTCATTAAGATAAAACCAAACAACTAGAAATCAATATTACTTACCACATACTTATTAAAATCAAATTTTTAATATCAATATGCAAATTAGCTTTCCCATTCACTATAAATCGCTATTTTTTGTATATATCTTATTATAATCGAGATTATGTGTTTTTCTGTCTGTAACCGAAACAATATTACTACTCAACTCACAATTCCCTTAGTTATTTACGTCACATTCTTCATGATTTTATTTTTTACTTAAACCTCAATTATTAATAAAATGATTCTACATCATTAATACTGTCTACCATACTAGATATTTACCACGTACCGCACAAGGCCCTATTAATGTGGGACTAGCCGTGACTCATTGGTGGCGGGAGCAAAAAATGCGTTGACCTCTTCGGCATCCCCCTCGAGAGGCACCGCAAGCGCTGAGCAATAAACTCAGCCCTGTCCCTTTAAATCAAGGGGGCATGTGTTGCCTGGGAGGATGGCCCCCTGGGATCAACGATACTAAGTTGTATGGTCCAGCAGCCGAAGCTCTCTGGACTCCCGGTTGAAATCGGACTTAGAGGTATTCACCTCTCATCCACTTTTATGAGGCCGTGACACAAGGACATTTTTATGTGGGCACATCCGCAAGACGAAGCTCATGGGTGGTAGTCACAAAAATGCATTGATCCCGTCGGCATTTCTCCTCGGGGGGGGGGGCTCAGACACTGGGCAATAAACCCAGCCCTGCCCCTTTAAATCAAGGTGGATAGCCCCCTGGGATCAACGCTATTTAACTTGTAAGGTCCAGCGACCGGTGTTAGATATGTGGAACATATCTACATACTAATAACATGCAAATGTATTTATAGGAGTTTATAGTGTGAACAGGAAGGCTAATTATCATGAAGATATTTACCTCGTACCCCACTTGTACGGGTTAGGCACAAGGCCCTAATAACGTGGGGCCACCCACAAGCCGAGACTCATGGGTGGCGGGTGGAAAAATTGCGTTGATCCCGTCGGCATTCCCCCTCAAGGAGGGGGGATCAGGCACTGGGCAATAAACCCAGCCCTGTCCCTTTAAATCAAGGGGGCAGGTGTTGCCTCGGGGATAGCCCTCTGGGATCAACGCTATTTAACTTGTCAGGTCCAGCGGCCGAAGCTGACCGGAACCAGGTCGAAACCGGATTTAGATATGTTGGACATATCTATACGCTAATAACATTCAATTGTATTTATATATACAACTAAATAGCGGTTTATAGTGTGAACGAGAAAGCTAATTTGCATATTGATATTAAAAATGTGATTTTAATGAATATGTATGATTGATTTTTAATTGTTTGGTTTTATCTTAATGAATATGAACAAACAATTCAGGGAGAAATCCATTAACAAGAAGAAAAAAAACGTAATTTTATTATTTACTACCTATTTTAACTAAATAGTTAGAGAGAGAGAGAGAGAGAGAGAGAGAGAGAGAGAGAGAAGAGAGAGAGAGATCAGGTTTGTCCTACTATTTTGGGGGGCGGGTAGATGTATGTATGCATCTCTTAAAAGTGCAAATTAAAACTATATGAATAAGCATGCACATATTTACCTACCATATATAAGTATAGCAAGACAAACTTATATATCTATCTATCTATCTATCTATCTGCTTATCTCAGCCTGTTTATTTTTTCTCTCTCCATCTGTCTACATCTCTCTATGTATCTATCACAATCTGGTCCCCCTCTTTCTCTAATATATATATATATATATATATATATATATATATATATATATATATATATATAATATATATTAATCAAAGAAAGATAGCTAAATCGCAAGAGAACCGCCAGAAATCCTGGTTGTGGTCATACAAAATGGCCGCTATTTTTTTTTCCAACAACCTCTTCTGGACGTGACGCTACGCGAAAACATTTACTTGGAACGTAAACAAATATTTGCAACATCTTTTCTTTTCCGTTTGCGAAATGGAGGAGAAATCTTCCACTTACTCTTTCCTTCCAATTTTTATTTTTGTGTTATTGTTTTTGTTGTTGTAAAGCCAATATTTATAAATTGGTAAAAGCAGACGACGTTGTTTTCGCCCATCGATTTCGTGTCTAATTGTTTGTCAGTATAAACCTTTCTTTTCTTTTCCGATTTTTTCCAGTTAATTTATTTATTTACTTATATCTTTATTTATTTTTCATTCGTGCACGATTTTCTTTCCCTGGGAGTGGAACCAACAGATGTTGTGGTCTCTATTTGGCCCAGACCCATTTCTCCGTGAATAGAGAGCGTTTTTGGAAGAGGCCGACAAAGTTTTACACTTCTTAAAGGGGAGGAAAATGGCGCCAACGCTTTACAATAGGGCCAGTTTATTGTCAGTTGGGAAGATTCACAATGTCTCTCGTGATACACGACTTAGTTGATGAGAAAACCAATAAAAAGAAACTAACCCCATTGTTATCTAAATATCAGAGTTGCAGATTTACTTATATCTTTCCACATTTTCTTCTCTTACATCTTTCATTTGCAATGTTCTCATGTTTTTTTGTTCAAATTTTCAGCTTCGTTAGGTAATTCTTTTTTTAAGCCTTTTATCTTTTTACAATACTTTTTCTTTTCCTTTTCCAATTTTCAGTAATTATTTTGCCCTTTCTTTGCGTTTTTTTTAAAGAAAATTGTCTCCAATAATTTTAAAGTATTTTCTTCTTGTGTCTCTGTATTTCTTCCTTATTTCTTTCTTTCTATGGTCTACTCTTTCTTTTTACAATTTTCTTTCATTCTTTTTTCCTTCCTTTCTTCATTCCCTCCTCTCTTCATGTTTATGATTCTCTCTTTCTTTCCACAATGTCTTTCTTTCTTTTCGCCCCTTCCTTCCTTCCTTTTTTCCTTCATTTCTATGATCTTCTATTTATTTATTTATTTATTTTCTTTCTTTCTTTCTTTCTTTCTTTCTTTCTTTCTTTCTTTTTTCAAACAATGTTTTTCTTTCTTTCCTTCATTTCTATGATCTTCTCTTTTTTTCTTCTTTCTTTTTTCTTTACTTTCTTTCTTTTTTCAAACAATGTTTCTTTCTATCTATTACATTTTCTTCTTCAACCAAATGTTTCTTTCTTTCTTTTGATATCTTTCCATTATTCGTGTGTTTTTGGTTTTTAGTTACTTATCTCTTTCAACCTCAGATTCTTGCTTCTATCATTTATTTGTTTGTTTAATTTTCAATCGATCTTTTCTTTTCATCATTTCTTTCTTTTTCTCTTTTCTTCGACAATTATCATTTTCTCTTCTCTCGTTTTCTTTCTTTTTGTTTTTTTCTTTACTTTCCCCAATCTTTCTTTTTACTTTTTTTATATTTTCCTTCTTCGAGTAAATGTTTCTTCTTTCTTTCTTTCTACATTTTCTTTCTTAAAAAATAAATAGGTCCCTTTTTTCTATTACATTTTCTTTTAAAAACAAATGTTTTTCTCTCTCTCTCTCTCTCTCTCTCTCTCTCTCTCTCTTTCTTTCTTTCTTCCTTCTTTCCTTCATTTGTTTCTTTTTGTTCATTTATTAATTTATCTCTTTCGAACTCTTCTTTCTTTCTTTCTTTCTTTTAACATTCGGTCTTTGTTTTCTTTATTTTTTTCAATCGATTTTTTTCTTCTTTTCATCTTTCCTTTCATTCTTTCTTTTCTTTCTTTTCTTTCTTTTCTTTCTTTCTTTCTATTATTTGTTTCTTTTTGTTCGTTTATGCGTTTATCTCTTTCAAACTTTATTTCTTTCGTTTTTTGTTTTCTTTATTTTTTTCAATCGATCTTTTCTTCTTTTCATCTTTTCTTTTTCTTTCTTTCTTTCTTTCTTTCTTTCTACAATTATCTTATTCTCTTCTCTCTTATTCTTTCTTTTCCTTTTATATTTACTTTCCCTAAACTTTCTCTCCTTTCTTTTCTCACCCTTTTTTCTTCTTTCATCTTTTCTTCATTCATCTTTTCTTCATTTGTCTACAGTCCAAACTATTTACTATTACTTATCTTCTCTCAAGACATCATTTCTTCTTATCTTTTGATATCATCGTTTAATCTCTGTATTTTCCTTCCTTCCTCAGACAGAGACACTTACAAACCAAACTTCCCACAATCCTTACATAAGTCTCCCCCCCCATCCCTTCATCTGCTCCTAGCTATCAGCAGACGATCACAACGTAACCCTTACCCGACATCTATATCAAAATCAACGAATAGAAATAAACGTATTCATCGTAAATTTTTCTTTCACAAATGCTGCCCAAATATCCTATGGCTCAATATTTTCCCCCAACGACTGAGAAACAATCGTAAATCTTTCAAAGAAAAGGGGACTTTCTTCTTGCACGAAGATGGTTTTTCTTATAGATTCTGTGCTGTGTTTCTGTCGAGTCATCTTTTGTAGAACTCTTCTGCGTTTGAAGATAGAATTATTTCATAATTACAAGAATAACATTCTCTAGTTTCTGTTCTTTCTTAGTTTGGTGTATATTGT
>CM042174.1:13408384-13420884 GCA_023376005.1 Doryteuthis pealeii
TTGTTTTAAGCAGGGGAAATACTTAATATCCATTTATAAGAGTCAATGTATTGATAAAGATTAAATAACAGTCAAACAACTTTATATTTAGTCATAATATTTTAAGATCTAATATACGAGGGGAATCATCAAGTAATGCCATTTTGTTTAGGACAGGTATAATTGCCATCACAGGAATATTTATCATACATCAAAATGAAGTTGGTCTTTTATGGATCACATCCCTACTTCTTCACATAGTCCCATTTCTCTCAATAGCAATGTTCCACCTTCGAATAAAAGCATGTATCCATCCCCCGTAAAATTCTGTTCTGTTCTCACTAGAACTTTCACTTCCTCGTCACTGGAATAATGTTTGCCTCTCAAACCCTCTTTCATAGTTTCGGTTACAGACAAAAAAACACACAATCTCTATTATAATAAAATATTGTGCTTGTGTTTATATTTGTGGTGTCTCCTTACAAAAAGAGTTAAAAGAATTAACAAGTCTATGAAAAGTTAAAAATGTTGTTTATGTTGTTTTTTATTGATTTTAACGGCATATCAACCCATCTGGGGTTATATCATGCCTAACGGTTAGGAGGTTATACATATCGTGTATTTATATTTATACTTTATAGTAATTGGTTTTAACAATGTGTTAGCATTATTGGGGATTTGTTGTATGGTATTGATTTGTTTCATGTCTATATTCTATGGTATAATTTTATTTCCCTCAAAAAAGAGAGAATATCCTCCATGTTGACATTTTCAAACAGATCTTTCATATTGTTTGCTTTAAAATAACGGTTTCTGATGTGAGCAAGAAACCTGCATTCCATGAATAACTGTTTAACTGTCAAGGTCTTTGACATGTTTCACATTGTGGTTGTTGTTTTTGTTTGAGTATATAGGAGTGCGTTAGTCTTGTATGACCAATGCGTAATCGGGACACAATTACTTGTTCCTTTCTAGACTTTCTTAAAGTTGGTCTCCAGCTTCCAAAAGTGGGTTTGATTAGGAAGAGTTTATTGTAGATGTTGTTATTCCAGTGTTGTTGCCATTTTGTATGAAGGAATCTATTGATTCTAGGTTTCAAATCAGTATATGGTATCTTGAAATTGTCGGGAATCAAATCTAGAGCTTGGGATCCAGCATATCACAATCTCCATAGAGTTAGACATAAGGTCTAATCTATTCAGGAGCTTAATTATGAGAGGGTTTTCCAGTTTTTTTTTAAATTTCTTAATGATAGTAGGATAGAGTGCGAGTCTGAGAAAGAAAAATAGGTAATTTGCGATATTTGCAATGGTAACGAAGGGTTACATTACCCAGTGCTCTAGAACTTTAGCCTTACTACCTAATGCAGTTTAGTGTCGTACTCATGACACTCTTTTTTGGAGAATGGGTCGAGGGATGCCCCATCAACCGGGCTATTATCATTTATAATGAACATCATAGATGTGTATCTACGAAACCCCTCCGATACCGAGATGGTGGGATTTAAGGTAAATTTTTAAGCAAATTAAAGCTGGTTTGAGTTCAGAAATTTCCTTCTCGTAGATTGGTTGTATAATCACGGCTAAAGAATTTATAGATGCGTGTGCGTGTGTGTGTGTGCGTATGTTTGAGTGTGCGTACGCGTGCGTGTGTGTGTGCGCGTATTGTGTGTGTGTGTGTGTGTGGGTGGGGTGCAGAAACAAAAGCCTGGTCTGCTTTGAAATTTTAGCCTGGGTCTTTATAAAAGAAATTGGATGCTACCAGTAAAATTTGGGTATTAAATGTAAACGTTGGGTGCTGCAAGCGAAACTTAGGCGTATACGCATAATTTGGGTACCACAAGGAACATTTTTTGCGTTGTAGTCAGAATTTGGATGATTCGAGTTTTGTAAGCAACAATTTTGGTCCTAGTAGTAAAATTTGGGCGCTATAGTCAACATTTCGGTGCTGCAGGAAAAATTTAGGGCTATACACGAAATTTCGGTGCTGTTGTGAAAGTTCTTCTCAGTATCAAATAGCATTTATAGTTGTGTGTGTGTATGTGCATGTATGTATATACATATTTACCAACCCTTCCGCACGAGCAGGATGTGACACAAGGTCAATTTCTTAAGTGGAGTTTAACACGTTTGAATTCAGACTTTTCCTTCTCCTAGACCGGTTGCCTATCTAAGGTTTAAGAGCCCAGTCTGTCCTACTATTTACCCATAGCTGGAGAAAGAATATTTCGATTCATACCTATGAATAGCGCTATGTGAAATGCAAACATCATCGTACCGGATTTGAACTCGGGACGACGAGTTCATTCCCACCACTCTAACCATTATACCACGCGCGCGTGTGCGTGTATGTGTGCGTGTGTTGTGTGTGTGTGTGTGTACAGAAACAAAAAATGGGTCTGTTTTGATATTTTACATAGTAAAGAAAGACAAAAATTTAAGAAAAACCATAAAAACAATCAACAGTCAGACATTTAACCAATTGTATTGGGAAAATGGAAACAGCATCATCCAGGATTTGAACTCAGGTCGACGAGTTCATTTCCTACGACTCTAACCATTTGTGCGTGTGTGCGTGTGTATGCGTGTACATAAGCAAAAGCTGGGTCTGTTTTGACATTTTACATAGTAAAGAAAGACAAAAAAAAAAGAAAACAAAATGAAAAAACAACAACAAACAAACAAACAAACAGATAAACAAACAACAGTCAGACATTTAACCGTGTAGGGAAAAAGTGTGCGTAGATGTCAGCGAGTTCTTCACAGTATGCAAAGACAAGATCGTTAAACAAAGCAACAGAGATTGATCTTGATCTTGATTAATAGTCCTACGCTCAGTTTAAAACGCACATTTTAGTTTCTTGTCTTTTGTGTCCTCTTCTTTTTAGATAAGTTTCTATCTAAGGAAAATCAAGAACAATGCAGAGGCCAGTGTGTGCTTAAAGTCAAATGCTGATAACGAAAACGTGACCTAAAGCAACTAGAAGAGGATTTAATTACAATCAAAGCCCCTGGCTCTGAAATCTGTCATCAGAAGAAAGAAATAAAGAATAAAAACTAAAATCATTTACTAAGCTTAGATTAAGTTAGAACAAGACCAGAAGTAAAGGGCACTCGGTGAGGACTGAATTCACTACAGTTTTGTTTGGCCTGGTTTCCATGTTTAATGACATATCATATATTTGTATATATTGTGATTGAAGACTAATATTCATGTAATAACTTCGTGTCAGAATATGCACTTATTCGTAAAGTCTGTAATACTAATACTCTAAGACGAGTCCTGGAGATTTAAGGAAACTTGCTGTCACTCAGAATCCAGTCAAAGACCACCCGCAAGAAATAAATGAGAATGAAAGAAATAAAAATTCTCTGGGACTTCGAAATGAAGATGAATCCCCCTATCCCAGCTAGGAGACCAGACTTAGTATTGATTAACAAAAAAGAACTTGTCAACTGGTAGACTTTGCGGTTTCAGCAGATCACTGGATGAAAATGGAGGAAAACAAAAAGATAAACTAATGCTTAGAATCGGTTAGAATCAAGACCAGAAGTATAAGGGCACTCGGTGAGGAGTGAATTCCTTACAGTTTGGTTTGGTTTGGTTTCCATGTTTAATGGCATATCATATTTCGATGTGTTGGTGTCCCCTGAAGTGTTTACGTGTCACTCAGAATCTGTACATTCTATTTCAAAGCAGCACCATTCACGTTGATATACCATTAAATAAAGAAACAAAACTTAAACATAAACATAGTTTAATATTGAATCCATTTGGCCGCCCACTCTGCTGGGGCTTTAGAACACCGACTGTACCTCTGCAGAGGGATAAGATACCACCAATGGGGTTACCTGTTGGCTGTAGGTGGCGACTATTGATGCTTAAGGATGGTGTCTGTTCAGTCCATGATATGCAACACTCCACTTTGGACCTTACTTAAATCAACTGACCAGTCACGTCAAACACTAACACCTATATTATTCTCCCAGCCTCATTGCCCGTATGACAAGCTCCAACCCTTTTTATCATATATGTGCTACAAGGCAGTGGCTGAGGATCTTAATGACCTGAGTATGATGTTAAACTCTATCTGAGGGTGAAGTTCTAATTTTGGAGCTCTGGGGATAGTGGAGTACCCATTCATCAGCATTACTCCCAGGTCCACTCTGTTAGTGTCCCATATATGGATTAAATAGAAAAATAAGTTTTAAAAATGTTTAAAAAATTGTGTTTGAAAACAATTGAATACCCAACAATAACGAATAAAACAAAAATGTATTCGGCATAAAATAACCTAACAAGGATTGACATGCCGTAAATTCCAACCAACTCATCTATTCCCTGAAGAGATTATTATTATTATTATTATTATTATTTATTATTATTATTTCCACCGGCAGGGTATATTGTGATTGAAGACCAATATTCGTGTAATAACTTCATGTCAGTAGGTACACTTATTTGTAAAGTCTGTAATACTAATAAATACCAAGAAGAGCCCTGGAGACCGGAGGAGACTTGCTGTCACTCAGAATCCAGTGAAAGACCACAGACTATCGCCGGTGTGAAAAAACCCCGCAAGTAACGAATGGGAATGAAACATAAAATTCTCTGGGATTTCGAGATAAAGACGAATCACATTATCCCAGCTAGGAGACTGTCAAAAGAACTTGTCAACTGGTAGACTTTGCGGTTCCAGCAGATAACTGGATGAAAATTGAGGAAAACGAAAAGATAGACTAATACCTGGACCTTGTCAGAGAATTGAAAAGGATGTGGAATATGAGGGTAAAAGTGATACCAATTGTAGTTGTTGCATTTGGAACGGTCCCAAAAAGCTGGAAATCAGAGGAAGAATTGAAACTATCCAGACTACTGCATTGCTGCAATCGGTTAGAATACTCAGAAGAGGCCTGGATACCTGAAGAGACTTGTTGTCACTCCAGTGAAAGACCATCAGCTAACACTGGTGTGAAAAACTCACATAATAATAATAATAATAATAATCTTATTATAATGGAGATTGTGTATTTTTCTGTCTGTAACCGAAACTATATTCCTACTCAAGTCACAATTCCCTTAGTTATTTACATCACATTCTCCATGATTTTATTTTTATCTAAATCTCAATTGTTAATAAAATTGTCTTACATTATTAATACTGTTAACTATGTCTACATACTAACAACATGCAATTATATTTATATATACAACAAAATAGCGCTTTACAATGTGAACGGGAAGGCTAATTTGCATATTAATATTAAAAAATCGAATTTAATAAATATGTGCTTAGTATTATTGATTTCTAACTGTTTGGTTTTTTTTAATGAATATAAGCAAAAATCTCTTCAATGAATCTTAAATGAAATCCATTAACAAGAAAAATAACTGTCATTTATTCTTTACTTCCTCTTATAGCTAAATACTTAAATTAGAAAAAATAACAATGAAAGACGAGAGTGATGGAGAGTAAGTTTCAGTTGTTCCATTTTTTATTATACTCCTCTGAAATCTTTTATTATACTCCCTCTGTTTCAAATCTTTTATCTGTATTCTTATTTAGTTTCATTAGCCTTTCTAATTTAATACAATATTTTATTACATTAAAACTTAAATACTTGCACCCGGAGGGTGCATATATTTGCTAGTAATAATAATGGATAAAAAAACACCCAGATGCAGCAGAAGCAAAACAATTTTGGAGTGATATATGGGAGAGGAAAGAACACAATGAAAAATCAAAATGGATAAGTGATATTAAAAATGAGCTGATGGAAACTGTAGCAAGTATTCACATAATTACACTCATTAGATCAATACTCAAGAAAGTAGCAAATTAGAAACCCCCCGGCCATGATGGTGTGCATGGATTCCGGTTCAAAAAATTCACTTCTATCCACAAAAGAATGGCCCAACAACTGAACAGATGTCTACAGGAAACAGAAGTACTCGAATGGATGACAAAAACTATCCTAATCCAGAAAGACCCACAAAAAGGAAACATCCCTAGCAATTACAGACCAATAAGTTGTCTACCCATGATGTAGAAAATATTGACTGCGGTAATAAAAGAAGAAATTTACTTTTCCCTTAATTGTCATAAACTTTTCCCAGAAGAACAGAAAGGGAGAAAGAGGAACACATGACTTACTTTATATGGATTAACACACCCTTAAAGAAGTAAAAAATAGGCGGGAAAATATTGTAATGGCATGGATCGACTACAAAAAGGCTTATGACATGGTCCCACATACCTGGATTTTAGAATGTCTAAAAATGTACCAAATATCCAACAATATCCCAAATTTCATCAAAAAAGCTATGGAAAACTGGCGAGTCCATTTAAAAGCTGGAGGGCAATCCCTGACAGAAGTAAAAATCCAAAGAGGTATTTTCCAAGGAGACTCGTTATCACCACTACTATTTATCATAGCAATGATGCCACTCAATCATATACTTAAAAATGTACAGGGGGTATAAATTCACTAACTCCCGGGAAAAGATAAACCACCTTATGTACATGTATGACATAAACAATTTTGCAAAAAATGAAAAACGAATGAGAAACTCTAGTACTAACTATCAGAATATATAGCCAAGATATAGAGATGGAATTCGGAATCGAAAAATGTGCTATGCTAGTAATAAAACGGGATGAAAGAAAATTAATGGACGGAATACAACTGCCAAATCAAAAGTTAAAAAGAATACCTCAGGTGAACAAGAAAACTCCTAGAAACCAAACTCAACAGCAGAAATCTGATCAGAAGAATTAATACGTGGGCTGTGCCCATTATAAGATACTCTGGGCCATACTTAAAATGGACAAAAGAAGAACTCAGACAGATTGACCAAAAGAACTAGAAAATTAATGACGATGCACAAGGCTCTACACCCTAGAGACGATAGATAGACTATATGTATCAAGAAAGGAAGGTAAAAGAAGTATTGCCAACATAGAGAACTGCGTAGAGGCCACAATCCAACAACGCGAAGAATACACAAAAAAGTACAAAGACAGATTACTTATGGCAGCAAACAATAGCAGATGTAATATATGGACACACAGAAAAACAACAGAGACTAGAAAAAAAGGGAAGTAAAACAATATATGGACACTTCAAACGACAAATCGGAGAAGTTGCACATGAAAAACTTGGATATGGTTAAGAAAAGGAAACCTCAATAGAGAAACTGAATAACTAATAATTGCTGTACAAAATAATTCCATAAGGATAAATTATATCACAGCAAAAATTGATAAGACCCAACAAAATAGTAAATGTAGACTATACAGTGGCAGAGATGAGACTGTAAACCATGTACTAAGCGAATGCAGGAAACTAAAACAACGAGAATACAAAACCAAGCACGACTGGGTTGGGAAGGTGATCCACTGGGAATTATGCAAATATTAAATTTTGGCCATACAACAAAATGGTATATGCATAAACCAGAATCTGTTCTTGAGAATGAAACGCATAAATTCTCTGGTACTTTGAGATAAGGACGGTGGATTTTACAGTTCCAGCAGAGCACAGGGTGAAGATGAAGGAAAACGAAAAGATGGAAAATACCTGGACCTTGCCAGAGAACTGAAAAAGCTATTAAATATGAAAGTCAAAGTGATAACAAGTGTAGTTGGTTTATTTGGAACGGTCCCAAAAAGCTTGGAAAAAAAACTGGAGAATCTAGAAATCAGGGGAAGAATTGAGACCATCCAGAATACTGCACTGCTGCAATCTGCCACAATACTCAGAAGTGAAAAACTATAATAATAATAATAATAATAATAATAATAATAATAATAATAATACCTGACCTAGTATTGATTAACAAGAAAAAGAGAATATACCAACTGGTAGATTTTGCTGTCCCAGCAGGTCACAAGGTGAAGGTGAAAGTACCTGGACCTTGCTAGAGGATTGAAAAAAAAAAGGGGGAAATGACGGTGAAGGTGATGCCAATTGTAGTTGGCGCACTTGGAACGGTCGCTAAAAGTTTAGAAAACAGACCAGAGGAATTAGAATTCAGAGGAAGTATTGAGACCATCCAGACAATAGCATTGTTGAGGCTAAAATACTCAGAAGAGTCGTGGAGAATTAAGGAGAATTGCTGTCACTCAGACTCCAGTGAAAGACCATCAGCTAACTCTGGTGTGAAAAATTTACAAGGAGTGAAATAATAATAATAATAATAATAATAATAATAATAATAATAATAATAATAATGGAGATTCGCTTCTGTTTTTTTGTCTGTAACAAAAACTACGTCACTGCTTACGTCACACTACCTAAAATCGTATATAACATAGAATAAAACACTCAAAATTTGAGCATGCAATGTTAGACATTCCTCATTGGTTTTTTAAACAAGTTTAAATAAATACATGACTGGTATTATCTATCTATATATAGTTTGTTTTATTTTAATATATATTTAAATTTTTCAAAACTAAGTTTCATTTTAATTTTTTAATTTTTTACTCCTTTAATAAATTTATTTTATTTTTTACTCCTTTAATAAATTTGATGATTTTACTTTACTTATGATACAAACTCTGATATTAAATTTTCAACTTCCATCCCCTCAGGCAATATTTATTTTACGTCGCCCGGAAGGCGTTTTTATTTTGCTAGTAATAATAATAATCTCTTCAGAGGATAGAATCAGCGTATTCCCGGTCCCACTGACTGGACGTATTATACAGTGAGATTTAAAAACCAATATTCATGTAATAACTACGTGTCAGACTATTCGTAAAGTTTCCTAGTTAAGGACCCAGTGATATTTTAGATTTTTCTCTTCTTTTTTCCCCCTCTTTTTTCTCTTCTTTTATACTTCGCCTTTTCCTGCATTTCAGATTTTTCCCGCCTATTCCCTATCCACCTTTTTATTTTTGTTTCTTTTTGTTTCTCGTTCTTCTTGATTCTATTTTATCCACCACCTCAGTTACCTCCCTTCAATGCCAATGTTCTATTTTCTTTATTTAAAAAAAATTCCATTAAAATACGTTAATAAAAAAACCAACAGCCAACGTCAGTTGTTGACACATAATTATGGCTGTTCATGACTTCGTCAATTAAAAATGGAAGGCGAAAATGTTCATAATTACGAATTAATTATTAATCCCGTCCCGAGCGCAATCTAACAATATGTTTGGCATAAAAAGCTTTATTATTATTATTATTATTATTATTATTATTATTATTATTGGTAATAGTATTAGTAGTGGTTGTAATGGTAGTAGTAGTAATTTATTCTCAATTATTGTTATTGTTACAAGTGTAGCGAAAATTTGACAGAGAATTAGCCTGCTAACAATGGCACGTCCATGGAAAATTAGGTTTATAATCAAGACAAAATTAAAAATAAATTATTCACGTGAACGAATTTCTTTTCTGCGGTCAGAAAAATTCCGTCTAGAACATTCGGTCTAGGAAGAATTTGGTCTCAGGAAATTTAATCGAGAAAAATTGGTCTCAGAAAATCCGGCCTCAGATAATTTGCTTTCCGAATATTATAACCGGAACATTTGGCCCCAGTAAAGTTGTTCTGTAAAGTTTGCTGTTAGTAAAGTTGTTCTAGAAAATTTGATCTCAGTAAAGTTGTTCTGTAAAATTTGCTGCTAGTAAAGTTGTTCTGGAAAATTCGGTCTCAGTAAAGTTGTTGTGGAAAACTTGTTCTCAGTAAAGTAGTTCTGTAAAATTTGCTGTTAGTAAAGTTGTTCTGTAAAATTTGGTCTCAGTAAAGTTGTTCTGCAAAATTTGCTGCTAGTAAATTGTTCTGCAAAATTTGGTTTCTGTAAAGTTGTTCGGGAAAAGCCAATTCTTTCAGAAAATTTCGTGCTAGAATACTTTGTGCCATAAAATTTTGTATCAGAAAATAATTCTGGAAAATTTCGAACCTGAAAATTTCGTGTTAGAATAGTCTGTGCTCTAAAATTTGGTATCAGAAAAAAAAATTCTGGAAAATTTCTTAGCTAAACAATTCGTGTTAGAATAATTAGTGCCATAAAATCTGGTTTCAAAAAGCACGCTCTGGAAAATTTCGTCACACGTGATTTGTTTCTACTGGTAATGGCTTGTGTAGAACAATCCCCCATTTTAGAAAACCATAAAAAAGACTTTTCTGGTTACCGCACATAATGGCTGATAACATGTAAAGTAAGTAATAGAATATATATATTATTAATCTATTAAACGTAAATGCTGTTAGTCTATCGGTATCAATGACGGCCATTAACTAAGCCGAAGCTCAAAAAATGATCTAAACGCGTCATTTGTTTCCAGTGGCAGAGAGTTGCGAAAAACAAGGTAAACTTTTCAAATGAGCTGATAACAAAAGAATAGTACAACAGATGCAATGAACAACACTTCTGAGGTTTTGAATTTAGCGCCGTTTCACCGCCTAATATAATTCAGTTTTGACATTCAGAGCATTAACTACGATGCTACGTAGTCCATATTGCTCAATAATTCACACTGACACACAGACATGAAGACAACGCCGCAGGGTTACTGACAGTTTCCCGCCAATGCGATTTTCAAACCAAGTCCTTAGTTTAAAAATCGCATAGGTGCAAAGCCTCGTTGATTTCATGTTCACGCCCCCCCAACTTATATTATATATATATATATATATATATATTATATATATATATATAGTATGAATAAAAAGTAATAAGACAAACAGGAATATTTTTTATATGTTATTTATTCTCAACTAGTTTCGACTTTAGGTCATCCTCAGGAGAAAATTTCTTATTTGAAGAAATTGTTGATAGATTATTAGAAAGGGAGCATTATAGAAGAACTATTAAAGTTGAAGTTTTTTTGTGGGTTTGATATGCTATTAAAATCCGGGTGGAAGAGTCTGTTAGTAGTAGCAAGTCCATCTGTTCTGTGAAAAACCTCTTTGAGGTGGGTTATTTTTTGAATGCTCTTATATATGTCAGGGAGGGTTCCTGGGAGTTGTGTATATGACCATATATGTATACATATAAATGTATGTGTGTGCATACATATATGTGTGTGAATGTGAGTGTGTGTATGTATCTCGGTACTGTGCGCATGACTTTTAGATTTTTAATTGGGTCAAAAGTGGATTGTTTGATGTGTGGCGGTCAGTGTTTGTTTATTTAGGTGCCATCGACCCCCTTCATAGTTGTTGACTCTACTTTTATTGCCATAATTAAAAATAAGTCTATTTTTTGATTAAAACCAAACGGATGGAAACTTTTTATCATTTTTATCCATCTGTACTCGTGATTTTCGATGACAGATTTAGTGTTTGTATCGCTTTGGATTCTTTCAATAAGGGTAAATTTGGCGTCTCTGTCAAAGTCATGGTCATCTAGTCGGAAGTGTTGCTCGACTGGGATGAGTTTGCTGTGATCTGTAATTTTTATTCGGTATCTGTAATTATTAAGCCAAAATAAAATGCCCTCTCAGACTTCCCAACGTATTGCTTCTTGCAATTACGTTTTTGCTTTTGCAGTTGGATTCGTGGTAGATTTTGAAGGTTTGTTTTGTTGTTGAGCTTGTAAATGTGTCTGTTGTTTTATCTGTTTGCAGCATAGGTTGTTTTTTGTACTACAAGGGCCGGTAGAATTTTGTGGAGTTAATTGTGAGTCTCATGTTGACTACTCTATTGTTTAATATGTTGTTACTTTCTATCATTTCTCTGAGGTTATGAGGTCGGCGATAGGTAACAATACCGGGTTCTTGGAAAATATCTCTTAGTTCAGGGTTTATTTTGAAGATGTTCCAGTGTTTTTTGATTATTTGATTTAGTGGTGAGAGTGTTATTAAATGTCGTTATTAGGGGGATGCGATGTATCTTCTTTTTATGTTTTGATTTTAGGGTTTCTTGTCTAGGGATGGAGATAGCTTTAGCTACCTGGCTATCTATTAGTGTGTGGGAGTATTCACTTATTGAGAACTGTTGTCTTAGTTTATTTATTTGTTGTCTTAGCTCATTGTCATCAGTGCAGATTCTTCTCAGTCTAATTGCTAGTGAGTAGGGGATGCTGTCTTTGAGATGTTTGGGGTGAGATGATTTATAGTGAAGGTAGTTGTGTGTGTGTGTGTTGGTTTAGTGTGTAACGTGGTTTGAAGTTGTCTGTATATATATTAAAATATCTAGGAATGCTATTGCTTGTTTTGATTTTTCATGGTAAAATGTAATGGAGTCGTGTGTCATGTTTAGGTCGTTTAGAAAGTTATTGAATTTAGCCTCCCCGCCTGTGTATATCATGAATATATCGTCAATATATCTTGCGTAAAAGAGGCAGTCATTTTTAATTTTCGGGTAGATGTGTGTGTTTTCAAATTTGTCCATGTATATGGTTGCGTATGAGGGAGCTGCAATCGTCCCCATAGCACATCCTTTTGTTTGTATGTAGTGTTGACCGTTGAAGTTGAAGTTGTTTAGTGTTAGTATGTGTTTCATCAGTGTTAAAATTACTTCCGTGGGTGGGTTTTTGTTGTTCTCTTATTCAGGTGTTCATTTAAGGC
>CM042174.1:13425884-13433384 GCA_023376005.1 Doryteuthis pealeii
CTATCTATCAATCTATCTAAGTCAGTTCATATCTATCAATGTATCTGTTGTTCAATTCATATCTATCTATCTATCTATCTATCTATCTATCTCAGTCTGTCTAAATCTATCTCGATATGTTCCCATTTGTCTATCTACCCCTCCGTTGCTATCTTTGTCTTTCTTTCTATCTCTCAGTTATCTATCTATCTATTAATTTCTATCTATCTATCTATCAATATATCTATCTATCAATCTATGTAATTCAGTTAATATATATCTATGCATCTTTGTTGTTTAATTCATATGTATGTATGTATGTATGTATGTATGTATGTATCTATCTATCTATCTAAGTTAGTTCATATCTATGTATCTCTGTTTTTCAATTCATATCTATCTATCTATCTATTCATCTATCTATCTCAGTCTGTCTAAATCTATCTCGATATGTTCCCATTTCTCTGTCTACCCCTCCGTTACTATCTTTGTCTTTCTTTCTATCTCTCAGTTCATATCTATCTATCTATCTATCTATCTATCTTTATTTATTTATTTCTATCTATTTATCTATTTTTCAATCTATCTATCTATCTATCTATCTAAGTCAGTTCATATCTATAAATGTATCCATGTTGTTCAATTAATATCTATCTATCTATCTATTCATTTCTGTCTATCTATCTATCTATCTATCTATCTATCTATCTATCTATTAATTTCTATCTATCTATCTAAGCCAGTTCATATCTATCTATCTATCTATCTATCTATCTATCTATCTCAGGCTGTTCATATCTATTTGTCTTAGTTCATATCACAATACATAACAGCAGAGAGGCACAAATAACTGTTTTACGACTGGTATGTAGAAATATTTGTTTTTATTATAAAGACAACAATTTATGATTTTATATTTACCCCCAAAATATCTCAACAGAATATGAAATATAATTAAATGTAAAAAAAAAAATAAGACTCAAACCGAAATGGGAGGATTGTGTTGTAAAAAATTAAATCTGACCACATAAACATTTCGTTTTGGCAATTTTTATTTGAATAAATAATTTTTATCGCATAAATAAGAAAGACTCAAAATAATTATAACGTGATTCCGAGTTTTCGAGCAGTTTTTGCTAGGAAAAAGCCATTAAGTTAATATACTTATAAAAAAGACCCCCGCCATATATATATATATATATATATATATATATATATATATATATATATATATATCTGCGGCGGTGGATTGAGTTTTTTTTGTCTACCCAGGGTCCTATTTTCAATTAAATACTTCGGTTTCAATGGCTCTGAATTCTGAAAACCTGAGACAAAAACAAAATCTTCCACCACCTTTTCACCTGGAACTTTAGAATACGCCGACTACACCTCTGAAGAGGGTTAAGATCCCACCAATGGGACTACTTGTTGGAGGTGGGTGGCGACCCGTAATTCCCGAGGACAGGATCGTGGTGGATGAGTTGTCTGTGACACGGGTACTAAGGAATCCCATGGAATGCAACAACCCACTTCGGCCCTTATTTGGGTTAGACGGGTGGTACGACAGGCCCGCTCCGATCAATCTGCTGGTCATGTAAAGCCATAACAGCTATATGATTTTTCGTACTGTAGTATTCGCGGTCGAGGTGGTGGGGGCGTCTGATCAATCGGCTAGTCACGTTCAGCCCTAGCTCATATGTGATTGCCCCAACTCTATTAATTTTATGACGAGCCACAACCCTTTTTTTCATATATGTGCTAGAAGGCGGTTACTGAGGGTCGTATTGTCCTGGGTGTGACGTTAAACTCTATCTGATGGTGAAGTCCCAGTTCTGGAGCTCTGGGAAATGTGCAGTACCCATTCATCACCATTACTCCCAGGTCTACTCTTACCCTGAGTGGTAGTACCTATCGGTTAAATAGAATAAAATGACTTTAAAAAATGTGTTTAAAAAAATGAATTTCAAAAATTGAGTACTCATCAAGAACGTTCAAAACAAAACATCTTCGGCATAAAATGACCTAATGGGTTGACATGCCGTAAAATCCATCCAACCAACCAACCAACCAACCAACCAACCAACCAATTAACCGTATTCTTCTTCAATTGCTCTTATAGCAAACACTCACCTTTTTTTTTATCTGATAGGTCCTAAAAGGCGATGACTGAGGGTCAACAACCAGCATTTAATACACATCAAGTTAATGAAAATTATTTCTTAAATAAATCATAAATATAAAAAACAAGTTTTAGCATTAAATAACCCACAAGAGTTGATATGCCATTAAATCCAACAACCAATCAAACGTCAAACGTTTTCCAAAAATGTTGAATATGGTATTTAGTTTCTTTCCCAAAAAAGAGATTTCAAGGCTGACATATCAACCTTTGTGGGTTATTTAATACAAAATCCATCCTTTTAGAAGAACAGTAGTGGTACTATTTATCATTCCCCGTTGTATGTTCTGAAAATCTTACATGAAATACAGTTCTCTAAAAATGGTTAAATATATTCTTTAGTTTCTTTTCTAAAAATGAAAAATAGAATAATATAAAATAAATAATAAATAATAAAATAATTTAAGAGAAATTCAACGATATTTGTGAATTCGCGCCTTTTAGTTTAGACAGACGATTGTTCTTAACGTTTTTCTTTTCTTTTTTTCTTGTTTTCTTTTTTGACTGGTTTCATATTCAAAAAGTATTGAACATAAACTAAAAGAAATTCAGAACAACTCAACGTTTTTGACATGAGTACAATACAATTGCAAAGTTATTTAAATATTCCCATCGTTTTTGACGATATGGGTAATGCAGTTGACACTAAAGATTAAATATTCGGAATATTCAATAAATTCATTCAAAATATTATACGTTACAATGTAAAAAAGATTTATATTTGAAATAATGACTTATATTCTGACGTAGTTATTTAAATTTCTATTCTTATTCAGATACATCTAAATCCGTTTCACGGGTTTAACTTTGTAGTATTTTGCAATCACCTACAGAGAAGCAGACACAGGTTTTGTTCAGCATTGATTTGTATTGGTTAGCAAACAATATATTTTCACTGATCAAATCTCATAGCCTAGCCCCGTCAGCATTCCTCTTTTCATAGTCATTCAGATTGATAGAAAACGGATTTTATTTTCTAACAAATAGTCTGGATAAATGATGTTTTTTAACACCTTTTTTAATTTTAGTGATACTTTCATTAATAATACACCGACTGAATATCTGCATAGGGGTAAAATCACCCCAACTAGATTCCCTGTTGGCCGTGGTTGGCGACACGCGATGCTTAAGGACGGGTTCCTTGGAAAATCACTGAGAATTTGATGGATGGTCTTAACCTCAAGTTCATCTGGAACGGGTCTTTCATTTTCTGAGAGAGTCACGTGAACGAGTGACTCTTGGGAAAGTAGAATTTAGTCATTCGGGCAAAGGTATGTTTCATATCTACTTCTGGATTCCCCGGGTGCGGGCGGTATCAAGTGTGTATAGGAAATCGGGGGAATTAAATAAAAATATGTATACGAAAATATGTCTCCGTGTTTCCTGATTAAATAACAAGAAAAGAAAATGAAACAGAGAGAGAGGGGGGAGAAAGAGAGAGAGAGAGAGAGGGAGAGAGAGAGAAGAAGAGAAGAAGAAGAAGAAGAAGAAGAAGAAGAAGAAGAAGAAGAAGAAGAAGAAGAAGAAACCCCAATACGAAGGAGTAGATACTGACGAAAGAAAAGCCGTAACATTTAGAACAATGGATTTATTGTTTGATTCAAAGTCTTTTCAACCCATATAGGGTAATAGGTCGCAATTTAGGTCTAAGTAAATCGCATTATACGCGAGTATATAGGTAGGTAGTCGGTTCATCGGCGACTAAACCGGTTACCTTCCCACCAAGCTTGTCTGGCGAGGAGAGTGGTTAGATACCCAGCAGAACGAAAAACAAAACCTGTCAAATGACGGAGGAAGGCATTTCGCTCAACGGCCATCTAGCACAACATACACAGGGACATAGAAATACCTGGATTGGTATCCTGGCGCGTAGCAAAACCGCCGGGAGAGACGCATCCGTCAGCCTCATAAAGCAAGCGTTTAGGAGAAGGAAAACTCTGAGATATAACCTGCGGTGGCGGCTTGGTCCAATGATGTCGACTAGATCTTATTTTTGGTTCAGTGTGGCAGTCGCTTAGAGAGTGGGGTTGGTTCTGTGCAAAGCCTTTCCTCACTTAAAAAACTTCAGGCACAGGCATTGCATATTTTACCATTTATGTGTTCTTGATAAAAGGTCATCAAATCAACTTGCTAGTTGCCTAAAAAGTCAAAATAAACATTCTTTTTCGGTATTCTTTATCAAGCAATGGTAATACTCGAACACGAGTTTGCTGCCATCAAAATCCAACCCATTCACCTCGGGTAGATGACACAAGATCGCATCCATCACTATTTAGTTGTAATTGATCTTCGAGACTAGTTTGCTAACCACACGCGAGCATATATGGTATAATCCTACAAATGTTAATCGACTCTTTGGTGCTACTTAGTGGAGGCTATCATCACTCATTAAATTTCACCCTACACACGGGTATTGAAGAACATTACATTAAATAAAACATGGAATTGCTTGATTTGCACGTTTTACCTAGAATGGAATAGCTAGTTCGGTTGTAGGTATTTAACCAACCCATTCACAACGAGTAGGATATGACATAAAGTCACAAGATCGAACTCACTATTTAATTGTAATGGATATGGGAGAATATATACAGTATGATACTATCTATTTGAGTCGAGCAGGTAGGTGTTACCTAGTGGATTCGTACACATGAAGCTAAGGACACTCATTAAATGTTCAAATTATTGAAAGGACCAGTTTAACTAAGTCGGTAGAGCATCCATCTATGAACCAAAAGGTTCTGGTTTCGATACTGGCCCTCGCCAACTCATTAGTAATACAGCTCGTATCTGTGTGGTAAAGTGAAGGAAATAATGGTAGGTGTAGGGAACCTAGATGCTAAAAACAATCTCCCTGTTAAAACACAAGTTAAAAGAGGATAGACCCCTTATTGCCATAAGGGAAATACGATCAGAAATATACAGGGTTTGCCATGACCAGCTGATTGATCGGAGAGGGTCTCTCCGACGGCTTGTCTATCCCAAGGACCAAAGTGGAGTGGTCCAAGTCATGGACTGCTCAGCCACCAGGATTTCGTCCTTAAATAATACGGGTCGATACCCACGGCCAACAGGTGGACTTACAGAGGGTTTCTACTCTTCTTCAAATGTGCAGTCCGCTTATTCTACTGCCCTAGCGGACAAGGCTTTATTACGTTAGATAAACATGGTTCCACCTGCTTTGCACGGGTTACCTAGAATGGAATCACGAGTTCAGCTGTATGAACAACACTTGCTAAGATAATGATTCTTGTTATAAAGTATTGGGAGTTATTTTGACCTGATACAATCTATGTTGCACATGTATACCCGACATATGTATATAGGCATCTAGAGTCGCTCTTTTGCAGAGAAAGGTAGATAAATAAAAGAAGAAAAAAAGAAATGTCTGTGTAGATATAATTATTCGTTTGGTTGAGAGATGCCAGACGATAGCGGAATGAGACGGTAAATGTGTTGATCATAAAAAGATAATGTCAAAAATAACAGAATTGTCTTTTAATTCTATTTCATAAACCGAGCAGAAATTTGTGAGCTGTTTCCTTACCCAGTACTCGAGTAAACTTCACAGACATTTGTTACATTTCTTAACAAGAAAGAAAGAAAGAAAAAAGAATGCCGCAAGGTGGTTTTAAAAGTGTTGCCGATAACAGATAATGACTTAAATATTATGTCCCATATTTTTCTTATATATATATATATATATATATATATATATATATATAGAGAGAGAGAGAGAGAGAGAGAGAGAAAGATATAGATATAGATATATACATATTACTTAAGTGTGAAAGTTGACAACAAATAGCCAGCTTTTAACTGAGTATTCACAGTTTAGTTTTCTAAAATGAATGCGAGTAACTTTATATAAATATATATATACATATACGTATGAAAAGGTTATATATATATATATATATATATATATATATATATATATATAGACTCTTATCATAAATACTATTGTGTGATTTGTAAGTATCTAAAGATATTCTAATTTAGAAAAAAAAAACACGTATATTATAGATACTCACATATGTGCAACATCCCCTATATATATATATATATATATATATATATATATATATATATATGTGTGTGTGTATGTGTGTGTGTGTGTGTTGTGTGTGACTGTTATGCAAAACAGATATATGTATGCATATATATATAAATTTATTACTTTTGCATACCCCACTGCGTTAACACGTGCTGTTTCTATTTTCTTATTTCCGCTATAAAATAAAACATTACTTATTTCTTTTTGGGTACGTTTACAGTCAAAAACCGTTTTTCACAAGGTATAAACACTTTAGTTTCATCAAATGGGTGCTGTGAACTTTTTCGCATACTTAGCAGACACTGGAGCTCAAAATAATTGTTGACAATATAACAAAAACAAACAGATAAATATCAGCTACTAAAACCAGCTATACTTCCTGTTAAATGTAACACAGCAGTTTTTTGCGGGATGAAATGGATAAGATCTTTGAATTATTGCAAAATGATACATTTATGTGGATGCTTTAATTCCAAAGATTTATGTTCATTTTGTCTTCTTTCAACGTTTTCTTAAAGTTATTGCATTATTTCCATATAGACACCATGTTATTTTTATCATATTATATATATATATATATATATATATATATATATATATATACATACACACACACACACACACACACACACACACACATATATATATATATATATATATATATATATATACTTCTCCAAAATATTTGACTCCATACACAGAGGGAAAATGGAGCAAATACTGCTAGCATATGGCATACCCAAGGAAACAGTTAACACCATAATGATGCTCTACCAAAATACAAAAGAAATGATACGGTCACCAGATGGCGACACAGACTTCTTTGACATTGTGGCCGGAGTCCTTCAAGGGGATACACTAGCACCATATATATTCATCATATGCCTAGACTACGTACTCAGAACATCACTAGATCCCATAAAAGAAAAAGGCCTCATACTAAACAAAGCAAGAAGCAGGCGATATCCCGCACATACTATTACGGATGCGGACTATGCTGATGACCTGGTACTACTCGCAAATACACCTGCACAAGCCGAATCCTTACTACACAGCCTAGAAAAGGCAGCACGAAATGTCGGCCTGTACGTGAACTCTGATAAAACTGAGTTCATGTCTTTCAAAAAAAAAGCAACATCTCAACCATCGATGGCAAACTCCTAAACTCTGTAGAACAATTTAGATACTTTAACATCTACTCCACAGAAAACGACGTTAATGCACGCATAGGAAAGGCATGGGCCGCTATAAATAGATTATCTATCATATGGAGGTCCAATCTCAC
>CM042174.1:13438384-13453384 GCA_023376005.1 Doryteuthis pealeii
CATTTATTGACGACAACGAGTGAGCCATCATGTCACCCGAGAAGAGAGATATTTTCATTAGCAGGTTTAGTTCGAAAGCGAGGCTGGAAAGCTTTGATTGACGGACGCCATTTATAAAAAAAAAATGTTATAAGATACGACACTTAAAAAGTTGAGATCTTTTGGAAAATATTTCGCGCCAACGAAGAATTATTCAAGAAAGCTGAGAGGTTATTTCAAAGGGAGATAATTGACATTTATGGATTCGTTTGAAATTAATATCCGACACAAGATGTCTTTTAGATTTTGTTTATTTTCATGTGAAAGATCTATATTGTATATAGTTTGTGGAATACTTAGTAGGAGAGTCTATAATAACTGCTATTATTCTTATCATCGATTACTTTACTATTTCTGTAGCACTCATGTGTATGAGTGAGTTATTTATATATGTTATATCTTAGTTTTTTGCTAGTCCTCTGATTATCTCTTTTTATTTACTTATATGCACAAAAATAGTATTATCATTATTATTATCACCTGTTTTTATATATCAACATTGTTTTATTATTATTATTATTATTATTATTATTAGTAGTAGTAGTAGTAGTAGTAGTATCAAGTTTTATTATGTATATATATATATATATAATTGTTTTACTATTATCATTATTAACTTTTATAATATATAAAAAAATGCTTTTAATATTATTTTCCTTATCAACTTTTACTATATATTAAAAATGTTTCACTTTTATTATTATTATTATTATTATTATTATTATTATTATTATTATTATTAGTTTTTCACATCTGCTGTAGCCGGTGGTTCACTAGAGGCTCAGTGACAGTACGTCACCTCAGGTCTTCAAGACTTTTCTGAGTATTCCAGCCGATCCTAACAGTGCTGTAGTTGGGATGTTCTCGATTCTTCCTCTGATTTCCAATTCACCTAAATTCTTTTCCGGAACATTGGGGACCGTTCCAAAGGCACCAATTACAATTGGTACAACCTATTATTATTATTATTATTATTTGAGTTTTCACATCAGTGTTAGCTGATGGTCTTTCACTGGAGTCTGAGTGACAGCAAGTCTCCTCAGGTCTCCAGGACTCTTCTGAGTATTCTGGCAGATTGCAGCAGTGCAGTGTTCTGAATGGTTTCAATCCTTCCTCTGATATCCAAACTTTCCAAACCCTTTTCTAATCCTTTTGGGACTGTTCCAAGTGCACCAACTACAATTGGTATAACTTTCACTTTCATATTCCATAACTTTTTCAGTTCTCTGGCAAGGTCCAGATATTTGTCAATTTTTTCATTTTCCTTTAACTTCACCCTGTGATCCGCTGGCACTGCAAAATCCACCAGTTGACAAGTTCTTTCTTTTTTGTTAATCAACACTAGGTCTGGTCTTCTTGCTGGGATAATGTGATCCGTTTTAATTTCAAAGTCCCAGAGAATTTTGTGCGTTTCGTTCTCAAGAACAGATTCTGGTTTATGCATATACCATTTTGTTGTGTGGTCAAAATTTAATTTCTTGCATAATTCCCAGTGGATCACCTTCCCAACACAGTCGTGTCTAGTTTTGTATTCTCGTTGTGCTAGTTTGCTACATTCGCAGAGTATATGGTTAACAGTCTCATCTCTATTACCGCAAAGTCTACATTTACTATTTTGTTGGGTCTTATCAATTTTCGCTTTGATGTAGTTTGTCCTTATGACATTATTTTGTGCAGCAATTATAAGTGATTCTGTTTCTCTTTTGAGGTTTCCCTTTCTTAACCATGTCCAAGTCTTTCCATGTGCAACCTCATCTATTTGTCGTTTGAAGCGTCCATATAATTGTTTTTCTTCCCATTTTTGTTTTCTAGTCTTTGTCGTTTTTCTGTTTGTCCATCTGCCGTTTCTACTATTGTTGGTCGCCATAAGTAATTTGTTTTGCTCTTCCTTGTGTAATCTTCAAGTTGTTGGATTGTGGTTTCTACGCATTCCTCTATGTTGGCAAGACCTCTTCCCCTTTCCTTTCTTGACACATACAATCTATCTCTATCATCTCTAGGGTGGAGAGCCTTGTGCATGGTCATTAATTTTCTCGTCCTTTGGTCTATCTGTCTGAGTTCTTCTTTTGTCCATTTTAAGAATGGTCCTGAGTATCTTATAATGGGACAGCCCAGGTATTAATTCCTTTGATCAGATTTCTGCTGTTAAGTTTCGTTTCTAGAAGTTTTCTAGTTCTCCTGAGATATTCCTTTTTAACTTTTCCTTTCATTTCTGCTTGCATGATATTGTCCGCTTCCAAAATTCCTAAGTATTTGTAGCTTTCATTTTCATCAAGAGATTTTATAGTTTCCTGATTTGGTAGTTGTATTCCATTTAATAGTTTTCTTTCACCCCTTTTATTACAAGCATAGCACATTTTTCGATTCCAAAATTCATCCCTATATCCTGGCTATATATCCTAATAGTTTGTACTAGGCTCTCCAATTCTTTTTCATTTTTTGCAAAAATTTTAATGTCATCCATGTACATAAGGTGGTTGATCTTTTCTTGTGAATTACTAAATTTGTATCCCCCGGTACATTATTATTATTATTATTATTATTATTATTATTATTATTATTATTATTATTATCAATCTATTTACTTTATTATTGCTTTTAATTCTTTCTTTATATAGATAGTGATATTGATATTTAAGAAATACTAAGTCTTGTTAAATATGGCCGAAATGCACTAAAGGAGGTCATTAGTGATGTTACTCCAGTATCCGTACAGATTTTGGTTTTTGCAACATCATATCTATTCACCAGGTAACTCTGACATGTTATTAGACCGCCTCCTTTCTTGATTTTCTCTGTGTATTTTACGAATGGTTCATGAATTCTTATATATTAGCCAAGGGATACGCAAAAGCCACACATAGACTTGATCAGCACATGTATAGAATAGGAAATTAAAGGGAAAAAAAGCCTTAAAAATGTAACCTTTAAATATACGCTCCAGTCGAGTGTCCAAATCTCTTTTTGCATTCACGTGCAATATCTCTACGATAGCTCGTAATTTGCAAATTCATTTGCAAATTGTCTATAGGTGGCAATTTTTTATTACTATTATCATATCCTCATTAGTATATTTTAAAAAATGTTTAAAAAAAATACTTGTCTGTGTTGCCTGGTTTAAATTTAATTCATTCATTTCAGGTTTGATGTGACTGCAAAATCGAAATAAATTCATTACCTGTTGTATTGATAGAAAGTTTACTTGATTTATTTATGATTTACTCTGTACATATTTAATTTCATATTTTATTTCATATGTCTATTAAGCTCCCCATGGGATTCTACGCCGGAGGATATGGTAGTAATTAACATCATATATATATATATATATATATATATGTGTTGTGTGTGTGTGTGTGTGTGTGTGTGTGTTTGAGATACGCCTGTACTAATAAACAGCGCTGGTCGTAAGTTATGTTATTACTGGTTCATTGGGGGGGGGTCGGGTCTTTCAACATAATACCTACTCGCCAATTAGACGATCACCTCCTAATGCGTCACCCATCTGATTCAACGCTAACAGCTGAACTGATATATATATATATATCAGTTCAGCTGTTAGCGTTGAATCTGATGGGTGACGCATTAGGAGGTGATCGTCCCTAGAGAAGGAAGGAATTTGCTTCTATGCATATACTTTTCTTATTTGCTGTCCTTCATTATATATATATATATATATATATTGAAGAAATGAATACAACAGAAACCTACTCGAGTTTCATCGCTAGAATCATCAGGGTTAAATCCACTGAATTAATCAAGTTACCGATTAATTGCAGCTGATCACACGTATGTTCATTGAATAAGATGTTCATTGAATAAGTAGATTTCTTTGTATCCATTTCTTCAATAAATTTGCTCTACTTTGTATTGAGCACTTTGTATTTGTTTTATCCCTGGATCCTGTGCACCTCCAACGATCGTGTCCATATTCACCGTAAGCCTCCATTATATATATATATATATATATATATATATATATATATATATATATATATATTACAAACACACACACACACACACACACACACACATAATATATATATATATATATATATATATATACATTGTAAAATATAAAAGGCAACTAAGATATTTTATTTGATTATTAATAAAGATTCTTTCTTATTCGATTCAAGTTTCAATCTATTTATCGTACCTTGGGAAAATACCAATATATTTTCTGGTTTAATATCTGTCACAGCTTGCTTATCGAATAAAGAACACAACAAGTAATCCAGTTGAACGCCATTTAGTGGAATAAGAACTTCCGCTTTTTTATTATCACAACTCAAAGATGGCCGAAACGGTGCTTCCGTTTCTTTCAAACAATATACCACAGTATCCTCATTTTGGTTGTTATAGCAGCATCGTTTTAGTTATTATACTCTCGAAACCTCTTCAAGTATTTGTCATAGTCCGTAACCTTCTGGAAATTTAAAACCAAATCCTTGATTCAAGCAACTGTTAGTAAATTGTTTTCATTCAGCTGTCCATTCTTATAGGATATCTTGTATCAGTTAATTATTCAGAGTTAATTCGCCCTTGTAATGTAGTAACATAATAGGATGGGTAAAAAGCCAGAAATGCGAAAGATTAAGGTAAGGTGGAAAGTTTTTCGGTCGGATTTTTCTTAGCAGGGAAGACTGGGGTCTTTAACCTTAGTATGGAAAAAAAATCTAGGAGAAAAACTCCAAATTTAAACCGATTAAGCTCCGCCTAAAGAATTAACCTTGCGTCACATCTTGCTTGTGCGGAGGGGTTGGTAAATATGTACACACATACAACACAACAGTGTTTAATATTATACCACAAAATGTTGGGTTTTTTGTTATATAAGGTGTGTGTTAGTTCCCCGCTTATACTTATAGACCAGGCGAGATCATGAGGTCTATTCCTTAGCCAATCTCTGGCCATACTGCGTGGCTGATATATTACTTAAGCGCTGATTCTTTCTCAGTCTACTGGCAAACATCGACGAAGGTACCTGGGAATCTCTACCTGAGTGGATTACCAAAGGAATCAAATCGGAAGTCTCTCTACCTAGAATCAACTGGCCAATTATGGCCCTTAAAAACTTAAAACAAAATCCTTCTATTTCTGTTTTTTTTTCCTATTTAGATTTTAATTCGTTTGCTCTTTGGTAAATTTAATTCTATTTCTATTATATAGTGTTTTATTATAAATATCTACTATTGAAAATTTGCTGGTTAGAAGAATTTTTACAAATTCTGTATTCTACTAAATCTGCGATTTTCTTAATTATCGAGGGTGGGTAGTTACACCCGGGGTTAACATATATGGGGTCAACATTTAGTTTCACATAAGGTTGAAAATTATCGGTAATAGAATTAAAAGGAATAACCAGAAAATTCACAATTTTAGCGTCCGATTTGATGTTAACAAACAATCCCATATCCTTGTAGAGTAAGATTTTAAAATGCAAACATATTACATAAATCCGCCAGTTTCACGTTTTCACGACCATCACGTGATAATGAAAGGTTTTAGCCATATATATATATATATATATATATATATATATATATATAGTAAAATATATGCTCCCAATCTTGTTGGTTTAGCTCTCTAGAGTAAAAATTTGACTGTCGACCGTGAATTAAGCTTATGTAGCAAAGGCTTTCCTATAAAACGGACGTAAGTTCTCTAACAGGCATATAACGTATATACCTATGTATGTATTTATCAGTTAGATTATACCCCTTCCCTGTAGGGGAATGATGACCCAGTGGTTAAGAAGCATGGCTAATGAAAATTCGGTTGAGTTTCGAACGCTGCTGGACATAGCTTGCTAAGTCTAGCCCCACTGAAGAGACGTGATACGCCGAAACACGGTGTCTGTGGATGACACTATATATATATATATATATATATATATATATATATATATATATATTATATATATAAGAGAGTTTCATAATTTGCTTGAAGCATTGTGTATGTATTGGTTAGGAGGTTGATTTAGAAGGCTATCACAATGCAGTTTGGAATAAATAAAAAATAATAATACGGTAACAATGGTGTTGTGTGTTGACCTGTTGACCTGTATTTTTTATTATTTCTTGAATTTTCGAGGTAATACCTCTTTATCAAAAGAATTGAACTGAAGCAGTACAGCTATGGCATTTCTTCCTAAATGAATTTTTTTTTTTTTTGAAAAATGACGTTATTTTTTAAATAACTGTATTCCCGTGTGAGCGTGAATGCGTTTATTTTTATTTTTTTGTACGTGTGCGTATGTTGTAATGCGCGTGACATTGAAAATGCGTGTTGGATGTGACGTTAAGACTGTATCCTAGCGCGGGATTTTGTACGTGGGTATGTGCGAATGAAAAAAGTGTATTTGTGTTTTGTGACGTTTCTTGTTGGATTTTACATCAATTTAATCATTAAATTATTAATATTATTATTATTATTATTATTAATATTATCATATTTATTTGTTTATTACTTATTTATATCTAATTCAATTTATCTTTTTATATTTATAATATTTTTTAAATATATATATATATATATATATATATATATATATATATATATATATATATTTAATTTATTTATTTAATTTTTTTTCCTTAACAACTAGTGTGCAATGGCTTGTGTGTTTGTAAAAGAATAAACAAGTATTACTTATAAATATATTTGTAGATGTTAAGACATGTCGAATGGTTACAAAACGTTCATCAAGAGATTAAGATAAGTAAAGTATTGTCTAAACTTGCCTTTTCTTTTCCTAGTTGTTTAGAGAGTAATATACTCATCCTAATGTTCTGATGAAGGTTTTATCATAAACCAAAACTTTTAAGATCGATTACACCAAAAACTTTCCTTTTGGAATACTTTGTGTTTCTAATTTCTACATAATATATATACATACATGCACCCCTCATATATATATATATATATATATATATATATATATATATATATATGTGTGTGTGTGTGTGTGTGTGTATGTACATACATGTATAATAAACATGTGTACAAACATATATATGTACATGTATATACACATATATATACATCCTATATATACATATATGTATACATACATATACATATATACACATACATAAAATATACATACATATATTTGTACACATGTTTATATATACATGTATGTACATACACACACACACACACACACACACACACATATATATATATATATATATATATATATATATATATATATATGAACAGATTTAAGTATCATCAGCTGATGATCATGCAAGCGTGAAATTAACATTACTGATGCATCTGTTTGTGCTTTAAATTCCTTTTTGATTTTATTTTTACCGTAAAAATAGATTTCTCTGATATATTAGTACGCTCTTTCACCACTGACTGTATCCCTTGAAGAGGGGTAGACCCCACCAAAAAAGTTGTGTCATGCGTATAACGTTAAAATGCATCTGATGGTGAGGCTTTGGAGTACTTGTTCATTGCCATTAACTCCAGGTCCACTCTGACTTGTATTGGTAGTACCAATCAGAGTTTCAGCTATGAGTCAAATAGATCTGTTTAAAAATAATTCGTATTTGTCGGCAAAAAAAGAGAAAATCTTCAGAAGCAACAACACAACTGTAAGTATCAGCATAAAATAAACACGAATCATTAACCTATAGGTATAAAGTAACCCTAGACTGGTTGACATGCCATTAAAATTAATTAATTTTATATGTTTAGTACTTTACCTGTGAAGACTGAAGGACATTATATTTTATCAACACACACACAAACACACACACACACACACACACACACACACACACATATATATATATATATATATATATATATATATATATATAACTAAGTATCTGGTGAAGGTCTTTCCTTTAACAGTATTTGATATCCAAGAAAGTTGTTTTTTGTTTTACTACATATCTACAATTTTGGGTCATTTAATGCCGAATCAAGTCATTTTGATATTCAGTTACTTATAGTATCTATAGTGGCCTGAATTTTCACCCATTTAAATATTGAACAGGCTCGTTGCTGCTTAATTTTCAATGTGACTTAACCGGAAGCTATATACAAGAGAGCTTAGTAGATAACAATTATATATTATTATTTCTTTAATATTTAGATTTTTCTTACTGTTATCCCCATCTTTATTGTTATATATAAACGTTTTAGCCGGTGTACCCTCTGGCTTTCTTCAGGTGTTTCTTGTCGAACTCGGGAACTTTCTTTCCAACCTTGGAAGTCTTCATATCATAATCAGGGGCTTTTACGGAATTTCGAATCGAACCCCTTATTTAACCAATTAGAGTAGATTGAACTCCTTCCGTTAACCTGGCTATGAAAGTATTCAACGTTCTTTTCGCCCGCAGTCAGTTTTAAACCAGCAACCAACAGATGATTGTCATTTAGAACTATATTATCTCAACTCTTATATCGTTGTGCCATGTGTTATGTGTCCATATGGATTTCGACAAGAAACACCCGAAGAAGGCCGGAGGACACATCGACCGAAACGTTGTGTATATAACAATAAAGATGTGAAAAACAGACCGATAAATCTAAATGATAAATAATACCTTCAAGTATCACAAAGAGAAACATGTGAGATTGATTGATTTTAGCGGTACATCATCCCGTTCGGGGTTATTTTATGCCAAGTGGGATGATGTAAGGGATGGTGATATTTATTAATATGTGTTTCTAAGTATTTTTCCTGATTTTAAGTTCTCTCCAATTGTTTGTTGCTAAATGGATGATGTATATAACAATAAAGATAAGTACAACAGTCCGAAAAATCTAAATAATAAAAATGATCAAGCCTCATTCTTTTAATTTATTGAAATAATTTGATTTGAATAAATAATTAAGTTATTTAAATAAGCCAAATAAGCTAAACTTTAACCTCAAATTTAGTGATTTACTTGCCTCTCATTTAAGCTGAAACTTTTCACGTCTATATATAGATTTACACAGCAGATTCTTGTCAGGGAAAATGGTGGAAGCAATATCGAAAACGTCGAATGCGTGACAAGTAGTAGTTTCGTTCAGTTCCGCGCATGCGTACATCTGAATCTCCATTAAGTCATCGAGCAGGGGAAAAATAAAAAATAAAAAAATAAAAAAATGGTTAATCGTTGAATAGCTGAATAGACACTTAGATAACAAGGTCAGGGGTCAGGAGCGCCAAGCAACACATTTTAGGGAGAGGTTAATTTAATAACGACAAGTAAAGAAGAAGTGACGTTGGATGAAGATCGAAAAGAAAGAAAGGAGGGAAAAATGAAAATCTAAACTAATCTAATAACAAAGTTTCTTTAATCAAATTGCAGAGGAAATTTCCAACTATTTTTTTAATTCAAGGGAAATGAAAAACAAAAAATGGAAATCTTTCGAGGAAGAAAGATTAGAATGAAATAGAAAGAATAGAAATGAAATAGGAGAATCGGTGAGAGAAATAAAATAGAAGAATCAAGGAATTAAAAATAGAAAGAAAGAAAGAAAGAAAGAAAGAAGAGAAAAGGAGGGAAAGAAATAAACGAAAAAATCAAGATATTAATAAAAAAAAGAACTGCAGAAAGAAAAAAAAAAGAGAAAGAAAAAAGAAAAAAAGAGAGAAAGAAAGAAAAAAGAAGATACAAAGTGAGAAAGAAAGAAACGGAAGAATCAATACATTAATAAAAAGGACGAGAGAAAGAAAGAAAGACAGAAAGAGAAGAATAAGTGAAAGAAAAAAAGAGAAGAATCGAGACATTAAAAAGGGAAGAAAGAAAGAAAGAAATCAAAGAAAGAATGAAAGAAAGAAAGAGAAGAATTGTTGAAAGAAAAAAAAGAATAATCAAGAAAAAGAGAAAGACAGAAACGTAAAAAAGATAAAGAAAACGGAGAACCAAGAAAGAAAGAAAGAAAAAGAAAGAAATAGATCGAAGAAAAAAGGTTTTAAAAAATCAAAGAAGTTATGTGAACAAAAGAAAGAAGAGATGAACAAAAGAAAAGAAGAAAGAAAGAAAAAATTGATTAAAAAGAAAAAGAAAAAAGAAAAAGAAAAGAAGACAAAAAAGAAATGAAATAAAATAAGGAATGAAATTTTATTTCATTCCTTAATTTTTTAGAAATGAGGAAAAAAGTAAGAAAGAAGAAAATCATAAAGAATTAATAGAGAGAAGGAAACATGAGAAATGAAAATAATGACAGGGAAATGTGGATAAAAAATAAAGAAAGAAAAAAAGAAAGAAAAGGATGGATTTGGTTTGGTCTTTTAGTTTAATGGCCTATCAATTTTTGGTTTTTTAGTTTAATGGCATATCAATTTTAGGTTTCTTAGTTTAATGGCAATATCAATTTTTGGTTTCTTAGTTTAATGGCATATCATTTTTTTTTTTTCTTAGTTTAATGGTATAACAATTTTTGGTTTCTTAGTTTAATGGCATATCAATCTTTGTGTGTCATTTAATGCTAAAGCAATCCTTGTAGAGAATTATTAGTTGTACTATTTAACCCATGGCTAGGGGCATGAGGGGTTTCATACCTCCTCAATGAGTATTTGTTCGAAAATAAACGTTATAGCACAATTGGAGTTCGAACACGTTAACTATGATATCGCTGTCCATATATATGCAAAAACTAGATATATTTTCCTTCAGACAGTTGGAATTTGTTAGTATAATTTGGTTTGTTTTATTGGATTTACGGCATGCCAACCCTTGTTGGGTTATTTTATGCCAAAGACGTTGTTGGGTATTTATATTTTTTTAACTTAATTTTTTAAACATATTTTTAAAAATTTCTTTCTATTTAACCCATAGATGGAACATTAATAAGTAAACCATTCTGGGTCATAGTTGACCTGGGAGTAATGGCGATGAAAGGGTACTCCAAATTCCCCAGAGATTCACATTTTTTTAAACTTCACCATTAGATGCAGCGTCATACCCAGGACACCGCCTTCTAGCACATATATAATAAAAAAGGTTGGGGTTTGCAATAAGGGCAATTGGGTTGGACAATCATATGGATGCTAGAGCTAGGCCTGACAAGCCGATTGATCGATGATGGCCTCTCCGACCAAACGTCTAGCCTAAGGGTTAAAGTAGAGTGTTACATATCATGGACTATTCAGCCACCAGGTTTCTGCCTCTAAGCATCACTGGTCACCATCCACAACCAACAGGTGGACCCATTGGGGGTGATTTTACCCCTCTGCAGAGGTGCAGTCGTTGTATTTTTCTGCTGGAGACATTAGATAATCACTTGGTGAGTTCAAATGGTGTCAATTATTACCAGTGTGTCAATTCTTCTTTTTTTATTTAGTAACTGGAAGCAGCTACCCTACATCAACTGGCAAAAAACCCTGGTGAATTGATTTGTTTACTTTCGAGATTTACATATTTTGAAATAGAAATTCAACTCTATTCCTATGTATATTTTACTTTTTAAGTATCTCTTCAAATCTTCATTATTTTTACACAAAACGAAAGAACTGGTGTTATCTAATGTATTTACTTTATCATTCATTCTTTTACTTTCATAGTTTACATACTTACATACATACATACACACCAACTGCCCTTTATATATGTATAGATGGTAGGTGTGGCGCTCCACCTCAGACGATAGATGGTTCGTTCACCTGATGGTGATACATATTTCTTTGACATTGTCGACACTTTTGATATTATCTCCCTCCCCATCCACCAAAGATTTCCTTCTGACCAATCAAATCCCCACAAACGCTATCCCATCCACCTGACTTCATCCCCAAATTCACCTCTCTCCCGTCCACTTTCTCTTCTATAAAACACACGTATGATGCATTAATGATCAAATAAACGACTGATGAAGTCGAGCTCAATGCACGGCGAACTATATCTCCTACATATACTTGTCTGAGTTTTGTTCCTTTGTCCACATTTCCCTCTATTCTTTACTACATTCTGTCGGATTTACTCCAATCCTCATTAGCACCATTTGCATTTATAATATGCCTAGACGACTACTAATAAAATTGAAAATAATACCAAAAACCCACTGATAGCCAAGTAGACATCAAGCTCGGAGACTTTACGAGGGATAAACTTATTAATAATAGAGCTTCAAATAACTTTTTTAAAACTAAGCATATACAGACATTTGGAATGTTTTTGCTTTCTCATGTTTTAAAGTTTTATAAAAGTCTGTATTCCTAATTACGTTACCATGACAACAATTCTCTAATATTTTTTAAATCTAAAAATTATTTAAAGTCATTATCTTCTGAATCTCGGACAAAACGAAACATTATAGTAACACACTTAAACAAATTGGATTTGTTTCTTTCTTTAATATATTTTATACATATTTTTATCCTTGAATTCCAGCAACCTTAGATGTAAGTATTTTTTGTTGTTTTTTCAACAGTTATTAGTTTATTTATTATATATATTATGAACATGTATCAAGGAAAATGCTGCCAAAACACACACACACATACACACACACACACACACACATATATATATATATATATATATATATATATATGTTGGTAATATAGTTTGCTATATTTATAAAAAAGAGTGCTCATTTTCAGTGACATATATCTAACCCAAGATGTCGTTGACTTGTTGAGCACAATTGCTTTGTTAATCGTAAAACACAAACACAGACACACACACACACATACAGACCCAAAGACATAGGCATTCAAACAGAGAAACACACACACCCATGCACAAACAAACAAACAAACAAACAGACATACACTTGCAGACTGCAGACACGCATATAAATACATACACAGAAACACGTCATCTTCTAATATCATAGATCACAGCTTCTTCGATTTCTGTCTGTATCACACATTAAACTTAAAGTAATGGACTCATAGTCCCTATAATTTCCGAGCCTGTTTGTATTTCCCATAGGGTTAATAATTCCAGCTATGGGTAAATTATAGGACTGACTGGGCTTTTTAACCTTGCTTAGGCAGACGGTCTAAGACAAGAAAAACACTGAATTAAGACCTGTTAAAACTCCGCTAAAGAAATTTGCCTTGTGTCACATCCTACTCGTGCGGAGGTTGTTGGTAGATATGTAGAGTCTCAATGATTTGAATATTTTGTAGCATAGAGTACTCATTTCTGAAAACATTTTTCTTATTTACATTTCTTCTATATATATATATATATATATATATATATATATATATATATATATATATATATATATATACCAATCTAACTAAGTGAGTTAGTGGTGGACCGATTTTTTTGCGGTATTATTAGTGAAGTACTCAATATGAGTGATATATATATATATATATATATATATATATATATATTCTTTGACCCTGGGTATCATACCTTTTAGGTATTCAGACTTTCTCTGATGAATACCTAAGAGGTGTGAAACCTAAGGTCACAGAATTACTTACATGCATATAATATATATATATATATATATATATATATATATATATGTGTGTGTGTGTGTGTATGTATTTGTATGTGTACGTGTATGTATATATATATATGTGTGTGTGTGAATAAGAAAGAGAGAGTATGTGTGTGTGTATCTGTGTGTGTGTGAGACAGTGAGAGAGAATGCGTATGTGTGTGTGAGAGAGGGAGAGAGAATGGGTGTGTGTGTCTGTGTGTATGTGAGAGAGTGAGAGAGAATGCATGTGTGTATGTGTGTGTATGTGTGTGTGTAGAGGTAATGAATGAGAATCAAGGTAAAGAGATTGGTTACCTGCAAAGTAAATCACGCACATTCGTGTGCGTTCATTTTCTAATCAAAGTGATCCAATTGGTTGGAAAAATTCCCTTGTGGGCCAGCGAATGTTTTTGACCCTCCCAATACCAGCCCACGTCGCCGCTGAACAATTGCAAGTGTGCCGCCAATCCTTACACCATTGAACATCAATGGACAATAACCAGGTTTAACACCTACCACACCATCCCCATGGCCCAGACCGTCACCTCCACCGCGGCTATTATTGCAAGAGGATATCAATCGAAGTTTCCCGACAACACTATACGCTGAGTGATCTAACGTTCCCTCTTTGATATTGGAATAGTAGAACATTTCATTGTCGAGAAAAGAAATCCTAATATCAAAGTGCTACTTTATACCCCACTTCATATGCGGTCAGTCAATTAACTAGAAACACGATATGGTATTTGCCTAACAGATATTTATCCGGTTTTGCTTCATCTATCGCAAGGTCAAAATGATAGAGTACCGCATAATATATATATATATATATATATATATATATATATTATATATATATATATGGAATTAAACAAAAGACAGGTTTCCTGTTTAACGATTTTATTTGTGATCTTTTCAAGCTTTCCGGCCAACTTTTATATTTGGATTGAATTTGTGGATTAGTCCATCAAAGTTCATATCCTGAGTACTTTCGGCACTTCAAAGTGCCATTATCAGGGGTGATGTGTTACAGTTTTTTAAAAAGTATATTAATATATATATATATAATATATATATATATATATATGTAGTCATCCACAGACACCGTGTTTTGTATCACGTTTCTTCAGTGTGGCTAGACATTTGTAAGCTAGCTACAACCAGGATAGAAACCCGATCGATTCAGCATCAGTCGGACAGCTTAAACGCTCGGCTATTTATTTAATCTCCTTCCCATTCTGTGACGAATGGGAAGGGAATTTTAACTGTTTAATACACACATCTGCATGTAAAGCCCCCCCCCATGGAGTGCTTCATCCCGTTTACAGGAGAGCATTGCGTTTACGCTTTAGTTGGCGGTCGTCAGCGAAATTCCCTCCAAAGTTCTCCCCCCCCGGGAGATAGGGAGCATATATATATATATATATATATATATATATATATATATATATATATATATGAGAGGTTTTGGTTGGGTCGAGGTCATCGATATCTATTGGTAGCTGTTTGACTCATCAATAGGCGCCGGTCTTAGAGATGAGGAGCAGTAGTTACCTG
>CM042174.1:13458384-13460884 GCA_023376005.1 Doryteuthis pealeii
TGCCCCGCGTCGCCTGGGTAGAGAAATAAAAAAAGATAGTCTCGTAGATCCATTATTGTTGAATCACGAGTTGGATCTTCACAGGATGCACCATTAAAACTCCTTACGTAAAAAAAGACCTTGCATTAATCCAGACAATTTGAAAAGAAAAATCCATGTCTCCTATTTAAAATACTAAATGCAAAAAAAGAAAAAAAGAAAAAAAAGAAAAAGAAGTTCCATGCTGTTATCATTTAAATTTTATCTTTGAATTATCTTCACGGATATAAATCGTATCTTTATTATCTTTTTAAAAAACTAAGATCTGGTGATAGTGAATGTGTATATATATTTACTTTGTCGTTAATTTTTGTGTTTTCATAGATTCTTTTCAGACATACATACACGCAAACTGCCCTTTATATATGTATAGATTATAATAGAGATTCTGTATTACCAAAACTATATTACTACTCAAGTCGCAATTCCCTTAGTCATTTCCTTCACATTCTCCATAATTTTATTTTTATTTAAACATCAATTATAAATAAAATTGTTTTACATTATTAATACTATTGGCCTTATCTACATACTAATATGTAATTTTAATTATATATACAACAAAATAGCGGTTTACAGTGTAAACAGAAAGGCTAATTTGCATATTGATATTAAACATTTGATTTCAATATGTGGTAAGTATTATTGATTTGGTTTTATCTTAATGAATATGAGCAAAAATCCCGGGGATAGATCTTAAAAGAAATCCATTAACAAGAAATAACTGTAATTTAATTCTTTACATCCTAATTTAATTGAATAGTTAAATTATGAAAATTTAGCAATGAAAGACAGGAGTGATGGAACAGTAATTTTCAGTTGTTCTATTATTCGATTATACCCACCCTTCTGTGGCAAATCTTTTTATGTGTATTCTTATTTAGCTCTGGTTTGCATAATCCCCACACCAATAAAAAAAAACTTTATCCAGGGGTCAGAAAGAGGAGTTTTCAAATTTCAAAAGAGGATACCCTAAGCTTAAAAAAAAAACAAACCAAATTTAGCTTGGTAATAATTTTTCCCGGTTCACCATATCAACTCGACTATTAGTTTCATCAGCCTTTCTAATTTAATACAATATTTTATTACATTAAAAATTAAATACTTGCATCCGGTGGATGTATATATTTGTTAGTAAAAGATAACAAAAGTGTTTAGCTTCGTTTTTTACTTTCTTTGACGGCAAAAAGAGAGTGTGAGACGAGAATGTTTACTTCTTTTTAATTTAATAAAAGATCGAAAGAAAAATTCCCACAAAAAATTAATCATTAAAAAGTCATTGAAAAGACGTAAAAAACCCGAGTTTGAGAATCACAAATATGGCGCCCAGTGTAACTGATGATGTTTGTAAATCGTTCTGTTAAATGTACACAAGAAAAAGAATTAAACAGTGCCAAGCAAAGTGGATGTGAAATTTACTAAAAACAAAACCGTCTGTCGCACTAATTCAGATTAGGTAGATTGATTTTTGTACAGTAGAAGTGGACTGTTCCACTAATTAGTGTGGGTGTCTGTAGGGTGCACCCAACTTCTCGAACCTTCTCTTCGAACTTGGGAATCTACTTTTTGAAATCGGGAACCTTCTAGTCGTAATCGGAATCCTTCACGGAACTTTGAACCCAACTCTTTTTATTCAATCCACCGGGGTATACTGTTCTCATTCCGCTAGCCATGAATGGGTACAAATGTTAAGTTGTGTTATTTTATTTAGTTTTCCTTGACCAGGATTGAACCTAATAATACAAATTATCAAGCCTTATCTAAAAAGTTCAGAGAAATAGTAACATCATTTTTCATAGAAGCTGTGCAGATGCGAACAAATCTTCATTTAAATCTTAAATTTAAAGTTAAGAAACGAACCTGAAGATTGGATTTTTTTCTTCCTTTTTTCTTTTAAATGATATAGTGGTGTAATAATTATCGTCGTACTGACCCAACTTCAAATCCTGGATGAGGCTGTTTGCATTTCTCACAGCGCTAATCCACTTGAAAAATGTATGCCTCCAGCTATTCTCCTTCCAGCTATGGGAAAATAAGATATGGTTTATATTAATTTTCACTCAGAAATATAACACTAGGGTTGTCTTGTTCTTCATATATCGAAAAACAACATTACAAAATAGAAAATTACGAAATTTCTAAATAAACAGAAATTAGGAAAAACTATCTACATTTATTTACCATTAATATGTTCTTTTATTCAAAAACTCATTAACGACAATTCATTCAAAAATATTTATCTCATCATCCTCTGTGCTATTGTGCTACAAATCACTGGATTCCAAAATTCCTGCGGAGTTTTCGTATGATTCAATTTCCTATAGAATTTTCGTCCCTATTTCCTCATGTCGAGCAAAAAAAGTCTCAAGTAATGTAAGTTCTTATCCATGTAACTTATTTCTTTCGACTGTTGCCACTCTCAACTAGGGCTTATCTTAAAAGGAGGAATTATATTAAAATA